>JARBWK010000002.1:194546797-195146797 GCA_030556195.1 Anolis apletophallus | reverse complement strand
TTCCAAGTTGCAGTTCTTTCTGCGTTGTCGTTTCTCTTTGAGACCCGTTTGGTGCGTCTTCTCGAAAGAGGCCGCAGAATTATGGATAGTGCGTCTCCATGCCTCCCGATGTGAGGCCAGGGTGGAGCATTGTTGGTGATCAATCTGGCCGAGCCTGAGATGTTGTTTCAGGGAGTCCTTATATCTGTTTTTGGGGGTGCCTCTCTTGCACTGACCCGTGGCGAGTTCACCATAGAGTAGTATCTTTGGGAGGCGGTGGTCCTCCATCCTAGAGACATGCCCTGCCCAACGCAGCTGAGTTTTCAATAGCATGGCCTCAATGCCGGTGATCCCTGCTTGCTCAAGGACAGCAACATTCGTCACATAGTCAGTCCAGTGTACATTTAGGATTGAGTGAAGACAGCACTGATGAAAGCGTTCAATGAGTCGTAGGTGTTGATGATAGGTGACGCATGTTTCAGACCCATAAAGGAGAATACAATAGCTCTGTACACACTGATTTTTGTGCTTTGCCTCAGGTGCTTGTTGCTTTTGTGAAGCCTTCCGAATGCACTATATGCCTTTGCTAATCTGTGATCTATCTCTTTATCAATCTTGGCGTCTGAAGAGATGATGCTTCCCAGGTAGATGAACTGCTGAACGAACCTAAGCACAGATTTGCCTATGCTGACGTGGGGATGATGGTGTTCTTCCTGTGCTGCAGGCTGGTAGAAAACTTCTGTTTTCTTCAGGCTGACTTCCGGCCCAAACAGCTCTGCAGCTGTTGCAAAAGCAAATATTTAGGATTAGATGTGGAAACATTCATATGGCAATGGCAATGGCAAGATATTTATTTATTTATTTACAGTATTTACTGTATATACTGTCTTTCTCACCCCTGGGGGGGACTCAATTATTTTGAAAATAATTGCTTCTGAATTGAAATGGAACCTATTTGTTTTTTCACAGGACATTGAATTTTTCTTGATTTCTTCAGGACAGACCATAGGAATTACTACCACCTTCATAATTAGGTAAGTCTGTTTTTCCTGTTTTCATGTTGTGGGGAATCACCCTTGCTTTGAAGCAGAGCTTGGCAACTAGAGTGGATCTTGGGTCAAGTACTTTTAAAGAGTTTTAAAAAAATGAATCTGCTGTAATTTGAGAAGCTTTTTTCCCCGTAACGGTAGACCTACCTTCATGTTTGTATTTTTGGAATGCTTTCTCAAGACTCACACAGCAAGTATGCTACTCTCTTCTAGACCACCGTCCTTAAACTGTGGGTTCTGATTTCAAAGAGTGTCCCCTTTCCTCAATTTTGTGGTCAGGAAAAAAACATTGGCAACAGTAAAAGCTTTCTGAATGCCTCTCATTTACACAAATCCGTGAGCCACAACATGCAGTATTTAGGCACTGTAGAAAATGTTTCAGCTGGACTCCACAAAAAAGAAGATCATGCTATGTAGTAAGCCTTATCAATGCTGATTTATTATTAGTAAATGTTTTATGTTTATACCTGTTTTATATACCTTTATACGTTGGAACACTGAAAAGTTATGAGTGGAAAAAGTTTCAGAAGCCCCAATCTAGACAAAAATACTAAAGCGCCCAGATCTGGGTCAGTGTGTTTAAATGCCTGCTCAGCCATGGAAATCCACTTCATGACTTTGAGCAAGTCACACTCTCTTGACTTCAGACATTGAAGACCACAAAAACATCCTTGGGGTCTGTTGCATTTTCAGCTGATGGCAACCTAAAGTGATCTTGTTGGTAAGACTTGTTCAGAGGTGGTTTGCCATTGCCTTTCTCTGACATAGATAAAAAGGCAAGTAATTCATGAATACTGGGTTGGAGGAAAAAAGTGAAATATGCAGAAGGGTGGTTACCTCCCCTTCAAGTATCTGATAATTTCCATCGCTGCCTTGAGGCCATTACTGTATGGCTGTGAGCCAGTAGGTTGAAGGTGAATCCAGCAAATACGGAGATCCTATGGCTGGGTCGCCCGGGCGGTGGGGATGTTCAGCTTCCGACCCTGGACGGCGTGACACTACGTCCGTCGTCATCCGTTAAGAGCCTTGGGGTAACCCTGGACCCTGTGTTGTCGATGGAGGCTCATGTCTCCACCGTCAGCAGAGTGGCGTTTTTCCACCTTCGCCAGGCGAGGAAGCTGGCCCCCTACCTGTCCCATTGCGACCTGGCCACAGTGGTCCAAGCCACGGTCATCTCGAGGCTGGACTACTGTAACGCTCTGTACATTGGCCTTCCTCTGTCGGTGATCCGGAAACTTAAGCTGGTGCAGAACGCTGCAGCCTGCCTCCTTACGGGGAGTGCGGTAAGCTCTCACATCACGCCTATTCTGCGCGAACTGCACTGGTTACCCGTAGAATGCCGAATTACTGAATGATTTAATCATCTAAAAGCAACAAGAAGAAACAACATCAACTATCTGGAAACCTTTCAGATCACATCTATGCTCTTTATTTTCCTTTCTATCTACAGTAGGTAGATATCTTATTAGCTATCTAGCTCTTTACTTGGACCTTTTGATTCCCTTTCCGAAGGCCCTAGATTGCCTTCTCCCCCTCCCCCCACTTTTGACTGTTTTTATCTTGTGAAAAACCAATAAAGAATTATTTTTTTAAAAAAAGAATGCCGGATCACCTTCAAAGTGTTAGTTTTGACTTTTAAGGCCTTGCATGATCTGGAGCCAGTGTACCTGCGGGACCGCCTCATCCCATATTATCCCACCAGATCTTTGTGTTCTGAAGAACATAACCTCCTGGTCGTCCCTAGCCCTAGGACATTCCACCTAACCGCAACCCGTCACTGGGCATTTTCGATTGTGGTGCCAACACTGTGGAACTCGTTGCCCGCTGATGTCCGTTCCATCCAGAACATCCTCCCATTCAGGAAAGCCTGCAAGACATTGCTGTTCCGGCAGGCTTTCGGAGTTGGATGAACTGTAGCCATCTTTTTATACCTTAGTACGTGTCGCCATCTTTTTATACCTCCTGTGCCACATTGTGCCAATGTGTGTCCAGGTGTCTTTTATTTGATGTTTTCACTGTGGTTTTAATTTTGTTTTATTCTGCTGTTTTATGAACACGTTGTGAGCTGCCCTGAGCCATTGGGAGGGGCGGTGAACAAGTATGAATAAATAAATAAATAAAATAAATAAAGTTGTCATGGAGGAAAAATAAAGCACAGGAATAGCCCAGGATTAGATGTTAAAGGAAATAAGCAAACTTGGGTACTGTTCCATTATCCAGGGAGATGCCACTAGGGGGCACTAGAGAGAGAAGGATAGTCCAACTTGTGAGGGAGGGAGGTGGGTTGAAAGAGGAAACCCATGTCCCCATTGTGGAAAAAACTCTCAATTGTGATATGGGAAGTGGGGAGGGGGAATAACAGGAAAACAAGGCAAATTGTTTTTTTACTTCAATCCCCCCCCCCCCATAAAATGGGCTATCCTCCTCTCTCTAGCACCCCCTCATGGCCTTTATCCAGTTAACGAAATAGTACCCAAATTTGTATGTTTTGTCAGAAAAACCCAAGGCTCCAAAGGGTGACAGAGAATGACTGCAAAAAGAGGAGCTTTTAAATATGTTTGTAAATGCTATTTGATTTCGAGAGGAAAATATGGCTATGCCCTGATAGACTGGGGACCACAGCCGTTTTGCTTATAAGACATAGAAAACACCATCTAAAATTATGGTTGGAAGTTATGAATAAATATGAGCCGCTCGTAACAAAATCAGACAAGTTCACAAGACAACAGATAAAAAAAATATCTGGGACAGTTTCAGGTAAATCCTTTCAGGATAACAAGGTATATTAACATTCTCTCATAGTGAATGTTTTGACACAATTATCGTCTTGCGGTAGGGGAGTATTTCCAGTTTATTTATTTATTGCTTGAGTTGCACATCTTTTGCGATAAAGGATTTAACACACTGGAAAGCCAGTGCATTGAGGGAAGTGTTTTTAGTAGGGTTAAATAATTGGGGAAAGGAATTAGAGGCTTAAGAATCAGTGTGTGGGCCAGATATGTCCAACTTCACACTGAGTGAAGATTTGTCAAGTCTATTCTGCTTAAACCTGGATTATAAACTCTTCAGGCCTGATATTTGCCTTTTAAATAGGTTTTAAAATGTATAGAGTTATTAATGCAGATTTATTTATCTACTAACAGTATGTGACACTCCGATGTCTTTTAATCTTCTCACGACCTGGTTCCATTCTGACTTTCAGCCCTTGTTTCATGTTGCATCTTTGTATAGACTTCCAAATCTGCCACCTTCAACTCCCGAGGATTTCTTGCCCATTTGTCATGGCTTTGTCCAGTTCTGTGTCTGGCTTACATGGCATGGAACCCCTCTCATAAAATGTTCAGGTTGCCTCCCTTTTCTCCTCCTTCACATTCCTTTTCAAAGCACATTTTTTTCCCTAATGTTTTTGATGGTCCTCCTTCAATCTCTATCCCAAAATTTAACCAAATTTAAAGTAGCTTCATTTTTCCTCTTCTCATTCCTTCCTTATCCACCACTCCTATATCACCACCTCTCTTTCTCATTCTTCTACTCGTTGTTTGTTTTTCAGTTGTCATCTCATTGGGAATGGGTACCTTTCCATTTTGTTTGTCAACTTTGGAATATACTACAAGGGTGGGTCAATAAGTCTGTGACTTTTTGAATGAAACACAGGTTTTTGGATGAAAAATCATTTTATTTTTCAACGTAGTCTCCTTTGGGCGCTATACACTTTGTCCAATGTTTCTCCAATTTTTTATCCCTTCCTAAAAATAAAATTTGTCGAGGTCATCAAAATAGGTATTTGTTTGCGAGATGATTTCATTGTTGGAGTCATATCTCTTTCCGGCGAGCCATTTCTTCAGGTTTGGAAACAAGAAATAGTCACTCGGGGCTAAATCTGGAGAATAGGGCGGATGAGGGAGCAATTCGTATCCCAATTCATGGATTGTTGCCATGGCAACTGCACATGTGTGCACCCTCGATTGTGAGCAAACGCGGCACCCATCTTGCGGAAAGCTTTCTCATACCCAAGTGGTAATTTAAAATTGAAACCACTGAGCCATGTGAGATGCCTATGGCTTCCACAATCTTTCAATCTCCGATCGGCCAACACCATATGTGAATTTTTTCAATTGTTTCGGATGTAGAGATGTCAACTGGGCGTCCAGAACGTTAGCCTTCTTCCGTGCTTGTACATCCATAACAAAATTCAGTAAACCACTTTTTTACCATTGAAATTGATGGTGCAGAGTCCTCATAGTATTTATCAAGCTTAGCCTTGGTTTGAGTGATGGTTTTTTTTTCTGCAAAAAATAATGCTTAATGAGCACACGAAATTCACTTCTTTCTATTTTCTCTTCAAATCACGTGGTAGTCTGCTATCAATGGCTGTCAAACACAAACTGAATGACGCAGCTTGTTCAAATTTTGACAGGAGTCAACTGACAGATGCCTGTTGACAGGAGCAGTGTTGCCCTTTCAGTTAAGAGGCAGGAAATTCAAAAAGTCACAGACTTATTGACCCACCCTCGTTCATGGACTGGGAGAAGAATCCATGCATGTTGTCTCCTTTTATTTCATGGGATAAAGGGAGTGAAATGACGCTCTTTCTTTTGCAAAATTGTTCACCAGAGTTCACCTTGCTTGGTGGTGTTGGAGGAATTTTGAAAAGCAGATCCAAAGCAAAATCTATGCTTGGCATGATCAGGAAGGGAATCGAAAATAGGTCGGCAAATGTTGTATTGCCTCTCTACAAATCTATGGTGAGGCCACATCTGGTTATGTCACCCAACACTCTAAATTAAAGCTATTTGCAGAAATATTTCTTCACCCAGAAGTTATGGAAAATATAAATACAATTGCAGAAACATGGTGAGAAATGAGATGAAATACAGTTGACCTGAGGTTAAGGGTACAAGACCCCAACAAAAGTGGAAAATCCTTGAATACTTACTAGCATAATTGCTGTTGCATTTCAGATCAACCATTGTTTCTGAAGGCCTCAAAGACTAAAGAACACTTTGTAGTAATGTATTTATTTGTGACATTACTACCCCGCTTTTCTCACCCCGGAAAGAACTCAAGACATCTTTACATACAGGCAACAATTCCCTAAAACACAATTACAGTTAAATAAATATTAAAATAGAATTTAAAAGTACATTAAAACAATTAAAACACTTAAAAACAATACATTAAAAGTTAAATGTCTAATCCACAAGCATAATCGCAATTGGTTGGGATGAGAGACAGGGCCCTCTCGGTGATTGCCCCCTCGGCTATGGAACTCCCTTCCTGGTGAGATCAGATCAGCCCCCTCCCTCCTGTCATTCAGAAGGATGGCAAAAACTTGGCTGTGGGACCAAGCTTTCGGGACAGGGCAATAAATCTGCAATAGGAAAGATTACCAGGCCAATTAGATTAGACGCAGATGACCAAGACGGTTTTAAATGGTGTATTTTAATTATTGAGATTAATGTTTTTAATGCGTATATGAATTCTTGTCCTGGCATTGAATGTTTGCTGTATATATGCTGTGCTCCGCCCTGAGTCCCCTTCGGGTGAGAAGGGCAGAATATAAATGTTTTAAATAAATAAATAAATAAATAGTAATCCGGTCCGGTTCAATGGTCATTGCACATTGTTCCAAGTCTATCTAGTGCAGAAGTTCTTAAAATGCTTGGTCACAAAGCCATGTTCTCACTCTCTTGCGGAATAATAATAAATAATAATACACTTTATTTATATTCCACTCTTCTCACCCCGAAGGGGACTCAGAGCGGATTACAGGTACACATACTTAGCAGAAAATCCCTGCTGTTTCCACATACACACATATAGATGAACAGAGGCAAACTCTGGCCACCAGGGGGGAGCTGACGCACTCCTTATCTCTCAGCGTTCCCAGCGTTCCTTGTTCTTTCTGCATTCCTCAGCATTCCTGGAGATCTCTAATGGCCTCATAATTCAGTCAAAATTTGCCTCCCCACTTAATGTGGTACCTTTATCTCCTACTTGACAGATGCAACTGTCTTTCGGGCTCGAAAGATCAGCAGCAGGCTACACTTAAAGGTCGAGCACCCACCTTGACCCAGTCAGACCTCAAACTCATGACCTATTGGTCAGAGAGATCTTATGCAGCTGACACTTAGCCAGCTGTGCCACATTCCCGGTGCTGCGCCACATTCCCAGTGTCAGAAAGGAGGGGGCTAATCTAACATCGCTGGGGAGGGAGTTCCACAGTCGAGGGACCACCACTGAGATGGTCCTGTCTCTCACCTCTGCCAATCATGCCTGTGAAGGAGGCAGGACAGAGAGCAGGGCCTACCTAGATGATCTTAAACTCCATGGTGGTTCATAGAGGGAAATACGTTTGGACAGATAATAATCCAGTCTAGGTGCAACTGAAGTGGAAATGTATTATTAATTCATAGCTGGTGTGAGACTTTTTCACTGTTTGGTCTGCTGCATCTTTCATTAGTTTACAATATTCTGAGTCTGAGTCTGTTTCAACAAGGTTTTCCTTGGTCCCCATCTATTTTGTAATGTTTCTAAATTAGGAATCTTGGCTTACCATCAAAACTCTGCCTGGTGCAGTTATAGGAGACTCTAATACAGCAACACTGATTAGCTGCTTTTGAATGAAATACTAAGAAATGCTTAGCATTGTGAGAAGAAACAAAGCTTCCTCCAGGTTTGCATGCTTCCCGTTGCATCCCCCTTCCTCTGCTGTGACTATGAAAAGGAGTTGTTTAGATCAGTGTTTTTCAACCTTTTTTGAGCTGCGGCACATTTTTTACATTTACAAAATCCTGGGGCACACCACCAACCAAAATGACACAAAATTACACTCTAACACAGTAATACATATAGTTAATATGTTTTTAAATGTATTTATACACTCAGTGTGAAACCTGGGCCTGTTTCAATGAACACAACATATATATGACTTCCTTTCACATATTTATACATGGCTATCATGTCTTCTCTCAGCCTTCTCTTCTTCAGGCTAAACATGCCCAGCTCTTCAAGCCGCTCCTCATAGAGTTTGTTCTCAAGACCTTTGTGAAATTTCACCCTGAATGATACTTGCTTCCAGTTAACTATAGATGTCATGAAGCTGTTATAAACAGTTCCTTGGAGGGGGGGGGAGGCAACTCTCAAAAATCCAGTAAAATAGTAAAAAAAAACCATTTCCAAGCGGAGAGGCTCAATTTGTTTCTTGGAAACCTGTGAGGGGGCTGCTAGGAGGGGGGAGAGTGCTAATTTTCTGCGGCACACCTGATGATCGCTCACGGCACACTAGTGTGCCACAGCACACTGGTTGGGAAACACCGGTTTAGATCACTTCTGCTTGGAATTAATTGGAGTTGAGTATGTTATCTGCACTCCAGCCTATAGTTGGGTCTCATTACCTAACAGCCTCAAAAACACTGGTGTAATATTAGTTTATTTGGTCTCCGTTATAATTTACCATCTCTTGCCTGTCTTTGAAGAACACATTAATCATTGGGTTGTTGTTAATCATCTACCGATTAATCATTAATACATTAATCATCTACCGATACAGATGAGTGAACCACTCAAACATCATTTCAGTCAGTAGTGTCGTGAAAACTAAGAATCAACAGGGTAAAAGCCTCAGGTTTTTTTTGTTTGTTAGCAGGGATTATGACATTATATACCACCAACACCACTCTGACTTTCTCATTCCCTCTGAATTTAGCTACAATGCTCACCATGGATGGAAGAGAAATAAACGGAGTTCTTGACCTTCGTACACTCTCCCGAGAAGCTATGTGTCAACGAAATGCAAATCTCCTATCTAGCTTCTCATTATTCTGTCCACCTGGTCTTTCATTTTCATCCTCTGAGCCCAGTTCTGTTTCTGACCGTGCTTCCCTAGCGAACAGCCTTTCTGGAATGTGTCCTTCAGATAGAGACCACTTTTTTCAGTGCTTAAAATCTCTTGCTGGCTCTCCTGCTGACTTGCAGACCCAACTAACAGGCCCAGAATCCACAGAGAAATCAGGTGCAGGCACACTCAAAGGCATCTTGACCTACAACATTATATGGGTGTTGGGTTTGTTCTCATTCTGCCAAACTAGTGTTCTCTCTGAATGAGCCGTATAGATTGTTAATTTTCCAAGTCTTCTCAACAACTTCATGAGAGCAGGCTGGGTATAGAAGAGGTTGGTCCTATCTACACTGGCCTTTTAATGCCGTTTAAAGCTAGCTTCAAGCTGTGGTGACAAGACAACAAACTTTCACAAAAGCACGTGAAAGAAAACCCTTAATGTAAACCAGTTCTCTGTGGTTTGTGTAATCACCATCTGGGCTTCAATCAGGTTCCAGGATTTTCTAAGTAATCATCTGCACAGTGAAATCACTTTCTTCAATATTGGTATGAAAATGCATTAAGTTGTTATTAGTGTCCCTGGGGTCCTTTTCTCTGTTTCCTGGGAAATCAGGTACAGTACTATTCTTTTTATTTTGAGGACTCATCTGTTACACAGCTGGATATGATTACTAGCAAAATGCAATATAAATAATTCATTTAAAAAACCAAAAAACCCCCACCAAAACTACTGATTTTCCTCCAGATTGGGACAACTTTTTGTGTTGGGAAAATTCTAATACTCGATAAGTGTTCTGGCATTTCTGGGGAATGGCTTATTTTGTAAGATGAACTTTTCATCCCATTCTGCTTGCCTGGGGATACTGCAAGGCAGACATAAAGGAGGCTGGACATAAATGAGAACTGGCATTCTTTTCAGACTTGTGACAGTAAATATGCTTATTTTGGAAAACTATAGATAACTGTCTGACGCTGGAAGCTAGTTATAAAGGAAGAACATACTCTTCTCATCCTCCACTCTTGCTCCAATAATCTGGGTTTGTTCTGGTTCAACTGTGTTCCATGAATCTGGCCTTTGACAGATCTACACATCTAGGAAATCAACTGTATTGATCCAAGGGTAAAGAAATAGTAAGACAGGAGTATCTGCCTTTGCACAAGATGTGCTCCTGGTTTTCACACCCATACTTTACGCCAACATGTTGGCAGTGTATATTAGAAGTGACATAACTTCTGGTTCCTCTTTTGACTAGTTTGTATGGAGTTTTTTTTGGGGGGGGGGGGGATTTTCTGCCTGGGAGAAAATCTCTCTAGTAATCTCTGATGTCTTCCAACACAGATCTAAGGTCACATTTCACACAAAGTTAATTCTAGAATGTTACTGGACTTTCAAGAGATTCCTAAATGTGGAGAACTGACTGTATTTGCTTCTGAATCCACCGGTCCCAATAAAATCACCTACCATCTCTTCACATGGGGTACTTATAAATAGGACATCATAGGTACAATTTAGACTTGGGTGAATATGAGAAATGAATTCCAAGTAAAACAGCTGAATTTTTTTTCAAGGGAAACAGGACATGCATTTAGTCACACACAGAGTTTCTTTTCTCAAATGTAGTACTGAGATGTTGGAGATTAAAAAGAAGGAGTCAGAACCATAAATTACAGAGCTTTTATCTAATCTGGTGCAAAAAGTGAAGTTGATTTCGCCAGTGGCGTTCCAGCAAACTTTATCATACCATGATAACAACACAACCTTACAACTATTAAATATTTCGATCCAGAGTTTTTCCAGGGTGTTTCCAGAGTTTCATTTGAGATAATAGGAGTAAACATTATTTTTAAGGTATCCCAGTTAAACTAGCTATGGATGTGATCTATATGAAGGTGACCCTGGAGAGGTAGAAAATTTGATTAGGAAAATCATTTGTACACATCTTAGGTTCCAATTATCTTATGTACTGTATCCCCCTATATGAACCAGTCTGTGTTTTGGGATAATCTAGGAAGGGTTTTTTTTCTTTGTCTCACCACCATCTGGAGGGAACAAGGCAGTGGACCTTCTTAATTACTGCTCCCAGACTCCAGATCTTCATTCAAAGAGAGTTTAGACTCTCCTTGCTATCTTCAGGTTGGTGAAGATCAAAAGAGGCTAAATATTCCCATCCACAGGAGAAGATTTTTGTATGTTCAGTATACCTTTGAGGGTGATTGCTTAGACTTGGCTTTTAAAATATTTATGCTTCTAAACCTGTCAGTAGATTCATTGTATTTTAAACTTTTGAGTGATGTGAATTTGATAGCTATGATAATGATGATCATGCTGCAGCAGAATGATGAATTGACGACTTTACCTCTGTAGACATGTCTTGCACTGCAACACAGATAGTTTAGCCTGGGATTATACAATTGGAGATGGTACCAGCTTCCACAATTTATTGAATTAACATCAGAGTGAAAACAAAAGCAAGAGGACACAATACTTTTCTAGATTAATCACCTTGGGTTCTCTTAGTAGAGTCTTGTATTGCAAAGTACAGTTTGAAGTGGAGAAATGAATGCTTGGTTGTAATGCAGATGAGATAGGACATGAACTCTTGATGCCCATGCATCCATCCTCATTGACATGTAGACCAAGAAACAATATTTGGAAAAATGGCCATGCTCACTGGGTGATTTGCCAAAGTTACTTTTTGAAAAATATGTGTAAATATTCCACGCTCTCACAAGGAATAAAGATTTGCCTGATCTGCCAGCCAAATGTCAACCCAGATGTTCTATGTCAGGTTTTACACGTACTGATTTATTGATTTTAATTCGAAGACCCCCATCTACATTGAATTATATTATATGAGTCTACACTGACCATATAATACAGTTTCAAATGGCATTATATGGCAGTGTAGATGGGGCATTTGTTAGATTTATATCTTATTCTTCCAATGACCTCAAGATTGTATGCATGGTCTTTCTGGTGTCCAGTTCACGCTCCCAACAAACTTCAGAAATAGGTTTTGGAATACATGGGGAGATCATGGAATCAAACCCGAGGGGATATCAGGGGGGCATTGTAGTGTTGGAAATACTATATTATCCTTCAAAATAATACTCAGCTTAAGGGTTGGGATCAAAGATAGGTTGTTGTGGAAAATGGCACTACAATATATTTATGCCCAAAGGCTATGATAGTTTTGTTTATATTGAAAGCGCCTATGCTAAACTTGAGCTGAATTCCTACATGGGAAATGTAGCTATGGCGACATACTGTATCTACAGCCCATCTCCTGATATAATTCCTAAAATGCACATTGAAAGCTCCCCACCACAGCCACTCTATGGTCAAGTGACCCCTGCAGGTTGCTGCCATGTCTGCTTTTCATACCATCTGTTCAGGACTCCACTTTCCAGCACCCCAAACCCTCTTTGTTTGCTACAGGACCTGGTTTCTACAGTATGGGTCTTTGGTGGGAAATTTACAAATTTCCCATCATGATGGATGCCAGCCATCATGATAAAATGTACATTATATGAGGGTGAGTCAATAAGTCCGTGACTTTTTGAATTTCCCGCCTCTTAACTGAAAGGGCATTACTGCTCCTGTCAACAGGCATCTGTCAGTTGACTCCTGTCAAAATTTGAACAAGCTGCATCATTTAGTTTGTGTTTGACAGCCATTGATAGCAGACTACCACGTGATTTGAGGAGAAAATGGAAAAAAGTGAATTTCGTGTGCTCATTAAGCATTTTTTTTTGCGGAAAAAACCCATCACTCAAACCAAGGCTAAGCTTGATAAACACTATGGGGACTCTGCTGAATTTTGTTGTGGCCATACAAGCACGGAAGATGATGACCGTTCTGGATGCCCAGTTGAGGTCTCTACACCCGAAACAATTGAAAAAATTCACGATATGGTGTTGGTTGATCGGAGATTGAAAATGCGAGAGATTGTGGAAGCCATAGGCATCTCACATGGCTCAGTGGTTTCAATTTTAAATGATCACTTGGGTATGAGAAAGGTTTTCCGCAAGATGGGTGCCGCGTTTGATCACAATCGACCACAAACGCAATCGTGTGACAATTTCGCAGGAGTGTTTGGCGTTGTTCAACCACAATATGGATGAGTTTTTGCACCGTTTCATAACCATGGACGAAACGTGAATCCACCACAACACACCAGAGACCAAACAGTAGTCAAAACAGTGGGTTTCTCGGGATGAATTGGCGTCAAAGAAGGCCAAGGTGGGTTTGTCAGCCAATAAAATCATGGCGACCGTTTTTTGGGATGCACGTGGTATAATCCACATTGACTACCTTCAAAAGGGTAAAACAATCAACGGCGAATATTATGTCAACTTATTGGGTTGATTTAATGAGGATTTGAAGGAAACCCGACTGCATTTGTCCAAGAAAAAAGTTCTTTTGCACCAGGACAATGCAAGGGTGCACACATGTGCAGTTGCCATGGCAACAATCCATGACTTGGGATACGAATTACTCCCTCATCCGCCCCATTCTCCGGATTTAGCCCTGAGTGACTATTTCTTGTTTCCAAAGCTGAAGAAATGGCTCGCTGGAAAGAGATTTGACTCCAACAATGAAATCATCTCACAAACAAATGCCTATTTTGATGACCTCGACAAATCTTATATTTTGGAAGGGATAAAAAAATCGGAGAAACATTGGACAAAGTGTATAGAGCTCAAAGAAGACTACGTTGAAAAATAAAATGATTTTTTTATCTAAAAACCTGTGTTTCATTCAAAAAGTCACAGACTTATTGACCCGCCCTCGTATAACTCTACTAATGGCCTCCTTCCTGGCTTATAGCCCTGTCTGGAGCTTGGAAGAGAAGGAAATAGCTCCAGTAGCTCAATGAATTTCGGAATTTCAGTATTGTTCCATTATCTGGGTGGAGGCCACAAGGGGATGCTAGAGAGAGAAGGATAGTCCATTTTATGGGGGGAATGGGCTTGAAGATGTAAAACCATTTCGTGTTATTCCCTCTACCCATATCTCCATCATGGAAACAACTCTCGCTTATGAAATGGGAAGTTGAGAGGGGGATTAACGAGCAAAAATTGGTGAAAATGGTGTTCCTTCTTCACCCCCCCCCCCCCCCATAAAATAGACTATTCTCCTTTTGGCCTTTGCCCAGATAATAGAACAACATTCGGAATTCTCACCAACGTACCCACTGAAAGGAAATGAATGATTCTAGAAAAATATGTGCACACATAACAAGGATGAAAGGGGAAGAAACCTTTTATCTATGAATGTAGGCTAAAATCTGATCCAGTCTACCTATTATCAACAATGCCCCACAATAATTACATGTGTTTCTATCTAACACCTTTATTTCTGTTGACAACACACAATCATAATTATGTCAACAATCAGATGCATATAAGGGTTGCAAACAAGGGATATCATTTGGATGAAGTAGAGCAGTGTTTCCCAACCAGTGTGCCGTGGCACACTAGTGTGCCGTGAGCGATCATCAGGTGTGCCGTGGGAAATTGGAACCTCCAGGAGGGGAGGGGGGAGAGTCTAGTGTGTTGAAATATAAAAACCCTAAGAAACCTACCTCGATAAAGGCACAAAATTACAAACACCCCCTGCCCCACCTTGGTCTCTCCCTCTCCATGCATTGGGAAGCCCCGCCTCCCTTTCCTCAAGTAGATACCTCCTCTTGCCTCCTGGGGGTTTGCCTGGGAGGTTTGCCCAGTTCTATCATTGGTGGGGTTCAGAATGCTCTTTGATTGTAGGGGAACTATAAATCCCAGCAACCATAACTCCCAAATGTCATGTCTATTTTCCCTGAACTCCATCTGTGTTCATATTTGGGCATATTGAGTATTCATGCCAAGTGTGGTCCTGATCCAACATTGTTTGAGTCCACTGTGCTCTCTGGATATAGGTGAACTACAACTCCAAAACCCAAGGTAAATGCCCACCAAACTCTTATAGTATTTTCTCTTGGTTATGGGAGTTCTGTGTAGGAAGTTTGTGTCTTTCTGCCATTCCTGCCAGGATATCTATGTTGTGTTCATCAAAACAGGTCCAGGTTTTACACTGAGTGTATAAATACATTGAAAACATATTAACTGTATGTATTACTGTGTTAGAGTGTCATTTTGTGTCATTTTAGTTGGTGGTGTGCCCCAGGATTTTGTAAATGTAAAAAATGTGCCGTGGCTCAAAAAAGGTTGAAAAACACTGAAGTAGAGTATATTTGGAAGAATAAAATTCTTTTTAACCCCCTCACAAAACAGCTCAATTCTTTGTTTAGAAAAAAATAAATACTTAAAGAAAAATCCAAGTTGGACATATGTATTTCCAACTATAAAACATAGCATTCCCTATTTCTGCCCTCAAATAGCTTGTCCAAAGGATGACTTGCTTATATTATTTACACAATATTATGTGCCATATGATACTTAATTGCTTGATCTTTCATTATGTTACCCCTTTGAGCTTATTTTATTTCTCTAACATTGTTAATAGTCTCTGGTGCCCTATGTGCATTCCTGTTCCTCTGCTTTCTACTTAGTGCAGTGACAAGCAACTTTGGTGTCTAGAAGAAATTACAATGTTTTCTGCCTTGAAACCCCCAGAGAGTCTCATGGACGATCGATATAATGCTTTTTTCCCGATAACAAAATCAAATGTCACCAGAAAGCATCTACTTGTTTAGAAAATCATACATGTTTATGCTGAACCAAGCAGGTCTTCAACCAGTTTTAAAGGCAAATAATTCCTCCCAAAGGCATAAAAATGTGGCATTTGTCTCTTTTTTCACCTGAAAAGGGATAATTGGTGTGAGGTGGACTGCAATACAAGGATTTGAAGCTCAACTCAACTCAACTTTATTTCTTATGAGTCGCCCTACACCAAAGGTGCTCTGGGCGACTTACACAATTAAAATAAACAGGTTACATAGTCACAGCTTGTTACTAACAATCATAGGCTCTTCTGAAGAGCCATGTCTTGAGTGCCCCTAAAAATGTATGTAGATCAGGAGTGGCTCTTTGGTCTGGTGCAGGCATGTAGCCAGGGGGGGGGGCTAAGGGGGCTTCAGCCCCCCCCGAAATTCTCAAGGTGGTCCGCGAAAAGGCCTTACTGGTACATTATTTAAACTGTTATGTTTATTTATATCATGATCTGATCACCATGCTCATTATATCCCACATTAATGGGGTTATTGGGATAACACAACAAAAGGTTTGGTAGGGTAGACCCTCTTCCACCCAGTCTCAGCCCCCCGAGACCAAACTCAGCCCCGAATCAAAATCCTGGCTACGGCCCTGGTCTGGTGGTAGGGAGTTCCACAAGATTGGGGCTGCGATTGAGAAGGATCTATGTCTTGTGGACTCCAAACAGACCTCTCTAGGGCCAGGGACATAGAGAAGATTCTCATGAGCTGACCGTGGCAGTCTCTGGTGGTGGAGTGGCATTAAACAGTCTCTTAGATATGATGGACCCTGACCTCAAAAGGCCTTGAATGCTAGGACCAGGGTCTTATAGAGGACTCTGTGTTCAACCAGCAGCCAATGAAAGTGCTGTAGGGACAGCGTTATATGGCACCTCATTGATGTTCTTGTGAGGAGTCTAGTGGCTGCATTTCGCACAATTTGGATCTTACGAATTGCTGCTCAAGGTAAGCCCACATACAATGCATTGCAGTAATCCAGCCTCGACGTAACCGTGGCATGGATTACTGTAGCCAGCACCTCTGTTGGTAAATAAGGCACCAACTGCCTTGCTTGGCGTAGATGAAAGAAGGGCCTTTTACTAGTGGAGGCAATCTGGGCTTCCATCGTCATTTTGGAATCCAGGATAACACCGAGACTCTTCACAGTGGGGGATGGAGCTAATGGTTCCCCTTCAAAAGATGGTAATAGACCGACCAATTCTGCTGGGTGGCCAGGCCACAAGATTTCAGTTTTTGCTGGATTTACTTTCGATTTATGGGCACGTAGCCATCTTGTCACTGCTCTAAGACACTGGGTGAAGTTATCCGGTACTGAAGTTGTTCCAGGTTCTAGTTTTAGGAGAAGCTGGGTGTCATCAGCATATTGGAAACATTCTAATCCAAATCCAGCTGAATGTTACTTTGAAGCCAACTTTTGTCCACCCCAGTTTAGTAGATTAGCATATTGCTAACACTTCCTCTCTTCCCAAGACCTTCTTTCTGTTTTACTTTCATTCTTTTGTGTGTTTTTTTTCTTTCTGTTCTTCCACCCTTTCTATCCTTTGGCCATGACTATGGCCACATCTACTTGCTCTCTTGCCATCATCTGTCTATTCTCTCTTTTCTTCTTCTTTGTCCCACTGCAGCTTCTTTCCTATGTCCACATTTGCCACCACAAGACTTCCTTCTCCTGCCATTCTCTGTTCTTTGCATGCCATGCTTTTTATTCTGAAATACTGTATCCATAGAGCAGTGTTTCCCAACTGCTGTGATGGGACACAGTAGTGTGCCGTGACGGAGCTCCTGCTGTGCCGCGAGAAAAGCTTTCTGCCCCCCTTCCTTCCCCCCTCCTGCTGAACTCCTGCTGCTTTGGGGGGGGGAGGAAGGGCCAGGTGGCGGCGAAGAAGAAGGGGCTGGGCACTGCCTCCTTCAGCCATTTCCCCAGCCAGCCTCCAATCCGTCATGACTCCCGCCCCTCGCTTACTAAAGCCGCGCGGAGGAAGAAGCCGGGGGAGGAGGAGCATGGCGTGGCCTGGCTCCGCCCCCTCCCCCCGGCTTACGCTCTCCCACAGCTTCTCCAGCCTTGTGGGGGCTGGCTCTGCCACCACTGGCTTGACATTGCCCCCTCAAGGCTGGAGAAGCTGTGAGAGAGTGGAAGCCGGGGGAAGGGGGCGGGGCATGGCTCCTCCCCCTCTCCCAGCTTCAGCACTCCCAGCAGCTGCTCCCAGCAGGCCAGCATCCCCCAGCTGTTCTTTACTGTGTTAGAGTGTCATTTTGTGTCATTTTGGTTGGTGGTGTGCCTCCGGATTTTTTAATGTTAAAAGTGTGCCGTGGCTCAAAAAAGGTTGGGAAACACTGCCATAGAGGACAGAATCAGATGTAGCACATAAGAGGAGGCTAGACAGTGTTGCAAACAAAAAGGCCCTTCCTCGTATTTTTCCCAGAAAGCTTTCCGAAAATTGCATGGACTTTCATTTGGGCAAATGGTACTTTACATTCTGCTTTAGTTTTTCAAGCCTCCACCATCATTAATGTAAGCAGTATCAATGCATTGGTTCTGATACTTAGTTGAAATGTATCCACCCTCTTTTGTATCCATTATTAGCCTCCATAATTTATTTTCTTCTTTACATCAGGTTTGGTTGGAATAACACCCACTGTAATATTTGTTAATAATGGCTCTCCAGTTATTACAGACTATGATACTACTTTTGAGAATAGTCCTCAATTGTTTTATATTCTTTTGGAGGATGAGGAATCACAGGACTATTCTGTTATTCAACCGCTTCTATCACACTGTTCTGTAGTACAAATGTATTTTCTCAAATGGCACACATGGAAATTATACAATAGAAAACAATATTCAAATACACCTCAATTCCGAGGTTACTTCGACATAACACACACACCTCTGGCCTTTGAGAGGTTGGGAAATACCCATTTGCAATTTTCAGACTACAGCCTTGGGTGCTCAGGGCGGAAGATAAATAGCATACATGAACATGCAGACTTATTATGTACTACTCCTGGATGAAAGCTGCTCTGACAGTTCAATATTGTCGAGGAAAAAGGTTGCAACAACATGAAATCTGCCAAAGCATTTCTGCTGCCTTGCACTGCAGAACATGATGGTGATCGGGAAAATACTGCAATGCACCAAGTGTATATGAGAAGTAGCTTTTACTGAAAGGTTGAAAGAAGATCTTACCATCCCCCTCCTCAGAATGGAGGCGGTATTTTAATCAAGTTCTCATGGTAACAAACATAGCAATTTGAAAGTGCTGGAACCAACAGAAAAATTGTTCTTTTCTGTGTGCTTCTGGAAGAGGGTGTACTAAATCAATACAACTGCAGTAATACAACTGTTCGTTCTTACAATTCTTCTAGTGCAGGAAGAATGCCAAAAAGGAGGTGTTTGGTGTTTTTTTTAATTTAAAGAATGCTCCGTTAGTGAATTTAAAAAATAGAAGCATCCAAATGGTTTTTGGAACAGGAACCAGAAGGTATATCATTCGAGCAACAGTATGTGCTCTTGCCGCCCTATCCTCCTCAGACAGATCAAGTAGTTCCAGTTTGCTTTGGCTGAGGAGCATTGTTACTATGTTCTCTTTCTGCCATTTTTTCAGTCTTTATTTTTGGAATTTGTGAAGATTGTTGAAGTGACAGCGTGTTGGGTGGGTTTATTTTTCTTGGTGCTTCTTTACCACCCCATAAAATTTTGCATGAATCTGTGTATGCAGAGCACTTTTCCTGAAATCTGTACTCCTCTCTTTGATATAGACTATTATGTTCTTCTTCCTTTTACTTGAAGGATTATTATGCGCGCCATAACTGATAGATGCACACATTCATTGAAACACATAAACACTGATAGTGTTATCTTAGCTCGTTGTCCAGCTGGCTAATCTGTGTTTACTTTCTGTGTGGCAAATGCAGTGGTCACCATGTAGACTGACCTGTTCAAGAGAATGGGATTTTCTCATGCATAATTTGCTTAATTTGATACCATGTGAGTAAACTGAATGTGAGTTTGAATACATATTTGAATATGCGGACGCCATCTGTTCACACTGCACATACTGTACATTTCAATGGGATTCACATCTTGATGCACAGTCCTATCCCTATGTTTGATGTACTTACTGAAAAAAAGAATAAATACAATCACGTGTGTTTAAAAATGGATCACAATGTCTATCCATATGTGCATTAAAAGGAAGCAAGGGGCAGAAGTTAGCAGGGCTGACAAATTGTATCTGGCCACATATGTCCTTTTTACATAATTTTAGCTTATATTGCTGCTGGCCCGAGTGTCAGTAACTGTTTGCCTACAGACCCGGTTGTTTAAAGAAACTATCCTGTTCCTTGCCGGTTTCTCCATGAACCTCTCTTGTTGTTAGTCTCATCAACAGACCTTTTAAAATTTTGATCTGAGGATCCAATATCCAGCATCACAACGTGGCTAAATAAACTCACAAAATTTGGCTCGGTAACAGGCTTCAAAATAAATAAATCCAAATCGAAAATTTTAACAAAGAATCTAGATGGAAAGGAGAAAGAGATACTGCAACACAAATCTGGCCTACAAATTGAAAATAAAATTAAATACCTAGGGATAACCATTACCACCAGCAATTCACAACTATTGAAAAACAATTATGAACAACTCTGGAAGAATATCCAAGCTGACCTGGAGAAGTGGAAACACCAGAATTTATCGCTATTAGGCAGAATCGCCACGATAAAAATGTCAGTACTTCTGAAAATTTTGTTCCTGTTTCAAAATATCCCCATTATTAGGAATGATTTCCTGTTCAAAAGATGGAACAAGGACATTAGAAAGTTTATTTGGAGAAATCAAAAACCTAGGATAAGCTTGAAGGCCTTGTCAGACGACAGAAGCAGAGGGGGGCTGAACCTCCCCAACCTGAAATTATACTACGAGGCTTGCAACCTTGTTGCCATTCAGGATTGGATACTGCTGGACAATCGGAATTTGCTAACCTTAGAAGGCCACGACCTCCGCGCCGGATGGCATGCGTACTTGTGGTACGATCGGAGGAAGGTGGAAAGGAACTTCGGCAACCATTTTCTAAGAACTGCCCTCATTAAGACGTGGGAAAAATACAAACGGTATTTTTTTGGACAAACCCCCCCTATGGATATCACCGGGGGAAGCGTTTCACAAAAGGGAACTGCCAGAGGAAAATTGGCTAACATACAAACAAACCCTCATAAAAAAGGGAAATAATTGGGAACCAAAAACTAGAGAGGAATTGAAATTAGAGGGACATAATCTCTCATGGCTTCAGTACCACCAACTGATATTAAGATATAAAGAAGATAAAAAAGTAGGCTTCCTAGAGGGACCCGCTTGGGAACCAACTAGAAGAAGGCAAAAAAACAACATCAGTTTCTTCTATAAACAACTTCTAAGATGGGAGATGGAAGATGAGCAAATCAAGAATTGCCACGTCAAATGGGCCCAAGACCTGGAATATTCGATACTTTTACATCAGTGGGAGGAAATTTGGTTAGAGAAATTAAAATATACACCATCAACAGAAATCACGGAGAACTGGGTAAAGATGCAATATAGGTGGCATCTTTACCCAGCCAAGCTGGCTAAATACAACAAGGGAACATCCAATGTATGCTGGAAATGTGAAAAGGCAGTAGGGACCTACAATGTATGGTGGAAATGTGAAAAAGTAGTGAAGTACTGGAAAATGGTTCATAAAGAAATGCAAAGGATACTGCAGGTGAATTTCCGTATGGAGCCGAAAAACTATCTACTGGGCCTTTCTAATCCCAACCTCAATAATAATCAAGAAAGAATGTTCTTTATACTGAGTGCCTGCAGTAGGATTGCCTTAGCACGGCATTGGAAAAGAAATACCACGCCGGACATGGAGGAATGGACTATAAAGGTACTGGACATGATCCAGATGGACTCCTTAAGTCAAAAACTGATAGATAGGAGGAAAAACACAGATTGGACAAGCCTTAGAACGTACTTACAGAAACAATACCCCAAGTTCTCCATAGACCTAAATGCTATATAAGACACATACTTAGAACTGAGACAACGAACTTTATGAAATCTCGGGAAATTTCTTTAGAGACAATACCAAATACTTAACGACATAATTAATACCTCACCTCACTCATGGGAAGTCTTTTTAGTCACTGTATATGTGTCTTTCCCCTTGTACCCCCGCACACCGCCCAAACCCCAGACCCCCCCCACCCCCCTACCCCAGAACTATCCCTCTATGTGTGTATGTATGAAAAATGAAATGTTCAATAAAAATCTATACCAAAAAAAATGTTTTTGATCTGCTATGGGTACTGTTGGCTGCTGATTCAATCATATAATGTATAATATTCATTTGATAAACTGTTCAGGGTAGTTAAAATGAAACTGACTGTAAAGAGCTCCAGAAAGATCTCTCGAAATTGAGTGAATGGGCAACAAAGTGGCAAATGCATTTTAACCTAAACAAGTGTAAAGTCATGCACATCGGGGAAAAGAACCCCAAATACACTTATCAACTGATGGGATCAAAGCTTTCTGAGACAAACCAGGAAAGGGATCTTGGGGTTTTGGTGGACAGCTCAATGAAGATGTCAACCCAATGCGCTGCAGCAGCGAAAAAAGCAAATTCTATGCTTGGCATGATCAGGAAGGAATCGATAATAGGTCGGCAAATGTTGTATTGCCTCTCTACAAATCTATGGTGAGGCCACATCTGGAGTACTGTGTACAATTCTGGTCACCGCACCTCAAAAAGGATATAACGGAACTGGAAAAGGTACAAAGAAGGGCAACAAATATGATCCAAGGGATGGAGCAGCTCCCTTATGAAATCAGGTTGCAACGCCTTGGTCTTTTCAGCCTTGAAAGACGGCGTTTAAGAGGTGACTTGATCGAAGTGTATAAAATCATGCATGGGATAGAAAAGGTGAACAAAGAAAAATATTTTCTCTGTCACACAATACTAGGACTAGGGGGGCACTCCCTAAAGCTCCAAGGTAGGAAAGTCAGGACTAATAAAGGGAAATATTTCTTCACCCAGAGGGTCATTGGGTTATGGAACTCACTTCCAGAGGAGGTTGTGACAGCTGTCAGCCTGGACAGCTTCAAGGCAGGATTAGACAGATTCATGGATACCAAGGGAATCAGTAGCTACTGAAATGGACATCCAAGTGCCACCTCTGTGTTGATGGAGGCAAGCAGGATTTTCCCCGGGTACTGGTTGTGGGGGGTCGGGAGCAGGTGAGGGTTTTGCCCTCCTTTCTGCTAGAGATCCCTGTGTACAACTAGTGGGCCACTGTGTGACACAGAATGCTGGACTAGATGGGCTGAGGCCCGATTCAGCATGGCTCTTCTTATGTTCTTATGTTCTTATGTTCTTCTTATGATAAGCCTGATAAGTCCCATTTGAGGGTTTACAGATTTTGGAAACTCACAACTTTTTTATTTTTTAATACTACATATTGAGAGAACTATTGCCACAATTGACACCTGGTTGATTTTGCTTGGAAGACAGTGGTTTGTTTCCATGGTTTGGATTTATTTTTAGTAGTATGCATGCAGTGCTAAAGTCCCAAGTGGTTTGTATTGGCTTGTGTTAATGTAGCTGATTCTTTACCAGTTTATTGCTCACACATCTTTCCCTGGTACTTCTGGTAGGTTTAGGATGAATACAGTGGTACTTTGCGCTTCGCTTTTCATGGACTCGCTGTTTTGCGGTTTTTCAATATGGACTTAAGAGTGTTTCTCTGTATGGCGAGATTGCCTCTCCGGATAAAGCCGGAGCCGAGGATTACGTGAACAACATGTTCAAAGAGGGTTATGTAGTGTATAAGTGTGTGGGGAGGGTTTATAAAGACTTGAAATAGTGTATAACTACTAAAATAATGTATAAATATTAAAATAAATATAGTGTCCTTACTTTGCGGATTTTCACTTTTCGCAGGTTGTCCTGGAACATAAAACCCACGATAAGTGAGGGAACACTACACACTTTCTTCCAGCTCTTGTGGTTGGATTTCGAATTATGAATTGCTGGATGTTAGCAATTTTTAACCTAAAACAAATGAAATAATAACATGACTTCTTTTAACAAAATGCCTTCCAAGCTGCATGGATTTGAATGAGGGCACGTGACACATTCTGAAGGGTAAACTTGTGAAAACGTACATCCAGATTGAGTTGAATTCAGGGATAATGGGAGATGGCAATGATCTAGTACATTTAAGAATATCAAACTTGGGTCTGTACGGCTGTGTGACTTTGAAAACACTTCTCGCAGTTTCCATAGTTACTGTGAAGTAGTCCTTCATGTTCAGTATGGCAAGCCGTCATACCTTCTATAATATTCATCAAATAAAATGGCATGCCTGATTGCATCCCCTTGCGTCTTCCTTGGGAAAAAAAACATCCTTCAACTTGCACTATGAGCATAATTCTTCTACAGTTTGCCATGAAATCTTTGGCACATTTGCTGTAATTGGGTAAGAGGGTAAGGTTTAGCAATGTGCCAAGAGCAATCTCCTTGTGATTATTTAGACTACAAGTTGACATTGGAGAGAAGATGATTAATTAACTTTGTATACTTTGGGCTTTGCATAAACAGTCCAGTAGAAGTCTAGCAGCAATAGCAACCCATGGAAAATCAATCCAATTTCATAGGCCTTATATGGTCTGGGGCCAGTGTATCTAAGGGATCGCCTGTTCCCCTACAATCCCCCTGAGGTCACTACGGTCCGAAGATTTGAATCTTCTTGCTATCCCTAGTGTCAGATCCTTCCATTTAACAACAACTAGGAGGAGGGTATTTTCCATCATAGGCCCGGTCCTGTGGAACTCACTGCCGCCTGAGACCCGAGCTCTTCGAGATCTGGGCTCCTTTCGTAGAGCATGTAAAACCCACCTTTTCAGGCAGGCTTTTGGAAATTGTTGAATTTTAAACCATTGTTTATCTTATATTGTACTGTATTGTACTGTTTCTTCCTTGTAAACCGCCCTGAGCCTCTGGGAGTGGCGGTATAAAATCAAATAAATAAATAAATAAATAATATTAAGATGGTGAAAGCAGACATTTGCTTCTTAAAGAAATGGAAAATAAATGCATGGCTACTGACCCAGTCATAATATCACACGAA
The DNA here is from genome assembly GCA_030556195.1 of Anolis apletophallus. Classification (NCBI taxonomy): domain Eukaryota; kingdom Metazoa; phylum Chordata; class Lepidosauria; order Squamata; family Anolidae; genus Anolis; species Anolis apletophallus. The sequence goes on along the minus strand of JARBWK010000002.1, from coordinate 195,122,063 downwards.
GCTATACCATGGGATATAGTGGGGCAAAACTGAGGGAGAAGTCAAACACCAGTCATCGCGTCATACAAAATCACTTGAAGTGTATTAATAACATATGTGCTCAATGGCTTAACAATATCACAATGGTGCAATGTCATGCAATTCACACACAGTACAGCGAATACATATCGCAATAATAACAACAAGCCCTTACAGTCTATCAGGCGACGCTCGCACTCAGTCTGTGTAACCCAACAAATAGTCTGAGTCTAATAACTCACGACCTATGCTCTGAGTCCGTGGGGGAGCCTTGAAGCATGGAAGAGCTGGCAAACTGCTCAGAGCATAGGTCGTGAGTTATTAGACTCCGACTATTTGTTGGGTTACACAGACTGAGTGCGAGCGTCGTTTTTGCCCGATAGACTGTAAGGGCTTGTTGTTATTATTGCGATATGTATTCTCTGTACGGTGTGTGAATTGCATGACATTGCACCATTGTGATATTGTTAAACCATTGAGCACATATGTTATTAATACACTTTAAGTGATTTTGTATGACGCGATGACTGGTGTTTGACTTCTCCCTCAGTTCTACCCCACTATATCCCATGGTATAGCTTCGTGTGATATTATTGCTCTAGTGACATATTGTGTTTGAGTATTGGATTACTGACCCAGTCATGCCAGACTGAAAGTTTGAAGGAATCCCAGCTGATAAGTACTCCGAAGTCTGAATGTTGCCTTTTCATTCACCTTTGCTTGCAGAGGGCATGAATCATTTTTCCAAACAGAGAGAGTCCCTTTGGGTCAGAGCCGAGGTCATTGGTGGGGCAAATGGCTTGCTTTTAGTGAAAAATAAAAGTGCAGCACTTCATTGTAAGCCCTGGAGCATTTGTTTCCCTACATACATTATGAGCTTACAGCATCCCTTTCGGATTCCTCTCTGACAAGCTGAAATGTACAAATTGGGGATTCTGGAATTACCTTTTAGCTTGAACACCGGTCTCTCTCTTCCTATCTTTGAGTAAACCCAGGATTTTCCCTAGTGCAGGGGTGCTCATTAGGTAGCTCGGGAGCTTCTAGTAGATCTTCGGCCCTCTTCCAGGTGATCTTCGGCCCTCACCAGCCGGATGGGGTGTTCCTGCCATGCGTGCGCACACTCTGCGTGCACGTGCGCTCCTGCTGCTGGCTTTCACTCTTTCTTTCACCTGTGGGGCATTGCAGGAAGAAGGAAGCACGAGGCGGGGCCTCTGGAGGGAGCGCCCTGCCTCTCTCTCGTCCAGAAGCAGCTGTGCAGCCTCCGTTGCCGGCGAGACAGGCAGGGCGGAGCGCTCCCTCTGGATACCCCATCTCGTGCTTTCTCCTTCCTGCAATGCCCTGCAGGCGGAAGAAGCATTGCGCAGGTGGAAAACAGCAGCAGGAGCACGTGCGGTGGCAAGAGCCCACAGCGGCAGGAGCATGCGGGAGCGCGCGGCAGCAGGGGCAGGTAGATCTTTTGGACTTGGTTGCTTTAAGAGTAGCTCGCATGCTGAAAAAGTGTGAGCACCCCTGCCCTAGTGCTTCATGTCTGTCTGTTTACACACCTTAGCTTTTTCACGCAGCAGTACCTTGACTTGCCAGCATTAATACAAAGGGTGGGGGCATTTCACAACACAGATTATGATTTATGAATTCGAACTAAATGTTAAGAAAAAGGCATAATCAATCAAATGCTGTTCTTCCCCAACTTCCCGTCCAATTGGCTGGTTGAGTGAGATGGACATAAATAAAGCATTATGTAGCAAGGTTTTGGTTATGGAGCTGCTTTGGAGTCACAGAAGATAAGAGCCCACTTCATAGCAAGAGCCCTTGTGCATTTGTTATAAATACTTCCACGGGGAAAGGAAAGGTTGACTTTAGAAGTTGGGTCAGAACTAAAAATATTGTGCAGGTCAGCAAGTACCTACTTATCTCTAGAAAACCAAAAAAAGACGAGGGAAAAGAATCTTATAATAAACAGCAAGCTATCATATTTTTAAAGGCACAACAGTGAATTATTAAAAGCCAGACGCCCCTGTCCAAGTCAGCTGGGCCAAAACCTTTTAAATAGCTTTGGTGGAGATGTTCTTAATGAAATAGATGCTTGTATATTGTGTCAGGCATTAAACTGGTATTATTGTGGTGCAGAGAAATTTCGTAAACTCTCTGGTGCTGAACTAATAGGAGCTAAACTCATTCTGTCACACTGTAGGAATTTTCCCTCATTCAGGACTGCAGTAAGGTTAATATATGTCACACTTTTAGACTTGGGTCCATCTTGGAATACACCTATCTGGTAGAATTGTTGCAGTTTGACACAAGTTTAACTGTTATACTTCAATGCTATGGAATCCTGGGAGCTGTGGAATCACCAACTCTCTTTGGCAGAGAAGGCTAAAAGGTTTGTGATACTACAACTCCCATGATTCCGTAGTATTAAGCAATTGCAGTTGAAGTGGTGTCCATCTGCATTATTTATACAGTGTAGATACGTCCCGTGATGAGTCCATATCCCCCAACATTTCACAGAAGAAAGCAGGATACGTGAGGGCAAGGAACGCCAGAGCATGTTTAAGATGGCAAAAGTTATTAATGAGGAAAAACAGGCAAGCTGAGAAAGGATGCAGCACTTTGCTTTTGCCTGATCCCACTGGAAAGGACAAGGTTTTACCTGAGCATGTAGGCAACTTTTGTACTTTGAACTCAATTTGCATCGTTTAAAGTAAGATAAGAACAAAGGAGGAACTTGAGAAGAGAAGACAAAAACCGGGACATTTTAAAAGCAGTTGAAAAAATAGGATGATCATCTCTGCCAAACTGGGGCAGTTGGGAAATATGTGAGTCCCAAGAAATTAGTGTCTTTAACAATGTGAAAGGCCTAATTGGAACTAAAAGTATCCATGAATGAAGAGGAACAAATGCCAAGAGACCCTGCTTCTTCTGTTTCCCATTTTTTCTTTCCAGCACTCATTGGTCCTGATGTTTCTTTCCTATCAAGACATTTCTCCAGCTTTGGTGATTCTGTCGTAACTACTATCCTCAGGCCCCTTCTACACTGCCATATAATCCAGATTATCAAAGCAGATAATCCACATTTGAACTGGATTATAGGAATCTACCCTGCCATAATGGATTGCCATACAAAATGGATTTTGTATGGCAGCATACCGTGTTTCCCCGAAAGTATGACACCCCCGATTGTAAGACGTATCGGGGTGTCAGGGGACGGCTACTGTAAGCCGTACCCCGAATGTAAGCCGTACCTCGTCGCCACGCCCACGCCGCCGCCGCCGCAACCGGCCCATCGGCCGCGGCACACCTCCGCGGCACACCTCCTTTCTGCCAGGCCTCCAAGGGAGGGAGAGAGCCAGAAGCATGGCAAGCGTGCGCTGCGTCAGAGTGACGCGTCGTTGCTTTGCCCCGCCCTGGCTCTCTTCCCCTCCCTTCCTTTGTCCAAGAAAGGGAGGGAGAGAGAGCCAGGGGCGGGGCAGAGCGCGACGCGTCACTGACGCGTCGTCGCTTGCCCCGCCCTGGGCTCTCTTCCCCCTCCTTTCCTTTGTCCAAGAAAGGGAGGGAGAAGAGGCCAGGGGCGGGGCAGAGCGACGACGCGTCACTCTGACATGTCGTCGCTTGCCCCGCCCCTGGCTCTCTTCCTCCCTTTCCTTTGTCCAAGAAAGGGAGGGAGAGAGAGCCAGGGGCGGGGCAGAGCGACGACGCGTCACTCTGACGCGTCGTCGCTGCCCCGCCCTGGCTCTCTTCCCCCTTTCCTTTGTCCCAGAAAGGGAGGGAGAGAGGGCCAGGGGCGGGGCAGAGCGACAACGCGTCACTCTGACGTGTCGTCGCTTTGCCCGCCCCTGGCTCTCTTCCCCTTTCCTTTCTTTCCAAGAAAGGGAGGGGAAGAGAGCCAGGGGGCGGGGCAAGCGACGACGCATCACTCTGATGCAGCGGCGCTTTGCCATGCTTCTGGCTTTCTTCCCTCCCTTCCTTTGTCCAGAAAGCTGCGCCGCGGAGGTGTGCGCGGCGGCGGCGTGGGTGGCGTGGGCGGCGATGGGGTCGTCTTAGTTTATATAAGGCGTGCCCGAAAGTAAGACGTGGGGGACTTTTTCGGGGAAAAGAAAGTAAGACGCTGTCTTACTTTCGGGAAACACGATAGAAGGGGCCACAGTCTTTCATAGTGTGGATCTAAGCCACAGAAGCCTTTTTTAGATCATGGCCAGGGCAATAAATATTTATTTAGATGTATTTTTATCCTACTCAGGAAAACAAATAGAGGAATATAAACAATTTAAACAATGGAACACTGGCCAACACGCATGTTAGCGCCTCAAATGTTATCCCTGTTTATGGGTCTATTTCAGTTATTTTCAATCATTTTTGAGTCGTGGCACATTTTTTACATTTACAAAATCCTGGGGCCCACCACCAACCAAAATGACACAAAATGACAATCTAATACAGTAATACATATAGTTAATATGTTTTTAAATGTATTTATACACTCACTTAGTGATCCCTGTCACTCACTTGTCTTGCTGTGATTCCAAATTGCCACTGTCACTTGACGCGCAGCTGCAGCACTAACTCTAACTTTGTTTACTTAGCCGCGTCTGAGCGAATCCAAGATGTCGCGACCATAGCACTCTCATGCTACTTCTTAGGTGACGCGAGAGTGCTATGGTTCCATTTCTTAAAGGGACAGGTGCGCCTTATAGTTTATATATGAATGAAGTTCGAAAATAATTTCCCATGGCACACCGCGGCACACTGGTTGAAAATCACTGGTCTATTTGACCTGCTGATTCAAAAAATAGCACCAGTTTTGCCCAATTAGCTTTAGTTTTAGAGATTCAGAAAATATGCTATCTATCAGTCACGATCTGCTCACCCATAAAGAATCATGATACACACACACACATTAAACAGCATGACAAATTAAAACAGCTTTAAAAGGCTAAAAGAGGTTTTTTAATTTTTAAAAGTAATACTTAAAAGTTTGGTAATACTTAAAACTCTCCAAAGTAATGTATTGACTGGCACCAGAAAGAAACCAATGTTGATGTTGGTAAGATCATGACTTACCAAACTACTCATACAGTTATTTCTTACTGGGTGAAACTTTCATACTTTTTAAAATAGCAAAATCACATGAGGAAGAAATCTCAAAATGACTAGAATTTGTTGGAACCCCCAGTAAATGTAACAAGTAAATGAACTTGTTATGTGGGAAGCTTAGGGGGTTGAGGGTGTTACTATCTACTATACAGCTATTGTTGAAATCTCATTTCCCATCCACCTTCTTCATGTTATAGGCTATATCACTATTTGTAACACGTTACTTCCACACTTTCACCATTCCTAAAATAGCCTTGTCAGATCATGTGATTCAGAGTATAATTACATCACATGGTTATAGCAGTTTCATGTCACTTTTATTGTCACTGTTCTGAGTTTCTGGGATTTGTCATATAGGGCTGGATTTACACTGCCCTATATCCCAGGAACTGATTCCAGATTATCTGTTTATCCCATCAGATCCTGAGATCAGATCCTGGGATATGGTGCAGAGTAGTTCCAGCATTGAAGCCCTTTCCTCTTGAGAGTTCCCACATATGCCTCTCAAACTACAAGACCTAGGACTTCTCTCAATAAAAATAATAATAATAATAATAATAAAATCTTTATTTATACCCCACCACCATCTCCCCAATGGGGACTCGGGGCGGCTTACATGAGGCCAGGCCCAGACAACATATTACAATTAAAATAAAATAAAAAACATCAACAATAACACAATAAAAATACAGACATATAAATAAAAGAACAGTGTGCAAATACAAGATCTAAAATCACAAATGACAAAGCGGGCTGCATGTACAAAATAAAACGTTAAAAACTCAGAGTGAGATAAAAGGAGTAAATTCTTTGCAAAGGAGAGCTCATGTAGACATGGCATGTGAGAGGCCTTCATATAAGGGGGGGAGTGTGTACTCCAGAAACAGGAGCATTGAGGAGAGCAATGGTATAAGGTTAGGTGACTACTCTCCAAAGGCGCAGCAGAAAAGCAAGGTTTTAAGGTATTTTTAAAGGATTCCAAAATGGGGGCTTTCCTAATCTCTCCAGGCAATGAGTTCCATAGTCAGGGGGCCACAGAGGATAAATCTCTCTCTCTCGTGCCCACCAGAGGCGTCTCAAGACAGTGAGTGCTTAACTAAATCCCAGGATTCCATATGAAAGAGACACAGCAGTTGAAAGTTCTCTAACTAAGGCCTCATCTACACTGCCATATTATCCAGTTTCTGAATGCAGATTATCTGATTTGACCTGGATTACATGAGTCTACACTGTTGTAAACCACACCGAGTCCCCTCGTGGAGATGGGCAAGGCATAAATAAAGTTGTTGTTATTGTTATTGCATATAATCTGCATTTAGGAACTTGATTATATGGTCTGTGTAGATCGGGCCTGTGTAGTCTAGGCATACTTCCAGAAGCAGAACAACCGCCATTATAATTGAGACCTACTCTCCCAGAAAAGCAATATCTCAAACGTATCTTCTTACAGCAGTATCTCCTTTCTTGCACATCTCCCTGCACTGGTGAAGTCTTGAGTCTTGGCAAAGCATCAGTCATGATGATCTGTTCTCTGTCTATCTTTGATCTTGCTTCCAGTTTCCTAAGTGCATCTCTATCCTTGACTGCAACAAATTGTGAACTGATCTTCCTTCCTTCCTTCCTTCCTTCCTTCCTTCCTTCCTTCCTTCCTTCCTTCCTTCCTTCCTTCCCTCATTTTTGCCTTTAATCTCTGTCCTCTTTAAACCTTTCATCCCCCCCCGTATTGCTTCCCACATCTAACATAGTTTCATTAGATATGTTAAAGGCCAGTAGTTACAAACATTATTTAAAGAAATATATCCCAATCAGGACTTTTGGTGACCCAAAGCCTTCTTTGCAGGCTCCAGCCACAAGCAGAGAGTGTTAGAGATGACTTACGGAGCAGATGCTGGTGCAAACGTGTGAGCTGAACTTGCTTTTGAATTAAACTGCTGACCTATGAAACTCCCTCTGGCCAGATGAGTCAGCATCCTAAAAAGACAGGATACATCTGACTCAGGATGAGCCTTCAGGTGTTATATTCCTAACCCATTTTTAGAAATAGTCATTCTCATACTTATAATCCCAACTGTGATATACTACTGAACCTAAGAAAAAGGATCTTCCTTGGTGTGAGCAGGAAATGTAGAGCATATTGTTAAACTATTTCACTGTCTATTGAAGAAACTGAAATATAAAATGTCAGGAACCCATATGGGAGTCCTGAATTGCCTAAGGGAAATAACACAAACTTGGTTGCCAGCTTGTTAACACCTAATGGAATTCCAGTCATGTTGTACTGAAGTACTTTTATACTTTTCCTAGGTGGTAGGGGGTTGGACTGGAAGACCCATGTGGTCTCTTTCAACTTTGTGGTTCTAAAACTTGTTCCTCTTCTACCAGACTATTTTTGTTTGAGAATATGTCATAGCCTAATGAGAATGAACTATTCATTTAAGGGGATAGCATGATAAATTAAAGCAACACAGGAAGGGAGAAAAAGAAAGGCTTGGGAATGCACCGGGAATGTGGCACAGCTGGCTAAGTGTCAGCTGCATAAGATCTCTCTGACCAATAGGTCATGAGTTTGAGGCCTGCCCGAGTTGAGGTGGGTGCTCGATCTTTAAGTGTAGCCTGCTGTTGACCTTTGCAGCCCGAAAGACAGTTGCATCTGTCAAGTAGGAGATAAAGGTACCACATTAAGTGGGGAGGCAAATTTTGATTGAATTATGAGGCCATTAAAAAGAACTCCAAGAACGCGGAAGGAACAACAAGGGACACTGGAATGCTGAGAGATGAGGAGTGTGTCAGCTCCCCCTGGTGGCCAGAGTTTGCCTCTGTTCGTCTATATGTTGTCTATTATGTGTATCTGTAATCCGCTCTGAGTCCCCTTCGGGGTGAGAAGAGCGGAATATAAAAAAGTAAATAAATAAATAAATTGGGGGTGAAAACAAGGTGGTGCAATTTCCACATTTGTAGTCTTTTTCAGTACTGTTGGAGAATTTTCGTAGAAGAGTTGGAGGGTTGCACTTTATCTCTGTTGAATTTGAGGAAAATAGCTCAGAGTTCTTGATGATAGGGTGACTTGGAGGTCTCTCATTCAACAAGTTGCTATAAGTCAAAGTTGTCTTGTTGGCAATTCGCAACATCAGCAGCCAGGGCCGTAGCTAGGATTTTGATTCGGGAGGGGCTGAGTTTGATTCGGGAGGGGCTGAATCTGAGTGAGTTGGTCTACCCTAGCAAACCTTTTGTATCGTTATCCCAATACCCCTATGCATATGGGATATATTGAGCATAACAATCAGATCATGATATGAATACACATAACAGTTTAAATAATGTACCAGTAAGGCCTTCTTGCAGACCACCCTGAGAATTTTGGGGAGGGGGGGCTGAAGCCCCTCAAGCCCCCCCCCCCCCCCGGCTACATGCCTGTCAGCAGCTTATGGTTCATGGTAAATATAAACAGCATTGGGGCCTATGTACAAGACAGAAACAAATCCAGATCTTTAAAAGGAAGCAATTTGTGACTGCAAATGTGGAAAGGATGTTTTACTGCCTTTGTCCTACTGCCTTTGTTCTCAGTCATCCCATTGACGCTGAGGTTACCAGATCTCAGGATCTTAACCCCCTTTTTCAGGTTAAGGAGGAAAAGTGTTGAGATAAGAGCCAAATGTAGAAAAATAATGTAGGATATTATTGCTGGAACTCTTGGTGTTTCTGGTGTTGCATGTTCTCTAACTGTAACCTGAGAACATACAGTAGATCAGATGCATGAGTGATTCTGGCCATAGCAACTTGGGCTCTTGTGTTTGATATATTTAAAACAACATGTATAAATAATAAATCAGTAAGACAGTAAGACTGTCAAGCTCCTGCTGCTGCTTCAAGAACAGTGGTCCTTAACCCTTTTGAGGATCTTGGATCATGTTGAGAGCTTGAAGAAAACTATAAAATCTTCTTCCTTCTCAGAAAAATAGATACAAAATTCTGCATACACTTTTACTTGATTGCATGAAATATTTTTTTAAAAAGTATCTTTACCAAGAACTGTATTAAGTCTGCCTCATTCTCTCCTCTCATTTTTCAAGCAAATATGTACGGTCACTTGCTGCAAACAACACAATCTATCCAAATGGTGCAAATGTAACTGAAAGGAAATTTCAGGGAGATGGGTGATGTTTGTTTGAATACGATTTGAAACTGTGCCATCTTTGCCATCCAATACATGATGACTGTTGATTTTAATGACAAAACATGCTAAAAATCCTGACTCACAAAGGTATGGAGCTTAAAGCATCCATACTTTACTTTGCCATATATGCTTCTGTCAGGAAAAAAACCCAGAGTGCTCTTAGACACTTTGAGCTGAATTACTACAAGAAGGGTACTGTTTCGTTATCCTGATGGAGGCCACAAGGGGGCGCAAGAGAGAGAAGGATAGTCCATTTTGTGGGGGTGGAAGATGGGTTGAAGGAGAAAAACCATTTCCCCCTGTTTTCCTGTTATTCCCCCACCCATGTCCTTGTTGTGAAAACAACCCTCACTTATGAAACGGGAAGTGGGGAGGAGGAATAACCAGCAAAAATGGGGGGAAATGGTTTTCCTCCTTTGACCCCACCCTCCCATAAAATGGACTATCCTTCTTTGTCTATAACCCCTTTTGGAGTCTACCTGGATAATGGATTAGTATCCAAAAAAGTTTACTTTAGAATTACCATGAGCTCATGTATATGTTGAGGGTAAGCTTTGGAACCAAAACTATGGATTTCGATATGACCCAGGCATAAATCATGGGCCATTCTATGGAGAAGGGAAATGGCCAGTGCTGTCTCAGGGGACCAGTTACTTCTGGCCATCGCCATCACTATTTTCCCACCCAGGCACTCAAAAAAGCTTTTCATGACTCTCCTCGGAGAATGGGACAGTTTTCTTTTTTAAATAAAAACTAAAATTCAGTATTATAGAAGAAGAACTGTCTCCTTTTCAGTTGTGAAAGGCAAGTGTTTATTCTCCCATGGGAGACCCTAAAAGAAGCACTGACCCTGTTTATTCTCTCAGTGTATCTTTGAGGACAAGCATCAAAGAGCCACTTCTGCAATTTTTCTGTTCAGACATTCAAAAAGGCCCAAAGTGGTGCTGCAGAGAGAGCTGAGGTGGGTCAGTGCTTCTTTCAAATTCTCCTGGGATGGACTACATTCTCACTTTTCACCATTCCTCTCTGAAAGAGAATGGTTTTCCCTTTTTTTATTATAAGAGTTAAGGTACAGTATTTACCCATGGATAAGCTGACCCAGAGTTTTGGGGTTTATTTTTTTGTTGGAAATATCTACACTTATACATGAGTATATTAAACAGTAGAAAAACATAATAATAATAGCACAGGAAATGTGGCGCAGCTGGCTAAGTGTCTGCTGTGTAAGATCTCATGAGTTCGAGGCCTGCCCAGGTCGAGGTGGGTGCTCGACCTTTAAGTGTAGCATGCTGTCGACCTTTGTAGCCCGAAAGACAGTTGCATCTGTCAAGAAGGAGATAAAGGTACCACAATAAGTGGGGAGGCAAATTTTGACTGAATTATGAGGCCATTAACGCTGAGGAATGTGGAAGGAACAACAAGGGACGCTGGGAATTCTGAGAGATGAGGAATGCGTCAGCTCCCCTTGGTGGCCAGAGTTTGCCTCTGTTCGTCTATATGTGTGTAGTGTGTATGTGTGTACTGTGTACAATTTGTACTGTGTATGTGGAAAATGGCAGGGATTGTCTGCTAAGTATGTATACCTATAATCCGCTCTGAGTCCCCTTTGGGGTGAGAAGGGCGGAATATAAATAAAGTAAATAAATAAATAAATAATAATAATAGCAGAGTATGTTTTCTGTAGCTCCTATCAGCAGCCAGCTTTTATAATGTGATAGTGATGACTACACATTACCTGATGACATACATTATTATTATTATTATTATTTAAAACTTTTATATCCCGATCTTCTCACTTCAAAGAGGGACTCAGACCGGCCTTACAGCAAAATTCAATGCAAAACATATACATTAAAATACAGTACATGAATAAAATACATGGATAAAACATTAAAACATTAATTAAAACATACATTCCCTGACATCATGCATTACTTGGAGTACAACAATACCATAATAACATAATTTGAGGTGATATTTTTTCACAAAGAGAATTTTCAAGATAGCAGGAAAGAAATCAAAGAGGTCCAAAAAGACAACCTACACAGTTTCAGATTGACTTGAATGACATTAAAACATCTTTTAAAATCATATGTCATGATGCAAAACTCTGGATTTTTTCAAAATGGTTTTGATGCCTGGGTTAAACGATTGCACACATGTGTACAATTAAAGGAGACTATGTTGAACATTAGTTTTGCGTAGACGATAGTTCAGACTATGATCTGTAGCAACTTCTGCTGTTATATCTTCATTCATAATGTTTTTATGACACAAGAGGCAAAACTTTTTGCCCCACCCTCATTCATTTTGCACTTAACTTATGGACCCCTAGAAGTGCATCCATGAGCTCGGGGGGGGGGTTGTCTGTGAAATGACAGTGAAGAACCGAGTTAAGGGCTCAGAATAGGAGAGTTTATTCCTCTCCACAGGAACAGATTGATTTCAGTAGGCAAAATGCAGTGCATATAAGAAACTGAAATTCTTCCTAAGTATACATTCAAGCTTTTGTGACATCTTTTCCATACTTTTAGCACCTGATTATAGTATAATTTATGTAAAGCTTCAGGGTTGTTGACCTCACCCAGATGAGCAAAGCGCTTAGGCAGCTTCTTCTGTAAAATTCCATTACCAAGACATTTTCTATCTATGCATACCAGATTATGAAAAAGTTACTTTTTAAAACTCTGACCCAAATGATCATGATCCAAATCTCCCAGGAGCCCTCCTTCTCTCTAGGGATACCCACAGACATCTGATGCAGGGCACATCTTCCTCAGTAAGGCAAGATCTCATGCATACAATTTCTGCTCTAGAATTCCCGAGCCCACTTTTAAGTCTTCCACTGGTAATGTTGTTCAGTGCTAAGGTGAAGCACTTGTGGATTCCCCCATCTTGACACTTGTCTATATGGGCTAACAAAAACCCCTATATTCACCCCAAACTGACCTCTGGCAGTCTTTAAAATGCATAGCAGTTTCCCGTCAGTAGCCTAGTTCTTTTGGCTATATTCCGATTTCCCCTCAATTTGGCCAAATTCCCTGTCAAAAACAACATCACCACCCGATCAAGGGATAGATTTCACCTGGATTAATATTCACTCCCTGTCAGCCACAGAACTCCATGCAAGCAACTGGCAGCCATCTGTGATATCAGAATAGGGTGCTCAAGTGATCCACAAGAAGGAGGCAAGATTGACCCTTTCCTTCTTGTTGGTAGATGCAGCCACAGGCTTGGAAAACAGCCCTGGAGCTGCTCTGGGCCAGATTTTCACCAAGCTAACCTACTCAGTACCAGATTTACCACCTTTAAACCGCTGCCTTTTAGCAATTTACATGTCAGAGTTGTTGGGTTGAGTCTACATGTTGTTTTGGAATGAATCTGGAGAGATGTGACATGACAAATGTCAGAGGTTTGTGGAGGTTTGTGGCTGACGTTTGTCAAAGTGCAGCCCAAGTTGAAATCTGACTGGAGCTCTAACTAACCAAATGTAACCACAATACAATAAATTATTGCTCTTGTCTAAAACAGGTCAGGTCTGTTAGTTCCTAGCATGGCATTAACAGGACCCCCTGCTATTCTGCCTGGCTGTCTGAGCAAAGAGGTTAATAAGTACCAAATATATCCTACTTCCACTAAAGCTGAGGGTAACTTTTCAGTGCCAGATGCTGAACTCTCCGGTCACATTGAGCGGTTCAGTCCTTTTCCATCTCCATGGAGGCAACCCAGGGATACTTATGCCCATTGATATCTTGACCTTGAGGGAAAGAGAGACAAAACCATGGTAGAAATATACATTGCATCTATTATGAACATACTGGTTGCACAACTGTTGCAAATGAAATCAGAATAAGTATTTTGATAACATTAAATGATCTCCTGTATTTTCAGCCATTTAATATTTGAAAAATCTGAAGCCTTAGAAGCAAGATATTATTTATTATTTATTTATTTACTGTATTCATATCTTGCCCTTTTCACCCCAAAGGGGACTCAGAGAAACTTTACAGAGCACACATATGCCAAACCTTCAATGCTCTTTGTACAGTTAATAAGGACGCACAACACAAACAGAGGTCAAGGCAGTTTTCTGCATCTTATTTCTGGTATCTTGGAGGCTGTGCTCGACTTTGGCCATGGAGGGTGCTGTCACTCCATCTTCCATGCCAAGGAGATTTCCTCTAGTTGATGTCCTTAAGGGCGCCTTTATTACCTCCCTGCTAAAAGCAGTACCTATTTTATCTACTTGCGTTTTTGCTTTTGACCTGCTAGGTGAGCTGGGGCCAATGGCCGGTGCTCTATCTGACCCAAGCTCAAACTGCTGACTTTCTGATCTGCAGGATTTTTCTGCAACACAGCAGTTTATGCTACTGTGTTAAGCCCAGTCCCTGATAAATATGCACCTGTTATTTTAAGATATGAAATATTTTGTCTAATATTTCCAAGGCAATTAAAAACTAGCAATTTGCCTAAGAAGAATATAACTTCTTAATATTAAGGAAAACTTAGCACAAGGTGAGGCATCACAAATGTTTTCTGCAACTAGGTGAAGATGTAAGTAAGAATTATTATACTGTTGTGAGTGCTGGAAATGTCTCTTTATGGTTTTGTTCCGTTTAGGTGTAAATATGTTTTCATAATATCCTTAGTTCAATGCCAGATATTATTTATGAACCTTTTGATGTCAATATGATTTCAACAAGATCCTGGAAATATAGAGGATTCAGCAATATCACATTGTCCATACGATGTTCAGCACTATGAGGAGATGGAGAAAGTTAATAATTGAGAAGAAAGAAACATAAGTAGTACAAACCATGAGATTTTGTGCATAAACAATATCCTTTCTGCTTGAATGGTTTTTAAAAATAAAGAATCCCATTATATATTTATCTGAATCTGCAGTTTTGAAAATAATTATGATAATACATCTTACGGGGTTTTAAAAACATTGAAAGATTTGAATAATCATTTGTACCATGTTTGTAAAATTTTCAGTTGATATCAAAATAAGACCGAAATATTTCAATAGCATTCTTTTCCATAAATTAAAAAACTTCCCGCCAGGTGCTGTCTCCCCTGTGTTCCAGTTTAATTTCCTTCTCAGCATGTACTCTCGATCTCACAAAGAACTGCCTCCTAAGCCTGATTCAAGAGTTACTTGCCCAATTAAATCAACATTCAGGGGGTGGGATGTATAGCCTCAACCCTTCTTTCATCCCTTTTCTGCACAAACTTTACACATACATACCTGTTCACATGGTGTAGCAGAAGAATCTTGGTTTTCCATCATCCATACTTGTATGGAGAGAATCAATATATTTATTTATAACCAATTAAAACACATAAAATGTGGCATTATAAAACAATTAAAACAGTTAAAACAGTTAAAAGTCATCCCGTCCCCCCCCCACAATAAAACCACAGTAAGTCGAGCACATAGCCCTAGGGACAAAACCCAGTTTCTAATTTTGTTGCTTTCTACATGAGAAAAGCAATAAGAAGACTGTAAGAAAGCTAGGTGGTCCCCTCTTCACATGTGGATTCAAGCTGGATAAGAAATGTCTGAACAGGCCTCTCTGCATTTCCAGAGCCCTTAACACCACTGAAAAAATAGCAAGGAATTTGGTGGCACCTTGACAGGTTTTTTTTTCTGAAATAAACTTTCATGGACCATGACCTACTTTTGCAAATTCATGGAGTGTTGCCTTTTTCAGCAAATCTTTATATGCTCCCTAATGTGAGAGAGTGATGTAAATGAAATGAAATGGTTTGAAACACTGGAAATTATCTTAACAACAAATCTTAACACTGATCATTTATCCAACAGTTATTGAACGGTAGCAAGGACATCCTAGTATCATTAGGAATATGTCATTTTCCTTGTTCCAGAAATTGGTAGAAAGTTTCCCCAATACTCCCACCCTTACTGCCATTCCAGAGCATAATTTTTAGAATAATAACTTTCTGTTTCATTTTTTAGGGTGCTATTTCAGACAATTAGTATTAGGAAAATGGGACACTGCCGTAGATACTGTACAGTAATGCAGTGTTTCCCAACCAGTGTGCCCTGGCACACTAGTGTGCCGTGAGCGGTCATCAGGTGTGCCGTGGGAAATTGGAACCTCCAATACCCTTTCTTCCTCCTCCTGCTGAACACTTTTTTTCTCCACTCAGGCTCCCTTATGGGAGTTCTGTGTGGGAAGTTTGATTCCATTCCATCATTGGTGGAGTTCAGATTGCTCTTTGATTGCGGGTGAACTATAACTTCCAGCTGTTGAGCAAGACCTTCGTGTGTGTCTTTCTACCATTCCTGCCAGGATATCTATGTTGTGTTCATTGAAACAGGCCCAGGTTTCACACTGAGTGTATAAATACATTTAAAAACATATTAACTATACGTATTACTGTGTTAGAGTGTCATTTTGTGTCATTTTGGTTGGTAGTGTGCCCCAGGATTTTGTAAATGTAAAAAATGTGCCACGGCTCAAAAAAGGTTGGGAAACACTGCAGTAATGTATTGTTATTGGTATGTATTTTTCAATGTTACACTCATAGACAATTCCATACACAATAGAGATTGGAGAAACTGTTGTGTTCTAATATGTTTATAATTAAGAACAAGATATTATGGTATTTAAAATGGTAATGGACATCTTTATGTCTGGAATCAAAGATATCAACGAAAGGTACATGCATGTGGGTGTGTTGCTTACAAGAGTACTAGTGCTAGTGGACTCTAACGAAAAGTGATGCAAGTCTTGTTTTAATCTTAAAAGTCTAGAAAAAGCCCAGGTTTTTCCCCAGCCAGAGTTTCAGTTGTAGAAGTATGATGGATTATTTCTGTGTGTCTGTGTGTGTGAGTGCATGCATGAGGAGGAGAGAGAGTGTGTATGTACAAAAATAGATGAAAAGGCTGCATGTGGCCCACATTGCCTACATTTATTTCAGTACTGCTGCATAAATCTAGTGTAGGAGCTAGGTCAGATGTTCAGAAGTATCATATGATGCAACCTTCCCTAATTTTAGTGAACAATTGTTGTTATGAGCCCACAAGTCAACTGCAATGCAGGTTTTCTGAGGAGATTGGCCATTGTCCTCCTCAAAGGCTTAGAGATGATTAAATGACCTGCCCAAGGTCAGTCAGTGGGTTTTCATGGCTGAGTGGGGACTCAGTCTCCTGATCTCCTGGAGTAATAGTCCCATATTCAAACCAATAATATATTTCTGGCTCCTTCAAGCGGATGGGGTGGTATAAATTCAAATACCACCCAGGCTCAGAACTCAAAACACAAAGAAGACTAGCATATTAGGCCAGGCGAGGAATGAATCATCCCCAATTAATCAAAAGCAAAATAATTAGCTTAGTACAGTGCAATCCACTTATCCATTGATTTAATATAAAGTAGGCTTTTGCTCAGATCTCTTTTAGCAGGTTTCCTTTGACCAATCCAGCTTCTTTGGCTGGGTTGGGTGGCCCTAATGGCAAGAGTCCAGCCATCATGGATTCCCATCTGTAACGGGACCACATGGCAGCCGATCACAGCTCCTCCTCCCGTATTTGGCATCACAGTTGTGTCCTGGCTCCAGTGTATTTTTTGGCTGGGCTTCTGGCTTGGCCTCTCTCTTTAAACTTTTTAAATTTTCCTTTATTTTCTTGAATCTTCTTATTTAGTGGGACTGACTGGGGAATGTGTGCAATGGGTGGGTGGGGTGTGCACATGCATTTGGGAGGCTTGGAGAGTCACTCTTTTAGCTTCTTTTCTCCTCTCCTTTAGGAAATATTTCTAAAAGATCATTGTTATTAATAATAGTAATCCCAGCAAACAAAAAGAAACTGGTTTTTTTTGGTGGCATAAAGAAGCATTAAAGGGAGAAAATCTGTTATGAAGTGTCTTTAGTGGCTTTTTAAAAACTTCTTGAAAACTAAACAATAACATAAATGAATGATTTAATGCACTTTTCAACTGAGCACAAATGTCAGGTTTTCACAAAATTAGGTGAATTATACTGTATAATCTGTGGCTGCTGACCAATTAAATGGGAGAGGGGTTTCTACATATACACTCCAGTCAATTAAGTGAACAGAAGCTACCACCTCAATTCATACTCAGAAGATTTTAATTAATCCCTTCATCCTCTGTACAATCTAGCACAAAACCTATTAAGGAGGTTTAGGGCACAGTGGGTAGCAATTTTATGAGATTGGAGTGTGCGTCCTTTTGTCCTTCAACAGGGAGAGTGAGTCACTTAAAATAAATATGTTTTCTGGCACCTATTTATTAAGATCAGATTAAGACATATTGTGGCCCTAAACTGCGTCAAGTTTAAGAATCTTGGGAGCGTCTGGGTTATTTTAATCCAGTTCTTCAAGATGGATGAAAATGAGGGCATCCGTGGGACAGTGGGGCAAATCTGGCAAGGAATGAGGGAAAATGTAGCCCCACATCACCTGCATCATCATTCCACACGGGGAAGCATCACTGTCCACATTTTCTGAATGAGAACATGGGAAACCTCCCATGTTCTCAGGCTCTGTTCTATGACGCTCGCCGGACGGAACCAGGATGGAGCCCCCTGGAAGTAATCCTCTGTCTTGTGATGGGCTCTGTCCTAGTTCCGTCCTGCAAGTGTCGTAGGATGGGGCTGAAGACTAATGAGCTGAGGTCCCTAGAAGCCAGGAGTACAGTCAGTGCAAGATTTATGTATGAGTAAGTAAATGGCTACTGAGCATACTGTGCTATGAAGAGCCACTAAAAACTACCACCATCCCATAAAAAACAAAACAGACAGGCAATCCCTTCTTTTCAGGAGTTACACAATGATACACTTTTCTGATAATGCTATAGGTCAGACATTTTGGCAGTGTAGAAGGGCACTGAGATATAAACGTAGACATTTTCTTACAGGGAGTGGGAAAACTTAATCTTGAATGGTTTCAAGAACAGGGCATTTAAAATTGATTTTAAAAATCCATCTTCAAGACACTGAAATACCTTTGGACAGGCCTGTATCAACCCTTTATACTGCCCTAGGCCACACATTGGAAGCCACGCCCCCAGGCTGATGCTAAGCATGCGTGGCAGCAGCCCTAGGGGTAGGGCTTCTCTCCGCCTCTTCCTCCTCACTCGTGCCGGGTGCCCCTCCTTCCTTGAGTGAAGGAAGGAGGGGCGCCCGGCCCCGGCGCGAGCGAGGAGCAAGAGGTGGCGTGGAGGGGAGCCACGTCAGAGGCCCTGTGACGTGGCTCCCCTCCGCTCCACCTCTTCCTCCTTGCTCACCCTTCCTTCCCTCGAGGAAGGAAGGAGGGGCGAGCAAGAAGCAAGAGGCGGCGCGGAGGGGAGCCATGTCAGAGGCCTTGGGACGCGGCTCCCCTCTGCTCCGCCTCTTGCTCCTCGCTCGCCTCTCCTTCCTTGAGTGAAGGCCTAGGGGTCCATGGTGCTCCGCGCACAGGCGCAAAAGCGCCTGAAGATCAACCTTTTTTAAAAAAAATTGGGGGGTCCGGTTCTGCTGCCCTCCCATAGCTGCCGCCCTAAGCCTTGGCCTAGGGTGGCCTTATGGGTAATCCGGGCCTGCCTCTGAACCTAGTGAACTCTAAAATTTATCCGTTCATTGTAGGAACAGCCCTGAAATTCCCTTTCACATATTTAATTGAATTACTAAAAAGTGCCTATCAGAGAAACAGGAATGTAAGAACATAGATAAATACAATATTCATAATAGGATGATTGAGTCTTCCTTTTTGAAAGTGGTAAATCTTCTGACTCAACATTGGATTTTCTCTTGTTTTTCCCACCTTTGCAGAAGCACTGTGTAGTAAAGGGATGAAAGGATTTTAACTACATTTATAATTAAGCAGATTACAAAAATGCAAATGAGGACCGAGTCATTCCAATTTTCACCAATTCAAATACCACTTCAAGGTAGAATGGAAGGTCCTTTGTTTCTACCACCTGCAGGTTAAACCACCAGCTATAGTCAATCTTGTCAGTCGAAATGCTGCCAGTTCAAACCTGGGTCACGGTGAGCTCCTGGCCACTAGCCCAGCTTCTGCCTACCTAACGGTTGAAAACCAATTGTAAGTAGAAAAATAGGTAGTGCTTTTTAAAAAAGCGGTGAGGTATTCTGAGGCACCCATAAGGAATACTGGCCATTTGATCAAAAGAAAAAGAAAAAAATTAGGAAGTTATGAACAAGCTTTTCAGCAGGGAGATGGAGTGACAGCACCCCCGTGGCACAACAATTTCCAAGATGCCAGAAAGATGGGAAAGGCTGTGTGTGTGTATATATATATCTCATATCTATGTATACTTGTCTATTTAGTTGTGTATGAAAACAACATTGAATGTTTGCATCATATGTATGTTATGTGATCTACCCTGAATTCCCTTCGAGGTGAGAAGGGCAGAAAATATAAATACTGTAAATAAATAAATAAATAAATAATTCTACTGTGCAAGGGACACAATACTTCAGTTAAAAATAATTAATTATCTTTAAATTGCACTATGTAAATGGATTTTTTGTTTCCTGAGTTATAAGTATCATTTCCTAATTGGTTCTATATGGAAAATTTTTATTAAACAGCAAAAACATAGATTTTGCCAGACATCCTGCAACAAATTTTCCTATAGTTTTTCAGTGAATCTCTTATCGAGTGTCAACCAATTCAACATAGTTTGTGGCAGCCACAAAAATGAAGTTTCTGGAGTATAACAACTACTTTCAAAGTAAGCACTACACAATTAAATGGGAAATAATGCTTTCAAACCAGGAACAGAAAATATATTACTGTATAAACTTTATATTTTCACAATGCCAAAATAGAGGGGTGGGGGAGGCATTTGAGAGGTCACTATTCAAACCATCAACCATGGAGGCAAATCATTTCAGGTAGCTTCATGGCACTTGGGAATATTAATATAAATATTCTTCTTACTTTAGACACATCTTTTGGGTTCATCATTTGCAAACCTGCTCCACAGCTGGATTTCTTCCTTTCCCCTCTTGCATGTTTTATACTGACACTGTTTAACACTAAATTATTTACTCATTTGCATTTACATAATGGTATTTATTTAATGCATTTTAACCATTTTTTTTTACTAGAGATTACAAATAATTGGACCTGTCATGTGTTCTTTGCTTATTAGTTCTACATTCAGAAATGTATATTGTAGGCAGGTAGTAATTTCCTTGTATAACAGAAGGAGAGAAGTATTGTGACTCACTCCAGGAATTTTTATGGCATTTTGAACTGGAAACAAAATATTCTATGAACAATGTAAGAATGAATTTATCTATGTTCCTCTATGTAACCTTCTTTGAAACATACTGAGCTGATTTCTGTTTCTAGATACTACTGACAGCCAAACAGCATTTTGGCCATTTTGGAGACAGAATGATACCTTGGGTAGCATAATTGCAGTGAAGAGACCTTGAAATGTCTGGGACTCTAATTGTATCTTTATACTCTGAAATGGCATTACTTTCTTCAGAAACTATATGTCCCCGCATGCATTCATAGACCGAAATCCAATTGTTAATCCAAATTACAGTATACATGTTAAATCAAGTGAATTGATGGAAGTATCCATTTATGAAATTGCAGTTGATTTTTTTTAATTGGGGGTAGCAGCTGGATTTAGGCCAGAATCATGCACCCCTTCCGATAATGTTGAATTTCAACTTCCAGTATTTTTCAGTTTGAGTAAGGCTGATAGGAGTCCTTTAATGCAGTGTTTCCCAATCAGTGTGCCATGAGCGATCATCAGGTGTGCCGTGGGAAATTGGAACCTCCAATACCCTTTCTTCCCCCTCCTGCTGAACACTTTTTCTTCTCCACTCGGGCTCCCTTCTTCCCAGCCTCGCTCTGCTTGCTTTGCCTCGCTTTGCTCACGCTGCCACTTCTGCGAGAGGGGGGAGGGAGGAAGACGTGATCTATGCGGGCGCTGCTGCGCAGACTCGCCCCACATCTTCCTCCCTCCTCTCCACAGTGCTCTCTGGATATAGGTGAACTACAACTCCAAAACTCAAGGTCAATGCCCCCCAAACTCTTATAGTATTTTCTCTTAGTTATGGTAGTTCTGTGTGGGAAGTTTGATTCCATTCCATCATTGGTGGAGTTCAGAATGCTCTTTGATTGCGGGTGAACTATAACTCCCAGCTGTTGAGCAAGACCTTCCTGTGTGTCTTTCTGTCATTCTTGCCAGGATATCTATGTTGTGTTCATCGAAATAGGCCGAGGTTTCACACTGAGTGTATAAATACATTTAAAAACATATTAACTATATGTATTACTGTGTTAGAGTGTCATTTTGTGTCATTTTGGTTGGTGGTGTGCCCCAGGATTTTGTAAATGTAAAAAGGGTGCCGCAGCTCAAAAAAGGTTGAAAAACACTGCTTTAATATTTGTTGCAGAGTCACTGAAAATGAAACTGGAAGGGACATTCCATCATTCACCTTGGACCCATCAGGGGAAAAATGACCCCTGTCTCTTTAGCAATTACCCCATCTCACCTTTAAAGGTTTTCATTGTTACCAACATTCATAAAAATCCTGCTTGCTCTGTCAGTAACCTTGCATTCATTTCTCGTTGTAGTAAAAGAAGCTTCAAAGGATCAGAAGCATGGCTGATGAACGGAAGGATGAAGCTAAAGCACCGCACTGGACCTCAAGTCAGCTAGCCGAAGCTTCTTCCCACTCACATTCCCCAGAGATCAAGGAGCAAAGCAGTACAAGTGAAGGGTTGGTCAGAAGTGCCAATGGATTTCCATACAGAGAGGATGAAGATGGAGGATATGGGGCACGTGGGCAACAGAGCTCATATTCCAGAACCAAAGAGAATGGGATCAATGGAGAAGTAGCAACCGGAGAGAAAGAAACTGCAGGTAAAAATATTCACTGAGTTCACCCCCATTCTTTGTTTTTCCGATCTTTGCTTTTAAAGAGAAGTACACTGCACTTGCTTCTTCTGTAGTCTCTGGTATCCTGACCATCTGCCTGAGAAAAGGCTACATACAGCAGGTGGTGCGCTAATTTGGACAATGGGCCAGGGTCTCCTGTGGAGGACATTGACATGGCCTGGTCAAAGTCATGTCTTTTGGAAAACGGCATTCATACCCTTTTGGAGATCATAACTTTTAAAGTAAAGTGTGACCTTTCAGAGAAGAGCCAAAAACCCTTTAGAATACAATCGTCTCTTGTGATATATAACCAGATATCATTATGCAAGGCAATGGTTTCTGTTAGGAAAACAGATTTGCTAGTGCATAAAAACAGCAGTGCTTCAGAAGTGTTTTTCAGTGCCCAAAATATATTTTATTTATTTATTTATTTATTATTTCGATTTATATACCACTTTTCCCAAAAAGGCTCAGGGTGGTTCACAACAGCAAACAACACAATGACAACATAATTAAAAACATAATAACCCCCCCAACTGAACAATTTGGACAATACAAAAGCCCGGAAGCCAAGGGGTCCCCTCTCCCCCCGTTTGTCTACCTCCCCTCCCCTGACCCCTCCTTCATACTCAGCCCCAAACAGCCCCTCTCCCCCCTCCTTTACCCCCTTCCTCCCCCGGTTCACCCCTGCCCCCCTCCCACACCTGCTCCTGTGTTCTCTTCTTTCCTTCCTACTGTCCTATACCCAAATTTGTTCCACCTCTTTTATTGTTATTGAAGAAACCTCAATAAATACATTAAAAAAACACATAATAAAACAGTTTGAGACAGGAATGGAATTTAACAGCCTTAGAGGTTAAATACCTGTCGGAAGAGGTTGGTCTTACAGGCCCTCTGAAAGGCCTGTAGATCAGTTATTGCTCGGGCCTCCTCTGGGAGGGTGTTCCAAAGGGTAGGCACCACTTCAGAAAAAGTACGCTGTCGCGTCGATGACAAGCAGCAGGTCGTAAGCGATGGAACCTACAGTAGGTTTTGATCCATGGACCGTAGTGGTCTCTGGGGAATGTGCAGGGAAAGGCGGTTTTTGGTTTACTCACAACCCTCATGTGTTTAGCATTCACAGGTACAAATCTTATCAGCCCAGTTTCAGATATGTTTGAGATAATTCTCTGTGCCATTCGGCCAAGGCATCTCTCTTATAACAAGGCAGCTATCAACAGGTCACATAGTCAAAAGGAGCCCCCAGTGGCGCAATGGGTTAAACCCTTGTGCCGGCAGGACTGAAGATTGACAGGACAGAGGTTCAAATCTGGGAAGAGCGCAGATGAGCTCCCTCTGTCAGCTCCAGCTCTCCACACGGGGGCATGAGATAAGCTTCGCACAAGGATGGTAAAACATCAAAATAGCTGGGCGTTCCCTGGGCAACGTCCTTGCAGACGGCCAATTCTCTCACACCAGAAGTGACTTGCAGTTTCTCAAGTCACTCCTGATACAAGAAAAGTCAAAAGGAGAGAGAGAGAGAAGCATCTGGTCTGCAGCCCCTTTTTTCAGACAGTTAGTCCAGTGTTCCATATTATTTATATCTCCAGAATGACTTTCAGCTAATATTTTACCATGGAATCTGTTTTCTGCCCAATATTGTTGAACTCTATCTGAAATCTCCCTGAACCAACCTATGGGAGGATGAAAGTAGTATTTAACCAATATCTAAGAGGCCATGTGTTTCCTACCTCTGTAGATTTGTGAAAGGCCCTGACTAGGAAGCCTTTCACACTGCCCAACTATAGCACAATGATTCCACTTTAACTCTTGTGGTTGCATAATGTGGAATCCTATGACTGGTGGTTGGTTAGAGGCTCCAGAGGATAATTCTCTGGTTGAATTCTCTTCTCTCCCAGGATCCTATAGGATGTTGCCATGACAGTTAAAGGGGAATCAAAGGGCAATGACTGTGTAATGTGGGAGGGGTGTGAGATTGTCAAAGGCTCTTTCCAGTCTGGACAGAAATAGCATCTAGACAAGAGCTATAGCCTGCCTTGGCGTAAGGGGAAGCAGTTGTCCTTTCATAGACTTGAGCCTGGAGAGGGAAATCAAGGGCAGACACTGTCACAAAGAATTTCTTCATGAGCTTGTTAAGTTGTTTTACTCCAGGAAAATAAAAGAGAGAGGCGAGGGGATAAGTGGTGGAGAAGAAAAGAGAAAATAAAGAGCTGATTTAGGATTTAACGTTGAGGCTATTGCAGTTATAACATTGGGATTCGACTGCTAGTGCTACATGCATTATTATCAAGTTTATAATAGACATAAATGGAAGATTGGTAAACAAACATGTGGCTTGCTGTGACTAAAATAAGACCAGCTGTTTAATGCTAATGTTTGTGAGCCCTGATGTTTTGAGCAGTGCCAGATTCAACTGCTATGTATTATTATATACGACATAACATGAAGCTTTGCCTGCCCACCCCCCGAAATAAGACACACGACAACAGTGGTTGGGTTCTAATTGGGCAACATTTATTTGAATTGTTACCTATTTAACTGTCCTTAACCTTAACTCAAGGGGTGTCAGGAATTTGGTGTATCCAATTCAGGTAGCCACCCTACCTGGTTTCGATGTTAATTTGTGAGCGAAACAACTGGATTCCTTGACATCCGGCCAAGGCAACCTGTTAAGGGAAATGAGAGTGAGGTCTGGTCCCCAAGATATTGAGACCAGACTCCTCCCATTCCAGGCCATTCAACAGAACTTCCCCGATCAACTTGAACTTTGATTGAGTTTTAACATGATGGCCTTCACCCCTAACGGGGGGTGCCTTGAATGCACACCAAGATATGGGAATTTCCCTATCTATTTTCCGCTAAGCCTATTTATAACCACCCCTCCCTCTAGCCCCTAAACAGTAAAGGGAGGTAGGCGAAAAAAAACCCCTATCAATGGAGGGGGGAAAACTCCTCCCCGGCTCCAACGGGCAACCGGGCCGATACTGTTAATGGGCGGGAGTGGTGGGTCGAAGTCTTAGCAAGAAGTGAGCAACTGGGGCTGGCTTCCGGTGGATGAAGCCACGCCCCAGTTGCAGGGAGGCTCCATCCGGATCCTCCCCCAACTCACTTCCTCATGGGAGGGAGGCAAAATTCCTTCCTCCCAGTATGCACTGGGGGAAGGTGGCCTTGTCAATAAGTGATGGGAAGGCTCTGAGTTTATGACTGCTGCTATAACAGAATGAAATGCTGGAACAGGATGTACCTATTTGGATTGGGTGAAAGAGATACCATTTTAGTTTTCCTTCCAATAAACTATTTGTGTGTGTGTGTGTTGCGAACTAGTACAGCTGTTTGTCTATAATGTTACCTTGTTAAAACTTGCAGGAAAGTTTTAACAACCAGGCACCCTTTTTGGGCAAATTAAACACAATTTGAACTGTGAAGCTGTATAGCCCATTCTGCCACCTCAGCATTTGTTCACACCTTAGGCATAGATAAGGTTTAGGAAGGTGAACAGTGATCATAAAACACAACTATCTGACTGTGGAAAAGTTCATTCACCCCCCATCCAACCTTCCCCTCTGTTTTTAGGAACAAATAATTTCTGTCCAAGTAGAATTGGAGTACAGAACCAGTGGTTACAGTTTGTTCAAACAATAGCAAGAAACTGAAGACATTCATGTTGTAAAGTCATTATTCGCTGTTATCATTCTGAAATCCCCAAGCTTTGCATTATAATTTCATGGTTTTGAGAAATATATACTTTCCCATTTTTTAAAAGTAACTAAAATCTGTAAACACAAAAAGTCTGAACGCTTCAAGCTGATATTTCTGGTAGAAAACACACACTTCCCTGTTTATCTTGTTATCACTTTGACATACTCAGTAGATCATGAAACAGCAGTATGGACCAATGCTTGTATTATTAGATTTTTTATATATAGTTTTTATTGCACATAAAAAGAAAAACACACAATATGATTCATTTACACACACCCCCCTCCCCCGTGTCAAGCAGCTTGAACTCCGGGACATATCACGACACAAAGACTTACAAATATACTGACATAGACGTAGACATAGACCCATCTCCATTCACTCCCCCTCCCCCCCACTTAGAAGATCGTTGACTTCCTCGTCACTTCGTGATAGCAGTTGTTGGTTTTCCCCCCATTTAAATATTCCTCCTATCTCTGGGGTTTTTAATCGGCCTAAGGGTTCTTTATCGCCCAATTTACATAGTCCAAGGGTTCTGTATCAAATAGCCGTATCTTTTAGATTATTTTTCATAGAAATTTATAGAAATTTATACTTATTCCTTCTTATGAACCCAATAAATTTCTCCCAATTAGTCTGACTTGAGAGTTTACTGTTTTGGGCTAATCTTTGCGTTAACAGATCCATGTTCATGATGTCTAAGGATTTGATCATCCAATCATTAAATGAAATTACATCTTTACCTTTCCATTTTCGGGCAATACATATTCTTGCCGCGGTGGTTAAGTAAAAGAAAATTTTGTCGTCATTATTGCTAATTTCAAAATCAACCATCCCCAACAAAAAATATTCAGGCCTGAATTCAAAACTCACATTAAGGATTTCTTTCATTTTGTGGTATATGCCCCACCAGAACTTTTTGACAACTTTGCATTCCCACCAAAGATGGAAAAACGTCCCTATGTTTCTCCCACATCTCCAGCATTTCTCACTAGATTTTCCTTTATTATATTTAGCCAGTTTTTCGGGAGTTAAATACCACATAAAGAACATTTTTATCCAATTCTCTTTGATTTCGCTTGCGTATGTATAATTATTATGGACCAATGCTTGAATTATTAGATATTTTTATTACACCATTTTAGTAAGGCCATATACCCGTGACTATAAAAACATTTAAAAAGTTATAGTTACATCAGAAGAGGAATTGGTTAAGCTTTGACTCAAGACTATCTGAGACTACCCTGTGGTTTCACTAGTATAAAAGTGTATTGATTCATTGTTTTTAATGAAGCATACTGCTTCAACTTGAGTGACCATGAGGCAGCTTGTAAACAGGGTTCACAGTTGGCTGCAAGGTAAAAGAAAAAGAAAGCAAGCTCTGCAATGGAAGGTAATTGTTAGCCAATTAAACTATGCCAAAAGCACAAATTATGGAACCATTATTTGTCTATTTGCTCCTGTACATCAGTAACATTTGATTTATTAAGGTATAAATTCTGTGTATCATCAGTGCAAGGCATAATAGCTTCCCCGAAGCATGATGCACTGCTTTGTTCTAATTGTCAAACCATGAGTTTATTGAGAAAAATAGGGAAGATGATTCATGGAATGTGGGTAGGCAAGGAGTGGGCTGGAGCTGGGGTCTTCAAGCAAGGAGAGGGGATTATGAATCACCTGGGGGGCAGCTAACAATCCCCTATGTATTATCAATGGCTTGGATTGAGAGGGGATGCATAAAATGTCAATGTTTTCCCATGAGATCTTAGTTGTAGGCCATTTTTACATTGTATCGGATCTTGTGCACTGCAGCACTCCAGATATTACCAGGTTACAGTGTCATATCCCTCTTACTGATAACCATGCTGTTGGAGGATGATGGGAGCTGAAGTTCAACTCAAAGAGTCATAGAATTAGCTAGAACTTCAGATGCCATCTATGACCTTTCCATATGAGCTAAAATTTGGTGGCAGTGATCGGTGTCCCCCGCGCTTTTGCCATGGAGAGTGCCAGCTCCCATCACACACAGTAAAAGTACTTCCGTGGTGGCTCTTCCACCAAAGAATTGTCAGCACTCAACAGGAGGCTTACTGTCTTTCCATCAGGAAATGGGTTGTGGCAGCTTAAAGAGGCTTCCCTCATGTGATGAGGTAGGGGGAAAGCCAGAACGGTGTGGGTTGCTGGGCAACAGGTCCTCACACTCGCTGGACGGGTTTAGATACATGGATTCCTGCAGGACACTAGTCGCAGATCAGCTGTATATCAGTAGCACAGTCATGATGGCTGTGTGTGCCAGAAGAGAGGTTTATGGCATTTTGTTCAGATGTCAACTCTGACTTAGTATCAAGGGTATCAAGGAACACAAACCCCAGGAGAAGGCCTCCAAGGTTGGTGAGGCGGCAGCAGTCCACAGTATAGGGATGCTGTGTCTGTGTGTGTGGTGAGGGGGGGCTCTCTCTCAGTGTGGGTAGGGGGCTGCCATTTGTCCAGAGCTCCAGGGCATTTCATCCACATGGCAGGGTGCAAGGGATGCGCAATGCGCAAGGTGGGAGGCAAGGTGGCCTGCTTCCCAAAGTGAGGCACCTCCTTGGCTCTCCTTCTTTCCCTCCCTCAGGCCAGCCAGTTTCAGAATGAATGGCACAAATATGGCAGAAGGAGGGACCTCTTCACATGGGATGAAATTCAGTGTGTGTGAAGAGGTCCTTGGAAAGCCGGGGAAGAAAAGTAGCTGAGGAAAGAGGAGAGTGAAGGGAGAAACAGCCAGATCTCTCTTAATGTTTAAAGGCTGAAGCCAGTTGGCTTACTGAGGCTTCCCCCCCTATGATTAGGGCGAAGCTGGGATGATGCAGGGCGTGGGGCAACAGGTATCCATGCTCTCTGGGTGGGCACCAGCAAAATCACTACGATCCACAGTGATAGTGATTTCGGCAGCTTGTGTGTCCAACTACCTGCTGATTAGGGATACACAACTAAGACACCCCTGAAAGATGACCATCCAGTCTCTGTTTCCTCATGTGCCTTCAAGTTATTCTGATATATGTCAACAACCAAATGAATCTATCAAAGGGTTTTCTTCACTCCTAAGTGTGCAGTGATTCTACCCAATGGTTTTGAAGTGAACCTGTTGATATGTGCCTTCCAGTTGACTTGAACATACGGCAACCCTTTTGGGGGGGGGGGGTTGGCCAAATTTATTCAGAACAGGGCTTCCTCTGAGACTGAGAATGTAACTTGTCCAAAGTCACTCAATGGGTTCCATGGCTGAGAGGGATTCAAATCCTGGTTTCCAGAAATATAGTCCACCACTTGACGCAATGCACCATACTAGTCTCTTTTTAAGATTTCCAATGAAGGTTAGTCAGCCACTTTCCAAGGCAATCTGTTCCATTCTTGAACAGCTCTTGCAGTCAACAAGATGTTTAGGTGGAATCCCTTTTCTTGTACTTTGAATCCATTGGTTCACCTTCTGGAGGGCCACATCACAATCAGTGAGAAGCATGGTGAATAAGGATTATACATGCCACAGAATAGCGACTTTATTGATGGCACCCAGATGTTGTAAACAAATTCTGCAAAGTTTTCAAAATGGCCTGAGGAAATGGAAGATTTTGATGTACTTTTCTCTTGTAGCATTTTCCTGTAAGATCAGAAATAGTCCTAACCTTGTTCTCTTTTAGCTAAAGCACCCTTTTGGACACAAAACAGGTAGTTGTGTTTTATTGAATGCTATCATTGGCCTCTGCAAACCAAAGCTCAGTTTAGAAGTTCAGTAGTATCCTACTGTTTATAATTTCTAAACTTTCCTTTGGCCTGCAGATAAATCCATATAAAAATTTGAAGATTTATTAAGACATTATCACTGAATAAAAAAGGATTTGGCCTTCAAGAAAAGTTATTAAGGAAGTAAATGCATGTATTCATTTGGCATTCTTTTCAGTAAGTACATCTTTGAAAATCCCAGTGTGCACAGCAGGAGAGATTCATTTTTCTCACATGAACAACTACCCTTGATGTATGCAACCATGCATGCTAAGAGGATCATCTTAGCCCCATTTTCTAGCCGTTGACAGAGCTTTATTGGAGGGAAAACCCATATCCATATTTCTTTTGGCAATTGTACATTTTAAAATCTCCAAACCATGAAGTTGTTTCATAAATTGACAGCATTAGAAATATCTCTATTTAAATAAAACCAAGTTTGGGGAAAACTAGACAAAAAGAATATTTACAGATAAATGTCTGAAATACACCCTTCAGTTGGATACACTTCCATGCACATTTTTTTTCCAAACGTATCATTGTGTTTTCTTCAAAAGTCAAAGTCTCATCCAGGCTTAAGAAAGAGAGGGAAAGAGTAATAGAAGTGATTTCATCACGACTGAGTTTGATACAAACCTATTATTTTTTTGGGTACTGTAAAGATTCGACGCCGCTGAGAGCTAGCGCCGATCTGTGTGGATTTGAACTCTAAACTGGAGAACTGTGGCAGGGCAGGCTATCCTTCAAATCCCACCGCTGCCACCAATTTGTGACAATGCAGCTTACTGCTGCTGGCATCAATTTGTGAAGTTTCGAACTCAAAACTGTGCCACCACTCTGTGAAGACGCCGCTGCCACCAATTTGCGAAGATGCTTATTATTTTAAAACCGTGGCAGGGCAGGCTATACTTTATATTGCACCACTGCCGCCACCACTTTGTGAAGACGCAGCTTACAGCGTGCGTCCACTTTGTGAGGATCTTTTCCTTTTAAATTGCTGCCACCATTTTGTAAGATTAAACCACCGATGTGAGGGTTTATTCTCCGAAGACTTGCATTTTAAAAAGAAACTACTTGCAGAGGTGTTGTGATAAAGGTGTTTAACAATTTATTTTACGACAGGGTTCAAAGCTTAGTTGGTTTCAAACAAGACTCCTAAAAGGTACACAACTTGATGTTACAACCATTCAACAAAGGGGTACAGTTTCCCCTGTATGACCTAACACAGGTACAAGCAGTTTCACTACCTAACTGCTTCCACAGGTAAATAACCAACTGTAGGCTTTACCTATTAGGTTACTGTCATTCCTAACTGGGACAAAGTCTGTCCTTCACTTGGGTTTCTCAAACCCTTCACTGAACTGAACTCTAGCAGCACCTAAAGACAGCTTTTCCCCCACCAACCGACAAAACCTAACTGCCCTTTTTTAAAACTGCGAACATTCTAAAGCAGGTGCAGCTTCCGTTTCCATGGCAACAGCCTTTGCATGGGCCTACTGCGCCAACATTCTATGCCCACCCTCTGTCTTATTAAAGATTTTACCATTAAACGTATAGGCAAACAAGTGATTAACAAACTGCAAATTTACCTTACAACAAACAACACAAATTCATCACAGGTCCTGCTTTCACAAGCTCTCAGGGTGCATCTACACTGTAGAATTAGTGCAATTTGACATCAATTTAACTGCTATGGCTCCATACTTTGGAATATTTAGATTTGTAGTTTAGTGAGACAAGCATAAAGATATTGTAAAACAATGACTCCCACGATTCTTTAACATTGAGCTATGGCCATGTGATGTGGAACTGCATTAATTATGTAGTGTTAAAGGGGAAAATTGATGCTTTAACAGAAGAAACGCCAGGAGAAAGTGCTGCTTAGCATAGGCTCTGAATAGTGGAGTCAGCTTGCCAGCTACAGTACGAGAATAATCCACTCTGATTGGTCCACACAAGCACAGGCTGTGATTAGCCCAGAGAACATCATGTGCCTCTAGATAAGAAACAGTCTTGATTGGCTTAGCATTCACCATGTGCGTTTGTTTACAAAGTTAGCAATTGGGTTAGGAGATGCGCATGGCAAATGAGGTTTTCACTTGGCAGGCTTCCAGTGGGAACTCGGTAGTAAATGTATTGATTCAAGTACAGTCTGCACGTAGGGCAGATAACATAGAAGAAAGATGGAAATTTACACTGCGCAACATTTGTCAGCAAATAGGATTGAGATGCTAAGCATGCTTTGTTTAATTGGGTAGAGTAATATGGGTTCATGAATGCTAGCCAGTAACAATGCATGAAGAAGGGAGGGACTGAAATATTGTCGCCATTGTTTGTATAAAATCTGTTTACTGGGAAAGATCGGGGCTCTGTCTTCCAGCGGCATTGTTCCGCAAAGAGGGCAGGCCCATCAGCTGATGTCATGCAAATAAAGCTGGTTTCCTGAATCGCAGTAAAATTGTCACGTCATCCGTCCTTGCGCGCGCTAGAAACAGGCAGCCTAGCACAAAAGGTATTGCCTTCGGAGTTCTGGGACTCCAGTTACCGCTACAGTGTAGCTGTACCTTAAGTAAATCATTTTGCCCAGTTTTCAGAATCGTTCAATATGAACCAGAGGAAAACCAATAGTTGGCCAGGCTTGCACTTTAGCTCGTCATCTCTGACACTGACCAGACTGCTTGGAGCTGATGTGAGTTGTAGTCCAAAACATCTGGAAGACACTACTTTCTGGAAGGCAGCTATGACTCATTCATTTCCTTAAGCTATTTCCCAACTTCTAAAAATTGCCCCAAGAGATTGAGTCCAACAGCAGTATTCAGAAGCTCTAGTTAACACACCAGATAATAACATTGAAATGTATGGATGTTTCAAAATCCTCTTATAATCTTTCTATGCAGTTAGGTGTCCACTCTTTTGAGGGTGGATTTGAGCTTTCTAAGAAAATGTTTTAATCAACTGTGAGGTTGGACTGGGTGGCCCTTGTACTCTCTTCCAACTCGGTGATTCTGTGATCTGTTTGAATGGAGGTAATGATTATGGAAAAGGCGATCATTTTGAAATGTTGCCTATTCAAACATATTCAAAGATCTAAGTCTCAGCTACAAATCCTATAGTTTAATTTTGGATCTCTCGGCGCCATAATATGAGCCATCTTTCAACAAGTGAAATGGAAAGCAAAGTCTAATGAAATATTTTATTATTTAAAAAACATTGCTCAGAGAAGTCATTTCTGTGAAGTTTCAAATTGTCCAATCAATCTCCTTTGTAGAAGTCAAAAATATTGCGGTGTTTGGAAAGGTTAGTTGTTTATGATAAGGGAAAATTGGGAAAATAGTTTTCCTCCTTCGACTCCCCTCACCCAAATAAAATGGACTACCCTTCTCTGTCTAGGCCTCCTTTTCTCGTCCACCCGGATAGTGGAACAGTACCAAGTTTTCTTGGCAAGATTTGTTCAGAGGGTTTGCCTTTGTTTTCCTTTGAGGCTGAAAGAATGTGAGTTGTCCAAAGTCACATAGTTGGTTCAATGGAAAATATTGTTGTGTAGGGACTATTTAGGGCTCTTGATGTTCCATTAGAAGAAGGTAACATTTCATCTTTTCCTATAGTTTGACCAGATTCTTTTTTTGTTATTTTTTTATTGTCTCACACACACACACACACACACACACACACAGAAATATACAATCTTTGAAATTCAACAATCAAAATACCAGTATTATTTCCGCAGTCCCACCAACTCCCCATTCCAACCCCCCCCCCCACCCTTGACTTCTCTTTACATAATCCAAAGGCAGGCATGTAGCCGGGGGCTAGGGGCTTCAGCCCCGAAATTCTCAGGGTGGTCCGCGAAAAGGCCTTACTGGTACATTATTTAAACTGTTATGTTTATTCATATCATGATCTGATCACCATGCTCATTATATCCCACATTAATGGGGTTATTGGGATAACAATACAAAAGGTTTGCTAGGGTAGACCCTCTTCCACCCAGTCTCAGCCCCCCCCCCGAACCAAACTCAGCCCCCCCTCCCGAATCAAAATCCTGGCTACGGCCCTGTCCAAAGGTATAGGAATACTATTGAATAGTTATACCTTAGTATGATAGAGCATGTAATCATTTCACCCTGATTTCTCCAGCTATTCTATAGTCTAAACAAAATATAAATAGATTGACTGTAACTCAGAGTCTTATTAATCCAAGGTTTTCAAAAGCACCCATTTTGTTCATAGTTTTCGTCAGGTTCAAACTACTGGAAAAGAGATGGAATCTAAACATTAGGAAGAATTTCTTAAGAATAAGAGCTATTGACACTGGAATGTAGTAGAGCCTCCTTTGGAGATTTTAAAACAGAGGCTGGATGGCCATTTGTCAGGAGTGCTGTTTTCCTGCCTGGTAGGAGGTTGGATTGGATGGTCCTTGTACTCTTTATGACTTCATCACAAAGGACTATGGATTTGCTATGCATTGTGGTGAATCCGTGGGGTCCTAGCAGGGTAGGTGGAGAACTCGTTGCTCCATTCTATGCAGCACCTGGCTTACCTAGACCCCAATCTCACGGCAGGAAGTGTTACTGCCCGGCTTGCCCCCATTGATCCAAAGGTAGATTCGATGGTGCATTAAACTCAAGTAAATGTATCATTGTTTTGAAAATCAATCATCTTTTAGACTTATACAAACAAACATTCAAATCAGTAGCATACAGTTCAATGTATATAAATAATTATTTAAAGTCATACTTTTTAATCTTAAATGAGATGTGGGTGTTGTGTATTTGTGCCACACTACATCCACACCCTCTGTTCCTAACTGTATTCTGTTTCTGTTAAATTCTGTCCTGGACAGAAAACTCAGAACACGGAATTGCAAGTTTAATACTATAATAAGCTATAGTTGTAATCACCTTGGGAAACATATTCCATCCCTGCAAGCACCATATTTATTTTTGCACAACTCAACCTTTCTTTGTGTTATGTTTTCAGCACATCACAAGATTGATTTAGTCTAACCTCACTTTTAGTCAGCTAGTTAAGTTGGCTTTGAAATATTTCACTGAGGCATTCATACACGGTTGAAAAATGGATCACAAATTAACTAGGGGTTATTCTACCGATTGGGGGCAAGAGGGTTTCAGACAAGAGTTTCATTCTTTTGCCTTGAGTCAGCCAGAAACGTTTGCATAAGCCAAGAATTGGATCTTTGTGTGCTTGGATGACTTTTTAATATACTGTACTGCCCATGCTATCATTTAACTGTATATACGAGGGTAAATGTACCACATTGGGATAAGGTAGAAAAATTGGTATTTCTGAAAATATAGATTTCTAGCCTCTGGTTTAAAAAAAATGTTGGCAAGGAATTTGATTTCTGGAAGCAAATACTATTCTACTCCTTTTCTAACCTGTATTGCAAATCTACAAATAAACAACACAGCCTGCCAAAAAAGGAGAAAAAAGCATAGTTTCTTTTGGTAGCAGAAGCAGCAAGAGGTCAATAATATATTGGGCATCAACTATAAAGAGTGATTGTTTTTGTTTACAGTATAATTCCCTGCTTTACCGTGTAGACCCTTTAAACTTGTCTTAGGATGCAGTTTGACACCGCCATGGCTTAATGATATGGGATCCTGGGAGTTGTGGTTTAGTGAGGCTAGAGACCCTGTAAACTACAAATCCCATGATTCGATAGAATTGAGCCATGGCAGTTAAGGTGGTGTCAAACTGCATTAATTTTATAGTGTAGATCACTGATTCTCGAAGTGAGCGGTACCACCCCCTGGTGGGCGGTGAGGCAATCCAAGGGGGCGGTGGGAGGCTCAGGGGAATTTAGGGGGTGGTGAACCCCTTTAAGGGGGCAGTGAACAATTGGCCATTTAGGAGGGGTCACGTGGCCCTCTTCTTTTGCCCTACCCCATTCGCTTTGACCCCCACACACAGTGCAGTGCAAAGGCTGCAGTGCAAAGGCCTCCGAATCCTCCAGCAGAGCCCATCATCTGTTGTCCATACTCTCCCAAACATATTGTTTTTGTGATTAATCACAATGCTTTAATTATGTTCAATTTGCAACAATGAAAATACGTCCTGCATATTAGATAGTTGCATTAGAATTCGTAAGAATAGTAAAATTATTTATGCAGTAGCAACGAAAATATGGTTGGGGGTCACCACAACACGGGGAACCTTATTTAGGGTTCACGGCATTAGAAAGGTTGAGAACCACTGCATTAATACATATATCTTTCTGTTTTATTGCTATTAAATTAAAAAAATATTTCTAGGGAGGTGGTGAGTCAATTTTTTTCTGGAAAGGGGGCGGTAGGCCAAAAAAGTTTGGAAATCACTGGACTAGATGGTCTTTAGAGGTCCCTTCCAACACTATTACTATTATTATACTTTCAGAGGGTTCTTTTATTCATTTATGGAGAATAGCACAATGTTATCAATGCTGGATCTACCTTATCCAACCTGCAACCTGGGGTTTTTCTTCTTAATCTTTTGTAAAAGTCCTATAATGTGCCTTCCTTTTTTTGTCTGGAGGGTTATTGCAGCAATTAAGCCAATGCAAGACATTTTATGCACTTCTTATATCTCCATGCCTAGTCTCCACACTCCTTTGTGAAAACCGTTTAATCTTCCTGCAAGCAATCTTTAGAGATAGTGAGATTTCTTTTCTTCAGCCAGGCATATGACTATATCTGCTGACTCCGCAGCATGAAGGTGATTTCAAGTATATTGGCTCATTCTAGTTTAATTTGGCCCTTGTTTTTTGGTGGGGGCGGGATAACCCACCTCCCCTGCAAAACTGTGTGCCATATTCTTCTGATTTGTAGTGAGGGTGGAAAATATTGCTCAGTGATGGACTCTGTCTCTCCACATTTCCCAGCGCCGATGTGCAGGAATGCGAGAAATCCCATGTCAGAACCTGGTATAATTTCTCAAGGAGATAGGAAGAGAGTGCTGTGTATTCCCCTGACTTTGAAAGCATGGATCGCCTTTGTGAGTTCAGACAGGAAATCAATGTTCATATTTTCCTCCCTTCTAGTGCATTTCCAGATCCCCTCTTCCCCTCTCTGTCTGTCTTTTTCGATGTGCATAGACATACATAAACATTAACACAGAAAACCAGCACTGCTGAGCTTGTGGCGTTTCATGCTGTAGCATTGCAGCACTGCAATTTTTGTACCATGCATTACCCTTATGGACAGGAAATTGATAAATCTTGATAGAATTAAATATTGTTTCTGAATCAAAGGGGTCAAAGTCCTATATTTAATAGGGACTAACCCTACACTTTATATTTTGTGTGTATATTTAAGTTAGAGTTGATGCTTCCAAAACACTATGTGTAGAATACTCCCAAGAAATGATATCGGGAAGATCATACCCAAACCACATACATAATCCCATGGGTCTTATTTTAGATCTGCTTAGTGGTAATTTTGTCAAAGACTAAAGTAAATAAGTTTCTTATTCTGTTGCTGATGAGTCCTTTGGGGAAATAAGATGTTAATTAGCCATCCCATTTTCTCTTCTTCCTCCACATTTTCATAATTGCACCAAATGTTGAACACCATACTTCACTCCTTTAGAAACTGATAAACATCCTAAGTTATATTCACATTAGCAAGTTAAGCATTATATAAAATTTGTTTTTAGAGTGAACAGAGCTTCATAGACATTTTTTAGTAATCATGTTTTAAGGTTGCATTAACAACAGAGCATAAATAGTTGGGTTGTTGTAAGTTTTTCAGGCTGAATGGCCATGTTCCAAAAGCATTCTGTCCTGACGTTTTGCCTGCATCTATGGCAGGCATCCTGAGGAAAATGCCAGGAGAGAATGCTTCTGGAACATAGCCATACAGCCTGAAAACTTACAACAACCCAGTGATTCCGGCCAGGAAACCTTCAACAATACATAAATAGTTGGTTAGTTCTTTTGATCCCACTTGTTGACTAGTAAAACTCTAAAAAAAGACTGACAAATACCATTTGTCAGTGAC
This sequence comes from Anolis apletophallus, assembly GCA_030556195.1. Taxonomy (NCBI): domain Eukaryota; kingdom Metazoa; phylum Chordata; class Lepidosauria; order Squamata; family Anolidae; genus Anolis; species Anolis apletophallus. The sequence continues at coordinate 195,084,423 of JARBWK010000002.1, read as the reverse complement.
CTTTGATCAAGTTGTATAGGCAGGTATAGCAGTTTATTATCACTATTTATTTATTTATTTATTTGGCATATTTCTATCCTGTCCCTCTCACCATTGGCGGGGAAGTCAGGGTGGCTTCACAACAGGCATTCATTCATTCATTCAATGCCAACAACTGTAAGAAATGATAAAAGCAATTAAAACAATTCATTAATGCTTTAAATTATTAAAATATTGTTTAAATCATGCAGGTTTGAAATCATAGTCCAGGTCAGTCCATTGTCATTCACACAAATTGGGTCTAGGATTTATAGTCTGGAGAAGTAGTATTTAGAATTAGTTATTAGCATGGACTTTCTCTGGACTGCAAGTACTAGAGCTTCCTATCATTCCATATACCTCTTCACCAAACTAGAAATCTCAAGATTCTTCCCAGTTGAGTCATGGGAGTTAAAAGTGGTCTCAAGCTGCTATAACTGTCCCAGGAAATGCTTGGTACCAGGTAGGAATCTCTGAGAAATGCCCATACAGTAATGTGCACAATTCTCAGTTACAGACAAAAATGCAATAGCTACTTCTACACAGCCATGCAATCCAGTTCCGAAGGTGAATTAATGAAATCCAGTTTCACTTTGGAGTGTCTCCACAGGCACTCTGGGAACTGTGAAAAAGTTCCTGCAGAGTCCACAATGCTTTCCTCATGCCAAATTGATCCAATAGAGTGACTTTTTTAATCCCATTGGGAGAAGTGTGCTGAACTGCAGGAGCCTATCAGATGAGAATCAGCAATGGAACTCACCTTCCAACTTAAAAGAAAGGGGGGGGGATTTTTTTCTTGAAGATCACATTGAGATGGAAAAGCACATTGGGATGGAAAAGCCCCTCTTATACCGTCAGGAGTCATGTTTCAAATTCTGCTTCCCCATCACACTCACACATGGAAACCTAATTTTGCAATTTATTTATAAGTTTAATTTATGATCATATGTAGTCTCCCTGGGGCCTACACATTTAACTGTTCTCAGGACATAATTCCATTACTCAGAATGTAAAAATATTTTCTCCACATAGAGTTTCTGTTCTCCAGACTAATAAATTGAGTTTACTATGATTTTGAGTCAGCCCTACTAAGAACATGAAGGAAGGGCATTTGGATATTTTTAGCCATTTGGGGCATATTCTATGATTAGAAGAACTAACTTCCCACACAAATCATTTGTGGTTTCCTATAACCTTTCTCTGGTTATAGACCCCAAACGATGCACAAATGAATGAATCAAATATGTGTATATCACTAATCATTTGAATATCAAGTTGTAGCTGAATTTGAAATTTGTCTCTCTTGAAAAATCGTGATGGCTTTTTTCGCTGTAACCCATGATAGCTGCTTTAGACGTGAGAGCCATTGGCTGATGTTTCAGTTGCTGCATGGCGAACTTACAAATATATATGTTCCTTCTATCCAAGGGTTCAATGTCCATAGTTTCACTTTTCCATGCTTGTGGGCCACTCTAGGTCCTTCAATGCAATTCTGTGGTATGCTTCAAGCCCAAAATAGTGAAAATTTTGCTATTATTCATGATTTCAAGTATCTACATAGTATTATACGGATCGCAAGGCCAATCCCGGAAGTGGACTTTCTTTTCCGCACCCCTGGGCCCAAAATTTCGTTAGATTATTAAATATTTTGGATTTGGATGTCCCCCCCAAAATAGCTTTGCAGACATAACTCACAGTTCGGGGCCTTTCCATGCTTGCAGCCAAAGTGGAAGGCCTCTTTGCAGACGAAATAACTCTGGAGGACAGTGATTTAAACACCCAGGGGCCTTTAGATTGAAGGACAGAGGAGAAGGACATAAGAACTGCTGAGAGAAGGGCAGCAGGAGTGAAAAGAGCACGGAGAGGAGAAGGAAGAGTTCAGAATCAAGAAAAGCCTTCGAGTTCGAACGGAGGTCTTAGACTGCTATGGTAACACTGCATGGGGAAAAAAAGATGGAGTGAGGAGAACTCTACAGATTAGCAAGGCCTGCACCAGAGGTAGGACTAGGCATTTATTTAATAATATTAATAATAATAATATATTAATGCATTATATGTGTCCCTGCAAAGGAACCCTGTCCTTTAATAATAACTACATAGTATTTGGAAAGTATCACCTGCGGATATGGGAGTTGTACTTTAACACAAGTGTGGCCAGTTTAGTTAAACTTGCAAATCCAAAACTGGTGCTGTATTATTTTCTTTATGTTTAAACCAAAGGAACAAGACAGTGATAAGAAGATGGGCTCATTCTGTTCCTATAACAACAAGTATAGCAATGTGTTTGAGTTAATACTCCAGAATCAGCTTACGTGTGACTTCTTTCATTGCTTGGTCCTTTAATTCCTTTCAGGAGCCCTTTAGAGGAGTTTGTCCTGAATGTGTGAGAACCAAAGGATGTTGTAGGCTGTGGATGCCCAACTTGTTATACCTCTCCAGCCCCTTACTATATGATGCTGTGATCATTCAGTCTCCTGGCCTGAAAGCAGATCTTGAGCCTTGGGAGATAAAGCAGAGTCAAACTGCCTGAATTATACAGTGCAGATGCACTTACAGTCAAGTACCTATAGATTAGTGGAAATCTTTATATATAAAATCTCAGCCTGCATATGTTTGTGCTCCAAAACTCAAAAAGTAGTTGGTTAATAGACTTGTCATTTCAACACAATGTCGCTTTCAAATACACGCATGTTTTTTTAGTAAAATGAAGTTTAGCTACAACATTGCATTCAAATACACACGTCCATTTAACATAAAACTAGCAATCCGGGAATAGACAAAATGGAATCTGTGATGCCCAAAGCAACCACTCACAGCCTAGCTTTCATTTTAACACAGCAGTATAAGAAATGAAAACTGAGCTCTAGCAACCAATCACTGCACAGCTTACCATTTACCTCAGCAGTAAAAAAAATAACAAGCAATCACGGAGCAGCTTTCCTTTTACCTCAGCAGTAGAAGAAATAACAACCAATCGCAGTCAGTGCAGCTTTCCTTTTACCTCAGCAGTAAAAGAAATACCAACCAATCACAGAGCAGCTGTTATTTCACCTCAGCAGTATAAGAAATGAAAGCTGAGCTGTGTCTGGTTGTTATAGGCATAACCATTCATTCCAACTGACATGGCGTTTGACTACTAACATCTTCAATTTCCAATATGCCTTGCATTTGCTATGACTATTAATAAAACACAGGGAAAAATCTTTGCAAGTATGCAGTTCTCTTCTCTCATACATCACATGCTCCAGAGTAAACCATCAGATTTCTATGTTAATGCAAGAAACGGACAAACCAAAAATGTAGTCAAATGTAAAAAAAACCCCTCATTTTCTTTCCTTTCGTTTCACATAGACACAGCAACGCAAGGCAGGGTATTGAATTGAATGATGTGTTTTTTCGGTGAATCTATGCTCGCAGCAATATTTATTTTTTAAAAAAATATCTTTATTCAACATTTTTTCAGTACATACAGTAAAATGAGATAGGTTGGGGAGGGTAAGTAGATATAGCTGTTAGTAGAAAGAAAAAGTTGTGCAAGAGAGAGGGGGGGTAGTGGAATACACAAAGTAGGGATTGAGCTCATGAGCTCAGAAAAGAGTATAGTGAGAAGATGAAAAGAGGAAAAAGAAAGGGGGGAGTAGGCTGATGGCGAGTGCGTTAAAATAGAGGGTAAGTCCCGAAATGACTATGTATGGTAGCTTCCAGTTCTGTCGCAGGGTACGTTTTCGGTACTTGAATCTTTTACTTCCGCTTAGGTAAGCCGAGGTTTGCCTTAAAAATCTCCTTTGATCCTTAAGTATTTGTTTTTTGTTTTTTTATTTTCCCCATCTCCTTCTTTAAGTTCTATTTCTTTCAGGTAGTCACTCACTTGACTCCAGTTTATATTATTTTTTTTGTTTTGGTCGAATATCAAATTTTTCAATTTATCTAGGTCCATAACCTCCCTTAGTTTTATTAACCAATCCTCTATACTTGGCGGCTCCTTGTTTTTCCATTTCTTTGCTAGTTCAGTCCTAGCCGCCGCCGACATGTAGAAATGTTTTTTGTCCTCGTTGTTGCTTATCTCAAAGTCTATCATGTTGAGTAAGTAATATTCTGATTTCAAATCTAGCTTATATTTTAATATGTTCGTCACGTGGTGGTGCACAGCGTTCCAGAAGTTCTTAATATCTTTACAGAACCACCAACAGTGGAGGAATGTTCCTTTATGACCGTCACATTTCCAGCATTTATCTTTTAGGTTCTTATAAAATTTTGCCAGTTTCTCTGGTGTTAAATACCAATGGTAAAACATCTTATACCAGTTTTCTGTGATGTTAGTAAGACCTGTATATTTAATTTTCTTCTTCCACAGGATTTCCCAGTCCTGTAGAAGGATGGTATGTCCCAATTCTTGTGCCCATTTCACCATCGTCTCTTTTATTAGCTCATCCTCCGTGTCCCATTGTAGAATTTTGTTATATAATAGGATAATTTGTTTCTTCCCCGGTTTCATTGCCTTATCCCAGGTTGTTTCTTGGGTGCAGAAATCTTTTTTCATATCTTGTTTATAATACTCCCTTATTTGCGCATAGTGGAACCATGAGAGGGAATCCTCCTGCTCCCTTAGTTCTTCTAGCGTTTTAAGCCTCCATGTCTTATTTTCTTTATATAGAAGGGCTTTATATTGTAGCCATTTACTAGCAGGATTTTCTTTCACCTGTTGGGCTTCTGTTGGGGAGATCCATAGAGGTGTTTTTTGATAGAATAAGTCTTTATATTTATCCCATACCTTCAGGAGGGCGGCTCTGACATAGTGGGTCGTGAAGTTCTTTTCTACTTTGACTTTACTGTACCAAAGGTACGAGCTCGCCGCAATATTTTTATCTACTATCTCATTCATTTCATATCAGACTGAGCCACAGTGAAGCGTGGTCGGATTTAGCAAGTTCTCATATAAACAACACAGTAGTCCTTCATTATAATTAGAGTAGACAATAATTTAAACAGAAAGTGGATTGAAACAATGTAATACTATATGTGAACAGGATAGTTAATAAAACCGTGTGTGCGTACACATACACACAGATATATATATACAGTATATATATATATACAGTATATATATATATATATATATATAGGGAGGGAGGGAGGGAGGGAGGGAGAGAGAGGGAGGGGGAGGGAGAGGGAGGGAGGGAGAGAGAGAGAGAGTATACACACACGCACATATGTAAGCTGAAATGATAACAGAGAATGATAATCCTGAATCATCATTCTTTGCTGACATATATGTTTTCCGGACTAGCTAATATTAACCACATTATTGCTAAAGTAGCAACAATCGTAGTAGGGAGAAATCTTCATGAAATATTAATCGAGCTCATAACTGTAACAATGTCTTAAATATTTCTGTGCTATTTATAATAGTTGCCCTGAGCACCACTGCTATAGGGCGAACTTGTACAGGTGTTATTTCAGACAAGCGGTTTCCTGCCTAAAGAGATTCTGAATGCTCACAGCAGTAACCACATCATTATAGTAATAGCAGTGGAATACCTCTCCCACCATGTGGGCACAACCATTCGATTTGGCTAGATGTGATTAGTGTTTTTAATAAATTCAGAAATGGAGAGAGCAGATTACACATGATAACAGCTTTTGTGGATAGTAGCCCATTTCATCAGTTTATAAAAGTGAATAAAAAGTTATTTTTCTATAAAATGACAAAAAACCCTTTTGGTTGTTCTTTTCCTGCTACACACTAACATGGTTACCCTCCTCATAATGTTTAGATGTGATTTTTAAAAATTGTTTCTTCTTTTAAAATGAGATTTTAATTTTCTCATTCTTCTATACACAGTTGGCTCTGGATTAAATTAAATGCACTAAGGTCCCACTGAAAATCAATTGGGAGTCTATTCAGATCTAACTTAAACCTCATGGACTCAGGCTGTTTCTTCATTGCCATATAATGCAGTTTGTACTACATTATATGGTCAGTATAGACTGCATTGAACTATATTATATAGTCTACACCATATATGTCAAACTCAAGGCTTGCAGGCTAAATCCAGCCCTCCATTACATTTTATGTGGCTCTCCAGATGCTGTACTACAACTAATGTTTTCCTCGTCATTACACATCATGATGGAGTTGTGACCCTTTTCCCAGCCTCAGAGCCACAAGTTCTATTGGGTTGCAATTCCCATTATCCCCAGTCCACATGGCAGATAATCAAAAGTGATAAGAGTTGCCATTCAATAATACCTGAAGACTCAAATTGGATAAAAACTAAAGAGCACCAACTACTATGTACAATATTCTCGTTCAATGGATTCAACAGTTCTTTGAAGGGAACTGCAAGACTGGTGTGGCCCTCAATGAAAAATGAGTTCGACACCCCTGCCCATATGATACAGTTTGAATTGCATTATATGGCACTCAGCATTGGATTTAGGACAAATTGGGTCCTGTGCTAGTTATGTTATGAGCCCCTTTCTATGGGCCCTGAATGAGGTGGGACCAGTAGGCCTACAGTGCCTACCTTTTTGGCATACCCCCATACACGATCATTCCATCATTATGTCTGGAATCAGAACACCTTCAAATTTAGGATTGCACCACATAAACAAAGTTGACAGGAAGATGCCCCCTCCTGGCCAACACAGCCCTGTGCTTAAGCACACCTAAGCACAATGGTAAATCTGGCACTGATGGCACTGTAAATCCAGCCTCAGTTACATGCAGGTAATGGTCCAATCCTACATGGGTCAACTGAGAAGTAAGCCCCACTGAGTTCAGTTGGATTATTGGCAGGTAAATAGATGTAGAATTGCTGCCTCAGGATGCAACCCATAATGTTTATTGGCAAAGGAATGTGCAAGTTGATTTTACAGTCTTCGTCATAAATAGGTTGTAAGAACTGGACTTCAAAACACATTTTACACAGACATTGGTTTTTAGTATCAAAATTTGAAGAGCTACCTGAGAGAAATTGCTGTCGGTTTTTATAGTCATTCCATTAATAATTGTATTGCTTGCCTAGAATGTAATAATAATAATAATAATAATAATAATAATAAACTTTATTTGTAACCCGCTCCCTCTCCCCAATGGGGACTCAGGGCGGTTCACATGAGGCCAAGCCAAAACAACAACAAATTACAATAAAAATCAAATATCAACAGTAAATGCAATAGAAATACATACATATAAATAAAAAACACAATATACAACTGAATATCTAAAATCACAAAGACAGGGTGGGCCGCAGGCACATAGAAAATTGTTAAGAAGTCAGAGTGAGGTAAGCGGAATAGCATCCTTTACAGGGGGGAATGGACCAGAAATGGGGGCATTGAGGAAGACAATGGTAGAAATTAAATAACTAATCTCCAAAGGCACAGTGAAAGAGCCAGGTTTTCAGGTGTTTTTTTTAAAGATTTCCAAAGTGGAAGCTTTCCTAATCTCTCCGGGCAAGGCATTCCAGGGTCGGGGGGGCCACAGAGGAGAAGGCCCTTTCCTTTGTGCCCACCAGGCGATTCTGTGAGAATGGCAGGGCAACAGGAGGGCCTCCCCCGAGGAGTGGAGAGTTCGAGCTGGTTCATGGAGGGAAATCCAGCCATGAAGGTAGGCAGATCCCGAACCATTTAGGGCTTTATAGGTGATCACCTGAAGCTTGAATTGGGACTGGAAAATAAATGGCAACCCAGTGCAGTTCTTTAAACAGGGGGGTTGACCGCTCCCTGCAACTTGCCCCAGTTATTAATCTGGCTGCTGATCGCTGGACAAGTTGACGTTTCTGGGCCATCTTCAAGGGTAGCCCCATGTAGAGTGCATCGCAGTAATCCAGTCTAGAAGTAACCAAGGTGTGGACCACCATGATCAAGTCAGACTTCATGAGGTATGGTTGCAGTTGGTGCACAAGTTTTAACTGTACTTGACTTGATCAGTTTTCTATATATTTCCCTTGGCTGATTGCAGCTTTCACTTGCCCTTTACTATTTCTGAGGTTTCTGATCCCAGAAAAAGAAGTTGGTAGACTACTGCAGCACTTGGTCTCTCTTTTAAAGCTCATTTTGATTTCAGCTGCCAAATTTTTTCACAAGGATGCCTTCAGGTTTGTCAACAATTGTAAAACCACTTGTGCAGCTGCATATCTCTGGCGTGATACTGGCCACTCAATGGCATGGGAGCAATATATCCCCATTCATAGATTAGGAATTTATTGATATGAACTATATCCTCATCCAGACAAGTCAGAGAGGCACCTATGAAACTCTGCAAAACCGCTAGCTATGTAAACAAGCTGATCCTGTTCCTCATCTGAATGCCAAGAGTTGCAGCTTTTCTCTTCGATGTTGCTATGCCAACATCTGAGTGTACTTGTCTGAATCTCTGTATTATCTCCACTGAGAGACAGTAGGCAGAAAGGGAGGTTATTTAGCATTCAGGAGCAGACCCCTACTAAGCTGAACAGTCCCTCTATGAACAGAGGAAGATCCAGTCTTTCAGACAAAGGATGCAAGGCCAGCATCCCTTCCGTTGTCCGGCACCAGATTTATGAAAACGTGATAAAAACCAAGCAAATGGGTATGGTAGGTGTGATTCTAAGCTGTGAATCAGGGAGAATTCACAGCCAGCCTAATCATTTGCCCCTCTCAAAGAAAAACAGCCTTACATTGCTATGTATGCCTAGAACAGAGCATTTCAAACTGCTTACATTGGCAGGTCCTTACATTGGGTTTGTCTTGTCCAGATGAAAATAAGAAATCTATACTGTGACCCTTAAGGAGAATGTAAGGCCCTGAGAAATGGAAATATCAGTGAGGAATATTGTAATTAAAATGTTATCGGGCAATTTATAGGGGTAGTAAGTTATTGTGGTGTTTCAGCCTAGCAATGTGATGCCCCAGCCTAGTGGTCAGAGACAGGCACCAGTGGTGCCAGTGGATCAGGGCCAGGATGGGGAGGATGAATGGCCAGATGGGGACGTTTCTGTAAATGAGGATTTGGCTTGGGATAATGACTGGCTGCATGGGTATTGGCCTGAAGAAGGGGTTAAAGATGATTTAATGGAAGTTAGTTTCGAGACAGCTAGCGAGAACTCCAGTAACCTTGACTCTCACGGGAACTTTACTCTCTTGCCAGCTGAGCTCCCGGGAAATAGGGAGGAAGAGCTTTCTCAGCAAGATATGAGTCCACCTGGGCCCGCTAACACGTTGTTGAATTTTGATAGAAGGGCTAGTATTAGATCCTCCCGGAGGGATTGAAATTTGCAACGGGGAATTCAGTGGTCCCACAGAAAATAGATTTCTTTAAGAGACTGGCCCGGGGAAGATCTTGCCAGAGCTGAAGCTACGTTTGGCTTCGATAGTTCATGCTCGAGATTCCAGGTTCAAGTTGGCTGCAGGAGCGGCTTTGCCCTGCCGAGCTATGTTCCCGTTTGACCGTTGCCACGGTTTGCTTTGGACTCTAAGTTCCTGTTTCGTCTGCTGTAGCAGCCTGCCATGGTTTTGGATTTGCTTTCCTTGGGATTTACTCCAGTTTAAGGACTTTTCAAGATTTACCTGTGGACTTACTTTTTGCATTACTTCCTTCATCCTATAGACTATTCTTATTCTAAATAAAAGTATTTTACAGAGTTTGCTTGTGTGTGTGTGTGATCTAGGGGGGTACGTTCCAGATCTGAGGTGCAACAGTTATACCTTTTCTTCATTATATCCCACTTTCTCTCCCGTAATTCTACTAGATCAGTATATAGGAGTAATCATGTTTATATGAAGTACTGAATTTACTTTTTATTTTTCAAAAAACCTATTAGCTTGTAAACTAGTGGGCAAGGGCTTCCTTTTTTTAAAAAAAGTTTCTGTTTCCATTTAGAAAACTCTGCTACTCATCTTTATCATTATAAAATAATAGACATTTTGGTACTGTTCCATTATCTGGATGGAGGCCACTAGTGGCCACTAGAGAGATAAGGGTAGTCCATTTTATGGGGGTGGAGAGTGGGTTGAAGGAGGATAACAATTTCCCCCTGTTTTCCTGTTATCCCCCCATGTCCCCGTTGTGGAAAAAAACCTGTTTTATGATATAGAAAGGAAGAAGGGGGAATAACCAGTGAAAACGGGGGAAATGGTTTTCCCCCTTCAACTCCCTCCCTCCCCATAAAATGGACTGCTCTCTCTCTAGTTCCCTCTAGTGGCCTCCTACCAGATAATAGAACAGTACAGATCATTTTAAAGAGCTTAAAATGTGCTAGGAGCATGTGTGTGACAGCCATAGTACTGTCCCAAGTGCTGAATAATAAGTCCGTAATCTTCAAGCTTTTGTGGCCTTGAATCTTTAACTTCACACCTCCTCCCAATACATTTCTTATTGCAGTTTTTTAAGGGCAAACAGCCTTCTATAACGTGACTCAATTATAGGGCCACCTATTAAGGATTATTTGGATTAGGGTTTTAAATGGGTAGATTAATTAACTCAGTTAAATTAAATTATATTGCATATTACAAAAATGTTAATCTAAGGTTAAGTGCTTCTTTTTAAAGATTTGGGGCTCTTTTGTAGATTAAATTAAGGGAACATAAATGACAATGTAATATGTGAAAGCAGCGTTATCAGAAGAAACAATAAACAAGATTTTGTATTTTTTTCATTCTCTTTTAGAAAGATGGTTGGAGTCAAAATAGCTACTAAATATATAAATTATCAGCTTTTGCTCTTAAGATTCAACTCTACACATCGAAGCTATCCCAAAATGGTTAACCAGTTAAGATTGGAATATTGCTTACATTTTTAATGTCCAGTTACCTTGGGAACAAAAAAAATCGGATGACTTTGCTGTACAAGAATTGTTTATTTTATAAACCAACCACTTTGTTTATTTCCAAATGTAAATCTCTGAAACTAGTGACTACAAAGCCAAATCGGTCCATGAACCATTTTGTGTGGCCTGAAAGATTTCGCTCATTTCATTTTGCATGTGAGAGCAAGCAGCAAGAGCAGGAATTTACTATGACTTTCTTCAGTAATATATTTGTCTGTTGGGTCTCTCTCTCTCTCACACACACACACACACACAAACTTACACTCACACTCATACATATATATAGAGAGGGGGGGAGGGACATGTGATTAGAGCAGTGTTTCCCAACCAGTGTGCCGTGAGCGATCATCAGGTGTGCCGTGGGAAATTGGCACTCTTCCCCCTCCTAGCAGCCCCCTCACAGTTTTCCAAGAAACAAATTAGCCTTTCTGCTTGGAAATGTTTTTTTTAAACAATTTTACTGGATTTTTTGAGACTTGCCCCCCCCCCCCATGGAACTGTTTATAACAGCTTTATGACATCCATAGTTAACTTGAAGCAAGTTTCACTCAGGGCGAAATTTCACAAAGGTCTGGAGAACAAGCTCTATGAGGAGCGGCTTGAAGAGCTGGGCATGTTTAGCCTGAAGAAGAGAAGGCTGAGAGAAGAAATGATAGCCATGTATAAATATGTGAGAGGAAGTCATATATATGCTGTGTTCATTGAAACAGGCCCACTCAGGTTTCACACTGAGTGTATAAATACATTTTAAAACATATTAACTATATGTATTACTGTGTTAGAGTGTCATTTTGTGTCATTTTGGTTGGTGGTGTGCCCCAGGATTTTGTAAATGTAAAAAATGTGCCGTGGCTCAAAAAAGGTTGAAAAACACTGGATTAGAGGACAAAATGAACCACAAAATAAAATTATTCAGGACTCACTTAGAATTATCCAGTTGCTCACTACTGAAACACATTAATTCTGAACAGTTGCACTTTTACTGTTTGGTAGTCATGACGAGGGCAATGTACCTGCTGTGAAAAATGTAGGCTGTTATGTGCAATTTGAATTAAAGCCAAGGCAATAATCACAGCAGTCTTAAAGTGACAACAATAATCCAGTCTGCCAGTTGGCACACTATTGTGGTGTCATCGCCATATTTGCGGAGAAAATACAGCTGTCTTTGTGATTTCTATAACTCTAAATGTATATTGAAGAGAAGGGAGAAATAGCTGTTCTTCAGTTGGAGAGAAGCAAACCTGTGGCCAGCTCAAAATGCCACCTTCTTCAATCTCTACTGTGATTTGATCAATTGTTAGGCAACATCATTCAGGGTTGTGTGCAAAAGAAAGATGTCGGTCTCAACATGCCGTCAAGCAAGTGGGAATTAACACTCAGAGAAGATTAGTTGTTCTGCTGGTGCTGCATTGCAGGGCTAGTGGCTTTTGCAGTATCTGTCTGGCAGTGAGAGCCTAAGGGGAAAAGGGCACTGTGCCACTGCATTTTCATGTCACCATCTTCCTAATGGGATATGTCAGAACTGTGCTGCATTGACAGGAAACGATTGTCACTCTCGCTGCCAACAGAATCATAACGGCCCATATTTTTTGACTGCTCTTCATTTTCTATTCCCAGCCTTTCTTGTAGCACATGAGGGTTTCCCCCCCAGTTCTGCTCATGCTACTTTAAGACTATTATTGGCTCCTTTAAGTTCATTTTTGTACTTGTTTTAAAAATACAAGTCATGAATTAGTAGTATTTCCTACAGTGGAAGTATGGTTATGTTATTGTTTAAAGGGAGTAGACTAACAAGAGATTTTAAGATAGAGATTGGGACATTTGTTGTATTTTTATAGCCCTTTATGCATGGTATATAGTTTTGACAGTTTTATATATCTAAAATGCCTTTTGTGTTTTTCCTGAATTAAAATTATTTTTTTAAAAGAAAATTCAACTAAAACCTGGCTTTCCTTCTGCAGTATTTTTGTACAGGGTGATAATATTTATAATTACGTTCCCTTGTGGCTCTTTGTTATCACTGTTGTGTGTCTTCAAGCAAATATATCTTTTTTCTTGGCAAGCTTTGATTAGAAAGCTTTTGCTTTCCTCTTAGGCTAAGGGCCCATTTACACTGCCACATAATGTGGAATAGTAATCACATTAGCCTGGGGCATCCAATCAGCACACCAGGCTAATGTGGATAACCGGGGTAAATTCAGTTAATCACCTGAGTTTGAAAAAATACCAGCAACAATCCAGATCCAACTAACCCAGTAGGTTTCAACAAAGACTAAGATCACTGACAGTTTCCATCTTGTTTTTAGATGTGTTTTGTTTTAGCTTCTTCTGATAGTTGCCTTAGGTCTGATAGGAGAAAAGTGGGATTTAAATTAAATCAAATTAAATGTTACTTGTATTACATGCAGACAACAAGGGTTGGGTGAGGTGCAAGAAAGTCATGGAGCCTACTTCTGAGCAGTCACGGAAAAGGCTTATCCAATGAGTTATCAAATCATATTCAATAGGTATTATTAAAACAGTCTTCATTCTCATCCTCAAAAAATTACAGGTATTAACGACCCATGCTGCTTAATTTTGATCTCCAAAATCCATTGTACATGCTTACTGCATCTAAATGATGCTGGCAATTACAGCATAATTTGATATTAAATTTCCCAGTAGATGATCAGTGTCATCTATTTGAGGTCAATATAGTTAAAAGTAACAAATAATACTGTTTAGCATTACATTTGTGTCCTCCTCTCTGTCTCAAGCAAGCTAAAGACAAGTCAAAGCAACATATACAAGACACGTACAAATAATTATTAGAATGCTTGCAAAAGTACACAGGGAAGTGATTATGCTTATATAAGTTCTAAGCTGGAAAAAAGGAATACCTTTCTCACTTGTTTCACTCTTATGCTATTAATATATCATGTTCACTTGCATTCGTTTATAACATTTAATGGGAAAAGAATGGGCTTTCATGCTTACTTGTGAGATCAGTGTAACAGGCCAATTTATCTACCATATTAACTCTACCATATTAACTCATGTAGAAATCAACTTCATGTAAAAGTTGAGGGCAAGTTTTAGGGACATAATTCAAGGGTAAGTCGAGGATCATTCTGTGGAGGTGGAAAGTATCAGTACTGCCTCAGGGGAATAATTATTGCTGGCCTCCATCATTTTCCCGCTCTGGCATTTAGAAACGCATTTTACCACTAGCAACAACAACAACTTTATTCTTATACCCCACCACTATCTCTCCAAAGGGACTCAGGGCGGCTTACATATGGGACAAAATGCCCACAGACACAAATACAAAAGAGTACATCTAAGCAAAAACACAATTAAAATAAAAACATAACAATCCAGATAAAAAACAATTCAGTAAAACATAAGAGTATAAAACAGGAGTTTTAAAACTCAGTCAAAACAATACTCAACAAAACCAATTACCGGTCATACAATGGACATGACTAGGCTATAAAAGGTTGGGCATGGGATCGTGCAAGCAGTGTATCATAGAGCTGGGTAATGGATGAAGTACAGAGAACAAAATATTATTAAGGAACCTAAGGACTGGTCATTTATAATTAGGGACTGGACATTCTCAAATGCAAGCTGAAACATCCAGGTTTTCAAATCCCTGTGAAAGGAGAACAATTATAGAGGCCATGCTGAATCGGGCCTCAGCCCATTTCCAGCATTCTTGGGAGGGACGGGGATTCCAAAAAGTCAGGGACTTTTCACAGAGGTGGCACTTAGAAAAGAGTATCCATGAATGGATCTTTTTCTCGTAAAAAAAATTAAAATATGGTATCACTTCTTATATAAAAAGGGACTAACCCCTTATCTGGGTAGAGAGTGGTGAAGGACAAAAACTTCCATCTCATCAGGTGGACTAAAAGTTGACGGCGTAGCCTGGTTTCTCTTCAGTTTTGCCATGGAGTCACCAGCTCCCATCCCATGATGTACATCTACTTCTGGCAGGGCTCTGTGGCAAAACTGAAGTGGAACTGATGTACCCTGCTGCAGCAATAACACAGGAGGCTTCCCATGTTGCATAGAGATTAACAGGGGAAGCTAAACAGTGGATGCTCCCCCCCCCCCCGGCCGTAGGATGAGGTAAGAGAGAAGCCCAGTGATACACCCCACCAGATACCGTCAGATTTGCCCATCCATAGTGATTCAAGATGGCTGGAAAGATCACCACAGGGTCAGCACTTCTTTTGGATTCTCCCAGGACAAGCCCTTATGTTTTGTCACTCTACTCAAAGAAGTGGGTGGCTGCTTTTTTATAAGACTTTCACTGATCTGTGGATAAGTCAACCCACATTTTTAATGTCAATATTTTGACTAAGTAATGCATACAATACATGCAATGATTGTGTTATATTTCATAGGACCCATATACTCTGGCTACGAATTCTAGTTATATGGGATCTTAGGTTTTTGCTGATCTAGAAGATCCTAGTTCAATGATTAAAAGCTTAATCATCCTGTTCAAATCTGCTGTCTCTTCAATATCCCAGATTATATGTTCACCCTAGAGGCTCTGCCTCCTCTTCTCTGTTAGTATTTTATTGTTTTCCATCAAGTCTCTAACATACATTTATGTGTTTCATCTCATTCCTCAGTTTTACTAACCCTTTATCCTTATTGTATATCCTCATTGTTTTTAAAGGTTCAATTTCTGCTTTCCTCATTTCCTTCCAGCTCCACTTCCACCGACCCCCACTGACACATCTCTGTGTCTCTCTTTCTCTTCCTTTCTTTCTCCCTTGTTAATTCATTCAGTCCCTACTGTGGTAATCCTCTTTCCTTTTGCCTGTGAAGTTTTGGCTTTCTAATTCATAGTCCTCAGTTTGTCACGCATGCAGCCTGCCCTAATACAGCTTGCTTCTTTGTGATCGCAGATCTCCATTATCTAGTCTTGGTATGAATATGTTTCCTACTTACTGTTAAGCTCTCTTTATTAGATAGTTAGGGACACATACACACACAGACACACACAGAAGGATTCTATTGTTATTTTGTCAGGAATGTGTGATAGAAGATGAAAAATCACAACATTAAGGTAGCCATATAACAAGAAATCTTAAAAATTACTTAGTAAACCCAGTTTTCTCTTTACGGGCTCTTATTATGCTTGGGGAGGGGGAGGAATTGTGTGGAAGGAACAAAATAGATTTTTCCAGCACATCTTATGAGATAATTTGTGGTGTTGTGAGGGTTTCCAGTGAAGAGACTTAGAGAGGACCTGACAGGGAAAATTCTTGCCTCTGTTGGATACTGTCGTACATGCACGAGTTGGGGTGGCCTAGCAATCTAGCATTGCCATCAACAATTTCCACACTCAGCATGTCCTAGTTTTAAATGCTGGTTCTGTTGCTATGGACAAAGGTCAGATTCCAATTGACATGCCTAAGAAGATATTTTACATTGTCACTTGTTTCCCAGCCAAAAAAGAAGAAGGGGGTCAGAAAGAATAACACAGCAATGAGAATTTTGCACACTTTTTGCTCAGTATTTGCACATCCTGAAGTGTTTTGGGAGATTATTCTGCACAGAAATATGAGACATTTTGCATAGAATGGAGGTTTGTGCAAAACCTATGTGGCTTTGGGGGGGGGGGTTATCCTCCCCCCAAAAAAGGTTTTCAGATAACTTCATATTTGTCGAAGGCTTTCATGGCCAGAATCACTGCGTTGTTGTAGGGGTTTTTGGGCTATATGGCCATGTTCTAGAGGCATTCTCTCCTGATGTTTTGCCTGCATCTATGGCAAGCATCCTCAGACCTCACAACCTCTGAGGATGCTTGCCATTGATGCAGGTGAAACGTCAGGAGAGAATGCCTCTAGAACATGGCCATATAGCCCAAAAAACCTGCAACAACGCAACTTCATATTTTGTGCAAAATTGTTGCTTTGGGGCAATACCCTTATCAAAAAATTCTTACAAGATTTATGTGAATTTCTGAGTAGTGAGGGGGAGGTTTACAGAAAAATAGGTGTTTCTGTAACCCGTAAGAGTTTTGTGCAAAAACCTATGAGAGTTTTCTGTGCAAAACTCTCATCATTTTACACTTTTTTTTGTTGTGTCAGGAGCGACTTGAGAATTGGCCTTCTGCAAGGACGTTGCCTAGAGGACACCCAGATGTTTTGATGTTTTATCATCCTTGTGGGAGGCTTCTCTCATGTCCCCGCATGAGGAGCTGGAGCTGATAGAGGGAGCTCATCTGCACTCTCCCAGATTCGAACCTGTGACCTGTCGGTCTTCAGTCCTTCTGGCACAGGGGTTTAACCCACTGCACCACCGGGGGCATAAAACTATGAGAGTAGCGGGTTTGTGAGCAGAATAATACCCCCAAACACTTTAGGGTGTGTGATACCATATCCTCTTAGTATTTCAGTTCTAACTTTTATAATATTGGCATTGGCAGATAGATACACTTATATGCATACACACAGTGCCTGTTTTCTGCAGATAGCTGGAAGTCTACATTTTAAAGAAGAACAACCATTTAGAAATTTGCCTCTAGCAGTCTGTTAAAACATCATTGAATTGCCTATCTCTGTAAACAAGTGCTGACATCTCAGAAGCCCCAACAAAAAAAAGGAAAGATTTGCTTTCATATCTAAATGGTCAGCAACTATACTTTTGGCAGCAAGGATGAGAACTGGTCTTCAGATGAAGAAATAGTCAAAGAAGAAAAGGGGTGGCCACGGCTGCTTAGTAGGACCAATATAAAGCTATGCAAATGATAACAGAAAAGCAAAGCTGTGTATGTGTCATAAACTACTTTGCCTTAAAGTATTTATCTAAATTATTGAAAACTTGGAAATGTAGAATGATGCACATGGGGTAAGAAAATCTCAACTTCACATATATACACTGATGGTCTCTGACTTTCCTAAAAAGGGAATTTGGGATTATGGTGAATATTCCAGTGGAAACATCATCTCGGTGTGTAATAAGAATAGGAAATGTCATGTGGCATCTTTCTTTTAAAAAGGGACTAGAAATAAAAGAACAAGTAAAGCATTTTCGTTTGAATATTCAATGCAGCTGCATTGAAAGTCCTATCTATAGTTGTAGGACCTCATCACAGTAACTACTGGCTTTTCCACAGATTGTGGTGAATCTTGCCCTTGCCCCACGCTCCGTATTGCCCACCTTTCCACTTACCCCATTCTTCAAGGGGAAGCGTCTGCCGCCCGACTTCCCCCGTTGTTCTTTATGCAACACGGAAAGCCTCCCATGTTGCTGAATTCACCCCTCTTCAAGCAGGGAACCTTGCATGGAAAGTAGATCAGTGTCGTGGGACGGGAGCCGACAGGTTCTGTGTCTGCATAAGGGTGAAAGCAACATAGAATAGGCAATTTTGCTTGTCTGATGAGGCCCCTAGTTTCCTTATCTGAGAAAGATGTCATAAAAGCTAGAAAAGGTGCAAACACGATAACTAGAATCTTCTGATCTCACCCTTCCTACCTTTTTCCAGTCTCCTGAAGGGTGTAAGAGCAGTGTGTGTCACAAACCTATCTCATTAAAAAAATATCTCAAATTAAAATGCTGCTCAATGCTTTGCAGGGTTTAAAATGTCTCTGGAGCCCTTTTTCCCATACACACTGCTAGTTATATCACTATGATTCCACTTTAACAGCCATGGCTACACCCTATAGAATTCTGGGGTTGTTCATTGAAGAAAGGATCTTGGGAACCCTCAGTCAGATAATTATCTTCCAGTACCTTTGGCCAAAGTACAAAACCGAGGTGTATTCTGTAGGACGTAATGATGGCAGCTAAAGTAGAAACATAGCATTTTAATTATGTAGTGTGAAATAATGGAGCCAGCATGGTATCGTGGAGACCAGGGTTTACATCCTTGCTTGGCCATGGAAAGCTACTGGGTGACCTGGGCACACTTTCTCAAGCTCAGAGGACAGCAAAGGCTTCTGAAAAAAATTATGCCAAGAAAATCCTATAATAGATTAGCCTTAGGGTTGGCATGACACTATAAATGACTTGAAGGTATACTGCAAGAGTACATGTGAAAGGACCCCTGTTGTTCACCTGTGTCTCTAAGGGGTATTCACTTGCAGTAAAAAAAAATCACCTAATGCACTTAGGTTCCATGTTTGTTTATTTGGACCACAGAGTGATTCATCAGTTGGATCATAAATACTACCCTTATGCAAGTGTTTTCTCACTCATATGTCAAGCTAAATTTGAAGCAGGGATTTTAATGGATCCCACTCCTGAAAATGCTGCCATGCACCCAGAAACATTTCACTTTGCATAGGCTCTCTATAGAGCTCTGTAAGTGCAGTCAATTGAGTGGAGTGGCAGAGCTTCTATAATTCACAACCCAAATGGAGGTGGAATGGAATGCAGTTGAAAGCATTTATTTGGGAGATTTGGGGGGTGATGATGTAGATGATGCATAAAGGTCCACGAAACCTCCTGCCTCATAGTGATCTTCAAGGGTGGGGCTTCTGTCTACACCAACATTTAGAAGTCATTTGTGGGTGCCATGTCAATAGGTCAATGAGTCCATTCTGGCTTTTAATCTGAACTTTAAAGGAACTCTCAAAATTGCCGGGCCCTTTTTTGACCTTAGCTATCTCTTTCTAAATTTACAATCTCATCAGATGGGCCAAAATTTGGTGGCATATGTTGTTGTTTTTTTTCCAGTTTTGCTTCGGATCCCACCAGCTCCCATCGTACAATGCACATCTACATCCGGTGGGGCTCCGTAGCAAAACGGGAGAGGAACCAGTGTGTGCCTCTGCAGTGGCAACATGGAAGGCTTCCTCTGTTGCATTAACAACAATGGGGGGAAATCGGCTGGAGGACCCTTCCCCCAGTGGGAGGGGCTTAGGGATAAGTTGAGCGATGTGAGGCATGTGGTGGCGGGTTCCCTACACCCCTGCAGGGCACTGCCATAGTCACCACAATCTGTGGCAATTCCAGCAGCAAATAAGATTAAGTCCTTAGACTAAACCTAAAGCAGATTTAGCACACAGATGACAGTCCCCCTTGTCATCTTTCTCTCCTGTTTTGCATTCCCGGACACTGAAAAACCTCATACAGCAGTTCAGCAAAAGCCAGTTGAAAAATCATGGAAGCTGTAGTTTTAGAAGTTCTGTAGTAATTTCTGCCAAATAGCAGAGGTGCCCTATGAAACTACACATATCAGGATCCCGTTGCACTGAGCTATGACAGCTATAGTGGTTAAAGCTGCATTTCTACTATTTTACCAACACTGAGTCTGAATTTTGTGAGAAACATAGACAATAGTGGTTGTTTTTATTATTAATAAAACCAGAAAATATTATTGAGCAGGAATCCTCAAACTTTTTAAACACAGGGCCAGGTTACAGTCCCTCAAATTGTTGGAGGGCTAGATTATAATTTGAAAAACAAAAACAAAACATTAATAAATTCCTATCCACATGGCACATATATTATTTGTAGTGCAAAAAACACTTATAAATGATACAATACTTTAAAAAAACAACAATGTTAACAAATATAAACTTAGTATTTCAATGGGAAGTGTGGGCCTGCTTTTGGCTGATGAGATAGGATTGTTGCTGTTGTTGTTGTTGTTGTTGTTGTTGTTGTTGTGTGCTTTCAAGTCGTTTCAGACTTAGGTTGACCCTGAGCGAGGGTTGTGTAAATGACCTTGGAGGGCCATATCCGGTCCCCGGGCCATAGTTGGAGGACCCCTGTTCTAGAGCATATAGCATCCATAGCAGAAGCTGAGTGATTCTATAGTAGACAGGTTGATATGAAAAATGTCCCTTGTCTTGTAGAATACACCCAATTTTTCTTATAGATGGCTACATAAAAACTTGCTTAAACTCTTTATGAATTTTTACACTGTTTTTATTTTCCAATCTCACGAAAACTCCACAGTATAGAGAAGCTTCATGGGGGGTATTTTTTTCATTCCATCCCAGCAAATTTACTTGCCCAAGCTCTAGTTATATCCCATAATAAGGTCCCTACAAAAAGAAAAAACAATCACCACTGATATAAGTTGTTCATTTGTTTCAAGTAAGGAACATTGCTATTTTTTATTTTAGACATATATTTAGCATATACACTTAATTAAGTGTTAGAAATTAGTCATTCTTGCTATTGTCTAGACGTCACAGGCCTGCCGTGACGTGCTGCTCTTGGCGCCGCCTACTCCTCATTTTCGGCGCCCCCCCTCCGCCCTGGGAAGGGAGGGGGCGCCGAAAGGGAGGAGTAGGTGGTGAGGCAGCGCCGCCACGCCAGGCTCAGACGCGCTGCTCTTGAGTGCCGCCTTTTCCTTTTCGGCGCCTCCTTCCTAGGGCGGGAGAGGGGGAAAGGGCAGAAGGCTGCCAAGGAGCAGCGCGTCACGCCAGGCATGTGACGCGCTGCTCTTGGCACCGCCTCTGCTCTTTTGGCGGCTCCCGCCTCTAGGTAGGGGTGGGGGCGCCGAAAAGGAGGAGGAGCTAGCTCTTCCTCCTCCCTGCCCCGCTCCCTTCCCCTCAGCCTCGCCGCCATTTTTAAAAAAAAATCTGATTTTTTTTCAAATTTAAAAATGGCGGCTGAGGGCATAGGTGGGGCCGTGTCCAACAGGCTACGGGCCGGATCTCGGCCCCGGGGCCGCCAGTTGGACAGCCCTGGTCTAGAGTCTACTTTGTCAACCATGTTGCCCAGGAAACAACTCTGCGCCCTGCTATGAAGTTTGTCAGATAGTATTTTATTTCTTGATATCACAACTATGAGTGTCACTAGCTTCTTCGTCATGCCTATCTCCTGTTTCTTCTCTAAAATGGGGCTGAACTGGAAGAAGTGCAGGGAGTATTTCTCCCTCTATCTTGCATCTCCTTAGCTACTTTCTCAAAGATGTCAGAATGTGAAAGTGATTCCTTTCTGTTATTTTTAGCTGAAGATGACACTATGGGTGATTTACACTGTATAATGAATGCAGTCTGACACCACCATGGCTCAATGCTATGGAATCATGAGAGCTGCAGTTTTAAAAGATTTTTTATATTTTTCTACCAAAGAATGCTGGTGCCTCACCATAGATGCCTCCTTATTGTGGTATATCATTGTACCCCACCCCCCGCTCTATCTTATATGTAGAGGTGAATGGCAAAACTGTTCAATGTGGTTTCCCCCCATTCATATGTAATCTGTGGGGACTTCAGGATCTACTCTTTATATAGAAGAGCATTTCATAGCTTTACCTTACTGCCCTTCTTTATTTCTCTGTCTCATCTCCTGCTCCCACAACAGCTTCAGGTCCATAAATTTGTTGGACAGGGAGGAAACGTATCTTGCAAAACATACAAAAATTAAAGTCCCTTCTACACTGCCATATAAAATCCGGATTATGGATTATATGGCAGTATATTTATTTATTTATTTATTTATTATATTCAGTATAATCCAGTTCAAATCAGATATGATATAGATTATTCAGTTGATTTGATAATGGATTATCTGATTTGATTATATGACAGTGTAGAAGGGAGCTAAAACTCCCACACACAGGTTAAGTGCATATAACAAAGGAAGCTTGGTGTCCTTACTAGTGTGGGCCAATGTGGGTGAATGTGATAAAACCTTCACTATGCCTAGTTAACCATTTACCTACAAGCAAAAAGGGCACTATCAGTTCTCTACCCATGCTGGGTTTAGGGCACAGGACCACCTTTCCCAACACCATTGAAGGGAATGCCTCCATGGGATGAGGAAGAAGATAAGGCAGGCAAGGTGGGGAGTTGAGCAGTGGCTTCTCCATGCCCCCTGCCGGGAGCCCATGGAATCGCCCCAATTCAGGGAAAATCCATGGGCCTTTATGATAAAGTCCTCTCTCTCTCTCTCTCTCTCTCTCTCTCTCTCACTCTCTCTCTCTCTCTCTCTCTCTATATATATATATATATATATACACACACACACACACACACACACACACACCCTTCTTGGCTGTCCACTATTACCATGAGAAGGTCACAGGAATGGAAAGGAACCCAAAGAAATCATCAGACTTGGCTATCAACAGTATATTCCCTTCATCCATTTTTCTTCAGTTATTATTAAGGGAGACCTTCAACTTGAGTAGATCAGTGTTGTTATTCTAACTTCAGTGGTTGTCTTTCTCCCCCCTACCCTTGCACCCTATTTATGATCATTTCATAATCTATATTCATTTTTAGCAAATTGTCAAACAATTTATTTTAATCAGCATTCTCTAAAAGTACTAAAGAAAGTTGTTTGTTTCTCCTAGTTAAATACTACTAATGTGAATTGATGGCTGAAATGCACACTGGATAAATTTGTATCAACTTCCAATAACTTTTTGTACTTTATTCAAGAGTTGTTGCTATATGTCCAGGGATAGAAAGAAAGCAGCAGAAGTAAATCAATGAGAACCGTCTACCAATATCAGAGCTTTTTAGAGCTTACCCAGCATCACACTGAATTTGGCTGGATTTCCTTTTCTTTCTTTCTTTTCAAATATCATTAGAATCCCTTGAACTGTAACTGAACCATAAGGCATCTGTGAGGAGTTTAATAACTGCCCTCCAAGGATTGAACTTATCCATTGGATCTGCTATTTATAGGGTCCATTAGTACCAAATGTCGGGGTTGCTTTTGTAGTTATCATTAACCGTAGAAAGGCTGTTTCTGCCACATTGGCTGCTCCTTGTGTGTCTCCAAAAATATCCATCAAAAGAGTGCTATGAACTGTTTCTTATTTGATCAAATCCCCAGTGGAAATTTGGGGTTATTTGTGTGTTTTTGGATGCCTCACGTTGAATCTTCCATTACTCAGCAAAGCTTCACTCTCATCTCTGCCTTCTCCATACATTTCATTTTTAAAAAACCTACCATCACCTAGGACATAGAAAGTTTATGTTATTTAGAAGACTTCCAGGCATCAAGAAAAATGCCAGGCTATTGATGATGGAATAAAGCAGGGGTGCTCATTAGGTAGATCGCGATCTACTGGTAGATCGCGTAGGGCGTCCTGGCAAGCAGAGTGGGAGGAAGGCTCAGTCCCGCCCCACAGGCTCCCGACACCGCCCAAGTGCTGCCGGCCCTGGGTTAACTGAGGTACTTTTCACACAGTTGAATAAAGTCCCATGTTATCTGCTTTGAATCAGATTATATGGCAGTGTGGACTCAGAAAACCTAGTTCAAAGCAGATATTGAGTTATATGTTTCACATTTTTGTAGTGGGTAGGTAGATCATTTTGACTTGGTTGTTTTATAAGTAGCTTGCATGCTGAAAAGGTGTGAGCACCCCTGGAATAAAGCATTGTTTAGATCAGTGTTTCCCAACCAGTGTGCCGTGGCACACTAGTGTGCTATGAGTGATCGTCAGTTGTTCTGTGGGAAATTGGAACCTCCAATACCCTTTCTTTCCCCTCCTGCCGAACACTTTTTCTTCTCCACTCGGGCTCCCTTCTTCCCAGCCTCGCTCTGCTTGCTTTGCCTCGCTTTGCTCATGCTGCCGCTTCTGCAGGGGGGGGGGAGGGAGGAAGACATGACCTGTGCAGACGCTACTGCGCAGACTCACCCCATGTCTTCCTCCCTCCCCTCCACAGTGCTCTCTGGATATAGGTGAACTACAACTCCAAAACTCAATGTCAATGCCCACCAAACTCTTATAGTACTTTCTCTTGGTTATGGTAGTTCTGTGTGGGAAGTTTGATTCCATTCCATCATTGTGGGTGAACTATAACTCCCAGCTGTTGAGCAAAACCTTCGTATGTGTCTTTCTGCCATTCCTGCCAGGATATCTATGTTGTGTTCATCGAAACAGGCCCAAGTTTCACACTGAGTGTATAAATACATTTAAAAACATATTAACTGTATGTATTACTGTGTTAGAGTGTCATTTTGGTTGGTGGTGTGCCCCAGGATTATGTAAATGTAAAAAAACGTGCCGCGGCTCAAAAAAGGTTGAAAAACACTGGTTTAGATCACTTTTTTAAACTGTGGTCCCAACCCCAAATGGGGTCTCTTATCTTAATGTTGGAGTCATGAAAAATTGATGTAGTTGCTGTTTTAGACACTCACACGAATCTGTTGTGCAGTGTTTATGGTGAACTCCGCTGAAGATGCAAAATGAGCCTATTTAGCAAATCTTGGATATGTTGATTTGTTATCAGTGTTATCTGAGATATAGGGCTGTGTGGAAGGGCCCTGGGAGTGTGTAATCAGATAACCCAGTTCAAAGCATATATTGTGGGATTTTCTGCCTTGATATTCTGGGTTATAGGGCTGTGTGGAAGGGCTCTTAATATGTCCTAGAGGTTACTGAATCAGAGCCCTTCCACACAGCCTTGTATCCCAGTATATCAAGGCAGAAAATCCCACATTATCTGAGTGTGGACTCAGATAACCCAATTCAAAGCAGATATTGTGGGATTTTCTGCCTTTATATTCTGGGACATAGGACTGTGTGGAAGGGCCCTTTGTTTCCACAACAAGCCACATTTTTCAAAATCCAGGTCCCAGCTTCCCAATTTGTTAGGTTGGTGAGTACCTGAGATGTTTTAGGCAGTTTTCTAAAAACAGTCTTCCTAAATCATATTCTGTGACACAATAACACTTATTTTAAAAAATAGAAATATAGTTGAGGTAGCAGTATACGTTTGGTAGGCTTCTGTAGCCCTTGATTCTTCATCAAAAATGGCATATTAAAGGCAGTAAAAAAAAGTCTACCCCCAACAATACACATATGGAAACATCAATGATAAACTGAAACAGCATATTCGGGGGTAAAGTTCATGGATTATGGAAACATTTGGCATACATGTATTTATTTATTTATTTATTTATTTACTATATTTGTATACTGCCCCTCTCAGCCTGGAGGTGACTCAAGGCAGTTTACAGTTGGCAATCAACGCCCCACAAAATAAAATACAATCAAAAACATTACATATGTAATATAAACCATATAAAAGCAATAAAACAATTAAAGGGATGACGTTGTATGTTCTTTATAGTCTGAAGGGTTTGATATTCAAGGTATTCAAACAGTTATATCCTGTTCTTCTGTGCAATAGGAGTCAATAAATATAAAATTGGGGTGTTGTGTGGTTTCTGGACAGTATGGCCATGTAAAACCAACAACAACACCTAAAAAGCAACATAGAAAAGAATTGCAGAATATACTGAGTGTACTATATCTAGAGAATTTACATGCTGCTTTTCAACATCAGCTCCCATTAGACCATTCTTGAAAATGAGTCATTCTAGTAGATGTTATCTGTTGTTCACCCACCCAGCACTTTTGCAATAATTTTAATGAATACAAATCTCACCTTGGCAAATTTTGGACACATTGTTGATCTGATACACTTGCTGCTGACTGGAATCCATAACTCTATTAGTATTCTACTGAAAACAATTTATTACAATAGTGAAGTATTATTGCTGATGAGATAAAACAACATTTAAAGGTGTTTGTCAAGAATCAACTCACATGCATTTATGTATACATGAATACCAGTTGATTCATGGTACTTAATCTACCAGGTACAAATGAATATGTCACTCTATCTATTCATCTGTCTGCCTGTCTACACATCCATTCATCTATCCCTCTATCTACTTTTTACACTCTATTTTATTACAAGAATCTAGATCAGGGATTGGCATCTGGTCCACATGACCCCTAGCTTGTTCTGTCCTCACCTAAAAAAGTAATCAAAAATTGACAGTGAGTTTCTGGAAGCATTCAGTAGAGGCAGGTTTCTTTTAAAGCAAGAATCAGGGCTTTCCTTTAGTGGGAGAAGAGCATTTTTCATCCCCCCCCCCCTCAATATTAGCTGTACATATCTCAGGGGTGGGTGGGTTGGGGAATAGTGGGGGCTATTTAAATACAGGCTTCTGAATACCTTGAGTCTTGGTAAGAGTGCCACTCAGATCAATATTGGACCCTTGATCCACCAAAGTTGCTCACCCCATATTAGATCTAAATCATGACCTCATCACAATGGCCCATGGATTCACCACACATTATGCATCATGAATGGGGAGAAAGAGCGGTGTAGGATGGGCCAAGTAGCCCTTCTGATTAGGTTGATAGTCACATTTTTATAGTGATCCAGGTACCCTTCCAGACATTCAGTTATAAATGTAGAAGCAGCTGGCTAGGAACAGATTGGGCTTAATTCAGATCTTTTATATTCAAGTTCTATGTTAGTTATAATTTTCAATTGATTATGTTTTATTTCAATTATTGTTGTTGTACTTAAGTTGCTCTTTATGTGGGGTTATTTTGAGTTATTATATTTGTATTTACTGTTATTGAGGCATTGCATGTTTGCCCTTTTGTTTGTTGGAATCTGCCCTGAGTCCCCCAGAGGAGATAGGGCAGAATATAAATAAAGTTAGGTTCTTGTAGGTTTTTTGGGGCTATATGGCCATTTTCTAGAAGCACTCTCTCCTGATGTTTTGCATACATCTATGGCAAGCATCCTCAGAGGTTGTAATAATAACCTCCGAGGAGCTATGGCAAACGTCTTCAAAGGTTATTATTATTATTACTATTATTATTATTAAGTACATTGTCACCCAACATGAACCTCCTTCAGGACCAAACCATACCACAATATTGTATTTATTTATTTATTTAATTTATTTATTTATTGGGGCTTTTTCGCCGCCGACTCCCGGGGGCTCGCGGCGGCTTACAGAGCCGATGGCACAGCGCCACAGGTTAAAACAACAATTAAAACACATTAAACAGTAAAATATAGTAGGATCTAAGAGCAGCAACACTATCATAGCCCTGGAAGGTGTGAGCACAACCTACTCCCCAAAGGCCTGCCTAAACAAATAAGTTTTACAGGCCCGCCTAAATGGGAGTAGGTCTTTCAGAGCTCTGACTTCGGCCGGGAGGGCGTTCCATAGCGTAGGCGCTATCACAGAGAACGCCCTCCGGCGGGTGGATGTTAGGTGTGCCGATTTTACCGAAGGTACTGCCAACAGATTGGCCTCTTCGGACCGAAGTGATCTCGCTGGGCAATATGGGGTGAGACGGTCCCTCAGATACGCTGGCCCCAGGCCGTGTATGGCCTTAAAGGTAAGAACCAGCACTTTGAAGGCGACCCGGTGCTCAATTGGCAGCCAGGGGGGCCAGCCTCCTTGCCTGGCGGAGGTGGAAGAAGGCAGCCTTGCTGGCCATAGAAACCTGGGCCTCCATGGACAGCTGGGAGTCCAGTTGGACACCCAGGCTCCTCACGGACGGCGCTGGGTGTAGCGCCGAACCGTCCAGGGTCGGAAGCCGGGCACCCACCCCGCCCGGGCCGCCCAGCCACAAGATCTCCGTCTTCGCCAGATTCACCCTCAACCTACTGGCTCGCAGCCATCCAGTAACGGCTTCGAGGCAAAGTTGGAAATTATCGGGGACGGATTCCGGCCTGCCCTCCATCCTCAGAATGAGCTGGGTGTCATCGGCGTACTGATGGCAGACCAGCCCATAACTCCGCACCAGCTGTGCAAGCGGCTGCATGTAGATGTTAAATAACAGAGGGGAGAGAATGGCCCCTGAGGAACTCCACACGTTAGTGGGAAGCCCTCGGAGACCACCCGCCCCTCCTCACACGCTGAGACCGCTGGTGGAGGAAGGAGGACAGCCATTTAAGGACCGTCCCCTCACTCCAGCCATGGCCAGGCGGTGGATCAAAAGATTGTGGTCGACCGTGTCAAACGCTGCCGTGAGGTCCAATAACACGAGCAGCGCAGACCCGCCTTGGTCGAGCTGGCAGCGGAGTTGATCTGTGATGGAGACCAGGACCGTCTCCGTCCCGTGCCCCGAACGGAAGCCGGACTGGAAGGGGTCTAACCATGTTGTGTCATCTAAGAAGGACTGCAGCTGCTCCATTACTGCCCTCTCAACCACCTTTCCCAGGTACGGAAGATTCGACACTGGGCGGTAGTTGGAGGGAACCGCGGGGTCCAATGATGGTTTCTTCAGTAATGGAGCCACCACCGCCTCTTTTAAGCACTCTGGAAAGACTCCTTGCTCAAGGGAGCTGTTTATGACATTCAACAGAGGCCCACGTAACCCCTCCAGGCAAGATCTAACAAGCCAGGAGGGGCACGGGTCGAGGGAGCAGGTGGTCGGGCGAGCTGCAGTCACTATCTTCTCAACAGCGTCTGCGTCCAGTGGTCGAAACCGGTCGAGGGTGGGCCCGGCGGAGGGCCACGGAGTCTCGAGCTCTTTCGCTGTATCAACTGTGGCCGGAAGGTCCCGGCGGAGGCTCAGTATCTTGTCTGCAAAAAAGCTCTGAAAAGCACCGGCGGTGAGGGCCTGATCGCTATTCTTTGGGACGGTAGGGACCGTCGTCAGAGATCGAATTATCTTAAACAATTGGGCCGGGCGTGAGCTAGCAGACGCTATCAAGGCAGAATAGTATACATTTTTGGCTGCCTTGACAGCATGCTCATAAGTATCTTTAATTAGCTTATAGGCCGATATTGAGGCTCCGTCACGGAGTTTCCGCCACCCGCGCTCTAGCCGTCTCCTCTCCCGCTTCATAGCCCTAAGGTCCCCAGTATACCAAGGGGACCGATGATTGCGGGGTCGGAGAGGACGCCTAGGGGCAATCTCATCGAGAGCTCTAGCTAATGATGTATTCCAAGCCTGAGCCAGCTCATCGACTGAGACGCTGGTAGACTCCAGATCCCTCAGAGCATTCAGGAACCTCTCGGGTTCCATAAGTCTCTTTGGGCGAACAAAAATCTGTTCGGCGCCCTTGCATGGGGGGGGGCGGTTGCTCAACCCGGATACTTAGAGCACAGTGGTCCGACCATGGGACCTCTATTACAGAGGCTAGGTCCACTTGAACCCCCGCGCTGAACACCAGGTCGAGGGTGTGCCCGGCTGAGTGTGTGGGTCCCGAGTTACACAGGGAGAGGCCTAATGTCGCCATGGTCGAGATTAGGTCCGCGGCTGCAGATGGAATGGAGGCTGCGTCGGCGTTGACATTAAAGTCACCCAGAACAATAAGTCTGGGAAACCTCAATGCCCACTCCGACACAGTCTCCAGCAGCCGCGCCAGGCTCTCTGCCGGTGCGCTAGGCGCACGGTACACCAGCAGGGTCGCCAGGCTCTCCGGGGACTCCCACACTAAACCGACACTCTCCAAACCCGTGGTGACAAGCGCAGGGATCGCTCTAAGGTGTAATCCATCACGGGAGAGTATTGCCACCCCCCCCGTCCCTCGTTCCTATTCTGGTGCGTGGCAACGTAGCCAGGGGGGACCACTTCGTGGAGGCAGGTGGAGTCGCTCTCCTGAAGCCAGGTCTCGGTGATGCAAAATAGGTCTGCTTCAAGGTCTTCACAAAATTCCCTGACCGTGGCCGTCTTATTCCGGATGGAGCGCGCGTTAACCAGCACCAGAGTGGAAGGGGGAATAACTGAATGTCTACCAACAGCGTGTCTGGGGATAGGCCGCAGGTGAGAACTGGGTCGAGACCGTCTTTGGCTCGGCCCAGTTCTCGCAGTTAAGTTAGCATTCGGCCTGCGCCTACCGAACTCACCCCGCCCCGAGATCACTGGGATACTCAACGGACCTGGTCGGCAGAAATTAACCAGGGATTCAGTTTCCGGCACACCCCGTGAAAAGGAGAGGCCTGTGAAGGAGTCCGTTCAGTCGCCACCTGCTCAGTCAGACATCTCCTAGACCCAGTCTCCTCACACATCGAAGCATTCCCGAAGGGGAAGGGCGGGGTCAGTTCACTGGCCGGGTGCCTATGGCCCTGGTGGCGCTCCCTAGGCCATTTGTCCGACTGGCAGTTCGATTGGGCCTTCTGACCCTGCGGGGTCGTGTTATTAGACTGGTCGGCTGGGGCTGACTCAGGGGGCCGAGCTGGGTGGTTCTCCTTTCTGTTATAGCCGGCCCCCCAAAAGGTCCGAGGTCGGAAGGATCGTTTTTTAGACCACCCTCCCCTCCGAGGGCATCGTCCTGGGCCACCAAGCAGTGGATCCTGCATGGCCGGCACCTTCGAAGCCTGTGGTAGAGGGACCGGGTCAGGTGGACCTATGTTGTAAGTCGGTCCAGCGCTGACCTGGGTGGCGGGGGGAGGAAGTGGGGGAGCCAGCTGCTGAGGCTCTGAGTCCGGGGCGGGACCTCCA
This sequence comes from Anolis apletophallus, assembly GCA_030556195.1. Lineage (NCBI taxonomy): Eukaryota > Metazoa > Chordata > Lepidosauria > Squamata > Anolidae > Anolis > Anolis apletophallus. The sequence goes on along the minus strand of JARBWK010000002.1, from coordinate 195,053,457 downwards.
AGATTGGGAGGTCCCCGCTGAGTGGACGCGGATGGAGGTGGTTGGCATGACTGCCTACACACTCGTTCACGCTTCTCTCGCAGCCGCCTCCGCCTTGTCTGACCTAATCGGTTTCTCCTTGGTTTCCTCTGGTTCCTTCCCGGCAGTGTAGGGTGTTGAGAAATAATCAGAGCTGGAAGATCAATAGGGAGTCGGCCGGCACGGCGACCAGGCCGACCCCCGGGGGCCTTCGCCAAAATCTGAGAAATGTTCAATGCTGCTGGCGTCGGATTGAAGGACTCCAGCAGCTCTGGCTGGTGCTCAGGGGTGGGAGTGGGAGTGGTTGCAGCTGGTGACAACAACAGAGAGGGAGGAGCCAAAGACGCCGAGCCAGGCAAGCTCGGTGCCATGTTGGGGCTTGCTGCCAGCGCCCTTTCCTCCCGGGGTGGGCAGATCCGATAGCCCAGAGCCCTCCATGGGCTCCACCACGGGAGGCTCGACGCTTCAGCTGGCTCTTTGGCGTCCTCTCCAAACATGCACCCATCTGCAGGACCCTTCTCCAGCTCCGCAGGGGCCTCCTCCAGCTCTGCCGGGGTCTCCTCTCGCTGTAAGCGGGGCGGGGCGGTGGATGCCGAGCAGGTCGCGCCAGCCGCCATCTTGGTGTTCTCGGCTGTTGTCCACCTCTCGGAGCTGGGGGGGGGAAACCGCGTCCCAGCGCCCCCCAGAAGCCGTGCCATGTGTCCCCCGGAGCCTCCGCCACCGCCACGGCCTCAGCCGGGGGCCTCTTTCTGAGGGAAAGGTCTTCGCCGGCAGGCTCGGCTGCGGAGTTCGGGGAGGGGGGGGGGTCGGCCGGCGGGCTCCAAAGCCTCGCCACCACAGAAGGGGTCTGGCTCTTCTGGCTGCAGGTCTCCCTCATCGCCGCGCTCCATTCTCTCTGCTGCCCCACTCATAGCCACTCCATGATCAGTCTCTGTCTCGGGGCCCACCTCCAGCCGGGCAGCCAGTTGTTCGGCCAGCCGGCCCAGAACGGGAAGGAGGGAGGAGAGCTGGTGGATGGCGTCCCACAGGGCCCACAGTCCGTCCCGGGCTCCGTCGACTCCGACAGTTGAAGAATCAGGTGAGGGGTCGGCAGCCGCCTCCTGGGTGGCCGGTGGGGTGACGGGTGGGGGGTCGGCATCCACCCATCGAATAGCCGGGAGGGTGGAAGGCTCCAGTGCCAGCCACCCCAGTCCTGTGTCTTCCCCCAAACCCGGCCAAGGGACCGGGGACCCAAGTGGGTAGTTCCCGTACCTCAGCTCAGGCACAGTCCTCTCCAACCGACCAGCCGTCCCGGCGGTAGCCCGCAGCCTGGCCGCTATGGCTGACTCGCGTCCAACCTCCAGGGCAGCCTCCGCCTCGAGTTGTAGGGCCTCCAGCGGAGGTGGGGGGCCGGCCAGCGGGCCCCCGAAGGACCAGGAGGGTGCCCCAAGGTTTTGGGGGGTACCCTCCCTGTCTGGGGTGGTCAGTCTCCCCAAGGCCCCTATTCCGTGGGGAAAATCTCCCGAGGCCCGGCGGAGCTCAACATCCAAGCTGCTGCTCCGCGCGGCCATCTTGTTTCCCATAGCTAAAATACTAAAATATTGTAGCTAAAAACTTACAAGATCAACAATAGAAAAATAGCAATAAAAAGCAAAGTGTGCTTATAAGCACATGTAAACAAAACCATGTGATTCGAAGTGCCATTGTAATTGAGTGACAATGACAGTGCTGATCTCAGCATATACACATTAGAAGGATAAAAAAGGAAGTCAGCATAGAGTTTTAGCATTATAGGTATATTGATAACAATATGTGTATAGTTACTTCCAACTACCAAGATATTCCTTTTTTATTTATTTCTGCAGAAACCTGTGCAAACATTTTCTAGACAATTATTTTGATGTTACCTCCCTCAAATAATGTCACTCAGTGTGATCCACACCCTTCACACACACTCTTCAGTGACACCATTGGACCTTTCCATTTAGACCCAAACTTTTGCTGTTAATGGGGAAGCTATGTGGTGAAATGCAAGTCAATTGGACTGTTTGCGCTTTTCTGCCATTTGCAATTTCATTGCTTCATGAAGTTGAAAAACTGTTCTCTCTTACATACATTTTATTTACTTAAAATTATTTTAAGGGTTTTAAAATAAACCTTCCCTTAATTTTCACTGAGTAAAACTTTGTAGGCATCACTGACAAAGCCACTGCGGATTGATTTTGAAATGACTGTCTTGGTAAACTGAACAAGATTACATACAAGAAGCTACTAGACTCATCAGTACTTTAGAGGTTTAGGGGATGATCTCTGCAGTTTTAGCTATGAAGCTCCCTTATCCCTTTGTTTTAGGGGCGAATGCCTTTGTGGATAAGCATATTTCTCTGCAATAGTCCTAAGTAGGCCTATTGAATCCATTAGGTTTAACTATGAGTTCACTCACCATTAAACACTTGATTGAATGAGTTTAGTCTTGTTGGGACTAATCAACATGACACTACCCATAGTATGCATTCTGATATTGCTTTATTTAAGTGCATGTAACAAAGGAAGCAAATTATATCCCACTATGAATAAGCCACTCATCCCCTTTTAGTGTATTTGGGAAATTTGGGGTTTTGGTGGACAGCTCAATGAAGATGTCAACCCAGTGCGCTGCAGCAGTGAAAAAAGCAAATTCTATGCTTGGCATGATCAGGAAGGGAATCGAAAATAGGTCGGCAAATGTTGTATTGCCTCTCTACAAATCTATGGTGAGGCCACATCTGGAGTACTGTGTACAATTCTGGTCACCGCACCTCAAGAAGGATATAACGGAACTGGAAAAGGTACAAAGAAGGGCAACAAAAATGATCCAAGGGATGGAGCAGCTCCCTTATGAAATCAGGTTGCAACGCCTTGGTCTTTTCAGCCTTGAAAGACGGCGTTTAAGAGGTGACTTGATCGAAGTGTATAAAATCATGCATGGGATAGAAAAGGTGAATAAAGAAAAAATATTTTCTCTGTCACACAACACTAGGACTAGGGGGCACTCCCTAAAGCTCCAAGGTAGGAAAGTTAGGACTAATAAAGGGAAATATTTCTTCACCCGGAGGGTCATTGGGTTATGGAACTCACTTCCAGAGGAGGTTGTGACAGCTGTCAGCCTGGACAGCTTCAAGGCAGGATTAGACAGATTCATGGATACCAAGGGAATCAGTAGTTACTGAAATGGACATCCAAGTGCCACCTCTGTGTTGATTGAGGCAGGCAGGATTTTCCCCGGGTACTGGTTGTGGGGGGTCGGGAGCAGGTGAGGGTTTTGCCCTCCTTTCTGCTAGAGATCCCTGTGTACAACTAGTGGCCCACTGTGTGACACAGAATGCTGGACTAGATGGGCTGAGGCCCGATTCAGCATGGCTCTTCTTATGTTCTTAGACCTACATTTTTTTGCTAAAAGAAGGCAGATGGAGAGCATATGCTCTCTCAACCAGGAAATTATTGTGGAAGGGGTGTATTCTCCTACAGTATTCCAGTCTTCAGCAAGAATGTGCAGCCTGAGTCAGCTTCACTCTGTCTAATGTTAGAGTTGCTCCTGAAAACAAAATCTCTGCCATGCGCAGGGCTGTAGCCAGGATTTTGATTCGGGAGAGGGTGAGTTTGATTTGGGGAGGGCTGAGTCTGAGTAAGAGAGGGTCTACCCTAGCAAACCTTTTGTATCATTATCCCAATACCCCCATGCATATGGGATATATTGAGCATGGCGATCAGATCATGATATGAATAAACATAACAGTTTAAATAATGTACCAGTAAGGCATTCTCGCAGACCACCCTGAGAATTTCAGGGGGGGCTGAAGCCCCTCAAGCCCCCTGGCTACATTCCTGGCCATGCTATATGTGGCTTTTGTTTTACACCCAAGCTTGCCCACTCACACCTAACCTTTATTTCAGAACAATTCCAAACCAAAGTGTTCAGCTCCTAGAAACAGTGTTAGTCCATCAGACATCAAGTGTTCGGGACAAAGAGAGTGGAGTATTCTTTTTTGGGGCCCATCTACACAGTACCTAAAACTTGGGATTTCCTGTATTAAAAAGCGGCAGGCTACATGACGTTAGTACTAAATGCATAAAATAAATATTGATTTGCTACAACAGCTGGAAAACATGGGATAAAAAGTTTCCCCTTTATCCCAATTCTGGCCAAAAATGTGCATATTTGTATCATTGTATATCCCTGCACTCACCAAAAACACGTGATTTCTTCCCCTCCTCCATGTGGAGACTGCTCCAGCACATGTCCACTTTTTGAAAGCCTGAAATAGATGATCAGCTGATTGGACTGTGAAATAGACACACAGCTGATTTAAGGGAATGGAGAGCAATTAGAATTATCTGAAACTATTTTAAATTGTATAATATTAAACAAAGCTTGAACAAACAATTAGGGAAAGGGAGAAATCTGGCAGAATTATTTTTAATTCAGTCTATTTCGTGCTGAACTTCATATGTGCACATGCAAACTGCTTATATTTATATTAAGATATTCACACGTGTACATATACAATTCAGTGCATAATGAAGTATTCCATCCACCCTCCCTCTTGTTCCAAGACAGAGGAGCCCTGTAAGGACAACAGGGGAAGAAATCCCAGGATCCACAGTACTGTGTAAGGACCTGTTCTCAAATCCTGGGTTTTTTTGTCCTTCCTCTTAAACCCACTTTTTTTTACCTATATATGTTTTACAATAAACCACATTTAGGGACAGAAGGCACAATAGGGACAGAAAGAATGGTCAAAATAGTTAAATAACAGTAGGGTATTTCAAGCGTCAGAAAAAACTGGAAAGAAGAATCCTAGGACTCTTTCTGTATGAACATGGGCATTTCCCTCCGCCCCACAAAAAACTGGATTTTATGCAAAACAAACAAACAAATACAGTAAATAACATTTCTGCACAGAAAACAGGTTTTTCATACAGAAAACTGCACCGATACCCTATTTTCTGTGCTCATAATTTGTTTTCTCTGCAAAAAAAAATCTCTGTACTGTTTTCAAAAAGTTTCTTTAAGCAAGGATAAAATCATTTAAAAGTATTTATTTATTTATTTACTATATTTCTACCTCTCATCCCGAAGGGGACTCAGAGTGGCTTACAGTTTTGGCAATATACAATGCCACATTGTAAGACAAATATACAAATACAACACATTAAGCAGGAAAAACAAATAAAACCTATAAATACAATTAAAACTATTTAAACATAGCGTCTATTGTCATAGTCGTCGTTTGTGCTTCGTTCTTATGTGGGAGAGTGGAATATCCGAAGGTTTATATCCCTTCAATACTGTGAGTGTAGAGAATTGCAACCTTAGTGTGCGACCATTGTTTGTGAAAGGCTCCATTTTTATTAATTTTTTCATTATATCTCTTCCATTAATGTGCTCTTGTTTGTCTTGTTGGCAATCCTGTCTCAGAAGAAGTATCTGCAAGGATAGTCCAAGTAGTAACAGCTGAAGCTGTGGCAGTTGTGAAAGGTGAACAGGAAAAAGAAGCCCAGCACAAAGATCAGCCAGCACCATTACCTTTAGGTAAAGCAAGTCATCTCAGCTGGATGTTGTGTTATAAACAGCAAGCTTTTGCACTGTAGCTGTGGCCTAGCTTTTTTGTGCATTAGTTTGTTTCTTTATTTTAGGTATTGCAAGCTGAGATACTGGTTGCACATTTATGTCACAAAAAGCCATGGTTTACGTCAGCTATGGTTTGTTGCTTAAGCCATGAATTTCATAGCAGATGATCAAACAAAGCATTGCTTGATTTCCCCCATTCCTAGTTTGCTTCTTATTTTTTTTATGCTTTGCATTTGGTTTGCTTTGCTCTTGCCTTTTTGTCAGCAAATATTCCAGGGTGGGAAGCTGGGGAAATGAGGAAAAACAAACCACAGATAAAGGTTGTGATGTTATCATTTATCAATTTTAAACAAGCCTATTTAATAATGCTTTTTTAGTATACTAAAATATTGATTTCACGAGGTGCCATTCTAATTCAGCCACATGCTCAAGGGACCATCTTTTATCATAAAATTATGACAGACTATCAAGGTTTCAAGATGTGGATAATTCTTCTTGGGGAGGAATTTTAAAATGACCATTTATCTGTGGAACAAAGATATTGTGTGATATCAAACGAAGGAAGAAAGGAGGTGGGGGCGATCTGGCTGCGACATCTGTCATCCCATTGATCGCCAGGGTTGATTCAGCTGATCTGGCTGGCTAAGCGGGTGTCCCCTTCCTCCCTCACCGCTCCGTGTGCGTCCCTCCCGAAGCTGTGCGCTCGGTGGAAGAGGACGACGTCCCAGGTATAGAAGGAGTGTACCGAGGTCTCCAGTCTTCGGTCCTGGGTTTACGATAGCCGCGCTCCCCTGCTAGAACCTCCAAACAAGCTCTCAAGGAAGAAAGGAAGGGAGGGAGGAAAGGTTGATCCAAGAGTGATATATGTTGAAATAATTTGCTGAGTGGCACCCCAAAACTGAATATTATGTAATTATTTCTGCCAAAATACCCTGAATATAGCAAGAATGAAAATCCATCTATTTATGAGCATATTTGAAGAATCAGCCACATTAAAAACATAAAAGAACCAAGTAGGACTGTTGAGACTGATAAAATTCTAGCATAAGCTTTTTGAGACTTAGTCTGTTAGCACCTGATGACCTGGAATGAGTTTATGAAACCTCCCAGTTTACGGAGATAATTGCACACATATCATTGTGCATGTTATTATGAATAATATACTGTATTAGGTTTGGCTTGAATGAAGGTTGGCATCATTTCGGAAAAAAACCAAAGAGATTACATAACAACACCATGCAGTGGTGTCTGACAGCTTCCACATTAGAGGTGCAGCGAATGAACCCTGGGTTATATTTCAGTCTATCGAAGGAATTATCCATAGTGCTGCAACAACTTGGGGGAATAGGATGCAGCATCTTGAATTTGCTTTCCTGACCTTTTCAAGTCATTGCCCAGTCACGTTGACCCTACGGTGAAAGTATCAGAGGCACTTTCCTTTACCTTCCTCTGAGACTAGGAGCTGAATGTGCCTTGCCCAAGATTGCCCGGTGGGTTTCCATTGTTGAGTAGGGATTTTTCTTGAAATTGCATGCCGCAATTAGAACAAAGGTGACAATGATAATGACATTATTTTAAACTCTGTTAGGTTCAGTGGAAGAGACTTGAGTTTCTACTCCATTTTGCTGCTGAGAGTAATAGAACTTAAAACATTGGCCAAATATTGCCCAGTATTTTTAGGGAATAATTTAGAACAAAGGTTCCTTTGGTGTTTTCTTGCACACCTAGTGAAGCTATTGTTTGCTCCCACACTCTATATGTATTTCATATATTATAGTTGGATGCTTGTGTTGAGGTTGTTTCCTTGGCTACTGGCCAGCCTTCAAATGACACATTTGTAGGCTCGTCCCCAGACTTTTGTAGACAAAGAGAAAGTGGTGTTATGAATTAATTTTAAATAAATATTGAAAATAGTGAAATGTTACTTTTTCAAATATATGTAAGTGTTCAGTTAATATATGGTTGAGTTCCCCCACATTTTGTACCCTCCTGCCCTGGACTTTGGTGTTTATTTATTTTCTTCCTCTACTATTTTTCTTACTTTTACCTTGTGGATTCATTTTTTTCTCAAAGGCATGTAAATAATAATGTCAAACCATATCAGTTTTGATGTTTTTAAGTACTTTTTTGTTAAAAGAATTGCATTTGAAGACATTGGAGTAGATTTCTGTGCATAATGCTGTATCATCCAAATTGAACTATTACTGTTGTGGATACTGGGCTATGTAAAAACTAAAGGTTTGGATTGAATGGATTTCAGATGTTATGAGATGTTGTTTGTCTCTTTCCCTGAAAATGTTCCTGTTGGCATATCTCATTATTAAAATTAGTAATCATTGTGTCTCATGTCTACTGTTCAATCTTTAGCAGTTGAAGAAACAACTAACCTGCCTCCATCCCCGCCCCCATCTCCTGCTTCAGAGCAGACTGGAACATTGGAAGAAGGTAAGGCTCCCTTCCTGGGCACTACAGGGTCCAGCTATAAGGAGAGAAATCCAGGGATCCTAGTGAGAGAGGTAGGAGGATGATTCTGACAGCCTTCACTTTTGAAACATGAGCAATTTTTGTTTTGATAAGAAATTATTAACTATATATTATTCTGAAACACCAATAGGTTCCTGAATGTATGTATGTATGCATGTATGTATGTAAATATTCCTCCCTGTATATGTGCTTGGTGATATCTGAGAATGCTTACTGAGAGGAGTATAAGAGTTGTGTGAAGTGCATATTTGTGGGTTTGCCTTTTTGTCAATTTGATTATTCACAAAAATGATCAATATAAGACACTTGCAATTCCCCCAACCCAGGCTTTCCTAGGGAGGGTGGCTACATCTTTGCACCAGGAGGATACAAGGAGTGGATAAGTTTTTAAAAATGCTTTAAGGGTTGTTTTGGGGGCTGAAGGAAAGGGGTTGGGTGCCTCCAGGAGCCCAAAAGGTTCAGGATGGTAAATGGGGACTCACCACATGTAAATGGGGGCTACTCACCCCTGGGTAGTTCTGAATCTCCACAGACCTAATACACCATTGGACCTGGGCCTTTCAGGAAGGCCTGGGTGTAATGGGGCATTTAATTAATCTGGAATAACTGAGGCTATTCTGAACTGATTCGTTTTTACTGGGGGTGTTGCTTGGACACCCCTGGTAAAACCAAACAGGTCTCGGTTTTAAAGTCTGTCTATATGAGCTCATGTTCTCACTAGGAATTTCTAATTCCTCCTGCATGATGCTGTGGGCAACTGTTGGCAGACATTGTCCATAGAACCATACTGGGATAACCTAAAGATTCCCAGAGAGAACACTTCTCTAAGCATTTGTAAGTGCTCCAGCATGATTCTATGGTCAGCATCTGTCTGAAGGTGACCACAGAGTTGTACTGAAGGACTTAGAAATTCCTATATAGGTATTTTCTCTTTTGAACAGAGGTCCTGCACTTCTGAGCCCAGCAAAAACGGATAGTCTACTCTACTGTTGAATAGATATTATGGTTGGACTTTAAAAGGATTTAGTACATTTAAGAGTCCCAGGAAAGAGAACATGCCATCAGACATTACTTTTCTCACCAATGAGTAAAAGTATATCTGGACAGAGGGACAAGAATTACACCTTTCTCTTCAGCATGGAAATATTCATCCAAACCAGGAAAGCCAAACAAGGTGAGAAAGATCCAAAGGGTCCATCTATGGAGATGAATGTCAGTTGCAGGTCGTGGGAACAACCATTTAGAAGGCCTTCTGCTGTGTTCCCATAGGATGTGATGGGACATAGAGAAGGCCGTTTCCAGAGATTCACAAAACATGGACTGGCTAATATAAGGAGTCCTTCAAATAACCTGGACTAGAACTGTAAAGGACTGTAAAGGTCTTAACCACCACTTTGAATTGTGTGTGGAAATGAACCAGCCACCAGTACAGCTACTGCATGGGGAGTTGTGCATTACACATACAGATGGGCAAACATATTTGGTTGTACAGTTGGTTTCATGGCACTACAAATCACTAATGAGACCGCTCTGTACAAATATCAATTTGGTCGAGTTCCTCTCAGAATATGTCACTTCCACATGGCAGCGGAATTTTTTTGAATGCTCACCTTTAAGGGGAATATATATACATATCTCTCCATATATATTTTTTTAAAAAAACTTGAGGAGACAAAATGAAAGTTCACCCAATAAGGCAATTTTCTATTGAACTTTCTTTAAAAAAATTGCTATGCACTGTTGCATCCTTTTATAGTTCGTTAAAGAAGTGAGAGCCAGAAGTGTCATATACCATTTAATGCAGCTATAGGATTCTTTAAAATATTGAAATGATCCCTTAGATTTCTTGATTGGTAATAGTTGAGTAACAAGTGACATTATTTTTGCAGAATAATTATAGGAATCATGGTAACAAAAACCTTATTAATCAGTGAAACCATTGAAAGAAATAGTAGAACATTATTTATTTATTTATTTATTTATAGTTCTAATTTAATAGACCGCATCTCCCGAAGCTCGTAGCGGTTTACATAGGTAACCACACAATCACACAACATCCCAACACCATTAAAAACATCCTAGCAAACATTAAAATATTCCTAACAATAAAATACATCATGAGGCATCAAAAGGGGGGCGCCAATTCGTGGCACGGCAAGCAATCAGAGGAGGACTTGTTCTTACAGAGCATTAAACGCCTGCCGGAATAGCCAGGTCTTGCAGGCCCTGCGGAAGGCCATCAGATCGTGCACCTTATTTCTAAGGTGAGGGCTGTTTTGGCAGTAACTCTCTGTTAAGCTTACTGGCGAAATTATTTTCGGTCTTTCTTCCGAATTTGATGTGTGAATTTCTTAAATCGTAACAAATTGGAATTAACATGTGTATAAGTTGGGGAACATTTTTGTCAGAAGCATAAATGAAAATGAATTATGGACACAATCAATAACTCTGGCCTAGAACCAATGGCTAGCATAAACCCGTCGACTCCTGAATGATAAACCATCACCTAAGTCCCTTTGATTCAGCAGATCTACACTACTTGAAACTAACAATTGTATTTATGTATGTATGCATGAACATTTTATAATTGTGTATTGCTTGTGTTGTCTCAGTGTGGTACTCATTTTCTGCTGTACAATGATACTCAAAGGCATTCAATCTGAAAAAGACATACAGCTCACATTTAAAGGTTTCTTTGAACACCCCTCTTTCTTGGAACGATTTCTTTGGTAACAAGCATTGCATTGGGTTGGGTTTTCAGATACCATTATAAAATCTGATCCAAGTAGCAGTCATTAACATAACTGCAATTGGTTTTTCCCCCATTGTGCAAACTTACAACCATTTCATTTCCAGGAATTTTAAGGCTTTTGAGTGCTTTATTTATTTAACTAGCAGCATGTTTTTCTGTGAAACATCTCCAGGTCATTGTGACTCAGTAGATCAAGTTGTTCCCAGTGTGCTAGCTCTGTACTATTATTATTTTTAAATGTATAATAAACTGTATTTGTAGAAATCAACTAAATAGCACTATTTGGACAGGACTCTAAAAAACTATAATGTGTGTGTCTGTGCCATCAAACCACCTGTTGATTTATAATAGTTCTACAAATTTCGTAGAGTTTTCTTAGAAAAGGAATACTCAGCGGTATGTCTGCCATTTTCGGTATGTAGCCAATAGCACCTGGTATTCATTGGTGGTCTCCCATCTACTTAGAATAGAAACAAGTAACAATTAGATGGGAGTAGGGTTGACCCTACTTATTTATTTATTTATTTGTCACGCTTCTATACCGCCCCTCTCAACCCGAAGGCGACTCGGGACGGTTTACACAGGCAGTCTCTGCCCTCAATACAACACAAACAACAAGGCAACCCCCCCCCCAAACCATATAATAACAAATTAACAATTAAAACATACAAAAACATACTTACATTCCAAGATCAGATGGGATCTGAATCCTTTAGGAATTTAGGCTCTTAAAAACTATGCTAGTAAAGGTAAAGGTTTCCTCTTGACATTAGGTCTAGTTGAGTCTGACTCTGGGGGATGGTGCTCATCTCCATTTCTAAACAGAAGAGCAGGCATTGTCTGTAGGCGCCTTCTAGGTCATGTGCCCAGTACGACTTCATGGAGTGTTGTTATCTTCCTGCCAAAGCGGTACCTATTGATCTACTCACATTTGCATGTTTTGAACTGCTAGGTTGGCAGAATACCTACTAGCACACAGCGAAATACTCATTCAGAACATTCTTCATGGTTGCGGAAAAAGAGCAATCCTTGTTCATGTGCTTCTCCATGAGAGTACCATAGCCCCTTTCCCAGATGGGATCAGAGGATAATGGAATGCTCACCAGAAAGCTAGACGAGTACTGATATATTCTTCTTGGAAACTTGGACTTTTCTTCTCATACATGAACACTACTAACACCATAGCTACGAAATCCAGAATTCCCATTTCTTGTTAGTTCTGGGAATTGTAGTCCCCAAATGTAACTTGTCTAAATACTGCTTAAACTATAACTCTACCACAATATAGATGCATATTCATCCTCTTCCCAATAAGTACCCCTGGTATTACTTTGGATTAAACATTGGATTAAGAATTATACAAAACAAAGCTTGATATGGGTTGCCTATCCCTTATCTGTAATGTTGAGGACCAGAGGTGTTTTGGATTTTGAAATACCTGTATACACATATAGTGAGATATCTTGGAGATGGGGCCAGTGTACCTGAGGGACCGCCTCACCCCATACAATCCCATGAGATCACTGGGATCCGACGATAAATACCTTCTACTTGTCCCAAGCACCAAAGTTTACCACCTTACGGCTACGAGGAGAAGGGCATTCTCCATCATTGCCCCTACGCTGTGGAATTCCCTGCCACCAGAGACCAGGTCACTTAGGGAACTCCTGGCCTTCCGGAAAGCGTGTAAAACCTGGCTATTTCGGCAGGTTTTTCCAACCAAGTCAGTCTAAACATTGCCAGTTGAGTTAAATGCTGTTGTTTTATGAATTTTAAAAATGTTTTATTGTCGTGTTTTATGAATTTTATGTATACTGTACTTGTTGTTCCCTGAACTTGTGAGCCGCCCTGAGTCACCAGGGAGTGGCGGCTAAAAAGTCCAATAAATAAATAAATAAATAAATAAATAAATAAAATTCATCTACATTCCATATATACATAGCCTGAAGGTAGCTCTATGGACAATGTTTTAATAATTTAGTGCACAAAACAAAATGTATGTATACTGAGCCATCAGAAAGTAAAGGTGTTATTATCTCAGCCACCCGTGTAGACAATTTTGGTTTTTGGAATATTTTGGATTTCAAAATTCCAAATAAAAGATGCTAATTTTTTAGATAATTTGAAGAAAGGATTTGAAGACTTTTCCCTTTAAAAATGTAGCAAACTCCCGCTTTTTTAAAAAAAAATGGAATGTGAATAGTCATGAGTGATGGTGGAATAGCCAAGAACTTTTGGGCCAAGCATCCCTCCACTGGACTTTGATGGTGGTAATCTCGTTAGCCGGTTGCCTAGCCTAGAACTAGTGGAGGGTGATTTATTTCAGTCATCCTATGGTGAAAATCACTGTGTAGTAGAGATGACAAAGGTGGATGTGGCTAACCATGCAAACACAAATGAGAAAGAGCAAGAGGATGAGTGGGAGAGAGGAAGGGGGAGAGGGAAAGAGGGAGGTTTATGAAGCAAACCTGTTTCAGAAGGAAGGAAGGCTTTCCTGTTCCAGGCTTCATTGTTCTATTTGGATAACTTGCTTCACCTACATAAAAGAATGAGTGGGTCTGTTTGGACTACTGTGGGAGGTAAGATACCAAATTTGGCTCTGTTTAGAACTGTTTTATATATTGAAAATACTGTAGCGAGATTTCATGTTGCAGAGTGTGGAGGTATTCCTGAGCAGTGTCTGATCCCATTTCGTCAATGAGAGCTGGGCAAAGGGAGTGGGTGCTGCCAGCCTTGCTCAGACTCCCTACTTCTTTGTCTGCTGTGTACTATGGGAGAACAAACCAAAAGAGTGCCCAGCTATATGAATAAAACATGCTGGACAAAATAGAGACAGGCCTTGAGTACCATAGAATCTCTCCGTGATATATCTCTTTGGGAAACAATGATTAATGGGAGATACGTTTTCTTTTAAAATGTATACCGATGGAAAAAGGTATGATAGTTTCATTCTCAACAGATATCCTGCAGTTGAAATAAAATCTGTTTTTAAAATAACTAGATTATTCCCCATAGTATGGCTGTGTCAGGACAGAATGAAATTATTTCAAAGGGCCATATTGCAGCAGAATTACTGAGAAAGAGGCTACTCATATTTCACTTTTTTTGTTCTTCCATTTTGCTATACAGAAGAGCACCTGCTACACTAAACAGAAAATTTATATATAAGGTTAAAAGACGTTTTAAAATAAAATTTAAAACTATTACTGCCATTTGCATGCATGCTTCAAGAATTACCCCCTATGATGGAGATGTAAAGGCACTTAAAGAATAAATGGCAGTACAGTATATGACCTGACCACTTTGCATTGGCATAGGATCAGATTATAAACCAAATTTAATACCACAGGTACTTTTCTGTAGCTGTGCTATTGAGTCCACTTTATAATCCGATCCTAGTTTAAATCCAAGCTCATGCTATTATTTTTCTGTTTCTCTAGTTAATCTGTCCTGTGAGTATTCTACATAATTTAAAATAAAACCTAGTTCATTTGGTTGTGTATGGCCCTGCCAGACATGCTGAGCCATGGCACACAACCTTAAGTCATAAAACATGTCTTAAATTATACCTTTGACAAATTATGTGATGATTAGGAATAAGCTTGTATATGAAGGAGTCTGAGTTGTGTGTTGTCTACTAGGGAGAATTGCGGCTTAGACATAGGGAGGATTGTCGGTTGGGCACTTTGGAAAAGTTAGCCTAAATTCACTTTGATGCTTGTGGTTATGTCAGGGTTGGTTTTTTTCCATCTGTCCTTTGTTTCCCAGCTTTCTGGAGTGGAATTTCAGCATTTTAGAAGTTGTTTCTGAAAGTTCATTTATTGTTTTGGATGCTAGCTGAGGTTTTTTTTCATCTACAATTCCTAGACTCTTTCAGCCAGCACCAGCATTCTGGAGCTATTTGGTAGTCTAGAACAGTGTTTCCCAACACTCCCAACACTAGTGTGCCGTGAGTGATCATCAGGTGTGCCATGGGAAATTGGCACTCTCCCCCCTCCTAGCAGCCCCCTCACAGGTTTCCAAGAAACAAATTGAGCCTCTCCACTTGAATTTTTTTTTACTATTTTACTGGATTTTCAAGAGTTGCCCCCAAGGAACTGTTTATAACAGCTTCATGACATCCATAGTTAACTGGAAGCAAGTTTCACTCAGGGTGAAATTTCACAAAGGTCTGGAGAACAAGCTCTATGAGGAGCGGCTTGAAGAGCTGGGCATGTTTAGCCTGAAGAAGAGAAGGCTGAGAGAAGACATGATAGCCATGTATAAATATGTGAGAGGAAGTCATATTTATGTTGTCTTCATCGAAACAGGCCCAGGTTTCACACTGAGTGTATAAATACATTTAAAAACATATTAACTATATGTATTACTGTGTTAGAGTATCATTTTGTGTCATTTTGGTTGGTGGTGTGCCCCAGGACTTTGTAAATGTAAAAAATGTGCCGCGGCTCAAAAATGGTTGAAAAATACTGGTCTAGAAAGTAATATTTCCATTCTCTGGATTGAAAATGATAAGGACAGAATATTTTTTGTTTATTCATTCCCTATCCTTGCTTAAACCCAGCTTGTAATATAGCATATGGATTGGAGCCCCCAGAGGCGCAATGGGTTAAACCCTTGTGTCAGCAGGACTGCTGACTGAAAGGTCGGCAGTTTGAATCTAGGGAGCAGGGTGAGTTCCCATTTGTCAGTTCCAGCTTTTCATGTGGGGACATCAGAGAAGCCTCCCACAGTATGGTAAAACATCTGGGCACCCTCTGGGTAACGTTCTTGCAGATAGCCAATTCTCTCACACCAGAAGCAACTTGCAGCTTCTCAAGTTGCTCCTGACATGGGAAAAAAGACATATGGACTTGTATATCCTCATGGAGAATCATATAAGATAAATGATGTAAAAACCAATGAAATTCTGTATAGGGAAAAGCAGGCCTCAAAGACACTTGGGGGTGGGTTGTAACTCCTTAGCTAATGCATCCTGTTTACTAAGCTGCTTAAGTAGTCATATACTCCTATCTTTCTTCTTGCAGCTGACATTGGCCCAAGGCTCTGATTCATAATAAATATTTATACATAAGCATGTTGGTAGTCATACTCTCCATGCTTTTGCCCTGTAATGATTCTCCAAAGATTCCTTTTAATTTTAAAATAAAGACAAACAAACCTTATTACCCCTCTCCAGGAAAACTGACACTGGCATCCTGTTAGCAAGATACAGTAATATAAGTCCAACTTAGGCAATCATAACCCACTTTTTTGGTAGTAGATAGCAGAATTCTTGACCGATTATGCAGCAACCAACAATCCCTGCCCCAAAATCCATCTTTTAAGTCAGTGTTTCCCAACTGCTGTGATGCAGCACAGTAGTGTGCCGTGACGGACCTCCTGCTGTGCCGCGAGAAAAGCCCTCTGCCCCCCTTCCTTCCCCTCTCCTCCTGCCGAACTCCTGCTGCTTGGGGGGGGGGGGAAGGGCTGGGGGGCGGCAAAGAAAAAGAAGAAAGGGCGGGGCTGCCACATCCTTCGGCCGTTTCCCCAGCCAGCCTCAAATCCGCCATGACTCTCACCATTACTCTTGCCCCTCGCTCACTGAAGCCACACAGAGGAGTCCCGTCCACTGAAGCCCGCTCATGCTCCTCCTCCTCCGTGTGGCTTCAGCGAGCGAGGGGCGGGAGTCACGGCGGAGAGCGGTGCCGGGGACCATGACTCCCGCCCCTCACTCGCACTGCCCCCTTAAGGCTGGAGAAGCTGTGGGAGAGCTGAAGCTGGGGGGAGGGGGCGGGTCATGGCGCAGCCTGGCTCCGCCCCCTCCCCACAGCTTCAGGTCTCCCACAGCTTCTCCAGTCTTGAGGGGACAGTGCCAGGCCAGCATTGTGCTGGTTCTGTCACCGCTGGCTTGACACTGCCCCTCAAGGCTGGAAAAGCTGTAGGAGAGCTGAAGCCGGGGGAGGGGCAGGGCATGGCGCAGACTGGCTCCTCCCCCTCCCCCGGCTTCGGCACTTCCAGCAGCTGCTCCCAGCAGGCCACCATCACCCAGCCGTTCTTTACTGTGTTAGTGTGTCATTTTGTGTCATTTTGGTTGGTGGTGTGCCCTCGGATTCTTTTAATGTTAGAAGTGTGCTCAAAAAAGGTTGGGAAACACTGTTTTAAGTGATTCAGCCAAACCAAACACAAGGCTCATCTATGTCTACTCAAAAGCCCAGGACCAGCCCAGAGGCCACAGAGTTATTCAGACACTGCCCTGACCCACAACAGAGTCTGGACAGTCCAGCAGGCCCGGATTACCCATAAGGCCACCCTAGGCCAAGGCCTAGGGTGGCACCCATGGGGGGGGCAGCAGATCCGGACCCCCCCCCCAAAGTTTTTAAAAATTCAAAAAAATATTCAAAAGATATTCAAAAAATAATTTAAAAAATTAAGGCTTGGAACATGGCTATGCAGCCCGAAAACTCACAACAACCCAGTGATTCCAGCCAGGAAAACTTTCAACAACACATTTTTGCTGTGTTTTATTCCCATTTGGCCTTTTTAAAGCCACATGAAGTGTCATAGCTTAATTAATAATTAATAAATAAGCCTGAGGGCAGGAAACTCTTTTGTGGGTCTTTCACTTATAAAGTGCAATGCACAATGATGGTACCATATAAATGACAATGACAATGATGATAACCATGATGATGATAGTTTGAGTGTTGAAGGAGGACACTGCATGTTCTTGGGCAAGTCACATTATTTCAACCTCATAGGAAGGCAAAGGCAAACCACCTCTAAACAAATCTGCCAAGAAAACCCCATGATAGATTGCTCTAAGACTGAAATGGATAGAAGGCACACCACACAAAGTTGGTAGGAGTGCCTTCTCTTTACTTCCTATTTCAAAAAAGGCTACCCTGAGCCTAAATTGACCCAAAGCAGTCATAAATGTGAGGATCATGCCCCTTACACGACTACTGGCATCAGGGGCGGCCCCAGCGATTCCGTGACCTACGCGGTCGCGTAGAGCGTCATCGGCTGGGAGGGGCACCACCGGCTGGGAGGGGTGCCGCCGCGCCGACTCCGCACCCCCACTGCCGCCACACTGCCATGCGCCGCTGTCCGCGCGCAGAAGCACCTACAGGCGCTATAGCGCCTGTAGACGTTTCTGCGCATGCGCGAACGTTCGAGCACGCGCACTCCCTCCCAAGCGCGCCTGCTGATTTGGAGCCAGCGCGCATGCGCAAAACCTGCACTGCACGCATGCGCACTGGCTCCAAAGCGGCAGGCGCGCTTGGGAGCGAGTGCGCGTGCTCGTACATTCGCGCGTGCGCAGAAACATCTACAGGCGCTATAGCGCCTGTAGGTGTTTCTGCGCATGCGCGGCCGGCAGAAAGGTGCGCCGGGGAGGTGTGCCGCGGCTGATGGGGCCGGTGGTGGTGGCGGCGGCGTGGGCGTGGCGGCGGCGTGGGCGTGCGGCGGCGGTAAGTGACGCGGCGGCGGGGGGGCAACAAAATTTCTTCGCGTACCCCCCCAAATTAGGTCGGGCCGCCCCTGCCTGGCATTAGGAGCAAACGAAATTTTTAGGAAATTTTGCAAAAATAAATGGACCCTGGCAGGGCCATAGCCAGGATTTTGATTCTGGGGGGGACTGAGACTGGGTGGAAGAGGGTCTACCCTACCAAACCTTTTGTATTGTTATCCCAATAACCCCATTAGTGTGGGATATAATGAGCATGGTGATCAGATCATGATATGAATAAACATAACAGTTTAAATAATGTACCACTAAGGCCTTTTCGCGGACCACCCTGAGAATTTCGGGGGGGGGCTGAAGCCCCCTTAGCCCCCCCCCCCTGGCTACATGCCTGGACCCTGGGGATAAACAAATAACAGCCATGTAGTATGAATATCCACCACTACAGTAACTGGAAGGGAGGAGCTTGAATATGAAAGATACATACCGGAGTGCAAACACCACCCATCAGCTTAAGAGGGTGTCTGCTGAACACAGCATTTAACCTTAGTAACTTAGGCCCTTAGAATGCCTTTAGTGTAGTCAGCCAGCATTCAAAAGAAGAAGGACCAATCCTGATTACAAGACATAAAATAGACATGACAGGTGTCGCTACATTTACTGTGTCTGCCTGCTCACATAATAAAGCAGTAAGTGAAAGCCTACTCTTTGCATCAGAAAAGGTGCGTAAGTCGTGGAGGCTGAACCAGAAATGGACCCACAGCATGCCTTTTATGCAAACATTTGACCCCACGTATCTAGTAACTTCGTATGTCGAAACAGGTAGTCACACTCTGTATTATTCTTGAGTACAAATAGTAAGACGGTTCAGCAAGAGAGAGTCTGCGTTGACATTTGTTTCTTTGGGTTACACACAGATTCGGTCGACGTAACAATAGCTTTGTCATTCTTTGTGGACTACTGCATAGCTTTGTTTACTGATGTAAGCAACGGTTTCAAAAATAGATTAAAACTTCTTTTTCCCCAAATAATTTTTATTAAACATTTACTAGGAGAGTGGAAGGTATTTGGAAAAGGGAAGGAAAAATTAAAATTTGGGGATTATTGATTTGTTTTTGGTTAGTTGTATCTTTACCAATGCCTAATATATCACAAGGAGAAAACAAAGAGGGTGGGGGTTGTTTATTTAT
Organism: Anolis apletophallus; assembly: GCA_030556195.1. Lineage (NCBI taxonomy): Eukaryota > Metazoa > Chordata > Lepidosauria > Squamata > Anolidae > Anolis > Anolis apletophallus. Next base: position 195,033,979 of record JARBWK010000002.1, on the reverse strand, counting down.
AATGGCCTAGAGTTGTTTACAGACCGAACGCCTGCACGAACAGGAGGGCTTTACAAGCCTGACGGAAGGCTAACGGATCGGACTGTGCGCGGATTGTGGAGGGAAGAGCGTGCCATAAAACTGGCGCAATGGCACTAAAAGCCCTCCTCCGCGTTGAAGACAGGTGGATGGATTGGCAACTGGGTACCACAAGGAGGTTCAGGGACTCAGATCGCAGTGGTCATGAGGGACTGTATTGGGAGAGGCGGTCCCTTAGGTACACTGGGCCCATACCATTCAAGGCCTTAATGGTCAAAACCAGCACCTTGAATGTGATCCGGTGCTCTATTGGAAGCCAGTGCAGTTCGCGCAGAACAGGCGTGATGTGGCAGCGAGATGAAAGGCCTGCCACCAGCCGAGCTGCAGCGTTCTGCACCAGCTTAAGCTTCCAGATCACCGGGGAATTATTTTGCAAAGTTGTCATTGTTACAACTAAGTCTTCATCTCTCTTTCTTTAACACACATTTCATAAAAAATGAAGATTCTAACAATTTTAATTCTAAGTCCATTGGTTGTATCTTCTTGCATCTTCTCATATTGTCCCCTGGTGTTCATGTCTTCTTTTCCAGTTCTTCTTCAAAAAAAATTGATCCTAATTTTTCATAACAGATTGTTTGACATTAAATATTTTCTTATAATAATAATAACTATTATGAAGAAAATTCTACAATTTTCATTTAAATTGTTAGTAGGTTAACATTTATATCATTTTATCATTATCATGCTTTTTCCCTTTGTGTATTACATCAGATGTATATAATTCTTTATAACCAATCCATTTTTATAGCCCATCTTAATCTTACTAGTTAATGCCATTTCACAAAATTTCTTAAATGCTGAGTGACTGCTTAGGACAAAATGCAAGTATATATGTACAAAATTAATAGTAATAATATTTTCCATCAACTTCTTGTGGTGTGCACTAAAATTATGGTTCAAAAAGAAATTGGCAAAGTATCTGTTTCCTCCTACTGACAAATTCCTTGTTCTGTTCTGATTTTACTGTATTGCACTGTCTTTGTGGGACATATTGTGGAGACGTACGCCTAGATTTGGATACAGATGTAGCAATCACTAGGGCAGGAGATAGTGCCCGCCTACATCTCCTTGGCATCTCCTGCAGCCCCCCATAATATCACACAGCTCTGTTGAATAATATGGATTATGAGGAGGATGTCTTCATACTGGGAAGAGGAAGCAAGCTTCCAAGGCAGAAGTCAGACCCTGGATCCAACCTCTAGGACAGTTGTTTCATGCCTTTTATCAATGTCTTTATTATTGGATGAGCTTTCTTTAATCTTTCACATGCATTGTAGAAAAATATTCAATTGCTTAAACTTCACAGTGCCTTGAATGTATACACTGAAGCTTCAAGGTTACATTGAGCTTGGCACAATTGGTCTCTTCCATCCCATAGTGTTGCATCAGTGTCTAGTGTGTATCTGCATGTTTGCATCCAGTCTTGTTACGTCTTTCTGTCTGTCTGTCCAAGTTCTCTCTGCAGTTTTTTCCTCCCTGTGTGTCTGTCTGTAGATGAAGGAGCGGAGGATGAGGTGGGGCCACTTCAGAGCAGCTCATGGCATGAGCCAGCTGCCATGGGGGAGAGGTATAAATTCCTCACCCCCTCCATTTCAGTGTCTGTGCCTGATGATGATCCCTACAATTCGTATGAGGAGTATTATGAATGGACTGAAGCTAGTGCATGCCCCAGTGACACAGCCCCGAGTTCCGAGGTCTTGTTAAGCCGAGAAGGTGAACAAAGCATGGTCCCTCCCTCCCTCTTCTCCTCCACCCACCTCACTTTCATTTCATCATCTTTGTCCAGGGTTGCCATGTCTTGAAGGTTTAGACTACTTCTCTGGGTTTCTGAGAGAGGAATACATGGGAGAGATATCGAAGTCAAGGGGAAGGACTGCTTTCTGTTTGGTGTGGGAGCTTTGTTATTTACTCCATAATGTTGTCTGTTTGGTATGGGAACTTTGTCCCCTCTACCAGGAGATGAGGTGCTTCCCACAACTTGCCAGGCGCTGCTAAGTTCAGACCATTTAACTATCAGATTATGTTCCCTAAGCCTCACAAGACTTGGCAATTCTGCTCTTTTGTTATTGTTGTGTTTTTTCCCTTCCAAGACAAAAGAGACAATCGAGATTTCTGATTCTGTCCTTCACACCATGCCATGAATCAGGAAACAATTGAGTTCTGAGGCTAAAGCAAAAGGCAAATTTGTGCTGTGTTGATAGGAATTATCATTTTACATCTTGGTATATTCAGGCCTACACTAGTGACTGCATTACAATACCAATATTTTGACCTTTCAGGAGCAACTATACATTTTATGTATCATACCATTTATTTTGTAAAGGAATCAATATTATGAGCCATGTAAGATATTTAATGAACATAATATACTGAGATACAACAAATGCTATTGATGTAGGGCACATATATATTGTGGGAAGATGCATTAGAAATGCCTTGTGATTTTGGATAAACATTGTCCATAATTGGCATTGGTTTATTTATTTAGTTAGTTATTGCATTTGTTTACCGCCCTTCTTAGTCCTCAGGCGACTCAGGGAGGTTTGGTTTTACATATCTATAACTAATGTAATCCTTGCAATGCCTCCTTAGAAGTGTTTCCCCAATACATTAAATGTGTGGCTCATTTGATGCTACATGAGATGGCACATGAAAACAGAGACTCAAACATAATTCAGTATTGAGCATATTTTTACACTCATTTCCCTCCTGAGTACAATTGCTTCTCTCTCCGTGAAGTTGCTGACCATGACAAGGATTCAACGAAATATCAAGACACTGCCCAGTGGGAATTTTGTTAAAATATTGTCTGGTGGGATTTTTATCATTCTCATCCTGGATAATATACTTCCTTGTCACATCACAAATCACTTTTAAAGTCTCCCTCATCTTCATGATGAGCAAGGAAGGGAACCCTTACGGTACTACCGTACGTAAGAAATTCTTTGGATCCCAACCTGTATCATCTGCCAAAGTTTTGTCAAATACATGATTAAACACAGAATTTCCTTGGTATTCATGTGTCTTTTAACTCAGTGCTGTCCAACCTCTAAGGGGTCCAGGGCCGGATAAAAGGTCACTGATGACCTATGGGGGCCGCTCGGCCCCGCCCCCGGCCCCCCCCCCAACCCCAGGCCGCCCCAACCCCAGGCCCCGCCCCTCCTAAAACGGCTGAAAAAGGGCAGAAGGCGGCGTCAAGAGCAGCGCGTCACAGGCCTGGCGTGACGACGCTGCCCTTGGCACCGCCTACTCCTCCTTTTCGCGCCCCCTCCCTTCCCTAGGGTGGGGGGCGAAAAGGAGTAGGCGGCGCCAAGGGGCAGCGCGTCACGCCAGGCCTGTGACGTGCTGTTCTTGACGCCGCCTTCTGCCCTTTCGGCTCCCCCCGCCCTAGGTAGGGAGGGGCGCTGAAAGGAGTAGGCGGCGCCAAGCAGAGCGTCAGGCCTGGCCGCGCTGTGGCGCCACCTACTCCCTCCTTTCGGCGCCCCCCTCCGCCCTAGGAAGGGGGGCGCCGAAAAGGAGGAGTAGGCGCGGTGCCAAGGAGCAGCGCGTCACGCCAGGCCTGTGACGCGCTGCTTGGCGCCGCCTACTCCTCCTTTTGGCGCCCCCTCTGCCCTAGGAAGGGAGGGCGCGAGAAAAGGAGGAGTAGGCGGTGCCAGGAGCAGCGTCACGCCAAATCCTCCCTCCTAGGACCCCCCTCACCCTAGGAAGGGGGGGCACCGAAAGGAGGAGTAGGCGGTGCCAAGGAGCAGCGCGTCACGCCAGGCCTGTGACGCGCTGCTGTTGGCGCCGCCTTCTGCCCTTTCGGCGGCCCCCGCCCTAGGTAGGGAGGGGCGCCGAAAAGGAGGAGGAGCTAGCTCTCTTCCTCCTCCCTGCCCCGCCTCCCCTCCCCCGGCCATCGCCGCCATTTTAAAAAAATCTACAAATTTCAAATTTAAACACAGAATTTACGGGCCAGATTGGTATTCATGTGTCTTTTAACTGATATGACTAGACTGTTGAAACTGAACTGAGTTGAGTGTGTAAGCAACACTAGTTAGACCACCCTTGTTTAGCATTGTTTTATTTTTAGGAGGTGGATCACAAAATAATATATCTTCCTTCTTGACAATTAAATCAAGATAGTTATAACAAATCTGAATTGATTTCTGAGGTGATTCTTCTGTTTGTTTCTGTTTCATCTATGTGATTGTATATTGTTTTTTGTAACTAAAAAACGATGAAAAGTAGTTGAGGGGGGGGAAATGTGTCAGAAATAAGGAGTAGATTTCTAAAAGGCAAATTTGAAAAGAGAAAATTTCAATTGGAGTTAATTCTATTTTAAAAAATTCAAGATAATATTCCAAAATTTATGCGCTGTGTTATGTAGTCATCCTACTTTTGACACAACAATGAACATATCACATGTTGTTGTTACATGCATGTGTTTCCACTTTCCATTTCATGTGCAAGGGAAGAAAACTAGGTGATTACTATTGTAGGAACACATTGCGTTTTTCTACTTCCCCTGAACTTTGCAGTTGGTTTGTTCAAATCATATGTCATTAATGAGCTGAGGCTATTAAGCCAGGACCATAATACAGTTATTCCCTAATTCTATTCTTACAGAGTTTGGACTTCAGCTCCCAGAGGTCTCAGTTATTTTGGCCAATGATTGGGAGCTGGACCAGAGTTTGGGAAATAGTGTTAACAGTATGTCATAATATTTGTCATTTCTAATTCAAGTAAATTCTGTATCTGCTACTTAAGCTTCTATGCCCTGATCCCATTGCACATGCACAGTGAGTAGAGCCCTCCATGTGCCCATAGATGGAAGTCCATCCTCTTCATAAACTGTCTCCATATACTTTTCAAAGGATAGGTCTGCATTTGGATTCTGGCTTAATAGATTCTTGTAACTGCACCAGGTCCATAGAGATGACATTCTCAGACAATGGGAAGTTTCATGATAAATATGTAACAAGAACATCTATTCCTATTTTGGTTACCAAAACCACATTCCTTTATTGTCCCATTGTAAATGTGCAGTTTAAATATATTCATGATATCTTACTGAGTTGAAAGGTAAGAATATTAAGCTGTACTGTGCAACAAAGAGAGCTTTAATGGTCTTATAGTTTCTACAGAGGATCAGAATTACAGTATTCATATTGCCACTTGCTGGGAAAGCGGAAAGTGTGTTCCAGACATCTGTTTATTTTCTTGTTCTTACTGCTACATTACAGGGGCAATGTGCCTTGCTTCCTTCGTTACCAATAGGGACATCCAGGGGACCATTTATTTATTCTTCCATTTTAAATATTTGTAACCTACTGTTTCATCCTCCAGATCCACAGTATAGTTTAAAAGCAATATAAAACAATGAGGATTTAATTTAATGTTTGTTCCCTTATCTATTAGCATTGAAAGTGGAATTTTCTTCATCAGCTCCTTATTCTGCAACCAAATTATTCTATGGTACCAAATTATGTTCACTGCCCATCCTAATGGAGCAGGGGTGCCCGGGCAAGTTACATTTCTTAGCCTTGTAGAGCAGGGGTGTCCTGGGAGGCAGAAGGAGTTGCTTATTCTGGCTGAAATAACAGCATCCAAAAGTACAACACTATTGGATCCTGGTCATTAATAATATCAGCAGAAACAATCAACATAACCAGAAATAACGTAACTATTATTCATTCATCCCAAATAAGGTTTTCTGAAAAACCAACTTTAATTTGCCAAATACAACCAACTCAGCAGTAAAATAATTCCATTAAACACTACATCTAAGAAATATTTGCCCTGCATGGGGCATTGGATAGCCAGTGCCAATAGAGTTCACTCAAAATCAGACACTTTATGTTAAGATACTTGTGGCCACATTCTGAACCACTCCGTATAGATTTCATTTGTTGTTCTATGTGTATCACAATATAGTAGTACAAAGTTTAGCGTATTTTGTTGGAATACTAACTCTTTTTTCAAAGCCATGTATCACCACCACACTCCCATTTTCCTTAGCTAATTTAGCCCAAATGTCTTCTACGGTCGTTTCCACTTTGGGAACAATAGAACATTTTCAGCTCACTTTTTCTTCTAAAATGTGAGATATGTATGTGTATGTGTGTGTATGTATAAACACACACACACACCCATTGCATGGAAAGCATGAGTGTGGTTCAGACATAGTTTGCTTGTGAGCTTCCAGGTTCTTCCTTCCTCCTTGGGTTCATATATTCTTTCCCTCTTCCTTTCCTGCTAAACAGTATTATGTATGATTATCATACCTCTTCCTAACTATAGTCACTTTCTATATGGAGGTACAAATTGGTTTCAGCCTCTGTTTCTAAGCTAGTTATGGTTACTCGCAGCTATCTTTCTGCCAGTCCAGATGTAGCAGAGAAGGGATGTGAGAGAAATGTGTGAGCCACCAGACATGTCATAGTAATCAAATAGTGGTTTAATGCAAGGAAGAAATTGTTTGACCTTCCAGATATCTTGGCAAGCAGAGTCAATAGTGAGGTATACTGGAAGCCGCAACCCAATGAGAATGGGGGGTTGGGGTTGGGACTGGGGTGGAGGTAGTGTCATTATTTCCTCCCATAGTTTAGTAACTGGGCAGCATGTCACCTGAACCGAGTCTACAGTTTTCAAGACAGAAAGAGAACTACTTTGCTCATAATAACAATTATACATACTTTTAAAAAAGCTATGCAGGGTAGCATAGTAAAATGGATTAATTACATGCTGAGCTGAAAATGTTGCATATGGGCAACAGGGTTGACATGTCACACTTTTTATTGTCTGTTAGTCGTGAAGATGTTGCTTCATTTTTCCATCCTTTCTCCTCCCTCCTGCTCCCCCCATAGAAGAGGAGGACGAAGATGAAACAGCTAAAGCTCCAGTGGCTGAGGAACCCAAACCTGATGCCCTCCTTGAGGAGGGATGCGAGGAAATGAGTGGTCCTGCTGAGCCTTTGCAACAAGCTGAAGGCTTCAGGGAGGCCCAGCAGGAACCCATTCTTGAAGATCAAGTAACTCGCAATGGGGAAAGTGTAAATATAGCTGAGGAGGCACCCTTGAAATCCAATTTGCCTTCTTTAGGCGAGGAAGGTGTGTCTTCCTTAGAGACCTGCATGCATTGGCTGCATATGAGCTGTTCTCCAAGCTTTTTCCACTGTGCTCCATTTACTCTTCCCATTTGTTCTTCTTCTGACTAATGCTCTTGTTATTATGCTTGAAGAGTGCGTAACAGGCAAGCTGATTGCTGTGTGATGATGACATGGTTTCCTGCCATTGCAACTGATTCCTGACTTTGGTTCAAATAAATGTTGGTTTTTTTTCTACCCATGCTGTGGTATGCTAAGCAGCCAACCAGGTGTACCACAAAGCCTTTCATTCTTTTTCATTGCCGATGTGTTTGCCAGTCACATTGCTGATCTGTGTATATTTTGTTTCTTTTGTTTTTGGTGCAGAGGTTCATCTGCTTCTCATTTCAAAAAAACAAAACCGATTAACCCTGACTATGACATAAAGAGGCTGAACTTGCAGAAATGTTCTTTTTGTTGGCAGTGTGCAAATGTGTTTTTGCTTGTGCTTCAGTACATTCTGGCTTAGATTCCCTCAGGCTGTTGCTTCTTATGTCATACCTTTTCCATTCATTGCAGTCCACCATGACCTTCCTTTGCCATTAACAGAATTTTGCATTTTTGTCAACTTTCCCTTTCTTACAAATTGATGACCCACAAGAAAACCCTGCGGTGGGAAGAAAATTCGCATGGATACTTGTGATATTTTGGATACCATCATGACAAACATGATTTAAACAATGAGGGTGAAATCCAGTGTCACTCACCTAAGCAAATCATACTGAAAATCTTTTATATGAAAGAAGAACTTCCCAGAAACTTCCACAATTGGCATTTTGGTTATAGTGTTTATTTCTAGTTAATTAGATGTGACTGTGATCCAGAGGTCTGCCTAGGCAACCAATTTGATATCTCTGTACACAACTTGCACCGATAAGAATTCAGTCTGACATCAAGAATCCAGCCTAAAATTACACTCCCAAGAATATTTGTGAAATGTTTATTTATTTATTTATTATTTCGGCTTATTAGTCGCCCCTTCCGACAGGCTCAGAGCGACTTTCAAATGTTAAAAGTACAGTTAAAACACGATAAAACACAGTAAACACAATACAGCATAATAAAACACAATAAAAATGACAGGAATTAGCATCCATAGTTTAAACCGTATGGAACGCACACACGCTACATATTGCAATGCCTACGGCTATGTAGTTATAGCCACAACGGATCCTGGACATAGAGCATCAATCCGACCTAGCCTGTTCCCCAGCCTTCATTGTTAGTGAAGCCACTAGATACCTCACTGCCCCCAAGGCATACCTAACAGACCTGGAGGAGCCCAAACACCGAAGGGCTTTTACCCTGGCAAGATGCCATGCCCTCCCATCGGCTGTATTGGAGGGGAGGTATCAGAAGACCCCCTTCAAGCAGAGACTATGCCCCTGTGGGTCTGGTCATGTGGAAACAACTGAGCACGTGCTTCTTCAATGCATGTTCTACAGAGATCTTAGATCCAATCTCAGTGGACCATGGCTTCTAAAGTACCCGGGGCGCAGTGAAAGATGTTATTCCACCCTGCTGCTTTCGGACTCTAACACTGCAATGACTTACAGTGTTGCTAAGTTCTGTGCTGCTGCCCTTAATATCAGACGGGTGATGATTGACACCATAAGGCAACAATATCCTGTCTTTTAAAATATATTTATATACTGATTTCTAGTCTGATTTTAAATAACTGTTTACTGGGGAGTTGTCCTTCTCCTCTTAGGGCGCTTGTGCCCGCTTTGTGCTGGTCTGTGACCGTAATAAAGTTTTGATTGATTGATAGCCACAGAATTATTCCTGACCAAATGCCCATATAAACAGGAAGGTCTTACAAGCCTTTCGGAAGGCTAGCAGATTGGGCAGCGCACGGATTGTGGGAGGGAGAGCGTTTCACAATACTGGGGCGATGGTGCTAAAGGCTCTCCTCCGCGTTGAGGTCAGGTGGAGAGTTGTGTGGCTCGGCACCGCAAGAAGATTCAAGGACTCAGATCTCAGTGGTCTTGAAGGACTATATGGGGAGAGGTGGTCCCTTAGGTACACCGGCCCCAGACCGTTCAAATCTTTTACATGAAAGAAGAACTTTAGTCAATGCTAAAACAGTCGAACAAATCCAGAGCTGTACAAATGAGTACATCTTCTGCCAACCTCAGCTAGCACTGTGGAAGTTGTAGTACAGCATATTGGGAGGGCACCAGGAGAGGGAAGATTGATTGCTGCAAAAACAACAACAACAACAACAAACCACTTGCTTTGCCAACTTTACAAAACCCATTGAAGATCTTAACAAATCAGACAAAATGAAATACTTAAATATGAAATAGTTAAAATAGTGAAATGGTGTGCAGTTGGTACTGCAGCAATGCCTGGATTTATTTTCCCAGTAAAAATTTCCTTTCTCCACAGTTTTGCTCTGCGAGATCCATACTAGGGAAGTTCTAGGACTTTGGTCAGGAAAATTAGGAAAGAAAAGATGAATCCCATACAATGAAGCAGCCCAAATTCAAATCCCCCCGCTATGATTGCCGATACATTTGGGGCAGAAATGATATGGCCTCCTATTATTTCTAGTGATCTCGGTCCTGACAGGCAAGCCCCACATTAGTGGGGCAGTTTATCAAAATTTTAACCCAGGATTTGAAGGTGCTGAACTCTATCCCTAAAATAAATTCAGCACCTTGAATAGCATCTTTGAAGGTATCCAAAAATAACAAGGGGGAAATCCTTCAGATTATTTTAACCCAGGTTGCTTGCCAGATATTCCTAGATACAATGTAAGACTAAAAAATACAAATTATTTTATTGAATAGAAACTAATTTTTAAAAAGTAAGAGAGAAAAGGGATGAAATCACAGCTCTTAAATATTGAAGTAGATAATATGGTCCCCACCATCACTGTGTTGGGGAACCAATATAACAAAAAGCATATTCATTGGCAACATTGCTTCGCTGACATAGTTATATTTTTTAGATGAACATCAATTTTTCACAATGGCAAAATGTGAAGCAGTGCCTGGAAAAGTTATTTGTTTAGATCCCCACCCCAACCACTCTCCCAACCAGCAAGACCTGTGGGAGAACGTTTCCAAGGTTGTCTCTGAAGATTACTAAATGAGCCCATCCTAAGTTGGTGAATAGGCAAGAAAATGGCAGCAGAGGTTCAGCAAAACTGCAAAATTAGGGACAAGGAGCAGGCCCGGATTACCCATAAGACCACCCTAGGCCATGGCCTAGGCCGGCACCTTTGGGGGGGGGGGCAGGTCCGGACCCCCCCCAAAAAAGTTTTTTAAATCCCAAAATTTCCCCAAAAAAGGGCGCATGCGCCCGGCGGCGTAAGCGCCATCCATGGCCACCCCCCCCTTTGCTCTGCTCCCTTCAGCTCTGCCCCACCCCTGCCTCCACCCCGTCCCCGGCTCTGCCCCCGCCTCCTCACCGGCACGAGGAGGAGGAAGGAAAGCCCCACCCCCGGAGCTGATGCGGGGCCTCCCCACGGCTCCTCCCTCCCTTCTAAAGGCGTCATGCCGGCCTGAAAAGGGCGATTTCGGCCGCTTCTCAGGCCGGCATGGGGGCTTTAGGAGGGATGGGGAGGCCCCGCATCAGCTCCGGAGGTGGGGCTTTCCTCCGTCCTCCTCCTCCTCATGCCGGCGAGGAAGCGGGGGTGGAGCCGGTGGCAGGGCAGAGCCGGGGGCGGGGGCAGACCCTTTGGCCTAGGGCACCAAAAGGGTCTGATTCGGGCCTGACAAGGAGGGAAACTCTTCATGTATTTGCCGTTACAATCTAAACTAGGTGCAACATCAATAGGAAAAAATATAGACTAGGGGTGAGGTCTCAGTAGAAAATTAATGTGAAAAATGGTTGTAAGCGACCAAAAGTTGCTTTCTTAATTGTATTTTTCAAAATAAATTATTTTTAAGGTCTCAGGTATTGGATAGTTGTGCACAGAAAGAAAATTTCTGTGATAGACAGAGCTGTTTTCCTCTGCAATTCACTAAAGCTTGATCCAGGACAGTTATGGAGCAAAAGGCTTGGGACAAACATTCTCCATATGATACTTGGTTACTTGAATTTACTATCACAAGATAAATTAATGGCCTTGGTGGCTTAAAAAACATCATACCAATTCAAAATAGATAACTTGCCCAGAAACTGTATGACCATACCAGCATAGGTAAAATCAGGATCCCCACATTGAAATACAGTGGGTTTTTTGCATGCTATCCTGGCCAAAATCTTTAGAGGAAGCTGACTATCTACAACTGGAGCTAGAATTCTGGACTCTAAGATATTTCTCTGCAAAGACATTTATTTTTTTAAAGTGTACCATTCGGTCTGTTTACAATATGAAACAGCTTTTTCTAATGCGGGGTTCTTGTGCAAGCTGCTTGTGTTATGTGTACAACAGCTGCTCAGCACGAGGATGCCTGCTCCCCCATTTGGAACAGGTTCTCTGGATCACAGCCCATGTTTCTTAACAGGTTTGTTTAATGGTGCTCACAATGCAATTTTGTTGCTGGACTTCTTAATCTTTCCTAGTTTGATAAAGTGATGAGATCATTAAACACTAATGGCAGCTAGCATTTGGGCAAAATAAATCAAATGCAATGTATTACGGCCAAAATATAGAAGCGTCATTCCTGTCCTGATGAATTATTTTCCAGTTCTTATTTCTAAATTCATAATGTTACCATCAACAATATAAGATATATTTTGTAGCTCACTCTCACCATGTTTTTTTTTCCAGAAATAAATTCTACGGACCACAAGTTTACTCCTAAATTAAGTGCACAGAGACTCATAGTGTTAAAAATGCATCACTTTTTATTCCTCCAAAATGTAATGGGTCTTATTAAAGTACTTATTGAAAATTCAGAATTTTAACAAGATTTGTAATGTATGTTTTAGACATGTGTAAATGGATAGTCTTTATTGTAATATCAGGTAGTATAATGTTTTGTGCAATCACTCCATTAGAGATTTATAAAAGCACAGTGATATCAAATATTAAGAATAAACATTTATGTTCTTGTTAAATCAGATATGGTAAGGCCTGAGTTTTTCAGAAATATGCTAGAAATATAGCCATTTTATTTAAAGCTATTCCAAGCCTCTACATTTTCCATCAAAAAGGGGGTTTTTTACATTTTAAAAAATGTACATCATATGGGAATAGCTTAGTATAGTAATCTGTGTTTTGTTTTTCTGTAAACATTGAGAAAAGAAAATGCTGTTTCTCTTAACAAGTACACATGGATATATATGCCTTAGCATTATTTGGCTAACATTCAAATGAATTATGTCATTAAGTGGATTTTGAATATTAACTATGCTAATTATTCTGTATATTTCAAGCACATATATTTCATCAATATATGACTGCACACTAGATGTTATATAAACTTCAGGGTATAGTAAGTATAATAACATGAAGTTGAATTTGTTTTTTGTATTAGTACTGTGAAGAAGTTGCCTTGTGATTGAGGAGTAATTTTGTATGTTACTACAGACAGGTTTATATTAGTGTAGCCCAATTTGCTGCCTTCCAGATGTCTTGAGCTATATGTTCCATCACCCCCAGCCAGCATTGGCTACAGATGGGGGAATACAAGTTTATGTATAAAGGACAGGTTATTCTTAATATACTTTTAAAACTTTATCCCTCTAATACAAACATTAAAAAGCAACAATAACAGACCTCTAAATAGATACCCTTGTTGCATGTGGCCATATTTTGCCATTATGCCATGCTGAATGATGCTGCAAATTAGTTTACTGCTGCCTGTGAATGCTTTAAATAATTTGTTGTAAAATACAATCAAACAACTGCAGATTTATTTGCAGCCTCGAAGATGGAAATCCATGTCCAGGAAGGGACAGACCTTTTTGCAGCTGAGCCATTAAGCATGAAGGACTCAGAGAGCGGAAGTAAGACTAGTGAGCAATCCCTACATGATGCCTTAGTTCTACAGCCAGCAAAAACAGAATCTATACAAAGAGCAGAATCACAGGACAAAGAAGAAGAGAAGACTCCTCCTACTCCCCCTGAACAGACGTTGGATGCCAGTCCCCAAAAGCAAGAACTCAGGGGTTCGATCAAAACAGATTTTGATTCTACAGGAGACTCAGATCGACATCAAGAGCAAAAAAAATTGTCAACACAGTGGCACCAAGATGATCAAGCAGATGAAACCGCCACCACATCCCAGAAATCTACCAGCAAATCACTACCCACAGAGTCTAAAGATAAGCAGGCTGATCTTAAAAAATATGACTTTTCCTCTACAGGAAACATAGCTTCTTCCTCACTGTCAGAATTAACAATGGACACAAGATCTACAGTTAAAACCATATTTTCATCTGATACTCTGCCAGGTGCTCACCATAAATCTGGGTCTGGAGAGACTAACAAAAGAATACACATATCTACTGCTTCAGATATTGCCAAAGACCACACAAAAGATCATAAATCAGAGAAAGAGAAAATTAAAAAACAGGAAGAAGACTTTGCAATAGCAACAATTCCTTCCTTACAACCAGTTACTGAAGAAACAAGCGTGCAGAGTGTACCTCTTTGGGAGGAAGAGAAAGATATGACAGAGGATGAAAGTGATGAAGAAGGGTACTCTGTTTCAGGTAGACAAAAGCACAGAGCATTAGATGATCAAGGTTTTGTGGCTCATGCTGACCAACCCGCTAAAGGAGTCATAGGAAAAGAAGCTGAAAAAGAAGGAAAACACAGCATGGAGACTTTTGCTGACAGATTCAGTCAGGAATTATTCCCTGAAAAAGTTGAAGAGTCTTTAAATAGACATGCATTGTCTGAAATGGAGAGCCCCTCTACTGAACCAAGTGATGAAACTCTGCACAGAAAAGATTCTGGAAAGAATGGTAAAGATGTAGAGTTTTCTGTTGGAGAGTCTGACATTCACAAAGTGCAGATGGAAGAGGACAAATCAGGAATGTCTACTTATTTTGAGACTTCTGCTCTTAAAGATGAAGCTGTCAAGAGTGACATACTACTGCATGGCAGTGATTATTATGAACTGAGTGACACTAAGGAACAGACCTATGACCCTTACCATAAAGATTTTCTTGTTTCTAAAAAAGACATTGAGGAATATCAGCCAGACTCATACCAACTCCCCAGTATACCTACTCATGAAATAGGATACAGTACTCTTGCCCAGAGCTTCCCAGAAGATGAACGTAGGGAACCCAGTTCACCTAAAGAAAGAATATACACTATTGACCCCAACGTTTATGGGGATAAGAGAGAACTTCACAATAAAAATAAAGATGATCTAACTCTAAGCAGGAGCTTGGGGCTTGGTGGAAGATCTGCCATAGAGCAGAGGAGTATGTCAATTAACTTACCAATGTCCTGCTTGGACTCTATAGCCCTGGGGTTTAACTTTGGACATACACATGACCTTTCACCTCTAGGTTCAGACATTCTAGATAATGCTAGTGGAGATGAAGGGGATGACTATTTACCAGTCACCACTCCAGCAGTAGAAAAAATGCCTACCTTCCCAACAGACAGCAGGGAAGAAGAGGAAGAAGAAGTAGTAATAATAGAAGAAGAGAAAATTGAGGAGCCACAAATGAAAGAAGAGGGAGAGATTCAGATGGAGCCTTCATGTGAGTCATCATTCCTGGCCAAAGATTACTATAAAAATGGGAATGTAATGGCTCCTGACTTACCTGAATTGTTAGACCTTGCTGGCACAAGGTCAAGACTGACATCTGTGAGCACAGAAGCTGAGGGAGCACAGAGCAAGTCCATTCTTTCAGAGGAACTGGTAGAAGACAGCAGTGCAACCCATCACCTTATACAAGATGAAAGCCACATGACTCTAAAGGCTGACAGTCAACTGGAAGATTTAGGTTACTGTGTTTTCAATAAATACACAGTACCAATGCCATCACCAGTCCAAGACAGTGAGAATTTGACAGGAGAGAGCTGTCCCTTTGATGAGAAAATTAGAAAAGGTGTCATTACAGATCTCTCACTGATAGAAGTAAAGTTGGCAGCTGCAGAGAGAGCCAAAGAAGAAAAAGAGGCATCCAGTGACTCAGTCCTTTTAGGCAAAGACTATGAACAGGAGAGAAAAGCTATTGATAAACTAGACACTGTGCTAGAAAAAAGTGAAGAACCTACAGATTCCAAAGAAGCCTACTCTTCTGAGGATGCTGAACACACAACAATAAAACCTGATTTGACTTTAGAAACTATAGATGATAAAAGTCTAGCTGGAGCGGAAGAGAAAGTGTCTTTGATAGCTCAGAAAGAGAAAGATGACATTCATATCACTAAGACTGACACACCAGAAATCTCTTGTAAACCCGACTATAATGCTATAAAGCATGATCTGGATACTGCTGCTCTGCAAGTTGAACAGGAGTATCAAAGTCAGATAGGAGTTCATGCAGATGAATCTGTTTCAGGACAAAGCACAGTGGATCGAGACAAGATCCCCTCTGTATTGCCTGAAGAACCCATTGTATGTGCCAAATTAGAGCCATGCCCTATTAAGGATGCTACCAAACTGTCAGAAATTGAATTTAAAGAAAAAGGTGCTAAGCCTGATCTTGTGCATCAAGAAGCAGTAGATAAAGAAGAATCGTATGAATCAAGTGGAGATAATGACCAAGCCCAAGAGGGTTTATCTGGAGATACTTCAAAATCATATGTTGGCAAAATAGAACCAGAAAGTCCATCTCTCTCAGAAGAAGAGACTGTGTCACAAGTAGAACAACAAGTTGTAGAAACAGAGGTATCAAAAGCTACTCCAGAAGAAGCAGCTGAAATTCAAATGGAGAACATACCACAGTCTAAAACAGATCAAATGGAGTCTCTGGAGTTAGCAGACTCTGTGAAAACTGAAGGTTTAGTTTATCATTTAGAACATGTCGAAAAAGATGTAGAAAGAGAACAACAGAAAGAGATTAAACAACAAGAAGAACATAAAGAGGTTAAGCAAGCAGAAGAGCTCAAGGAAGACATCAAAGAAGTAGAAGAACACGAGGAGACTAAGATAACAGTAAAGCAGGATGAACTGAATAAATTGGAAGAAAAACATGAGAAACAAGATAAGCAAGAAGGAGAACAGGAAAATATTAGACAAGAGGAAGAGATTAAGCAAGAAAAAGAACAAGAACAAGAGGAAGAGAGTAAACCAGAACAAGAAGAGAGTAAGCAACCATACACAGAAGGAGACTTGGAAAAACATAATGAAGAAGAAACAGAGGTCTGTCAAGCTATCCCTGGGGAAGTGCCTGACCTCAAAGGAGTAATAGAATCTGTTGTTACAATTGAGGATGAC
Organism: Anolis apletophallus; assembly: GCA_030556195.1. Taxonomy (NCBI): domain Eukaryota; kingdom Metazoa; phylum Chordata; class Lepidosauria; order Squamata; family Anolidae; genus Anolis; species Anolis apletophallus. Next base: position 195,017,470 of record JARBWK010000002.1, on the reverse strand, counting down.
TTCATCACAATAGTCCAGACAACGGTAGATGAGGGAGATGCCAGCTCCCATAGTGTACGGTTTGCTGAAACCCAACAGGCTGATGTTGGAGAGGAAGGCATCCATCCTGAAGAGGAGGTAAACATGGAGGTGGCTGCTGACATCGAAGAAGAGAAAAAAGAAACATCTTTAGAAGCTCCTGGTTCTCCTGAGAGGGAAGAAGTCCCCTTAACTGATTATAAAACAGAGACATATGATGATTATAAGGATGAAACAACCATTGATGACTCGATCCTCGACACTGACAGCATATGGGTGGATACTCAAGGTGTGCCTTATCATTTTTTCATTTTTTTGCTTCCTGAATAATTTTCTAATAATATTTCAGTGATAATTTATATTAGTGCATTCAGGAATGTTTTTTTAAAATTAATGTCAATATGAAAAAGCCAGATTTCTCTTTTTTTTATAATTGAACTCCCACTGAAACAAAATTCACTTTTTAAACTAATTCTCTTTTTATTGTTGTTCTTGTTGTTATAATTTACTCTGATCTTACAGATGATGATAGGAGCATCATGACAGAACAGTTAGAGACTGTTCCTAAAGAGGAGAAGGCAGAGAGAGAATTGCGGAGACCGTCTCTCGATAAGCATAAAAAAGAGAAAGCCTTAAAAACTGGGAGAGGCAGGATTTCTACTCCTGAAAGAAAAATAGCTAAAAAGGAACCTAGCACAGTCTCCAGAGATGAAGTGAGAAGGAAAAAAGGTTCATTTAATACTCACTCTTTTTCCTTTAATGCCGTACTGTGAGTTGTTCATCTGTAGTATTTTAGCAGTACTGTTAACACATTACAAAGAGTCATTTGTGTCAACAGCAAGACTTGCAATTCATTATACCACATCCATCGTTCCAGCTGCATGCTGGTGGTTTTCTCTTATAGACTATCTCGACATTATACCTGGTGCTCCATCTTCATCTTACGAGGACGAAGTAATCTGAAATCAGCAATGTCAGTGTGAAAACACATATAAAGATTATTTAGCATTTGATTCGTAAATCACTTCCTGCACCCAAAGGGTGACCAAAAACTAATGAGAAGAATAACAATTTTCAATCGTTTATGTATTAAAAACCGTATATATTACTAAACATTGTCACTTCAGCATAGGAGTGAACAAGAATGAGAACAAAAGCTGGGACATTTAATTAATCAAATCCCCAAAGGAGAAAATTATTTGCCTGCTGACCAAAAGATGACGAAGTTGACACCAGGTAAACCTCCCTGGGAGATCATTTCATAATTCTCTATTTCATGTGCTTAGCACTATAGCTACCTAATAATATTCCCATTTCATTAATTGTAATATCTGTCACATAAATCGTCCCACTATTCCTTCGGTTGTATAAGAAGGCCAAATAAGAGGGAAGGTAGAGTCTTCTCAATTACTTCCCAGGGATTTGAACCCTGGTCAATAGCTGACATTCTGAATCAGACCAATAGGGGTCAACCTAAAGTTGGTCCCGGAATATGCAGATCTGTGATTGACCTACGATAACTTTTTAAATTACAAAAACCAGTTTATACTTTCTGATATATATCCAGAGATTGCCTAACATTGAGATTATCACAGAACTCTAGATAATGAATCAAGAGGTGGTTACACTTTCACAACCCATAACAGCGTAACACTGATGTGAGGCTTGTATCCCACCATTCTGACATGGCTATCTGCATTTGGAATGGAAGGGATATAAGTGGTGGGTGATATTTGGTATCTTATGATGTCATTCCTGCTTTAAACATCATCTAAGAAACTCCGGACCTCAGCAGATTCAAGTTCTGATTGAATGGCTGACTTGGCACCAATTGTCAGTGTTTTGTCATGTTGAAATATATTTCTATTTCTATCCCTTAAAAAAATTATTTCTGATTGTGTGCTCTTGTGTTTTTGTCTATAGCTGTGTATAAGAAAGCTGAACTTGCTAAAAAAGCTGAAGTTCAGGCTCACTCTCCCTCCAGGAAAATCATTTTAAAACCTGCTATCAAACACACTAGACCAACTCATCACTCCTGTGTTAAGCGGAAGCAGACAGGTGACTGTGCTGTCTTGAATTTATGCAACGTGGCTGGCAAACATAGACATTACTATTGGTGTTATTATTTGTAATCTCATTGCTCTACTGGCTGCTCTAGTTTGGATTTTTTTTCCTCTAAGAATTTTTCAACTGTCATGAATGATATTTTTTTGGTGACATTCTTTTTAATTATTTTTTTTAACAGAGACCATGATCATGTATGCTTGCCGTGCTTGGATTTCCCAAGTTCTGTAGTTGTTTCTTGGCTTTGTGGTTTGACAGTGGTGTTGTAGAAACCTGTCCATTTTGCTTTTTATGGTTATATTTTGTTTTATTTTGCTCTTTTTTCTGGTGGGAAAGTGCTAATGGCTTTAAACCATTTTCTTTTTATCTATTTCTCTTTTTTTCCCTCTCATGCATAATAATAAGAAGCATTTTAACATTATTCCAGCTTGTATTTCTATTGTGTGTACTGGCTTATTCAACTCAATCACTGTTTTATGTATTTAAAAAGCAAAAAGGCACAAATCCTGAAGGGCAAATGGAGCTCTACCATGAAGCCAAAAGAGAAGAACCCAACAATCAGGACAAGTGGATATGCTTGGCCAAAATAATCTTCTTGAAAACTTATCTTTGTTCGCAATGAGGAAGCTGTGAAATATAGGATGGATTCTGGAAGTTCATGTATATTTATGATTTCATTTAACATATAAGATTTTTGAGATGTGCTATTTTTTTTAGTTAAAATACAGTGCGATAAAATAGATACAATCCACACACAAAAACAAACCCTGTGCAATCCCTTTGACTCATAAGAGTATATTTTAATTTTGGAGGAAACTAGTGGTACATATATTTGCTTTTGTCTTCTCACATTCAAATTCACAGACTTGCACACAGGGTGCTTCCAGACAAGGGTTAAACCTATGCCAAAGTATGTCCCTACAGGGGCCTCCAAACCCAGACTTTCCCGGGCAGGGTGTCTGGATGCCATCTCAGTAACTACCGGGGTGGCGCCCAGATACCCAGAAGCCCCCCCCCCAAGCTCTTAAAATGTAAAGCAACTTACCGAGCCGCAATAGAAAATATGTGCCAGGAAATGGGCCGGGGGGTGTTGTTTTACATGTTAAGGGTTTATTTTAGGGGGGTGGATGCCATCTCAGTTTTCTGGGCTCCTGGAACCTGGAAAACTGAGGTAGCTGTGTTGATTGGGCATATGGATTGCGTGATGCAGTCCCCAGGCCCAATCCACACAGGACCCACACCTGGTAAGGCCTGGGTCTAATTAATTTGGAACAAAGGTATCTAATTAATTTGGAACAAAGCAGGGAAAACCCTGTTTTATTCCAAATTAATTAGCTTTTACCAGAGGCATTGTTTGAACGCCTCTCATAAAAGTGTTGCAGGCCCCACATTTTTGGGTCTGTCTGGAAGGGCCCACCGAGAGACACTCTGGCTGCAATCCTGCATAGTGCAACATAGACTAGTAGGTCCACATGCAGACTGGCATTAGATCAACTCACATACCACCCCAACATAGGCATTGGAAGGGGGATCTAAGTGGCAAATAAGAGCAAGGCCTCCTATCACCTTTGCAGCAAAACTCATTCTCCTTCGAAACCATCCCACCTGAAAATACCCCATTACATGATATTGAACACAGTGGCAGAGATTAATGGCAAGGGCACAGGAGTTGTCTCTTCTCCACTATCCACTTCCTGGCGAACAATATGATTGCAGTCTCAGCCTGTTAAACTTATGAAAGCTCTTCTTCAGCTTTCTCTTTCAAATGAGCAATGATGACATACTAATGAAAGAAGCGTGGAGGAGGTGCCATGGCTATTGTAAGCCTCAGGTGTGAAATCCAGCCCCAGTACAGTCAGTATTCAGTCCGATCTCTCCCATTCATGCAAGAATGAGAGTCAACAACATTGGAATGATTGCTCGTGATTTCCTAGTCATAGGCTAAATTAACAGTGCACTGAAACATATATATCATAAGCAAAGTTCCACCAATATGAAACAAAGAAGTAGGTAAGTGGTGACCATCTAGGATTGTCACATGAACATTTTGTATTGTTGCCTTTGCTGGTAAGTAAGGTGTCATTTCTGGTCCACCTAGCAGTCCTATCAGCCCCAGGAAACATTTCTGAGGGCCCTTCCAGGCAGACCCTATATCCCAGGATCTGATCCCAAGTTTTCTGCTTTGAACTGGATTATATGAATCCACACTGCCAAATATTCTGGGATAAACAGAAAACCTGGGAACCCATCCTGGGACATAAGGCCTGTCTGGAAGGGTCTTGAGCTGACTTTTTGATGTTCCACTCTAAAAACCTTTTCTTTGTTGTCAAGTGGTCTGAACAGACATTTTTGTTTCCGTGTAGATGCTGTAAACCTCAGAACTCTCCATGCTTAAAATGACTATCACTGCCCACATAGGCCCCTTCCGCGCAGCTGTATAAAATCCACATTGAACTGGATTATATGACAGTGTGGACTCAGATAACCCAGTTCAAAGCAGATATTGTTGATCATCTGCCTTGATATTCTGTGTTATATGGCTGTGTAGAAGAGCCCTTATATGCCAAACTTTGAGGTGGGTGGGGATCAGAATATATAAGATGCTGAATTCATGTGTTGAAAGGATGCTCCCTCAAGTGGTGAAATCCATATGATCCTCAAAAGATATTACACCCCTCAAAGACACATCCAGCATTTCCTGGGCTCATCATATATATTCATGTAATAATACATCTCAGTTTATTACTATAGAGACAAACAACAGAACATCCACTTTATATCTACTCCATCCCTTCTTAGGGTGCAACCTTGTGCCAGATACATGTAGAGGAAGCTTTTTTTCTAGCAGCCTTGCAAAATGCCTGTAACACCTTCCTAAAATAAGAGATGTGACAATTTGATTTGCCCAGTGTGTAGGAAGAGCTATATTCTGAGTGATATAGAATTTGGGATAGGATATATGATTTACATTGCCTTCCCCATACAGATTTTGATCTCATACACACAGGCCAAACTGACTGTCTTAAATGACAAAGGTATGGATTCAGAGCTGACTTATAAGATCATCTCTCTTAAGGTAGAAAAAGAAGAAAAAGTCCTTCTGTTTCACCTCATCCTATGAGCAGGAAGTGAAGTGTAATAGAACAGGGAGGGGGGAAACTAAACATGTATGAAACCCAATTTGACCTAGTCTAAAATAGCTATTTCTCCAGGAAGCAGGGGCGGTCTAAGGTAATTTTATATGGTAAGCAAACATTATTTTGCCCCCCCCAACATTATTTTGGCGCCCCCCCCATGTAAAACAAATATACAATTATATCACAATATCATTAGTAGTATCATATTGTATCAATGTATATACAATATATTATTGTACATACTCATACTATATTATATCATAATTATATTATACTACATTACAATATAATTATATTATAATATATTGACATTATAATATAACATTCTATTATGTTATTATTATTATAAAATAATAAATAAAATTATTTATTTAAATAAAATTATCCTCTACTAAATATGTTCATTACTCCTATAAAACTCAAATAACCCAAAATAAAGTAAAATAAAATATTATATATTACTATTTGCCTGCGCAGTTGCGCCTGTCTCTCCTTGATGCTCCCGGCTGGCGCACGCGTGCACGCGGGGAGGTGGGCGATTGTGGTAGGGTTCACACGTGATTGGGCCTGGCATCGCCTTAGCGCGTGGCGGCTACTTCCAGTGGCGGCTGTCAGGAGGCAATACGTCGCCAATACCCCTTTGGCTCCACTCCCCTCTTCCTTTGTCTCTGCCCCCTACCTGCCCAATTGGGTCACCGTATTCGGCGGCAGGGCAGAGACAAAGGGAGAGGGGAAGCACTCCCTGCCTGCCCGATAGGGAGTGCTTTGCTTACAGCCTTCTGCGCACAGGAGCTACTGAGCATGCGCGGAGGTTTTCACGCATGCGCAGTTGCTCCTGCGCTCAACTTCAGCTGCGGATCAACTGCGCCTGTGCGAAAACCTCAGCGCATGCCCAGAAGCAGCGTCGGAGCGTACAAGGCCGGGGCCCAAAAGCAGGCAGCTGCGGCGCTGCCTGAGGAACATCGACAGGGCCAGGATGCTGACTGGCGCCGGCGCCCGGCGGGCGGGGGAATTGGTCCTTCCCAGATGGCGCCCCACGCAACCGCCATCCTTGGCCTACCTGTAGGACCGCCCCTGCCAGGAAGACTATATCTGAACATGCCTTACATCCCCATGTCTACCCTTCCAACTTGCACTAGAAATGGGGAAAAGAGTCCCCCTCCTTCCAAGTTAAACATTCCCTCTGATTATCTAGTTTGAAGAGGAGTGAAATCGTAGGTAAATAAATATGAATTCCTTCTTCCCTCTTGTACAGACAAGTCCATTATAATGCAAAGCAGTAATGTACCTGATCCCCTTTCCATTCCACTCTCAGCTAATTTAAATATGTTTGACTAGCAATAGCTAGATTAGAGAACAGACATATTTAATGTTAGAGGAATTACTACAAGACATTATTCAGGATGATACACTCATATTTCTTTGTTTCCCTCATAGAGAGGTGCTCACAAAGAATGTGAAAATGAAACTAAAAAAAAACTTTCAAGTAAAAATCTATCCAACACCGTTTTGAAGTTTCTTAATTATTTAAGTAAAAGAAGTCTCTAGCAAGAAAACTTGTGATTCCATAGGGAGTTAAGACAGCTAACAATGACATGACACAATACAATACCATTCAAAAACAAGGCAAATACATATACATATTAATTTTAAAAAAAATAATATTTGTGACCTGGGTGTAAAAGTTCAAGTACAACTAAAATGTATTTAATGTTACATTGAAAAATAAGAAAAACCCCACCCAAATCCCACTCACAGCATCCCCAGGGCCCATCCACACAGGGCCCAAAATGCGGATTTTTACCTGAGGCGGTCTGCACAGCCCTCTTGGGTTTTCCAGAATGAATCAGCCCAGAAATAAAAAAAAAACCTTAGCTGTCCACCATTACTCTGGTGCTGGAACTCTCCTGCTGCAAAATAGCTCCTCACTGCCCCCCTCTTGGCCCGTCATTTCTATGTGGCTAGGAGGACTCTGGCACCAGGTAATGGTGGCCAGGTAAGTTATTTCTAATTTTTAAGACTTTTTTTGGGGAGGAGGGTTTTTTGGTGTCTGGGTGCTTCACTGGAAGGTCTGGCAGGGCATCTAGACACACACACACCCGCCCGCCCCCCCCAGGAAAATGAGGGGTTTTGGGATGAGGTGTGTGGACTTTAACCCATACCCAACTGGGTTTTATTAAACCTGATTGGGCGCGAGTTAAAAGCCTGTCTGGAACTGGCCCCAGTCACCTGTCCCTCCTCATCCCCCAAATACCTAGTGGCGGAGATAGGTCTTGACTTGCCTATGAAAGATAAGCAGGCATAGGGCCATTCCTGTCTCTCTTGGGAGGGAATTATGGGAGCAGCGATCCTAAGGCCCTCTCCCTTTTCCCCACCAAACATATTATTTATTTCAAACATTTATATCCCCTCCTTCTCACTGCGGCGGGGTGAGGGGACTTAGGGTGGCTCACAACTGACAATATTAGATGCCAAAAAAACCCAATTATAAAACAATTACAATTAAGACAATTTGTTAAAAACATTGGTTATAAGCGTGAGAGTGTGCTGGGGCAGAGAAGAAGGCATTTTAGTGGGCAGTGATTAATGCTACAATTCTATGAGTATGGACTTCATAAGACGGATTTGGGGCTCTGTTTCCATGTGTTATGGAAACAGATCCCCATGGGAATCCTATGAAAGTCATCACATGGCATAAGAGCACTTCCGATGGGACTCTGTGAGGCTCCATTTCTGCGGCGCATAAAAACAGAGCCCTAAAGCTGTCTTCAGGAGTGAGGTGTTATCCGACTTCAAGTGAGGAAAGACAGGTAGAAAGGACGTAGGATGACTGGCCACCCCAGCAAGGGAAAGGCAGTAGGATATGAAAGAGGATGGTTCCCTCTAGTTCCCCTTGCTTTCCCCCCATTTGTTTGATGAGGTCCTATGTTTCTCCATTATATTTCCAAGACCCTGATTTGGATGAGAGGTAAATCATGGCTTCATGGAACATACAAAAGCCGTAACATTAGGCCTGTCCACAGTCACTAAAAACTTTCAATTTATTTTTGAATGGAAGAATGGAGGATGCTACAAAGTGGAGGATTACCATGTCAAGTGAATACCATGTCAAGTGAATACAATATCTCTTTTTAACTGAAAATGCAAGGGAATAAAGCCACCCCAAGTGCATCTGTACTGTAGAATGAATACAGTTTGACAGCACTTTACTGGGGATTGTAGTTTTATAAGGTCAACTGCTTTTTCTGCCAAAGAGTGATGGTGCCTCATCAAATACAAGTTCAAATGACAATAATAGAATTTAGCTTTAAGAATAGTACAAACTACAAGCATACCTACAATTACTACACATGTTGAATATGGGGTCTTCTTGACTTTTGTTGATACACAACATGGAAGGGATAAGAAAGCCAACTTTAAAGAAAACATTTCATACTCTCACTATTAGCTGAATATTGCCTTAGTTTGTACACCACTCTTTGATTGGATGAAAATTTAACACCTTGCTTCCTTTGTGACATCACAACCTTCATATCGCAGGCCAAGCAGAAGCATCATCTTAGGCTATGAACTGGGGCAAACATGTTTTAGGCTTATCTTCTTCACCCAAAGAAGTGTGTGCCCCAGAATTAAATATGTGTATTGCATGATTAAACTGTTAGTTGAGCTCCAAGGGACAGGGTGAAGTCATGATCCAGGTTTATTGTCCAGATGGAGGAATTGTTATGTTGTCAGGTAAGTTAGCAAGAAAGTCTGCTTCATGTTGGAGCAATGGGTGATCATCAGATTCTGTTTCAAAAACAATATGTTAATTGTGGAAAACTAATAGGAGATAAAATACACAGGCACGTTACACTGAGTGTAACCTAGCAGATATTTACAGGTGGAACCACAACCCACCCCCAATATTTGTCTTGTCTGTACCACAAAATTTAAACCAAGTCAACATAGGAAGCTATTTAATTGAGGTTTCTGTATTTAAAAAATAATACCATTAACAACATCTGTTTGTTACAAAGTAATGGATACCTGGACAACTTGGGTAAATTTCCACATTTCTTGAGTCAATGGAATTGTATTATGGTTCCTTCAACTCAAATTTGAGATACTTTTATGAATGGAATGTGAAGAAGCCTTGCTTCTGAAAGCTACTAGTTGTGGTACAACCTTCACAAACCCACTATTACAGTTAGGCTTCTTTGGATTCCATTTGTAACACTCAATGCTCAGTATAATAGATGTACATTGAACCTACCAAAGTCTAAGGGGCACATGCCTCACCATTCTTCCTGCACAGTCCATACCTTTCCCTTATTGATGAAGACATTTTAGAAGGACGTTCTACTCATGTTCACTTGAGTACCAATAGAAGCCTCCAGGTACTTAAGCAGAAGCCCCCACCCCACCCCCAACCACCAAAGTCAGCATACAAAAGTTGGAGATAATGCAGACATAGGTTGTGGGTGGAGCTTTTAGCCCTGGTGTGAACACCACTCTTTCCATCTTCATACTGAATGCCTGTGGTCTATTCTCTTCCAAAACATGTCAAGGACAAATCAGATTTTAAAAAATCAGAGAATTGTGATGCTATAACACCAAAGGGCACATTGTAATGGTCATTTGTGAAAAGATATATTACAATAGCTCTAGATGTAGCTTTCCCTCTGTGGTGACATCTACATGGATAATTGACCCCAAGAAGGGGGGGAATGAATCAACTCTATGGTGGCTACATGGATATAATTCAGGTTAATGTACTCTTCAAACTGGATTAACAAAATAATCCAAAACAAACTACAATATTGGGCCTATGTAAGCAGACAGAACCAGCTGCAGCTGTTAACATAGCCATCCCATGTTCACACACTTGGATGGCTGGGGACATAGGATGGCACTTACTGTCCACCTGTTCTTGTCAGAATGGCGATCACTGGGCACAAAATGGCTGGTGGCTGTTACTTCTCACGTGGAATGATGTTAGCCGAGACACCTGGGTAATTGGAGAAGGGAGATAAGAATGGAAGGGACCGTAGCACCATTTACCCTCCCCTCTTCCACATCACTCTAAAATCTCAAATGACATATCTCCAGGAAACTAGAAATAGCTACCAGGCATTTTGTGCCCAGTGGTCACCCCCACAATGAAAACAGAAGGAGGTGGAAAAGGAGGCTGTCCAGTGGCACTGAACTAAATTCAACACCACTAGACAGGACTCCTTCCCCCCACCACAGTGGCTTGTGCACTGGTGGTAAGAACCATCCTGGGTATTATCTTGAGTTTGACACTCTGGATCACCCCACGGATATTACATCTGTGTATAACCACCCTGTGTCAGTGAAAGTGACTTCGGTTCAAAAACATTGCCATATAACAACAATTCCTTGTACTGATTTCTTTCAATGTTCAGTTCTGTCCTCCTCTGTAAAAGCATATTTAGAAGATGTGGGCCTAAATCCACTTAGTAGACACAATGAGAGCAGGCCAATTGAATGACAAGTCAACACTCATGTGAATCCCATTGATATAATAGGTCTGTTCTCAGTGAGATTGGCAATTAGACTGAAACTGCATATAGGAATTTGTGTCTAGCCAATTTATTACTCCTCTTTACCACTAGTCTTGCCAAAAGGGACAAGGTTATACTATGGCACTTTGGGAGTTGAATGCTTGGATAAGATTCCTAAATGAAGCCACTTGTCAAGTCCCTAAAACAGAAAACACTAAGGACCATTAGTTTCTTACATTTTACTTGCGTTTTTAATTATAATCTGTTATTGTCAATAAAAACGTTATTTTATTAAAAAATAGACTGCATGGCAATTTAAATGTGATATGTTAAACATAACCCTGATATTTATGAGCATCTTGTTTTCTTTGTATCCATTAGCCGCTGCTGGTGAAACAAATCAAACTCCTGGGATGTTTAAGCAAGCAAAGGAAAAACTTTCAGTGAGTAAAATGTTTTATTTCATTCATGTCTACTTACTCCCTTTTTCTATGTGCTTCCTGTGGTTTTAACGCCCTTTCTGCAAATGAATTTGAAGAATCTGTCAGTTTAAAACAAATCATTTTCCACTCCTCTTCAAAATTAGTCATAGGGTGTAAAAACATTCTAACAGTCGCACAGTAGAAAAGTAACTGATACATTATTAAGACATTATTATGGCATCTATTTGATTGTCAGTTCCCTCAATCCGGTACAACCCTAAACCTTAAAAAAAACCCGAAATTTAATAATAATAATAAATAATAAAACTTTATTTGTAACCTGCCAAATCTCCCCGACTCAGGATGATTTCCAATAGAAACATGCCAAATATGAACAATAACCAATAAACAACCAAACTAAAACCAATAAATAAAACAATATAAGAATGTATAATAACAAAAAAGATAGCACTGTTTTGAATAGTTTGCTTCTATCTTTCAACATGGTGTGGATAGTAACCTGAATATTATCAGTTAGTCAAAACTGGAATAGACCCATAGAATTAGATTTTAGTGGTGAATCAAAGTATAGCTGAATTGCGCCGATTCAATGGGCCTGTTTTAGTTGGAACTAACAATAAGATTTTCCCAAAATGGAAGTATACAGGGTTCAAAGATTATTCAATCCTAGTCTCCGCACTCCAGAAACTAATTCCTCTGTCAACTTTAAATCAGCAGCCACTGTTACATCTGTTTAGGGATGCAATTTATTTTGCTAGTGCCATGCTTGAAGGAAGCAATAAGTACTTAATCTAATTTTTCCTGGCTGTGAAGTTTTCCAAGGGAATTTTCAGTTATGTCCAATATTTACACTCTTTGTAAAGAACATTTCATAGACAGAATATATTTCATTTGTACGGATTAATTGTTTTGTGCTCATAGCTTTCTAGACTGTATGAAATAATGCTGTTAGTATATTCAGGTGAGGTCAATACATTTTGCAAATGAGAGGCTGTTTCTAGTTTTGTACCTCACTTCATTTCTCACCTGCAGCTGGGAGTGAGATGTTTCCAGCAGCTAACTAACCCCTTTGATGCCAATCTTGCAGAAGTTCTTTCTGATGTGGTCTGTCTCACAACACTAAATTGTCATCTGATTGTTGCTGTCATCTGATAGTTCGTTGATATCAGGAATTGGAGTTCTAGATTTATTAATGAGAATGGGCTATTAGTCCCTTAAATTGTTTTTTTTCCCATACCTACTCTCAGACGTTTTCTCTTTATACATCTCTTAATCCTGCTTTGTAAACATTAGCCAACCTCTTCCTACCTGGGCTCATACATTTGTCAGCCCAATACTTATTCTTGCGGTTACAGACAAACATAGCTCCTCTTCTGGAATTTATTTCCATTGGATTGTTGTAGGTTCTTCAGGCTGTATGGCCATGTTCTAGAAGCATTCTCTCCTGACATTTCACCTGCATCTATGGCAAGCATCCTCAGAGGTTGTGAAGTCTGAGGAGTCACAACCTCTGAGGATGCCTGCCATAAGATGCAGGCGAAACATCAGGAGAGAATACTTCTAGAACATGACCATACAGCCCGAAAAATCTACAACAACCCAGTGATTCGGGTCATGAAAGCCTTCAACAATGTATTTCCATTGCTGTATTTTAGGTGTCCAAGGTTCCAATATTTTTTTCTTTCAAAAGTTCTTCTATAGGATTTTATTTATACTGATTTAGGAAGGACCATCTGTTTTATAACTTGGAACATTAACATTGCTCTAATTTTCTTGTTTAAAACTTGTCACAATCACGGACTTACCGGCCCCTTAAACACACACACGGAGACGTACTAAAGGCTAACTACTTTATTGAGTATAAAAACAGTTCCAAAGAATATAGTCCAATATGAGAAGAGTGTCCAAAAGAGTGTCCAAAAAGCTTAAAGTAACAATGTCCAAAAGAACGTAGCAAATAGTCCAGAACTTGGCAAGGCTCCGCAGCCAATGCGGATCAGGAACAGAACAAGGCTTCACAAACCAATGCGAATCAGGAAACAAAGCAAGGCTTCGCAAACCAATGCGAATCAGGAAACAGGACAAGGCAATACAAGGCAAGGCTTGGTGACCACAGCTTGTGGTCCTACTCCGCTTCACGCCAGTACAGGTACGACGTGGCCGGAGAACTGAGGATGTGTTCCCACGGACCCTATACTTAATCCTTCGGCCGAGGTCCACGGCGCTCTAGGCTTCTTCGTCTCCAATCCCTGCTGACGGACCTCGGCCGATCTAGGGCCCGGGACCAATCCCTCCTCCTAGACTCTATGTTCCGTCTCCTATCGAAAGTCCGACCTTGCCTCTCAGCAGCTGTGTCGCTATCTTCCTGAGAACTTTCCTCCCTAGCACTTTCCCACTCGGCTTCTTCCATGTTTTCACTTTCAAGCTCTTGGGAATTCCTCCCCCCTGGGTGTTCATAACTCCCTTCGCTGCTTCCCATCTCCACCTGGTGATCGGAATCTATGCTAGGTCCAAACATCATCTCGTCCCATGCCAAGCTCTCTGTAGGCGAACGAGGCCCATCCGAAGGGCCCTGTGCTTCACCCCAGTCATCTAGCTCATCCTCTGAATCCACGTCTGCTGCTGCAGGCCCTAATGCTAATGGAGCCCCAGGACCTATTCCCTGCCCTCCAGGCACAAACGAGAACTGCTGTGCTACAAAACTAGAGTTACAAAATGCCTAGGATAGTTGCCCTAAGTTGGTGTCTACTTGAACACCCACAAACATTCTAAGGACCTGATCACTATTGGAATATAATTTGTTTGCATCTCATTTTTTAAGGACTGGCTCCGTACTATATTGAGATGGGATGCATACTCTCCTGTGCTTTGACTCATCACACCACAAAAGGCTGGCTCCTCTCAATCCATTCAAAACATCATGACTTTTTAAAAAGCATAATTGCTGATGGGATGCATACGAATTTTCCTAGCACACACACAAAAGAGCACTTCAGCAACGGAAAAATCTGTAGTATTTTTTAAAAACACTATTAGAATTCTGTCTGCAAATAATCCGTTTCTGTGATGCTTTGCAGATTGATTCTGATGGAATACTGACGAGATGGGGCAAACTTCATGTGATAGGACCTGTTTGAAATCATTCTCACACACTCTCAGAAATGGATTATTTCCTAATGTGATAATGTCCTTTGTGTAACATTCTGCCATCTGTGTAAATAGGGACCTGAAGGACAAATTTGTGAAAGGTTATAATGGACAGTATTTTGTTTTATAGTGTGTAAATAATAATCATGCTGGTGTTCATTTCAGGCTCATAGTAAGTTTAATTACAATGAACGTTTCTTTGGAGCAATGAGCACCATTCCTTCAGCTCTAAGTAGCTACCAGTACCTAGATTACTGCTGAGATCAATAACTGCATGTTGTTATCAACTGTAGTCTCAAATAATACTTACACACCAGTAATCGTGTATCAAACTCAGCCAAAATTTAATTTTGAAGATACAGTTAGACCTTTACAGTTAGACCTCTGTTTCCCAAAGTTTTTGTATTAATGGATTCAAACATTCACAGATTGTAAATGTTCTTAAAATAGTTTTTTAAAGTATAGCTAGATTTTGCCATGTTATAGGAGGGATGCCATTTTACTATGCCATTCTACATAATGTAACTTGAGCATCTGTGAATTTTGGTACTCTCAGGGATTGTTGGAAGGTTCCTGAACCAAGCCCATAGTAGGTACTAGGCCCGGTTGATCCATGGTTCTAAATGCTTCAAAAGTACTTACAAAACAAAAGTTCTGGTGGTGAACATTTCAGAACTCTATGAAAATTTCATTATTATTTCATTATTGGCGATTTTTAAGACAGAACCAATTAGGAACTGCCATTTATAATGACATTTTGAAAGTTTTGTTAGAGTTCTGAAATGTTCACTACCAGAACTTTTGTTTTGTAGTACTTTTGAACCATTTAGAACCATGGATCAACCAGGCCTAGCAGGTATCAAGGACCCACTGCAGTTTGCTGGATCTATTTCTATCAGATCTTAGATAGAGTGCTTTTCAGCACTAGATCTACGCACGATGAAGAAACCTAGAATAGATTTACCTAGAATGGAAGAGATGCTGGTTCAAGAGCCAGCTTGCCCATGGCATTAATCATTTCACTCTTTAAATGGGCTGACAAGAATAAATAATGCAGTCCTCAATTTAATATTCATGTTTTATGAATCATCATTGGGCTTAGACCAGACAAACTACAACACATTTGCAACATGCAATTAACTTATTGAATTACTTTTCCAAAATGTAATGAGGATGACTGCTTTGTTTTCTGATGGTCCAGTGTACACACACTTTGTTTCATGCACAAAATTATTAAAATATTGTTTAAAAGTAGCCTCAGGCTATGTGCATGAGATGAATATAAAGCATCAATTTGTGCCATGTTTGGACTTGGATCCTATATCCAAGATATCTCAGTATGTATTTGTATGCAAATAAAGGTGTTCAACTCCTTCCCCCCAAAATCAAATAAGAAACACACTTCTGGCACCAAGCATTTGGAAGTGGCTATATCTCTGTGGAGATGGATTGTACCCAGTTCTTGATCTTTTTTTCTTTTAAAGTGTACACTGGGTGCCATCCTTGTTCAATATTTACAAGATTGTAAGAAAAATGTAAGATTTCTTAATTTGAGGGGGGGGGGGTCATTTTTCTGTTCAATAATGACTGACCATGACCTCTACAACTACCTCCTAACTCAGGCTTCACTCCAGTTACAGATTTTCCAAGGTGCTCAGTCATAGCTGTGTCTGGTAATAACGGAAAATGGCCCATGTTTAAAATGTCTGAAATTTTGTGATTCTGATTCATGTCTCTTTGTTGATTTGTGTCTTAGTCTTTATTTCATTTTCATTTCTTAAACTTTGTCCCTACCACCACTATCATCATCACCACAATCATACAATATTATCAGTTTTGCATCAGAAAAAAAGCTGAGCCCATAAATTTAATAGTTCCAGTCCCAGACCAAGAGTGCTATGGCATTCCACCATCCAACTAGAAAAGAAAATAACACAATAATACCTGAGGATGTGCTTTCCCGTTTATTATTAGAGACCAGACAGGTCATTGCCAGCCATTAGAAAAATCCTACAGCACCTAGTTTAAACCTCTGGTATAAAGGGGTTTGGAATTCGGTATCATGGGGAAAAGCTGTCTCCACTGAAGCTTTCTTTCCAATCCTTGGGCCCTTCCACACAGCCCTATATCCCAGAATATCAAGGCAGAAAATCCCACATTATCTGAGTGTGGACTCAGATAACCCAGTTCAAAGCAGACATTGTGTTGCACCTCAGAACGCAGCCAGTCCCCCCTAGATCACACACACCAGGCAGATGCAATAAATGTAATTTTATTTAGAATAAAGAATAGTCCAAATATGTAGAAATAAAGTAATCAAAGTAAATCCAAAAATAGTCCAATAAAGTTCTCGAGCTGTGAGCCCAGTTGGCTTAAATCCCAAAGGAAACAAAAGTACTTAGACAAGGCAAACCGCTCCGGCGGTCAACGTGAAACTTGAGGCAAACCGCTCCAGCAGTTCCGTGAACTTGGAGACTTGAACTGGAGTCCTTTCCAAACTAAACGTAGCTTCAGGTCTGACTAGACTAGCCCAGGCACAATCTAATAAAGAAAACTACTTTCTATGTGCCCAACGCACCCCCTTTCTCAAACTCCAATCTTTTCGAGAGGATCTGATGTTGGCTCTCCTGTCAAATTCCTCCTCATTAGCGGCCCCAGGTGCAGAGCTCTCATCCTGAGAAACTCGATCCTCCCCAACATCCCAATTCTCAGAATGCTCATCTGGCAAAGGAGTAAAGAAGCTCTCGTGGGAATCAAGGTCACTATGATTCCCACGAGAATCTCACTGTCTAATTCAGAACTGTCTAATTCAGAACTGACTTCCATGAAGTCATCATTATTCTCATCTGCCGTATCATACCCATGTAGCCAGCCATCATCCCAGGCTAGGTCTTCATCTGCGGACCCATATCCATCCGGCCACCCATCATCCCCTTGATCCGGGGCGGCTGGGACCCCCGGTGTCTGTCTCTGACCACTAGGCTGGAACACCACACTAGGCCGGGACACCACACATTGTGGGATTTTCTGCCTTTATATTCTGGGATATAGGGCTGTGTGGAAGGGCCCTTTGTTTCCACAACAAGCCACATTTTTCAAAATCCAATTCTCACAGGGATAGAAAGTGAAGTGAAACCTTTTGAACAGGGACACAGACAGCAAAACAAGCACCACAGGGGTGTTAACCCTTCCCTGTGCTATCCCTAGGCCCCTTCCACACAGCTGAATAAAATCAAATCCCACATTATCTGCAGTGAGGGCTCAGATAACCCAGTTCAAAGAATAAATCGTGGGTTTTTCTGCCTTGATATTCTGGGATATATGACTGTGTGGAGGGGCCCTCAGTCTAACGTTCTTTACAACCTTGAAGTTTTCTCATCCAGTCTCTTGTATTTCCCATGAAAAAGGGTCTGACTATGAAATGCCATGTTCATTGGTCTGACTCTGGAATGTCATGTTTGAAACTGAAAATAGTCAATAGCCTTCTTCAAGCCATGCAATAGCCTTATTTACATCCATGTGTACAATATCATTTGGATATATGATGCTGGTTTTTTTTGAAGTGTTGTTTTGTGGTCTGTTTTCCATACTGCATGCATTCTCCATTTGCCTCACTGTTCACCCTCATTTTGTGTTTCTTTTGTTTGTTTCCTCATGATTAGACTTCTTCTTTGTCAAAGATTCCTGCCTCAAAAGTTAGAGCAAAGTCATTGCTTCCTCCAAGACCCAGCTCAGCTTGCTCACTAATTGCTACTAAAAAAGCTGCTTTGCTTGATACAGACAATTACATTACGCGGCCCTCTTCAGCAGGCCCAAGAGACTGCTTGTCATATTCAAAAACAGATGTTCAGGTAAGGCAGTGGAGGTAGTATAGAGAGTATCGGGCTCAGAGAAGACCAAAAGTGAATTCCCATAGCTTTCCAGAGCCATTTCCATGAGGTCTTATTCCACATTGCTTCAGCAATGCCTGTTAAGAACTACTTGAGTGAATTTCCGACAACAGCAAAATCCCACTTTGCTGATAAACTGTTGTCATCGTGCTGAGTTCCATTTTACAAGATTTTACTGTCTTGGGCAGTGACAGTGGACAGAGCTGTTGTACACAAAGCCTAGAGAAAGCCAGGTGAATGGTGGAACCTGATGCAGTTTGTCAGGTCTCGGTATAAAGCCCAACACTTAACATGGAGTTCGAGCATAGAACCAAGGCAATGTCTTGTGGGGGAGAGACTTCGATGGGACAGAAGGATGATGGTCAGAGTTTGTCTGGCAGTCCTCCTTGCCTGATTTTCAAATATGGAGTTGCAGAGATATCATTTTCACAATTCCTTTTCAATAAAGCCAATAAGAATGTGTGTGAAAAGCATTCTAACAATAATAGACAAAATGCCATGCATATTGATGGGAGTGTGTGGGTACACACACATGCACATGCACAAACACACACGTATTTAATTGTGCAAATTAATTGAAATTAGACAGGATGTGCAGGATGTGCAAGCGTGGGCTCTAAAATGGCATCAGTTGTTCTGAAGAAAAGTGTGATAAAGATGTAACAGCAAGTCAATTTGCCGATTATCTGTCTCTGTAATTGTTTTCTGAAACAATGGTTGCTGAACATGCCAGTTTGTTCTCATGTTCAAGGGGTTGATCAGATGCTGATGTGACCTGACAATAAAGAAAAGAAAATTTAATTAATTAGGGATTCCTGATGGCCCCACCATGGCATCTATTTTAAAGCAAGATTTTAGTGGTTCTCAACCTGTGGGTCCCCAGATGTTTTGGCCTTCAACTCCCAGAAATTCTAACAGCTGGCAAACTTGGCTGGGTTTTCTGGGAGTTGTAGGCCAAAACACCTGGGAACCCACAGGTTGAGAACAACTGGTAGATGATATCAAAACTATGAATTCTTTAAAGTGGAAATGACAATATTAGAAGCAGTGAATCTGTTGAACATTTGAACTGAGGTAGACAGTTATGCATATTGTAAAAAAATGTTGAGTTTTAATACTTGAGCCATTACATTTTTAAGCATTACTCAAAACAATTCCTTCCCTATGAAATACACATATTATTGGAGATAAAATCTCTGAAACAAATATTATAAAACCAAAGAAATGAAGAGCAATAGAGAAAACAGTACAAAGGGAAGAGCTATACTTGCAGTTATCCCAGAGCCAGTTAGCCCCAGGATGGCTTCCACAGGTACACACGTACACACACACACATGGGCGCTGCGGAGACGGGAGAGAAGTGCATTTTTCCAGAGTTGCTGAATGCTCGTCACCCCACTTCCTTCCCTAATCACCCTGTCACCACAACCAATGTCACTCCAGGCAACTGTTGACTGGCAGGACTCATGCTATACATGGAGACTGTTGCAATATAGAGAATGCGAAAGGACAGTAAGTGCTATCTTACATCTCCTGCCTTTCAGAGCCCAAGAACCATGGCATGGGAATGTAAACAGTTGTGTCGGGTGCCAACTTGGAATCGGTCCAGTCGTTTACAGGGATCCAAAGTTCTCAGAGTTTGGAATATTCAATGGCTTTTGGTTAATGCAAGTTTAAGGATGCATTAAGGTGGTTTCATCCTGCCTTACTGCTGCTGAGCTTCATGTGGTATTTGGCCACCATAGAGCTGATCACGGTACCCTTTACATTAAGCTCTCGGTGTAGATGTGCCCACGGCCATTTTAGAAAAAAATTGAAATAATAATTAAAATTCAGTAGGGTTTCTTGAATCAAAAGGAAGAGTGTTCAAAAGGTGCTCCTCACTATTGATCATGGCAGTATTCCATATGTGTGAGGTATTCTAGTCTGTCTTTCTGGAAATTGCATTCAAGAGGGTAGCACATCCAGCTGTTCCCTTTCCTATAATATAGTTAGTCCTTTTCCCCATCTCCCTCTAAAATTTTCCAGACTTTGATTAAAGCCAAAGATTGCACTCACACTATATCCAATTTGTGCTGGAAGTTGATGCTACTCATAGTTTTGAGAGTTGAATGTGGTACAAGTTAGGCATGGTTTGACCTTGATGTCTTCAATCATGTCACTATCATGTCTGGTTAATACAATCTGGCATATTTATCATTTTTTAAATGCCTTTCCAAACCTGTTTGACTGGAGACAGCAAACAAATGGATGGAATAGAATTATCTATTGCATCACTTTCATGTCTCTTAGCAACTATTGTCAGACTCCAACTCAACTCCACAAACCGAGTCAGTTAAGTTTACAGTGAAGTTTGCGGTTGTTTCCAGGACTTTTCATGAACACCAAAATCCATGGATACTTTACTCTTCTCATATACAGTTTTGTAGTAACATTGCATCCCTTATATAAAATGGAAAAATCAAGATACATTTGATTTTTGGAATCTTTTAAGAAACATTTTCAAGTTGTGGATCCAGAAGCCATAGATATGGTGAACCAACTGTACTCACAGGCACAGGAACTTAGTTCCATAGGTGAAACACAAGTATACCAATTTTCAAGCAATTTGTGGATTACACTGTTTTGCTTCAGTAGCGCAATAATCCTTTTTCATGCCTTTATGCCTATGTCTATGTACGTAAGAGAGGAAGAGTTAGTTTTAAAATTAGTTTCAGTCTGGAGCACGTTGGTGTGATTTTAACTTCATGCTTTCAATATAAAAATACTTGAGTTGATCCTGACACAGTTAAAATTAAGCCAGCATATCTCCCATCCATCCTCGTACACCAAAGTGCTTTCTGCTCTCTATTCAATTGGCTTTGTAGTCCTTGTTAACATTTTTTTACTAATGGCTGCTTCAAATGATATGAAGTCAATATTAGATTCTCCTAGGTGAAGAATGTCATTCTTGGTGACGGCACTTTTGGAAATTCAACTAACCATCTTAATCAGATCTTCCCTAACTTGACGTCGTTCTGAAGGGGCTGCTGGAAGAAGACTGATGTTAACTGAAATATAACCTTGAATGCTGTGTTTTTTAACCATGTCTCATTTAAAGCGAAACAATTGCCTTTCATTTCTACTAGGATGGAATACTCAAGAGTCCTGAAAAGCGTTCCTCTTTACCAAGGCCTTCTTCTATTCTTCCCACTCGGAGAGGCATATCAGCAGACAGAGAGCGGGATGAGAACTCTTTCTCCCTGAACAGCACTATTTCATCAGTACGACGGACCACCAGTATGTGTCTTTTGCTAAATTCTCCCTTCAAATTGCTGGATCCACATTTTCATGGGTTTGGGAAATTACCTCTATGGAGATAAGTTAGCTGGTCTCCATGTATATACAAGTTTGTGTCCGTGCATTCAAATCAGTATGTAAAATCAACAGTGTCTCCTATGTTATCTCCCATCCTCAGATACCATTCCAATGCCCTTTCATCCTATATAATTATAGTAATTATATTTCTACTAACTTCCATGGTTATGTGTAAGAAATCCTAAGTTTGACAGTTGATTGGCCTTTGGAACCCTCAACCAGAGAAGTTGTCTCTGACTAAACTTCCAAACCTTAGGAAGTTTCCACATGAGGAAGCCTGTGGCATCATAGTACTAATATTGTGTGGTGTGTAAGGATTCCCAGTTAACCTATAACCTTCAAATGTTCTTTTCAACATCTATGTCAGTCAGCATCATGGAACTCTCCACATCCTTAGGCTACTAATGGAAAGTCACAATGTATCCACATACTATGGCATACTCAGACATGCAGTTAGACAGGGTCAGCCATTCTTATAACCTGTATGACTAACATTAGTGTAGAGAGCTCTGCATTTCAGCTCTCCTGAACTGGCTATGCTGCACATTATCCCATCCAAGATTCATATGGATTGTAGTGCCACTGTGGAAAGACATACACACGCCAATCAACTCTTCTGGAGGTTCTAACAGACAGGACCTACATCCCAGGAACTGATCACAGGTTTAATGTTTACCTCAATTACCTGGCAGTGGGAATTCACATAATCCAGTTTAATGCAGAAAACCTGGGATCTGATCCTGGAATATAGGGCCTGTCTGGAAGAGCTCTGGGACTTAGATAGAATGTGAGTGTTGATAGGCTTCTGGAGGTGAGTATGGAGAATGGATTGCTAGAAGAGAAGGATATGGCTAAGTGACACCTGATATATCTGAAATATTCCTGCGAAGTACAGTGTGAGCATCATTTATCCAGATTTCCAAAAAATTAAATTCTCCAAAATTATCTACAGAGATAGTGGAACCTTTGCTTTTTGATGGGCCAAACTTTGTTTCACACAAAATTATATATATCATAATTGTGTGTGAAACAAAGTTTGGCCCATCAAAAAGCAAAGGTTCCACTATCTCTGTAGATAATTTTGGAGAATTTAAATTTTTGGAAATCTCAACACAAAATTGATTTATGTTTCACACACACACATATATCTTGTACACATAAACTAATATATATATATATATATATATATATATATATATACACACTGTGTGTATATATATATATATAATTAGTTTATGTGTATAAGATATATATGTGTGTGTGTGAAACATAAATCAATTTTGTGTTGAGACTTGGGTCTCATCAACATTCTGTTTCTGAAATGCTAGTCCTAAGCATTGTAGATAAAGAATACTCAACTTGTACCATTCAATTGTGGGAGTTTTGCTTCCATTATATTATGCCTTGAATTGTTCTAGATATCTTAAATTGCTTTTAACCTCATTTATTTTTTAATGTTATTTAATTGTTGAATTGTTTAAGGCATTGAATTTTGCCTCTGCTGTAAGCTGCCTTGAGTCCCCTTCGAGGTCAAAAACTAAATAAATATATAGTAAATAAATAAATAAATAATACCTTGGAACAACTTCATTTTTAATCCTTTCTTAGACTTTTTTTAATTTAAAAAAACTGGCTTTGGTGTCATCTTATTATTTTCATTTTTATTTTGCTCCATTGTTCTGCTAGACTTAAATGAACAGCCCTTTTTAAAAACAGTTGACATTTGATTTCTTTGTCAGTGCATTGACTCCAATTGAATCCGTGGCAGCCTTCCTACTTGTGGAAGTACTAACTGTGATTTGAATATCTCTAGGGAGGATAGAAAGCTTTCAAGCAGACTAAGTATGTTGCTTATATTATCCTAATTATTTCTATAACGTGTCCATAAGCGCTATTAGAGGCCGGTGTTCAATGAAAACAAAACCTGACCATCCATGGTTTCAGTGTTCATCTGTTAATGTATATGTTTGGTTTTATCCTATGTATGTATACGTGTTGTTGAATTCTGCCTTTTTGTGTGTTGCCCTGAGTCTCCTTAGGGGTGAGAAGGGTGGGATATAAAAGCAATAAATAAATACATATGTACATTATCTACACAGGATCAGAGCCTATTAGAAGCCGGACAGGAAAGAGTGGCACATCAACCCCAACTACTCCAGGATCCACTGCCATCACTCCTGGCACACCGCCTAGCTATTCCTCCCGTACTCCAGGCACTCCTGGCACCCCTAGCTATTCTAGAACCCCTCATACTCCGGGTACCCCCAGATCTGCTATTCTGGTCCCCACTGAGAAGAAAATCGCTATCATCCGCACGCCTCCGAAATCGCCAGGCACCCCTAAACAACTACGACTCATCAACCAGCCGCTGCCTGATCTCAAAAATGTCAGGTCCAAAATTGGGTCAACAGACAATATCAGATATCAACCTAAAGGAGGACAGGTAAGACTTTCAAACGAACAGTTACCCCAGTGGTTGTATACAGGATCGCAAGCTTTGTTAAAGTGCTCTTCTTCCTATAACAATGGTTTTAAGGGAAAGGTGAACTAGTATGGCTCTCCTGAAACAGTGGACCTCTTTCTTTGGATCTCCTTTCAATACAATTCTTCAGATACAGGGTCTGCTTAGAATTTGGATCCTTCTGGTTCATTTGAGTAACAGAGTTGAAGGCAGCTCTACTTTAATGCAAATCACAAACTATCGCTAGCATTTCATTGGGATCACTTCATGTAGCTGGCATTTGGAGACGAGCTAGCCACATTTGTACATCTTGAACCAATATGCAAACTAGAGCGCTTTTACTCTTTAGCATGCACACTTTTAGAATTTTGTATTGGATTTTCCCAAGCAAAAGAAAATCACACAAATGTGATATTTTGGATCTCAGAAAAGTAGCCCAGAAAAAATTAATTCAATGTAGTAAAAATACAAAGTAAGAGTGTGTGTGTGTGTGTGTGTGTGTGTGTGTGCGCGTGCATTCTTTTTGTTTCTTTTTTTTCTAAACTTTTATTTCTCCTTCATGGTGCCTAGTGAAATAAGTACATATGATAGTTGATGCACCTGTGCAGCAATCACTGGAAACCTCTGAAAAGCTGAAAAGGCTTTGTGTGTGTGTGTGTGTGAGTTCCAAAAAATATATACACCTTTTGTCACTTATAAGTCTAGAATTTATTTTTGTGGGGTTTTTTCCCCAAAAAATGTATCTAGGACTAAAGATTCCAATAGCAGAAAAGCATCATGAACTTACAAGAGAAGATTTAAATGAATTGTCAAAGGCTTTCATGGCTGGAATCACTGGCTTGTTTTAGGTTTTTCGGGCTATATGGCCGTGTTCTAGAAACATTCCCTCCTGACGTTTATATAAGGTGGTCATTCATTATGGTCTATAACCAGACTCAGCCTTCTTCTGGGAATGCTTCGTTCCAAAGCCAGGTTTTTTACTAGCCTCCTGAAGGACAAGAGGGAGGGGGCAGATCTAACCTCACTTGGGAGAGAGTTCCACAGCCGAGGGGCCACCACAGAGAAGGCTCTGTCTCTCGTCCCCACCAGGCGTGCTTGCGAAGATGGCGGGACTGAGAGCAGGGCCTCCCTGGCGGATCTTAAAATCCTTGATGGGTCATAGGGGAGAATCCATTCGGACAAGTAAACTGGGCTGGAACCATATAGAGTTTTGTAGGTTAAGACCAGCTCTTTGAATTGTGCACGAAAGCTAATTAGCAGCCAGTGGAGCTCACGCAACAAGGGAGTTGTGTGCTCCCTGTACCTTACTCCTGTTAGTAACCTGGCTGCTGAGAGTTGGACTAATTGCAGCTTCCGAGCAGTCTTCAGAGGCAACCCCACATAGAGAGTGTTGCAGTAGTCTATACGGGATGTAACCAGAGCGTGGACTACCAAGTCAGACTTCCCAACTTGCTCCCTGTGCACCTAACATGACTCTGGACAGGAGATCTGAGAATTATTGGGAGTGATTCTTCTTAATAGAATGGAATTGGGGGGGGGGGGGAGGAATCAAGTTCCTCCATTGTAAACCTGTGGAAGTTACAGTATAACTTACACTTGAAGCAGAAGTCTATGCCTGGCATGAGAAAGAGTCAGTTATCATATGTCACTTTATGTACGTACCCACAGTCCTCAGGAAACAGAATCCAGCCTATTATAGGTAAATGTAACCTTAGGGCATCCATACTGTAGAAATGTTGCAGTTTGACACTGTTTTAACTGCTATGACTCAATGCCATGGAATCATGAGAGTTGTAGTTTGATGAGACACCTTTTGGCAGAGAAGATATAAGATATTGTAAAACTACAAGAGCCATGGCAGTTAAAGTGGAGTTAAACTACATTAATTCTATAGTGTAGATGTACCCATAAAGAACAAGAAGAAAAGAGGCAAATTGTAAACTGTCAGTATTTCATGATAAAAAGGTATGCCAGCTCAGATAGAGCCAAATTAAATCACCAGTCAAACCATCTCTTGCTAAATTGAATCCCTAGAGATGCTGCATTTGAAATAGTTCCCAACATGTTTTAAAAGTCTGTGTCCCCAGGCATTTGGCATTGCCAAGGGGAAGTGTCCTAGTCTTATAATCTTTTGATATGGTAGTGATCTGCATTTTAAAAAATATTATGAACTAGCTTGGGGACCCGGCGGTTCCCAGGTTATTTGAGGAAGGCATTGTGTGCCATAGTTCGTCATTGGTGTGGGCCACAGTGCTCTAAGGAAGTGAATTAAAGTACTGCAAGTCCCATCATCCATGGCCCACCCTTCCTCAAACTGCACCAGGATGTAGGGTGCATCTTCAGGGGTCTGTGTGCCAGGTTTGGTTTTGTTCTGTCATTGTTGGGGGCCTAGTCAGGAAAACCAAGTTAAGGAAGCCTTGTTGTCAATTTTGGGCCTGGTCTGTGATTTATAGGGGCTGCAGTGTTGTTTGGAAAGTGAATGATGTGAAGGTACTGCAAATCCCATCATTCATGGCCCATCCTGCCCTAAACCACACCAGGTTGTGAAGTGGGCCATTGGTCCCTTGTTTGCCATGTTTGGTCCTGATCCGTCATTGCTGTGGGCCGCAGTGGCTGACTGCCTGAGGCATTTTGCTTTTCCTCTGAGTCACCTTAGAAGTGTATTGGGTGAAGGTACTGAACATTCCATTTCCAACAGAAAAAACTGTCAACTGGCTAACTTCAACTCCAGCCATTTATGCCTGCCTCAGGCCCTTCCCTTTCCTCTCTGTGCTGTGTTGGAATGTTGGGAGGCTGGCCAGTCACAGCCATTGATGCAAATAATCCGACAGTGGCAGCCCCTCGAAACGCTGGCACATATTCGCTCGGTCGCACCACCCACCCACTGCCCTCAAACACTGACTTTTATTATATACATAGATAGATAGATAGATAGATAGATAGATAGATAGATAGATAGATAGTGTAACCAAATCACTAACATTCTGTAGTTGTTCATCCTGGCAAAAGCTTCAGCATATTTCAGGTGAATGTGAATATTTTGCTTTCATGCGCAGCAGAGAACAAAAAGAACTTTGCATATTCCCTTGACGTCTCCGAGAAAGTACACATCGCAATACGGCATTGTCACCATGGTTGCGGTTTGTCTCTCGAGAAGTCTCTATTTGGCTTTACCTAGGGCTCCAGACAAAAGAGGCTGTATGTCTTACACTGTAGCAGAAGAGAAGTGTGTGTGTTTTGCTTCTTAAGGGGTTTCTGGATAAAAAGAATCAATTTTGGCAAAACTTGCTCTTGGGCATATTTGACGCATTTCAGATGGAATCTGATGTGCTTTCTGTCAGGAAAAAAACTGCAAGGAAAGGCATTTAACAGCAAGCCAGCAGTTGTAATGATTGCTAAGATGGGCCAAGGAAAATAAGGAGATAATTCTGATCTTATGCCATGTATTATTTTCTCTTTGAATGAGTTTTCTCCTAAAATCCATGTAAAGTTCCTAGTTCCAAATTCCAAAGAATAACGAAATACCCCATTGGTTTGATGTCCATGATTTCATGACAGGTGAGACTGCCAAAGGCAGTTCTGAAAGCCGGGGTGTATCTCAGATCTAGATACTTCCAGTAGGCCCGCCCCATCCACAGACTTAACTTTTGCAGAATTGTTTATTTCTGGATTGAATTGATATCTCGGCATTACTTCGCGAACGAAGATGCTTAGGAAGGACTCATCCCACGCTTTTTACAAGTGTGTTAATGGCTAAAAAGGCCAATCTGAGATAGGCAAGTCCGGTTGCAGAAAGCACAGCAGAAAGTCACCTTGGGTGATGTCGTTTCCAAGTTGCGGTTCTTTCTGCATTGTCGTTTCTCTTCGAGACCCGTTCAGCATATCTTCTCAAAAGAGGCCGCAGCATTGTGGATAGTGTGTCTCCATGCCTCCCGATGTGAGGCCAGGGTGGAGCATTGTTGGTGATCAATCTGGCCGAGCCTGAGATGTTGTTTCAGGGAGTCCTTATATCTCTTTTGGGGGGTGCCTCTATTGCGCTGGCCCGTGGCGAGTTCACCATAGAGTAGTATCTTTGGGAGGCGGTGGTCCTCCATCCTAGAGACGTGCCCTGCCCAGCACAGCTGTGTTCTCAATAGCATGGCCTCAATGCTGGTGATCCCTGCTTGCTCAAGGACAGCAACATTCATCACATAGTCGGTCCAGTGTGTATTTAGTATTGTGCGAAGACAGCGCTGATGAAAGCGTTCGAGAAGTCGTAGGTGCTGGCGATAGGTGACCCATGTTTCAGACCCATATAGGTCTGAATTGATATAGTCACTTAGGAATCCCTGTGTTGTCCAGTGCAATTTTGTGGTTAACTTTCATTAAAGTTTGACCATTGAGTTACACTGGAAGATCTTGAGATGTCTAGAGAAGTGATGTTTCAGGGTTTTTTTAATTTGTGTTTTTTTTCCTACTTTTACAAGGATCCTGTATCTTTAACTCCAAGTGGATATATAATATTTTTTTATTCTTATGAGCATATATACAGGATGTTTTTAAATGTATTGTGACTATGGGAATTCATCTTGGACCATTAACAATCAAAAGGTGTTTTTGCTGAGAATAGTAATTATGCATTTAGCTCCTTCCATAACACACTAACTAGTAAACCTAACAAAATTTCTGTCATCATAGTTTTCTAGATTACCTCACATTTCTATCATTTGCTGCCAGTGATATGCAGTGTATCGAAGGATAGAAAATGGGAAATGTCTGGAATAGATCACTTGTAGAAGTTACTCAGCAGGAAAATGCCTTGTTAGAACGACTCATGCTTTCTTATTTCAGTGGCAGTGGCATATTTAGCATAGCCTCTAATAAGCATTTATTTATTTATTACTTCTTTATTTGCATCATTTATATTCCTCCCTTCTCACCTCGCAGGGGACTCAGGGCGGATCACAATGCACATATACAGGCAAACATTCAATGCCCTTTGACATACAAACATGTAAGACAAGACACTCAGAGGCAATTTAACACTTCAGCTTCTGGCCACCAGGGGGAGCTGTCGCACTCCTTCACTCCTTTTATACACTTCCTGGAGATTTATGGCCTCATAGATTAGTTAAATTAGCCTCCTCACAACATGGTACCTAAATTTCCTACTTGACGGATGCAACTGTCTTTTGGCTTGCAAAGGTTGACAAGGAGCTACACAAATGGTTGAGTGCTCACCCCGACCCGGGCAGGCCTCGAACTCATGACCTTGTGGTCAGTAGAGATCTTATGCAGCTGACTCCCAGCCAGCTGCGCCACAGTCCCGGTGCTTTGTATCATATTTTCCGTAGCTTACAATATTTGAGGAAACAGAGGATCAAGTCTGATTAGCTTGGATTCACACAGACCAGACCAATGGATAGGAATATTGGAAATAGAATATTGGAAGCTTTGGCTCTCCAGGGTTTCAGAAAGATGTCATCCCTATCACTTGTTACCTGATCTTTTCAAAGACAAGGATTGAAACTGGGATCTTGCATTGCATGTGTTCTATCCCTGGATGGTGTATGCTCACCCCAAGCAGGGTTTTCAGTTTATACCATACATGGAGTTAGAAATGGACCTCCTATTTGAAACCAGCAATACTAATGCATTGTAATTGCATAATAGGTATTACGTCACGTCAGAAATACTTACAGCAGTCCTTTAGGGGAGGTTAGTGTTATATTGCAAGCAGGGACCTAAATTCTAAGAGATTGATTTGTAGCTGATGGCAGATTTGAACCAAGAATGTCCCATCTCAGGCTCGATCTACACTACCATATAATCTAGATTATCAAATCAGATAATCCCTATTATCTGCTTTGAACTGGATTATATGAGTCTGCACTGCCATATATTCCAGTTCAAAGCAGATAATCTGGATTTTAGACTTGATTTGGCTATATGATGAATACGAATGTTTTAACTGTATTTTAATCTAATGTTTTATCTTTTAT
Organism: Anolis apletophallus; assembly: GCA_030556195.1. Lineage (NCBI taxonomy): Eukaryota > Metazoa > Chordata > Lepidosauria > Squamata > Anolidae > Anolis > Anolis apletophallus. Next base: position 194,987,465 of record JARBWK010000002.1, on the reverse strand, counting down.
ATAAATGTTGTATGTAATGTGTTTGTATGTTGTCGGCATCAAATTGTTGCCATTGTAAGACACCCTGAGTCCCCCTTTGGGGTTTGAGAAGCACGGGGTAGAAATGTTGGAAATAAATAATAAGTAAATTTTATATGGCCATATAGATGGGGCCTTACACTCTTAACCACTGTGCAATATTCGATCAAATTATACTTGAAGCTCAAGATTTCTAGAAACCAATTAAGTACCAGTAAATACATATTTTCAGAAATCTGTAAAGAGAGTGTTCAGTGTAGCAATGAATGGGGTTGGTGTCCTTGTTTTAATATTGATCCACTATGAAGATGACAGAACCGAAAATACTTTGCTTTTGATATGTATTTTGGATAAGGGATACTTTCTTCCCTCTCTCCATATGTGTGTGTGTATAAATATATACCATACAGGAAAATGGTCTGTAGCCTTCTGCCTCTGTGGATAGTAAACCTAAGTCCTATTGACTATGCCGTTTCCTGTTTACTGCCAAAAGACTTTGGAGTCAACAGGAATCTCAGAATTGGCCCCCTGAGGCGCATATTAGCATTGAAAGTTATGCACACGTATTCAGAAGAGAATAGCCCCTGAGGTGTCCATGAATTTTCATAAACTTTTCCAGAAATTGCATGTATCAGGCTCATAACTCCAGTTGCATAAGATGTCAAGAATATTGCACTAGTAAGCAAGGAAAATATAGGGGGGAAACCACTTTTAACATTCCAGTTCTATGTTTTGTATTGGTTTTAAAAAGGAGAATTACTCTTTGAAAGTATAGAACTATTGACAACCTTCAAGGTAATCTATGTTAGCAGGGGGGAGGGAGAATACCCGCTGTATTATTTATTTATGCATTTATTTATGCATTTATTTATGCATTGATTTATTTGAATTTATCAGTCGCCACTCCCATTCGGCTCGGGGCGACTTACAGGCAATAAAACAACAATAAAGAATTAAAACAACCATAATAACAACATTCACAACTGCAATTAAAATCATTAGGGTTAAAACAACAGCCATAAAATACAAATAACATCAGAGAGGGCAGGATAATGTCAAGAGATTGACAGTTCTTAGGAGCCAAACACCTGTTGGAACAATAATGTCTTGCATGCCTTCCAAAAAGCCAGTAGACTTGAAAGGGCGCGGATTCCAGAGGGCAATGCGTTCCACAAGGTAGGAGCTATAATAGAAAAAGCCCTCCTCCGCATTGCGGTGAGATGGTAACTCTTAGGACTTGGGATCACCAGAAGGTTTTCTGTCTCCGAGCGCAGGGGTCTAGTGGGACAGTATGGGATGAGGCGGTCCCTTAGGTACACTGGCCCCAGACCATTCAAGGCCTTAAAGGTCAATACCAGCACTTTGAAGGCAATCCAGTACTCCATTGGGAGCCAGTGCAGTTCACGTAAGATGGGTGTAATGTGGCAGCTCATTGAAGCACCTGCCAGCAGCCGAGCTGCCGCGTTCTGCACCAGCTTCAGTTTCCGGATCACCGACAGAGGCAGGCCAATGTAAAGAGCGTTACAGTAGTCTAGCCTTGAGATGACCGTGGTTTGGACCACTGTGGCCAGGTCGTGGCGGGACAAATAGGGGGCCAGCTTCCTCACCTGGCGTAGATGAAAAAACGTTACTCTACTGACGGTGGAGATATGTCAGATATTTGACATTTAACATGTGAGCCAGTAAAATGAATACCAAGGTACAAGTTTTGACTCAGCAGCCTTATCAAAAGAAATCCCCCAATCTTCAGGGTTTTAAGGTGACTGCTTCTTTCAAGGCTTGCAGTGAAAAGCAATGCTCTGTCAGAGATGAAGAAGCGCAGCTCTGAAATATTTTCACAGCTAGTGCTTAACTGTGAAATGTGTGAAGTATGAATAAAGTGTCCTTGAAATGCATTTCTCTCACCAAATGAGCAACTGAGCACCCCAAGGAAAAAGTAGTTCTGTTTACCGGCAGACTTGAGCTCTATCTCTTTTTATCTATAAATTAAGCTTTGGAGTTCTTGCAAGGAGCAAGTTTATTCTTACGTCTAGCTGGAAGGTGTTAGCATTGCCAAATGAATGACAATGTGCAGATATTTCATATTTCCCACTGGGTTTTTTTGTAGTAAAAAAGAAGACTGAAAATTTCATTAGAAACTGAAGCAGTACTGTAAAAATGCAAGAGGGTTACAAGTGGAAAATGATTACATCTAGAACTGTGGCGTCCCGCCCAGGGCCTAGAATAATGGCTTTGAGAAATGGAGAAGCTTCTATAGGCCCTGGGGGTAGCGTTCTAGCTTTCCCATAAAAAGAAAACCTGGAGAGTCTTTGAGCAATGAGTTCAGGACTCAAAAATAGGTGAACTCAAACAAGGTTTATTTATTTACAATCAGTAAAACTGATGGCCCAAAAAGCTTGCTGTTGGTTGCTAGAAAAGTCCTTTAAGAAAAGGGGTTTCATCAACTTGCCTTTGCAGAGTGAAGGTTCCTCTCTTTGATTCCAGGGTTCCTTTGTTGCTCCAAATGGTCTTCCGGCACACAAAGTCCTGGGGTCCCCAGAGATTACAGTCTTTGGGTGAAGGGCTGGCCTTCCTATCACTGCAATCCTGGCTTGAGAGCGTTGGGAGAAAGCTATACGTGGACAAAGATGCGTTGTCTAAGCGAGAGCTTTAGATTTCCGCGTGCTTCGTCCATGTGCAATCCTTTGAATGGAGGCAGAAAGGAAGTCCAGCCTCCCAGGTAAACTCAGGAAGGGGAGGAGTTCAGGGTGCTGCTGCCAGATTTGGAGCAAACACAACTCCTCCCATCACAGTCCACATGTCAGAACAAAAGGCCATGCAGGTAAAGGGCAAACAGGTACACAATACAAATGCAAAACAAGCCCCGTGGGGGCACCATAAGAACCCTCTAAAATTCAGTGGATGAGCAGGACTATTGCACTAGTTAAGCCCCACTTGTGGTGTATATCCACACAGGAGAATTATAATTGACATTACATTAACTGCCATGGCTCAGTGCTATGGAATTCTTGGATTTGTAGTTTAGTGAGATATTTGCCCTTCTCCATCAGAGTTCCTGTGCTACAATAAACTACAGATTTCAGGATCCCATAAGATCCCATAAGAGTAAGTCAGTTTACTATTCTCTTCTGCGGATGAAGGGCTGTGTGTACATGTTTTGAAGACTTTGGGGGATATATATATATACACACACACACACACACACACATATATATATATATACACACACATATATATGTGTGTGTTTGAAGACTTTGGGGATATATATATATATATATATCCCCAAAGTCTTCAAACACATACATGTGCTATAGCTGCTTGTTATCACTTTGATGGATGTATACCTTCAAGTTGTTTCCAATTTCTACACCATACTGCCTCCACAGCATAGCAATATGAGGAGAGTCAAGAGGACTGTCATGTCCCCTTCTTTTACCAATGTTGTAAAACTGAGTCCTCACAGCACAGCAATCACTCCAAGTTAACAAAACAGAAAGCTCAGCTGCATTTAGTCTACCCGCAGGTTGAAATAATAGGGAAGAAATGCCCTTGGACATTTTTTTTAATTGCCAGCTGCGATTTCAGAGAAAAAAGAGCTTTTGTGTTGGCTTCTTATAGTGTTTGATCATATAAGAAAATAATGTGAGGGTAATGGCACAGGAATACTTAAGATAGGAATTCACAGCAATATGAGGAGACCAAGAACACAGGACTTAAGATCCGGATGAGACATTCATGAAAGGATGAACAAATAAGAGAAGTATAAATACAGTGGTTAGGCAAGAAACAAAATTGGAGGAAATAGGAAAAAGGAGGAGCAAGCTAGATGCCCCCAATGAGGTGTGTACTAGAACATATATTAGGAAGAACCAGCAAATAGAAGTCACAAATGGTCTGGACACAAGTTAAGGTGAAGGAGATCCAAGGCAAGAAGGAAGGAGTATGGCAATCTCCAGTCATGATCTGTGCCATATATCTTTTGCTGTTACCAGAACAGTTTATATTATTTGAATTGCCAGTCGTTTAGGATCGCATATCAGTCTGCCTGGAACAAAGCTACAGGCCCCATCTACACTGCCATATAATGCAGCTTGAAAGCCATAGTCTCAAAAGCTGCTGAGTTTTTTTTAGTGTTACTCCAAATACAAGCTTTGTTTGTTAAAAGAAGAAGAAAAAACGCTCGCCCTGATGGGGAAAAAAAGTGTCATGGAGATTGGGTTCCTTGGTTTTATTCAGATTCATTCAGAGGAGATGAAACATGGAAAAGAAACTTTTTCTGTCATGTAAGTTCAAATAGTTTCTCAGGCAAAGGACTCCATCACATTGAGGTCCTCAAGCCATGGGTCAGCGGAGCAAATGTGACAGGCAGCAGGGGAAACTCTCATCCCATGCCCTGCATTTCTGTCTTTCCCATTACATGGGGGAAGTCCCCATGCTATCCTTGGCTTACCTAATGTGAACAAGGATAGCCACTAGGCCTGGTTGATCCATGGTTCTAAATGGTTCAAAAGTACTTACAAAGCAAAAGTTCTGGTGGTGAACATTTCAGAACTATCAAAATTTCATTATTTCATTATTGGAAATTTTAAAGACAAAACCAATTAGGAGCTGCCATTTATAACGACATTTTGAAAGTTTTGTTAGAGTTCTGAAATGTTCACCATCAGAACTTTTATTTTGTAAGTACTTTTGAACCATTTAGAACCATGGATCAACCAGGCCTAATAGCTACCCATGTTCTCAGGAAACTTCAAGAACAGAGTCAGGATAGAGTCCTGCTGGAAGCAACCCTGTGTCATGTGATAGGCTCCAGTGGGCTCCGTCCTGGAAACATCCTGGAAGCATCCTAGGACAGAACCCAAGCCTCATGTGATGAGGTCCTATGTCGACATCTCCTTTATAGGGAATGTGTTTCTACATTAAACTTTCACAGGACCTTGATGCCATTTGGACATGCATTGGCCCTTGAATAGGCATCTGAAGAACTTTTCCCCTTATTGACTGCTCAGAGATGTTACTGATTTCCCATTCTGGGAACAAACAGGCAGGAATGACATTTTGTGGCATCTTATATTTCCTTCACTTTATGTGAAAGGCAGATCCATCCTTTATTTTGATCCTCAGTATTATAAGCTTCTTTAAAAACAATCAAGATGTTTGGATTTTAAAAATATAATCAGACTTACTTGGAGAGCATAACTGGAGAGCATAACTCTTGTGCCGATTGCTATGTATGCGTTTTGAGCATTCCTCAGCAATATCTGCTTCTTTGACCACACTAAAGAACAGGATAAACCCAATCCTCATTGTTTCATGTCTTGCAATATTATAATCTCCACTTGGTTTCTTCCTTTGCAAGATAAATTTAGGTATATTTCTCCCATTGTTTGAAAAATAAATCTTCTCACCCACCCCAACACACCCCATATACCATCCTTCCCAATTGCCTATTTTCCTACTTTCCTTTTAATCCAATTTGGTCCCCCTCTTTTATTGTTATTTTGAAATGTTGCAAATAAGAATGATTAAAAAAAAGAAAAAAATAAATCTTTTGAAGTAATCAGTACTGTCTGGAATACAAACAGCATTCTAAGTAACATATTCATTTTTAATACTGGGATTCTCTCCCATGGAGACATATACCCCGTCTCTCATTTCTTCATATTCTTCTTCATTTCATTCCTCAACTTAACATAGTTATTGTGAAGTACTATGCAATTTGAAATTGTCATTATAATGCCTAGATGTTTTCACATTCCTTTCAATTCTACAGCCAGTTGGGATTTTTGTTGTTGTTCGATTCTGTTTTATCTTGTGTCTTCGTATTTCTAGTCAACATTTCTGTCATTTATTTATTGATTTTCAAACCTTCTGCATCCCCAAATTCTTTTAATACTACAAATCACACCATTTCAGCCTGTGTATATTCGATAAAATGCTACTTTCCAAACTTAGGAAGAACAATGGCATTCCCACTAAGGGTGTGCAAAGCTTCAGACCTCTGTTTTGTAATCCGACAATCTGTATAATTAATTAACACAAATCTCCAAATTACTAATTTGAAAGGGACCCTCCGAAACATTTACGAATTGAAACAGCAGGCTCCAAAACTTTTGGAGGGATTTGTAAAGATTTGTTGTTTCAGAGCTTTTTTTCAATGTAACAAGTCTGCATGTATTTGTCCGGGGTGGGAAGTGGCAAGGGCTGATGTGATTGCCTGGCTGTGTGGTTCAGGGAAAGGAAAGACTCTATGGTTAAAATGGCACTTGTTCGTGGGCAGGCCCATTTGCTCTAGCCCTGACATATGGGATGTTCTATGGTTCTGAGGGCGAGCCATCACTGTGGGCACTGGCTCTCACTTCCTAAGGCGAGCTGCCGCCTCCTCCATTGGTAGTTTCTCCTGGAGCTGAAGCTCCCCTCTGAGATAAAAATGGGTGTGATCGAAACAACGAGTGTGAATGGATGCAATTTGTTTTTCCTTGGACTGGAAGAAAATATCTATTTCATTACCTTTCCAGTTGGCTATACAGAAACCATGAAAATTGTATGCCCTCTTGATGCAGTTGGCTTGGACTTTTTAGATGAACTTCATTTTGTTGTCCAATTAATACCTTTTTATAGGTGGGTCATTGGTCTCCCCCTTATCTCTGTCTGATGGAAGGCTTCCGTGGTAGATGTCCACAAAGGTATTTTAAAGTAGAGTCTTGATTTGTACTTTCTCCATACTCCGTATAGAGTATTTTTTAATAAGGGGACTCTAATTAGAGTCAATTTTTTCGTATATATTAAGTATCCATGTCATCCATAAATCATGTCATTCTAATCATATTTTAAAGCCTTTCAGCAAAACTTTTTTCTTTTCTTTCATAAATTCTAAGAATGGGGTCCATGTATCATTAAAGCTTCGTGGTGACCCATATCGTAGTAGGCATGTTAATTTATCCATTTCTGCCAGTTCTACTACTTTACTGAGCCATTCATCTTCCTCGGGTACTTGAGGCAGTTTCCAGTATCTGGCAAAGCTGATCCTTGCCGCAGTTATCAAGAAAGTTATCAATTTCTCAGCTTCCTTACTCAGCTTACATCCTGTAACATTTAAAAGATATAATTCTGGTTGCTTCTCTATCTTACATTTCATAATTTCTAATATTGTTTTGTGAATCCCCTCCCAGTAATTTTTAGTCACTCTGCAGGTCCACCACATATGATAGTATGTGCCCCTTTCCTGTCTACATTTCCAGCAGGCATCTCCATTATTTTTGTATATCTTGGCCAGTTGGGCTGGAGTGAGGTGCCATCTATAAAACATTTTGTATATGTTTTCTTTTAGACTATAGGCATAGGTGTATTTCAATTTAATATTCCAAATCCTATCCCATTCCTCTGGTTTAATGTTATGTCCTATATTTTTAATCCACTTTTGCTTGTATTCTTCTATCGGTCTCTTATCCTCTTTCTCCTGTTCTAATAAAATTTTATAAATTGAACTTATAGGCTTTTTAGGTGAGTATATCCCTATCTTCTCTATCTTATTCGATTTCTCTTCCCACCCTATCTGTTTATCTTCGTTAAATCTTTTCTTAAGTTGGCCGTATTGGAACCAGTTTGGTTCCCATTGACTCAGCTCCTCCTTCCCTTTTAACTTAAAAATCAAATCTTCTCTCTTTAGTAAGTCCTTATATTTGGGCTCCGAAGTTTCTTCAAATTTTCAGATTTGAAATGCTTCCACCGGGGAAACCCAGAGTGGAAGCTTCTTATAGTTCTTCTTCTTAAATTTAGTCCAAACTTTAAATAAAGCGGATCTAATTATATGATTATTAAAGCCCCTATCTTTTTCAATATAGTTGTAAAACAAATAGGCATGCCAGCCCCCTTTTATATTCGAGCCCTCCAGCTTTAGTAGATGTTTATCCTTCATTTAATTGTCTTGAGCATTTATTTAATAAATTCCCAGCTTAGATTGTCAAATGCTTTTCTGCATCTAAGAGCAGGAGAGCACCTTGTTTTTCCATTATGTTTATGGATGTATTCTACCAAATTGAGTATCACTCGCACATTTTCTCTAATTTGCCGAACACCAATTGTAAACTATTTGCTACAATACTGGCTAACAGACTAAATAATATACTAACAGGATGAATATATGAAGATCAAGCAGGCTTCTTACCTGGTAAAACAGGATGAATATATGAAGATCAAGCAGGCTTCTTACCTGGTAAGAAGCCTGCTTGATCTTCATATATTCATCCTGTTAGTATATTATTTTGTCTGTTAGCCAGTATTGTAGCAAATAGTTTACAATTGGAGTTCGGCAGTGAAAAAAGTTTGTTGTTCTGGATTTGTAAGGTACTGATCTTCTTTCAGGATCAATATAATGTTTGATTGTAGCCATGTCTCTGATATCTGCTTTTGTTTAAGTTTCTCAGTCAAAACTTTGTGGAAGGGTAGAGCAATTTTATCTGATAGTGCTTTATAATAGATTACAGTGAAGCTATCTGGTCCTGGTTCCTTATCTAATTTCAAACCCTTGATCGCCATTGGCACTGTGCATTGTTATTGGGTTTCAAGGTTTTGTTTTGAATCTATTCTTGCATTTGTTCTTGTGATAGTTCTTTTTGATAGTATTTTTGACATGTGTGTTTTATCTTTTGTTCTTTTATTTCTTGTTTATTTATTTTTACCACACTAAGATTTTTCATTTGCATTCCACTTTTAAATTTATTTGCTAGCCATTTCCCTGGTTTATTTACATGTTCAAAATATTTTTGCTTTGCATATTTACGGTCTTTTCCATTTGATGTACCATTAACATTGAGCCTTGTTGGCAAAGTTGTTTCAGCTCTTGGAGTTTTGTATTTGTTAAATCTTTTATTAATTGTCTTTCTTTTACTGTAATCCTCTCCTGTAATTCATTCATTTTTGTTGCCGTTCCTTTTTATGTATTTAATGTAGCTGGATCAATTTTACTCTCGTAAAATTTACTTGTGTCCCATAAATTTCTCAGAGATGTTTCTGGATGGGTATTTATTTGGAAGGCTCATTAATCTTTTTCTTACATTTATCAAGATTTTCTTCATTTTTCAATAGACCTTCAGTAATTAGCCATATGAATTGTTTTCCCAGGAGTTTGATTTCTATTGTTGTTGGGCAGCGATATGAAATAATCTTTAACTGGATTTGAGCTATTAAAATAAGATTTACTAAATTCTTAGTAATTCAAATCGTATCAATCCTTGAGTATAACTTGTGTCTACAGGGGCGGTCTAAGGTAATTTTCAATGGTAAGCGAACATTATTTTGATGCCCCCCCCCCCTCCGCGCATGCCCAGAAGCTCCTGTGCGCGGGCGCAGAAGCCTGTAAACACAGCACTCCCTATTTGGCACCGTGCCGACGGCACACAGGGAGGTTTGCTACGGTAAACACAGAGTGCACAAGGCCCAAAAAGTGCAACATCCGCGGCGTCGGAGTGCACAAGGCTGTCTGGCGGGCTGTCTGGCGGGCGGGGGAATGCACCCTGTACCCAGATGGCGCCCCACGCAGCGGCGTCCTTTGCCTGCCAGTAGGACTGCACCTGTGTGTCTATCAGAGAAGAAGGTAAATTCCTTTGCTTTTGGATGTAAGAATAGGGTTGCCATTTTTTGATATAAGAAATAAGTGACATTTACAGGATTTTTCACAAAAATAAGGGACACTTCATTAAAAACTTGAAACTCAAACATTAGGTAGAAATAGTTTTATTAACAGAATAAGATAATGATTGAAACTCACAAAAGAAACTGATTTATACCCTCTTAACAGTACATGGTATGTTTCTGCATGCTTTGTCATGCCGAAAAAAACATTATTAGAACTACCTTATTTTCTCTATCTGTATTTAGTACTTGACTTTGCTGACTTTAAAAGTGCACTGTCTAAACATTAAAACAAAATATATTTTATAAGACAGTACATCTTAATGATTATTATGTCATTAGTTAATGGTATAGTATAGTATGGGATACACAGCATTGTATAGTATTGGGATGCACAGCTAGGCCTATTTTAAAAGTAACTCTCAAGCAACCAGAAACTATCTTTATCCAACATGATCCAACATTCCCCTTGGGTAACGGTTAATTAGTCTACTGTACTTTGAAAAAGTCCTGTATCGCCTCTTCCTTCCAACGGGGACGCAGGCTGCCCTGCGAGTTGGAATCCCTGGGCAGGCATTGCCGTGGAAACCGCAGCGTGCAGCTTCCTCTGGTCAACCCCCGCCCAGTCCTGTCCTGCTAGTCAAAAATAAGGGACAGGGCCTGAAAATAAGGGACACAAATGTTAGGGCCAAAATAAGGGACGTCCCTTAGAATAAGGGACATATGGGAACCCTATGTAAGAACCTCCAGGCGTCTATGACTGAAAGTTCTTCTATCATATTCCTGGAGGTTTTTGATAATTTTCCTTGATTCTCTTAAATTGGATTTATAGGGGTTTTTTAAAAAATCCATATTGAAATTCACAATATAGTTGCAGTCTCCGAGCAAAGACATATGCATATACTCAATACCGTCCATCTCTTTTCAAAAATTTTTTTTTTGAAGAAAGGAGTTTTTGCACTGCTAGGAGCATAAATATTAACAATGAGTATTTTCTTTGTTTCTAATTCTGTCATTACTATTAGAAATCTTCCTTCTGTGTCTGTCACTGACATAAGATGGAAAAGAAAAGGGCAAAAAACCTGTAATGAGACAGTCTGCTTTGTAAGAGCCATGAATGATCATACATTTGAAACCAAACTACTCCCTCAGCTGCAGCAGGCAGGGCCATTGGGAATGAGGCAGAGCAAAAGACCACTTTTGATAGTATCTTAACCTCCAATTCCTTTTAGGTTAGGATTTTAAGCAAGAAGACTGATTTTAGCGATGTTCAGTCCCGATGTGGTTCCAAGGATAACATCACACATGCAGCAGGGGGAGGAAATGTAAGTAGATATAGTGCTAAGCAAGGTACCCTAGCTACCTATGGTGACCCCGCTCTGCATCACCTAGCCCTTTCTTTCCCTACTGAGCACTACTTCCCTTCCTGCTAATGTTTCACAAGTCACCTTGGTCTAGTGATGTGTCAGCATTGTGTGGTGAGTAGTGGGTCTCTCCATCTTTCCTTACAAACCACAGCAAACCCCTGGTCTTAGAAGAGACACGCACTTGCATCTGCCCAATCAAAGCATTGTGTTCCAGAAGGAAGTGAAAACAAACATTGGATCTAATAGAATCCACAATTATTCAAAGCAGAAAAACACACCAACCCTAACATCTTAAAGAGTGCTAACGATAGGAACACATTTGATGGATGAATCTCCCAGATTAAGTTTTGGTGACTTGGAGATACATTTGGCAATACGTACTTTATCATATTACCTCCTCTCCAAGTTGTAGCAGTAGCTACTGGAAAGAACATAAATAAGGATAGGTGAATGCAGCTTTTCCTTGCCACCCCTGCCTAATGAAGGTTTCCTTCATAATGACTGTGTTGTACCAGAGGCAGCTAGTGAGCCAAGAGCCACACTATGTGCTACTGCTTAGTCATTTGGGTAATTTGATCCCAAACTACTTGCTGAAACTGCTTCATGGTAAGTTCAGAAACAGAATTCCAATAAAGCACAAAAGGCAGGATATCCTGGAAATATGATGCAACATAGTATAGGTGAAAAATAATCCTAAATCTCAATACATAACACTGAAGCCAACTTTCTTTTGTTTCAGAAAATAACCTCATTTATTTTCCTTATTTACAGTTTTCACTTTACTAATTGAACAAGCTTTAACATGGTTCTGCTAAATTCACTGTCCAAATGGGGAGCTTGCTGTATTAATCTGGGTGTTTCCCTCCTTTGTGGCATGATTGTATTCTTCTAACCACCTCTTCTCTTGCAGTATTTTGCAAAATCTGGGCACATCCCATTTCTCCTTCTTTGTTGTCTTGCTTATGAGATCTCTTTTCAAATTTTAACAGATTCAGATTGTAACCAAGAAGATAGACCTGAGCCATGTGACTTCCAAATGTGGTTCACTGAAGAATATCCGCCATAGGCCAGGTATTGTTGAACTCCTTTCATGTCTCTGTGTAATACTCTGTAAAGAGTGTAGTGATACATTGTTTCCAGAGTTTCCGATTCCATTGTTATCATAAGTATCAATGGTAACCCACAGTGCCATGATAAAATATAGAATGGTATATTAAGCTTTTAGGACAATGTAAAATCATTATAATAGTTGCAGGAGTATTGTAGTGCACATTGTAAATTATTTCTGACAAAAATTATTTATTTATTTACTTACTTACTTACTTTATTTATATTCCGCTCTTCTCACCCCATAGGGGACTCAGAGCGGATGATAGGTACACATACTTAGCAGACAATCCCTGCTGTTTCCACATACACACATATAGATGAACAGAGGCAAACTCTGGCCACCAGGGGGAGCTGACGCACTCTTCATCTCTCAGCGTCCCTAGCATCCCTTGTTGTTCCTTCCACATTCCTCAGCGTTTCTGGAGTTCTTTAGTGGCCTCATAATTCAGTCAAAATTTGCCTCCCCACTTAATGCAGTACCTTTATCTCCTACTTGACAGATGCAACTGTCTTTCGGGCTGCAAAGGTAGACAGCAGGCTACACTTAAAGGTTGAGCACACACCTCGACCCGGGCAGGCCTCAAACTCATGACCTACTGGTCAGAGAGATCTTATGAGGCTGACACTTAGCCAACTGCGCCTCATTCCCGGGGCTAAATAAACTTACAGTCACAGCACATGGTTCTCCAGCAGAAAACTTTAAACAATACATTTTGCAAAGATGTGTCCACGAAAAGACAAGAGTCATCAATTCACTGAGAGCTGCCATTAAATCTTTTTACCTGCTCAGGTGAAGGTACCACTACTTTGCCAATGTTAGGCGATATATCTGTCACAATATGTCCAGGAAAATGAAATTTGTGCCACATGATAGCTATGATTTCAAAAGTACAATTTTGGTGAGTGATAAGGAATCTTATCTGGAGGAAGTTTGAAAGGGCAGGCTTGTAAATGACCTTTCTGAACCTATGAGAAATGAATGACCACTGATGATAAGTGACACTAAAGAAAGTCAGTATGAAAACAAACAATATATATGTACATGTACATGTATATACATATATATTGTAAAAGGAGCTAATTCACTACGCTCCGAGGAGCTCAACCTCCTTGTGGTGCCTCCCCTCGGAACCTGCCGACTAGCCACTACACGGCGGAGGGCATTCTCTGTAGCCGCCCCAAGTCTCTGGAATGGCCTCCCGGAGGAGATTCGCACCATCCGCGCTCTCCTGCCCTTTCGCAAGGCCTTGAAGACCCCCCCAGCCTTTGCTGAGGGTTGTGCTCTTAATATGTTTTAATCTGTTGTGATGTGTAATATGTTTTTAACTGCTTAATTGTTTTATTTCTCGGTGTTTTTGCTTCTTTGTAAACCGCTCTGAGCCCCGGAGTGAGCGGTATACTAAATCGAAGTTAATAAATAAATAAATAAAAAATACAAGCTTTCCAGTTTATTATTATTATTTGTTAGATTTATTGGCCGCCACTCCCAGCCAGCTCGGGGCGGCTTACATCAAGCACCACAATAAAACAACAAATCTACAACAGCAATAAAACCACAAGGATAAAACAATTCCTAAGAGATAACACAAATCCTAGGAGATAGCACATTACAACTCAAAGGCCTGCCGGAATAGAGCCAACTTGCAGGCCTTCCAAAAAGCCAACAGATTACGCAAGGCCTGAACCTGAATAATTCCAGTACTGCAGTACAGTAGGCTCTCCATATCCACGGATTCTGTATCCACGGATTCTACCACCCATTACTTGAAAATACCACACACACCCCCAAAAAAATCCCTAATTAAGCTTCGGTTTTTCCATTTTTTCAAGGGGTATCATTTTACTCCACCATTGTATATAATGAGACTTGGACATCTGAAAATGTTGGTACCTGTGTATGCATGTCCTGGAACTGAACCCCAACAGACAGTAAGAGCCTAGAGCAGTTTAAAAAGCTAGAGACAGAAGAATAGTTTTTCTGAGCATTTTCCGCCATTCTGTGTTAAACAGAGACAAAAGTTTCAACTATATATCTCTGGACTATATTTTTGTAAAATACGAGTTAATTCTTTAAAATATCCTAAAAAGCATATATGGGAAGCTACCATATTTGCTTATAAATATTTTTCTAATACTACTCTCATTTGAATTATAGCGATCTATATGTTTTAATGACTGTTTTAATGTATACGTTCTTATTATGTGTGTTTTTGGTATTGAATTGCTTCCTATATATGTAAGCCACATTGAGTCCCCTTTGGGGTTGAGAAGGGTGGGGTATAAGTATGGTAAATAAACAAACAAATAAATAAATAAATGGAGACTACTCATCAAATACATTTTAAATACAGCCCCACAAAATTGTGACAATGGTTAGGTGGAAAGATGAATTAAGCAAAAAGCTGAAAAAAAGTAAACGAGGCTCCATTATACATATATACATGGTTTTTACCATAAATGACCTGTTTTGTCACTGTCATTTTTTGCCTCCATGACATGCAGGTGGGGGGCGAGTGAAAATCGAGAGTGTGAAACTGGATTTTAAAGAAAAGGCCCATGCCAAGGTTGGTTCGCTTGAAAATGCTCACCATGTACCTGGAGGAGGTCACATCAAGGTAAGCCATAGCCATCGCCATTTCTAAAACTACACCCATATTGACATATCCATTGCATGATCTTGTAAATGCACCACATTGGATCATAAGGAAGTTTGATAAATAAATATTGTTGTTGAAGTCCATGGGATATATTCAATAGCTTGTTATTTTCATCCCAATTACTCTTTATTAGCAACAATACAAGCTTCATTGTGGTTAGAAACCTCTTACTCCCCACGGTCACCTTTGAAACCATTTTCCTTTTCCCCACTCTTTCTTTTATCTTCTCTTCCACTCTTTTTCTTTCTGGTTTACTTTTCCATCACTCCATCCTCTCATTCAACCTTTCATTTTTCTCATTGGCTCTCCTCACCATGCCCTTCAGTTTTCTTTCTCAGCTATTTATTGTTATTGATTTCATGATTACTGCTTAGAAAATGCCACAGAAGTTTTAAAACTTCCTGACCAGGACAGCTGCTGCCATTTGCTGAGAGAAAATGCTTTTGAAACCAGTCAGCAATAGTAACAAAATCCACTATGAATTTGGTAGAGAAACATAGCAGAAATGTGTCAGTTATCCCATCTAATAGCTTTAACTACTCCGGAGATGAACAGCCTCATAGCATCACTTTTGATGATTTCCAGTGCTAACTTGACTCTATAGAAGAGTCAAACAGATTAAATTCAGACATATTGGTTGGTCCTAATATAAATTTTCATTGCAATAAAAAAAACTTCAGGAAAAAACATAGCTACCCTTTCTTTTTAATTTATTTATTATTTCTGTCTCCCTAGACCAGGGGTGGGCAATTATTTTTTCCAAGGGGCCGCACCTAAAGGCTGACCTACATTCTAATCTACATTATTTATTTATTTACTATATTTACTATACATTACACATCATTAATATTAACATATTAATATATCAAGAAATATTCATATATTATTAGTATTAATATCATAATTATTATATTATAGTATATATATAGACATTATAATATATTGAAATTATAATATAACATTATTATATTATATTATTTTATATTATTATAATAAAATTATTATAAAATAATAATAAAAACCACTAAAATAAAATAAAATAAAATTCAAGAAGACAAAGTGTGAACCAAGATGAAGGCTGACATCCTGAAGAGTGGAAGGATCCCAAGATGGAATGGCCCAATGACCCCAGCCCAGAGGAGGGCAAAGCAGACCCAGCCGCCGCCGCAGCAGAGGAGAGCAGAGCAGCAGGCGATCGGAGGCTGCAGGCCTCTGCCCGCTCTCGCCCCCAGCCATTCCCCAGCTGATCGCCCTGCTATGGAATGCCTGCCATCCCTGGAGGGGATCCGGGCCTGCAGGGGGAGCACTCGGTAATCTGAGGTGGCTGTTCACCCTGGCGACCCAGAAGACGATCAAGTCTTCCGGGTCGCCAGGGCGATAAGCCCCTGCAGGTCGTGGAGTGTTCCCGCTGCAGGCCCGGATCCCCTCCAGGGATAGCAGGCACTCCAAAGTCGCCGCTCCTCTGGCCTGTCTGCCAACACAGGCCCCACAGAGCCCGCGATGGGATGGCGGCAGCGGCATCCCTTCTTCTTGGCCCCGCCCCCCATGCCCTTCTCCCCGGGCCGGATCCGGCCGCGGGCCGGAGGTTGCCCACCCCTGCCCTAGGCTATACTACCCCAAACTGGTACTTTCCAGATATGTTGGATTATAACTCATGTAGTTCCCAGAAAGTATAGACAATGGCTATGCTGGTTCAGGAAAAGTGTTTTGGAAAAGTCCAAAACATCTGAGTTGGAAAAAAACTATTTTAGACATACTTTTAGTATGAATGATTCCTATGAACTTTACAACACAAATTTCCGAATCTCTATTGAATTATCTAAATAGAAACTCCCAAGTCCATTCAAAAGCCCCTTATTGTGCTAACATCTGTAGGGAAACTTACAAAACTTATTTTGTAAATGCTTTACCATAATATCCCATGAAGGTAGTCAGTTCACACACACCTCCAATCTGTTTTGGAACGTAGAAGGATTAAGAATGAACTCAGATTTAAGGATCCTGGTCTGGTAACTTTTCTGGCACTTTCTAAAGACACTGTGTAAGGACAATATCACTTGATGCTTGCAAACTGAAATTGCAGCAGGATAACTCCAGCCTTGCTAATACTTACCATGTGATGCTGATCTGCGTTCCTTTCATGAAAGTAGCACACATGTTTATTGGTTATTGGTATTAGTATGTATACCCCACTTTTTCTCTGCTCAAGGAGAGTCAGATCAGCTAACATTAAAAACTATAACAATGTATGGATTAAAACCTAACATATATAAACATTAAAATAGAATTAAATATCTCTGGCATTACTTCGCAAACGAAGATTCTTAGGAAGGACTCATCCCACGCTTTTTACAAGCGCGTTGATGACTTAAAAAGTTGGATGTGTCCTTCGAGCGTGTGCAATGGATTTTTCTGGTGGAGCGCAGCGTGCACAGAACTGGCCTCACCCTTTAAACCAAAGGTTCGTCTGCCGGGGCCTAGCAACCTTGGACGGTGGCAGCGAGGTCCTCAGGTCATAGGTTTGATTAGAGTTACCTTCTCTTAGATGGTTGACCTTACAGGGTTAGACGAGCACCATCTGCCCGGGTTTGAAATTAGAGTTTTCCTTCTCTTAGGATGGTTGCCAAAGGCTAGAGAGCCCACCCTGCCTGTTGACACTCTTTGTCAGACCCTTCAGTTGTGACCTGTCTGGCATGGGAGGCCCTACCGGTGGCTATTATGCCACCACCAGCATAGCTCACAACTTCATTAGGGTACACAAGCCTCTCCCCCATGACAAGGGGGCGCCAATGGAGAGGAGAATTAAATATAGGACTATTAAAATACATCATTAAAATCAATGAAACCATTAAATAAATCTATATAAAACACAGCACCCCTTGACTTGGTCTTAAAAACTTTCCTCTGTCTGAAAAAAGGTTTTAGGCTGCTGCTGGAAAGATAACAGGGAGGGGTCCATTCTGACTTCCCTGGGAAGAAGGGATTCCAGAGTCAAGAGACAGCCACTGAGAAGGAAGGCCCACTCTCTTGTTCCCACCAACCAAGCTTGAGGTGGTGGTTGAACTGAGAGAAGGGCCTCTCTTGAAGATCTCAGGGCCCAGGCAGGTTCATACAAGGTGATGCAATCAGCCAGATAGCCTGGACAGGTGTCTAGGGCTTTACAGGTCATAACCTGCACTTTGAATTCTGCCCAGGAACATGATGGCAGCCAGTGCAGCTTCTGCAACAGCGGAGTTTTATGCTTCCTGTAGCCAGCTCCAGTGAGCAATCTGACTGCAGCTCTTTGGACCAGCTGAACTTTCCAAGCATTCTTCAGAGGCAGCCACACATAGAGCACGTTACAGTAATCTAGACGGGATGTAACTAAGGCATGTACCACTGTGGCCAGATCTGGCTTCTCAAGGAATGGGTGCAGTTGCAGCACAAGTTTTAATTGCGCAAAGGCCCTCCTGGCCATCACAGAAACCTGGGCCTCCCGTTCAATGCCAAGTCCAGGAGAGCCCCCAAACTTCAGAAGTGTGTCTTCAGAGGGGAATGTTACAGTAATCTAGATGGGATGTAACTAAGGCATGTACCACTGTGGCCAGATCTGGCTTCTCAAGGAATGGGTGCAGTTGACACACAATTTTAATTGTGCAAAGGCCCTCCTGGCCATCCTAGAAACCTGGGCCTCCAATTCAATGTCAAGTCCAGGAGAGCCCCCAAACTTCAGAAGTGTGTCTTCAGAGGGGAATGTAGGCTGAATCCCTATTCCTTAATCTGGTGTGATAAAATTCTAAAAAATTCTAAAGGAGTATCCCTCATACCCAATTGCATCATGTTTTTATCAGCCTCCTTTCATTACACAGATTGACTGCCAGAAGCTGAATTTCCGAGAGCATGCTAAGGCCCGTGTGGACCATGGAGCAGAGATCATCACGCAGTCCCCAGGTCGATCCAGTGTGGCTTCTCCGCGGAGGCTCAGCAATGTCTCCTCCTCTGGCAGCATCAACCTGCTTGAATCTCCTCAGCTTGCTACCCTCGCTGAAGATGTCACTGCGGCCCTAGCTAAACAGGGCTTATGAATTTGCTTCATTTTGCAGTGTTTGAAGTAATAATATTTAGGCATGAGCTCTTGCCAGGAATGGGCTCTGAGCAGGTGTTAACATTCATTCTTTACCATGTCTAAAATTAAGTCTCATCCCAAGACTGTAGTAACCGTAAAATAAAATAAAACCTGGGGAAAAGATATTTATAGAAGCAGAAATTGACCTGATTTCCATTTTCAGCAGGAAGACACTGGCTTTAATGTGGGTACAATTGCAGTATATTACATTGGACAATTATTGTTGCTCTGCTCTGTCTTGCATGGAGTACTGTACTATGATACAATGCATTTTTACCTTTCATGTGCCTGAAGGCCATCCACCACTTTTTGAAGAGCCTTGTTAAATACCTTCAGTTGCTCATTTTACTCGTTGGTTGATGGATGGAATTAAGGAACATCTCCCCTTGTAATCGATTAACAGGTTAAATTAAACTGGAGAGTCTTGAGTCCCAGACAGAAAGGCCACTAAAGAAGTCCCAGCTTCAAGAGGGTACGCACGGGTGGGGTTATTTTATATAAATGTGTAGAGGAAAGACTCAATTAAGTTATTAATGTCATTGAACTTGGATAATTATGTCAGTGTATAGCTGATTCCAATAAATTATTTAACTAATAGTTAAAAGAAAGTAGTTCGAGGGAAATCATATGAACTGAAGTGCGGGGAAATCATATGAACTGTATTGGGGAACTGACTTTTTTTTTCTTTTTTAAGAAGCAGCTATTGAAACTAAGCAATGGAACTGTGTCTGATTGGAATGTTGGTTAAGCAGCTAGGTTTGTGTCTACACTACTGGTTTCACATCCTTTCCATCTGTTTGATACAGTATTATTATAGATATATATTTCTCTGTGGCCATTTGTGATACGCCCTCTCATACTTGAATATTCTACTTCTTTATTCACAGTATCTGTGTTTCTTGCACCCTTTGGTGTTGCAATTTTAGGTATGTAAAAGTAGATGTTAGCAGGGTTTTTATTTCCCTAGTCAGACTTTAAAAAAAATTAAAAAGACAAAAGATCTTTTTAGCATGAAATTGCTTTCTGTAACATCTCAAAACTGTGACCCTGTTTTAGTGCCAGATGCAAGTCTCTTCTGTGATACTAGAAAAAAAATTCTTCTCCTTCCTTTCTCCCATTTCTCATTCACCTCTCCCCGCTATAACCGACTTTATGGTGTCCAGGCATTTGTAAACAGAAGGATGGTTTTGGGGTACGGATATTTACAAAATCAAATGTTGAAATAATGGCTTTTAAAGAAAAATCCTGTCGTAGGAATGAAGCTTAAAGATTTTTTTAAAAAAATAAAAATTCTTTTGCTAAAGTTGAAATTCCAACAAACAAGGGGGAGTTTTGACAGAAGTTCTTCGTTCTGTTCTTTTCACGGCATCTTTATTTAGATGCCTCGTATAGAAAAGTGTTGCTCTGGAGAGATGCATGCATAACATATGTTGATTGCTGGTAACATGATTAAATAAGCTCCCTATGTAGCATCACTGAAGTGATGGAAGTGATAAATAGATCTGCAGACAGACTATGTCAAATATGAAAAGTATACGAAAAGTGTGTATAATAAGAAAAACACCCAGGGACACCGAAACAATAAAACGACTGGAGTCTATGGGATTTCTACCACTACCTACTTGGACACTTTAAGAGGAAGATGGTATGGTAATATGACATATAAGTAGACACTTGTCTACTCATGATATATACACTAGCTTTGGCTAGATGATAATTAAATTTCAGCCTGTAGATTGATTGCTCTTTTCCTTAGGAAATCACCTACATTATGTTTGCATGATCTCAAACTGAGCTGTACATGAATGGTTCATTAGGATGTCTGTGTACAGGAACCTATTTCAAAAGGGCTAGCTCTTAAGCATCTTAATTTAACTTTGTTATTTCTAAGATTGAGGCTTAAACACATTTTAAAGAACAAACACACCACCCAAGAGTCTTTCTGACACCATAAGATACCAAATTTTATAATGGAATAAAGCTTTCCTTAGATGCACAGATCGGATTGCTATTGTTGTTCATACTAGAAGGACATTTCTGACTGAGGAATATTCCAGAGTTCTTCCACAAAGGAATGCAATTCTGTACATTTTAAAATCAGACCCTAATTTCATTAAAAAATAATTTCCAAAGTGCTATAGGCTGTCCCTTGTAAATGGATAGGGACAAATAAAATTTCAGTATAGTGAGTTGTAGAACTTCTTCAAGGATATGGGGATGAACTAGTCTAAACATTCTGACACATTACATCTTAAAAACTGTGGCGTATTATAAGATGTTTTGTAAAGTCTATAATGCAGTCGTATAGTTAAGAAAAGGGTTAGTTTAGAATTTAAAGTGCGTCAGGAGGATTGTTCTACCCTGTGATTGCTGTGATGTTACTTAGAATAATCATACAATATACAAACACACACACACACATCTATATTTAAAAGAACCCTGTTGGGTCATCCCAAAGGTCCATGTCACAGAATTCCTTGTTTCAGGAAAAACAAAAGGCAAAAGAGTCTGATTTTTAATGCCGCATTGTCACTTAGACTCTATGCTGTTGGTTTTGCAGGTTAGCCTCTCAATGTTTTTATGTCTTTCTCCCCATTCTTAGAGCAAGATAGTGCCCAAGGTACTACTGAACCTCATGTGGGCTGGTGCTGAGTGTCAGCCAGTCAGGACAGTGTAATCTGTGACTATTTTGTATTCTGCTCTTTTTTGGGATATATACACATTCTAGATGGTGAAGTTATTTATTGAGTATACATGTCCAAAGCTGCCAAGTCATTGATTCCATGCTGCAAATTTATATTTCCCATCTGAAAGCT
The DNA here is from genome assembly GCA_030556195.1 of Anolis apletophallus. NCBI lineage: Eukaryota > Metazoa > Chordata > Lepidosauria > Squamata > Anolidae > Anolis > Anolis apletophallus. The sequence goes on along the minus strand of JARBWK010000002.1, from coordinate 194,965,759 downwards.
CAGTCCTTGTGATCGATAATCGTCCTTCCATAGAACAAGTTGCAGAAATGGATGAAATCACGCAAGTTGAAGAGCCAGCAAGAGGCCCAGGCTCTGATATAAGAAATGTGCACAGGGGGGTGGAGGGGATTGGGGGGGGGTGAACATTGTATATCAGGAAAGCATTAAACAATTTTTAATCTCTTGAGTGTAGGTTTAATGTAAAAGCTAAGTGAAATGATTCAATCAGAAGATCTCACATGGATACCCTGCTAAATGTGATCCAGACAAGAACATTATTGTAAATTAATTGGCAGGAAGTATTCTTTGTATACTGTGCCCATTTAAAGAAGGCTAATTTACTTAGTTTACATTTTAATACCACATTGCCTGCCCATCCCCGAAATAATGAGACGACACACAAATAAGTTTGGGTTCAAATTTTGGGCAACTTTTATTTAAATGTTACCTATTTAATTTATGCCTTAACCTAAACTAATAGGTGTCAAGAACCTGGTGAACAATCCCAGCTGGTTATACCCCTCGGCTAAATGGGATGAAAACCTAATTTCCCTGGTAATCAAAACCGGGTAACTGCTAAGGGAAATGGATAGAAGTCTTTTCGAACATGTCGATATCAGACTCTCCCATTCCTGGGCCATCAAATCTTACCTCACTGATTATCTAACTTTCTGGTGTGTGTTTTTGCAAATGACCCACCCCCCTAAAAGGTGGGGGCCTTGTGTGAACACAAACTTTGTATTTTCCTATCTATTTTCCACTAAGGCCTATTTATATAAACACACCATACTATCTATCCCCTAAACAGTATAGGGTTAGGCAAAAAACCCTCCCAGAACATGAGAAGGGAAGAATTCCTAACCGGCTCCGACCGGCAACCATACTATACGTTTAATGGACAGGTGTGGCGGGCCGAATGAGGACCTAAGGGGCTAGCCACGCCCCCTTCTCTGGATGGTTCTATTTGGAACCATCCATTCTCTCCTTCGGGGGGTGGGGGGCAACTGCTCTCTTCACCCAACCTTGCTGGGAGAAGAAAGTCCCTTACCTAGTTTTGCACTTTTGAACCAATGCTCAAATCAAATCAGAATTCAATTCCCAGTTCATCTTGCAGTTGAGCTTATTTTTTGGAGACAAAAATGCATGCAATGTTTATCAGACGTAAAAATGACCCAGACGTGAGACTAGAGAAGATTTTAAGTTTAACATCAAGTTAAGATAGGCAGAATGAGAAACGGAAAGGGATCATTGTGACCACTTCTTACGTCTTTGCCAATATTATTGAGTTCTGGGACAGTAGGGGTCTGTTTTCTAAGTTTAAGTAAAATTAACTAAGGTGCACGTAGGTGAATAAAAATGGCCCAGTGCAAATGTTTCAGTCAAAAATTAAATTGAAGCCCTTTGGGTAAAAAAATTCTCTCTCTTTATGTAGATTTACTTCTGTGCAATTCTAGGCATGAAGGAATTGAATAAAAGATTGACTTTCATTCACCAGCAGTAGTCCAAGATGTTAATTATGGGATAGTCCCCATTCCCTGGGACATTATGCATAGATTGTTAGGCTTTAGAAACCTCTTCCCTTTAAGGTTACTTGCAAATATGTATGTCTGCCTAATTTGTGTGGGCTATCATGTCATGATAAGCAGGCAAGGGACTCTGCTGTGATTCCCTTCCAAAAGAACACATCATGCACACAATGCCTTAGAGATGCTAAATTAAGCAGTAGATCAGATGTCCAACCTAAAACAGGCCAGAAATTTCAGGCTGTCATTCTTGAATTGCAAGGCTGAACACACACTAAACATCATGGCCTTTCTGCTCTACTAGAACTGGAAAAACAGGGATGATGTTGAGCCCCAAGAAGAGCGACATGTTTGCGAAATTTGGGTTTGTAATCAGTTCATTGGGTCACAACTTATACAGGGCTAATGTGGGTTGTGTTAGCTTTTGTTCATTGCCAGTAGAATAATCAAGCACATTCCCGTAAATGTCCCATATAAATAGCATAGCTGTTTAATGCTCTGGTAAGGACAGGGCTGACAGCCATTTCAACTTTAGCAAAGAAAATTAAAACATCTTCTGTGCACTGGGATTTCCCCCCCTTTTCCTCTTTCCTTTTCCTCTGAGAAACACATTAGGCCATAAAAACGCCTGTGGGGTTATTTCTTTTCCTGATAATTCTAGAGCCTGTTATCATAAAAGAGGCATTTCTTGAATGGCTGGTGGTAGGTAGTTCATGTTTTTCAATCCAACTTGCAATTGTATTTGTTGCTGTATAGTGATTGTTTTGCAAAATAAAAATGCTTGTCATCTAATTGCTTGCCCCTTGTCTTTCTTCCCTAAAATCTTTGTTGTTGTGCTGCTTTATTTATTTATTTCATTTATAACCCACCTTTCTCTACCTCCGAAAGGGGGACTCAGGGCGGCTGACAAAAGGCAACAATTCGATGTCGAATACATAAGTACAAATAACAGCATATCAAATATAACTACAGATTAAAATCAGTTAAATATCAAAACAACTACTTAATCCTCATTCCACATTCATAGGCTGTCCAAGCTAATCCGCTGTCCGCCTCCACAACATTGTCATTACTCAATTGTCCGTCCGCTGCTCCACATCAACCAAACGCCCGGTCCCAAAGCCATGTCTTTAATTTTTTTTCCAAAGGAAAGGAGGGAATAAGTTGATCTTATTTTGCTGGGGAGCGAGTTATACAGGCGAGGGGCCACTACCAGAAGGCCCTGTCCCTTGTCCCCACCAAACGTATTTGCGATGAAGGTGGGACCGCAAGCAGGGCCTCCCCGGAAGATCTTAAATTTCGAGGTGGAGATACGTTCGGACAAGTATGCTGGGCCAGAACCGTAAAGGGCTTTAAAGGTCAAAACCAGTACTTTAAATTGTATTTTATTTTATATTTGGCAGTATTTCACACTATAAACAATATACATAAAGTGCTTCTGTCATTATTTGATGCAACATCAGAAGGAACTTCTTAATAGTGAGAGCAGTTTGGCAATGGAACCAATTGGTTGTAAAGCTGGTGAGGGCTCCTTTGAATGTCTTCAGAAAGAGGCTGGATGGCTATCTACTGGGGATGCTCTTGCTGGAGATCCTGCATTGAGTAGGTTGGAGCTGATGACTCATTCCAGCACTATTTATTTATTTACTATATTTATATACTGACCTTCTCACCATGGGGGGACGGGACTCAAGGTGGTTTACAACATACTAATGGCAAAAATTCGATGCCAACATGCACGTGGTCAGAAAAAACCATAATAACTAAACACTGACATATAACTATAAATTAAATAATTAAAATAATTAAACATGAGACACAAACAACATTTCAGCATTTAAAAAACAATAGAAACAACCTAGTATAAATCTTAAAATCACATTATCCAGTCTGTGATTTCCTGAACATTAAACTGGTGGCCTCCGTCGTGGCTTAACAGGTCAATTCACACTACACAATCATGGCATTATAATACCATTTTTATTTCCATGGCAACCTCCCTTTGAAATGAGATGGGAAGTTTAAGGAAGGTCCCTTAGAATCCACAACCAAAAAAATCTCCACACAACTTCATACTGCTTCTATAGTAATGGTTTGAGCATTGGACTACAACTCTGGAGACCAACATTTGAATCCCTGATCAGCCATGGAAACCCACTGGATGACTGTAGGCAAGTTGCACTCTCTCAACCTCAGAGGATGGTAAAGGGGCAAAGTAAAGGAAAATGGGGAAAGAGTGAGAGGTGCAAAATGAAAAAAATGAGGCATTGTGAAGGCAAAAGGATAGAAAATTGGCAAATATGACGGGAGGTCAAGTGGTAGAGTTTAAGAAGAGAGAGGAACACAGGAGTTTGAACAAATCTTGCCTAGAAAATCTCTTTAGGGTTGTCATACATGCTGCCTATTTTATTTGCTGTTACCTGCCCCGAGCCTGCAGGGAGGAGCGGAATACAAGACCGAACAATAAATAAATAAATAAGTTAGATACAACAGTATTGAAAGACTACATAATAACTGAGGCAGAATCTACATTGCCATATAAAATCCAGATTATCTGCAGTGTAGACTCATAATCCAGTTTAAAGACCGAACAATAAATAAATAAATAAGTTAGATACAACAGTATTGAAAGACTACATAATAACTGAGGCAGAATCTACATTGCCATATAAAATCCAGATTATCTGCAGTGTAGACTCATAATCCAGTTTAAAGAAGATAATGTGGATTATCTGATTTGATAATTTGGATTTTATGGCAGTGTAGATCCAGACAGACTTTCTGCCACAAATGCAGCATGAAATGTTCTAGAACTGGTAACTTCTGACATTTATTGCTTTTTTCAGACTGTAAGAATTTAATACAGATGCTTTGCTTAATAGTTCCTTCAATATGCTTGAATATGTGGCAGCTAGGGACATGGATTTGATGAAATAAAAACTGCAAATAGGAATCAAGGGAGAGGGTAAGGATAAGATACCAATAAAATGTCTTTGTACAATTTTTTAATAATATATTAGGAAGTTGTTAGAAATAACATGTTCCTTCCCTTTCCAAAACTATCAATTTTCTTTCATTTTCCTGTCTCTTCTCCTCCCTCGGCTTCCTATCTGTCCTTCTCCCAGTTTACTATTCCTCTAGCAACCATTCCCTAGCACCTGTTGCCATGACTTTTTTTCTCCGAACATTACCTTTTCCCCATCCCTGTTATCTATTGCCACTCATCTCTGTTTATTCTGTGCCACAAATGCTAGGTATAAAAGGAGGATTGGCCTTCAGTACATAAATATAGATATCAATACAAACAGAAGAATTGCGTCCCTATTTAACGTCATCAGAGACCTTTTACCATCTATTCAATCACATACGCCTCCACAATTGAAGTAATGATACATGGCAATGGCAAAGCCTAGATTATGTGTCATCTGGCTGAATTTCTCAAACAAAAAAACCCAATTTCTTAGGGGGGGTTATGTTTCCTTACCAGCCATAGTGGAGTGGTGTTCCAAACGGAGGCCCTCCCAATTTTCACTGGTCATAGCAGTGATAGTGTTTTGTTCAGCATCCATTCTAGCCTGCCCTCTTCTTTGTTATAACCTAAAAACAGATATTGCAAACTATGCTTAGGCTCATGGTTGTACTGCCCCTGTCAGTCAATGCTGGAAGAGAAGCAAACCTTAGATCACCGCTCTCTGTCCTCTAGAAAGTTTCACAGTGTTTGCCTTCTCTGCTTTCACAGGTTGGTAAGTAATTCAAGGAGACTATAGACAGCTCATTTAACACACAAACTAAATTCCAAAGTGGAAACAGGGCCAGGGCCGGATCTTATGTTACGTGAACTACACGCCCGTGGGTGGCGCCATAAATTCAGGGGCGCATCTGACTGCCAAACACCCTTTCTCAGTCTCCAGCCCGGTGTAAGGTGGCCCAAATGCGCACGCACGGAACCAGCATGAGCATCCAGTGCAGCAGGCCAAAGCTGCCCACAACGGCTCCACGAGGCCGGAGACCAAGGAGGAGCTCCCAGCAGCTAGAGGCAGAGCCTCCGTCCCCGGCCGCCAAACCCTCCTCCTCAGTCTCCAGCCCCGTGGAAGGCGGCCCACCCGCGCCGCACCAAATGCGCACACGCGGAACCAGCTGGTTCCGCGCGTGTGCATCCGGTGTGGCATGAGCAAGCCACAGTGGCTCCACAAGGCCGGAGACCAAGGAGGAGTGCCCGGCAGAGCCTCCACCCCTGACTGCCAAACCTTCCTCCTCAGTCTCCGCCCCCATGGAAGACGGCCTGCCTGCACAACACCAAATGCGCATGCGCGGAACCAACTGGCTCCGAACATGTGCACCCGGCGTGGCATTTGGTGCAGTGCGAGGAGGCGAGAGGGGGCTCACCGCGCAAGGCCGGAGAGAAGGTGGGATAGACATTGTTGTTGGTGGGGGGTTGCCAAAATAATGTTTGCTTATCATTGAAAATCACCTTAGTCCGGCCCTGTACAGGGCCCTTCCACACAGCCATATAACCCAGAATATCCATGAGATAATCCACAATATCTGCTATGAACTGGATTATCTGAGTCCACACTGCCCTATAATCCAGTTCAAAGCAGATAATCTGGATTTTATATGGCAATGTAGAAGGGGTCTAAGAGAAATTTTAGGAAACATTTTATAATGCAATCTCTACCATTGAAGAAGGACATTCTTACTTTGGAATATCTACTATTGTAGCTAGAGGCAGGTTAGAAATTAGAGAGGAAGAATTGAATTTTCCTTTCCTTCCGGTTTATGTGAAAGACCCATTCCACATGCAGTGAAAGGGGGTGTATTTACATCTGACCTAGGATTAACATAAATTTTCCCTACGTTGGTGATGCCTTTATGATTCTGCAGAGCCAAGGACTCTCAGATATACCTGTGCTGTATACCCAATCTGCCTACTTTTAATCTCTTAAATGTGTGGTGACAGCTAGTGGTACCATATCAGTGGGACACAAAAGCCTCTTCCACACAGCTATATAAAATCTAACCTGTGAATGTGAGGAAGGCAAACACTATGAAACTTTCTGGAGGATAGAGAGCAGTGGTCTAAGGTTTGCTTCTCTTCCAGCATTGACAGACAGGGCAGTACAACCATGGGTATACAAAGAACCACAGGTATTAATGAACCCTTCTGCTAGAAATTGACCTTAGAGTCATGCTGAAAGGCCTAGGAAAATGCCTGGAAGCCATACCTCTCTAGAGGTCACTATAACTGGATCTACACTGCCCTATATCCCAGGATCTGATCCTAGATTATCTGATTTAAACTGGATTATATGATTCCCCACTGCCAGATAACCTGGGATAATCTGAAATCAGGACCTCAGGACTCTTCTATACTGCCATATAAAATCCAGATTATCTATTTTGAACTGGATTTATTTATTTATTTACTGTATTTGCATACCGCCTTTCTCATGGCAGTGTAGATTTATATAAACCAGTTCAAATCTGATAATATGGATTTTCTGCTTTGATAATCTGGGATACCGCAGTGTAGAAAGTGATTCATATAATCCAGTTCAAAGTAGATAATCTAGGATCAGATCCTGGGATATAGGGCAGTGTAGATCCAGCCTTAGGGTCCTTCCACACAGCCCTATATCCCAGAATATCAAGGCAGAAAATCCCACATTACATTTATTTATTATTTTGATTTGTATACCGTCCTTTCCAATTGGCTCAGGATTATCTGAGTGTAGACTCAAATAACTCAGTTCAAAGCAGATATTGTGGGATGGTCTGCCTTGATATTCTGAAATATAGGGCTGTGTGGAAAGGCCCTTAGTTTTCCAGCATGTATTTACGGTCAGCTTCAAGCAGAAGCACACCAGAGAATCACCTGGAGGATCTAAGGGCCCTTCCACACAGCACTATATCCAAGAATATCACAACAGGAAATCTCACAATGCTTTGAACTGGGTTAAATAAGTCCACACTACCATATATTCCAGTTCAAAGCAGATAATGTGGGATTTTCTGCCTTAATATTCTGGAATATAGGGCTGTGTGGAAGGGTCCTCAGAAATACCTAGAAATTACATATTTTGTCAGATACGAGTAAGTGAAACCACAGATACTGATCCTGTGGATATGTAGGTCAGGTGTAGCCGGGGGGCTTGGGGGCTTCAGCCCCCGAAATTCTCAGGGAGGTCCACGAGAAGGCCTTACTGGTACATTATTTAAACTGTTATATTTATTCATATCATGATCTGATCACCATGCTCATTATATCTCACATTCATGCGGTTATTGGGATAACAATACAAAAGGTTTGGTAGGGTAGTCCCTCTCTTACTCAGACTCAGCCCCTCCCGGAATCAAAATCCTGGCTATGGCCCTGATGTAGGTCATACTGTATTTCAGGCTGCAAACTATTAAAAAAGAGTATTGTTGACAGAAACTGAAGTATGGAAAAACATAACTTATACTGGCCTACAAGTCATCGCAGTGTGCTGCAATGAATTCAGGCTGGATTGATGCCCCAGGCAGCTACACAAGGAACAGAATAAAAATTCACCCCAAGCCTTTATGTTGGGGCAGAAAGGCACAGAGCATTTCCTGAAGATAATGAAGTTAAAGAGATTGGGTTCTGGCCTAAATAGAAGACTACCTTGGAATCTATTTATGGTTTTGGAGATTCCTCTGGGGAAAGGCAAGCTAGAGATGCAATACATAGGATGTTGTTGTGTGCCCAGCCTTATTTCAGTATCTATGAATTCAGAATGGACTTGAGAGGCAGAAAAAATGATGACTGATGTTGGCCATAAAATGGTAAATGGCAAATCCAAGCCCCCTGGACTTTTGCTGGAGGTTAACTGAATGATTCGTCTCATCCATATAAGTGAGATCTCAGTGAAGTGCAAAAATGAGTCGCTACAAAAGGTTATTTAGCTGCTGAATTAATTTTAGACTCCCTGGTAAACTGCATCACTGTAGGCTTGTTTTCAAAGGCTTCTGGCACAACGAGTGTTGACGAAGGCATATTTGGCAGCGAGAGTTCTTGAAAACACTGCCTTAAGTGTTCGTTAAAATTGGGAAGGCTTTAAGCACAGCTGCTGCAACAGATAACTGGGAGAAATGGGGGGTGTTTTTTTTTTTTGCATCATAGATTATGCTTTTGCACCTGCACAGATTCTCTTTGTCATCTTTTCTAATCGTCTATGTAGTCTACATATCTGGGTTTACATTTAGCAGTCAATAATGGAAGAGGTCCTAATTGCTTGCTGTAGGATGAAGAAGCAGTCATAAAACACCAAATGAACTGAGTATCATAGCAACTGCATGTCACCGTATTCTTGTTCTGTGATGTGTTTCGTCCCTAAAGTAGGAACAGAGAGAAATATGAACTAGTCAGTGAAGAAGTGTGCCGAAACCGCCTTTTCTTCTAAATCAGAGGTCCCTTTCACTCGATGATGAATTATGTACTGGATGGATCGTTTCTCATTCTATTTTTGGATCTTAGGAAAGTGTGACTAGCTGAGGAGTGGGCCCTGCTGAGGACAGTGGAAATAGAGTTCCTCTATTTCCATGCTGTTTATCTTAAAGCTACTCAACGGATGCCTGTGACCTCATGTGTGTATTCTTCTTCTGCACATCCACACTTCAGATTAAGAACTGGTCTTCAGTGGGCTCTCCACATTCTCAAAGGTTAGGGGTGGAGAACCACCGAAAAAGGAGTAAATGTGAATAAAAACCCCCACTATTCTTTTTATATGAGAGAACATCTCTTTAGGAATTGTTAAGTCCTTCTGCCAGAAGTTGACTATATAGAATCTCACTTAAAGGCTAGAGGAGTGTTCTCTCTCGGAATCTCTAGCACAATTCTGTTTAACTTCTACTGGAGGTTTGTAGGGTTCCAGCCTGGTGGACTTGGGCAGAACCTGGGGGCTTCGGGCCAGGCACCAGTTGCCCCAGGGGAGATAGAGGATCATAGATGGCCTGATGCTTATGACACCTCAGAAGAGAGCCTGCAATGGGATAACACATGGCTGGAGGGTTATGGGACCGCAGATGAACTTAGTGACGATTCCATGGAATTAGACTCTGATGAATATGAAAGGCCCGGTGGCCTTGGGTCTCAGGAACGAGTGGTGACTCCCTTCCCAGATGCGGAGTTGGGAGACGGGGAGTTTTCTGGTTCCAATTCTGATAGCGATGCAGCTGGGCACGCTAATGAGAAGGAATTCAACAGGAGGGATTCTATCTCGGCTTCCAGGAAAGATTGGAGAAAGGGAGTACGATGGGCACACAAGAGTTAGTTTCTATATCTACCCGGCCTGAGAAAACTTTCGTTAGATCTGAAGCCACGTTTAGCTTGATCACGTCTCTTGTTTCCAGTCTCCACATTTTTGTTACCACCGGAGAGGTTTGGATCTTGTTTCCAGCGAACGCAGTTGCGTCCGGACTCTAGTGCCTTGTTTTGGAACTTTGTTCTATGGGATTTGCATCCACTTGGATTATAACTCAAGGACTAAGTTGAACTCTTTTGGATTGTTCTATTTTTATCTCTTTGGACTATTCTATATCTTTATTCTAAATAAAAGAACATTATTGCATTTGCCTATGTGTGTGTGATCTAGGGGGGACTGCCTGGGTTCTGAGGTGCAACAAGGTTGACCATATAATCATGTTGGGGGACCTCCGACAGTGGCCTGAGACAGTGGGGGTGAATCTGTCACTCCCCACACAGCTCCCTCTCAGCAATGCTTTCCCCATCACATGGGGGAAGTGTCGCCCTCCTGGAGAGGACTCAAGAAGCTTCCCACATTATGTGGATAGCCTTCAGCAATGCTTTCACCTTGGTTGGGGGTGGGGCTTCCACTGGAAGTCACATAATGTTGTATGATGTCTGGCATAGGGCTCCGTCTCCAACTGGCGTGAAAGTGTCCTAGGATGTTAAATTTCCCTCCCCCTTTTCAATGGGGTCATTAGAGAAAACATATGAATCAAATCCATGAGTGACCAAATCCGCAGATATCAAACCTACAAATATGGAGAGCCAACTGTATATATTAAAATTACCACAGGCAGGCCTGTAGCCAGGATTTTGATTCGGCGGGGGGGGGGGTTGATTCAGAGGGGTCTGAGTGAGAGAGGGTCTTCCCTAGCAAACCTTTTGTATCATTATCCCAATACCCCCATGCATATGGGATATATTGAACATGGTGATCAAGTCATGATATGAATAAACACAACAGTTTAAATAATGTAACCAGTAAGGCCTTCTCAAGGACCACCCTGAGAATTTCGGGGGGGGGGGAAGCCCCTCAAGCCCCCCCTCCCAGCTACATGCCTGACCATAGGATTATTAACATTATGGGAACAGCTCTACCCTACACCAGGATATATCATTACAAACATCTCACTCTGTGACCAGGGATATCATTTTGTGCTCCATATTGAGCTCTTCAACTCTTTTAATGAACACCATTAACTTAGACCTAAATCTTCCACACACATTTCTCCACTCTTTCATTGCCACACAGTTACACAATTGTGATCTCTCTTTTGACCTTCTTCCAAAGGAAAGATCTCAAAAAATGAACAATATTAGTTTCTGGAGAATCACTAGAATAATCCCTTATATCTCTTGTGAGGCAGAGATTTCCTTTCGTGGAAATATAATAATGGTTGTTTATTTGAACACAGCCTATGCATCAATACAGATAGTTTTCTATTAGGAAAAAATAGCTAAATGTTAAATTTTGAAAAGGATGTACATACGAAGACTTATGTAAATAGTCCATTGAATGTAAGTAGAATGTATCACACAATACAAGTACAACCATCAAGGTTGCAATCCATTGTTATTTTGCAGAATTGTACAAGCTGTTGTGCTATAGAAAACATTCAATCATCATTTCTTAAAAACTTGTTTAGAAGAAAAATGTGTTCAGTAAATGGACTGACTAGAGTAGGATAGTGAAATTTGGATTTGACCCATGCATAATCATTCAAAACTATTTGGAAAGTATAACTGTACAAGTATGTTTAGCCTTCCCACTACAACCAGTGGTGTAGTTCAGTGCCCAAAGAACCAATGGAAGAGCAGTAGCTTTTCTTATTTGATCCATAGGCCCTTCTTTAGGGCCAATCTAGACAGACCAAAATTCCGAGACCTGTCTGGGTTTTTACTGGAGGTGTCCAAATGATACCCTCAATAAAAATTAATTAATTCAGAATAACCTCAGTGTGCAGAAGTGTTTATTTTTATTATAGGATTGAGGATTGAATATGTATTGAGATGTTTAGATGTTTAGGGAAGGTGCACTTCTTCAGTGAAGGCCCACCTTGGGGAAGAGTTGTCATAGCAACATGGCTGTAAGGCAGAGGTGGGAGGAGTCAACAGCTTTCTGCCACAGCCAAGAATAGAATTCTGGGGAAGTTTGAATTTTGACAGTTTAACTGTCAGCCCAGCTCTAGGAGAGAGCAGGTTCTGAGGCAGTCTGGTTTTGGAGCTGTAGAGAAACAGTTCTAGTAGGCTGAGCTTGTGAGCCAGTCTGTTTGTATAGAGCCTGAGGGCTAGAGATAGGCAAGGTGCCTATAGGAGGAAAGAAGGTCTGTGTGTGAGATAGTTACATACTGATCTAACTGAGTAATAGTAACAGTCAAACATTTTAAACTTTGTATCTTCTACAATACCGATGTAACCATGATGAGTGGAGCCTCTAAGCAGTTATAACGTATCCATCACGCTTTTGTGCCAAGCTATAAATAAACTGTTATTGTTCTTTTCATCAACAATCTCTCTCTGTTCCATATTTTAAAAGCCCAGCCTCAGAGTAAAGCAAGACAGGAAAGTGTTTTTAACCTGTCTTGTTACACAGTTGAAGTCCCACAATAATTGGTGATAGATCCTCCTAGATAACTGATAACAACAACAGTTCTCACAATCTGGTGGCTAATCTCTTCATATTTAAGGGATCTTTAAATTAAAGTTATACAACACTCTTTTATATTAGGTCAGATACGTAGTGACCTCATCGTTACAAATTAGTGGCAGCGGTGGGATCAGTAAAAGAGGGTCCACCCTGTCCAGCTGGTTTATTTGAATAGCCTCTTTACACTCAGTTATTCTGAATTAATTAAATACCCCATTAGATTCAGGCCTTCCTGGGTCCCCATTTGCCATTCAGAACCTTTTGGGCTCTTTTTGGGATGGCACCCAACATCTTCCCTGCCCAGCCCCCAATATAGTCCCTCAAAATTTTTTTAAAAAACCTAGACACCATTAAGGTCCTCCTTGCAGCCACTTGGCATGAGGAAATAATGTGCCAGGATATGAAGGGAGGGCATGGAAATATTTTCCTTCTTGTGCCCCCCCCCCTCCAATCTCCTGGCTGCCAGGTGTTGTTTTTTAACTTTTAAGGGGTTATGTTGGGAGGCTTCAGAGTGGCTTCAAGCCATCCCAATTGTTATCAGGATGATATGTTGCCACCATCCCCGGGAGAGCCCAGGTTTTGGGTGGCTTGTGGGAACTAAAACCCACACCAAAGAGGGTTTTTAAAAACTTACTTAGGCATGGGTTTTACTCCTGTCTACAAGCTCACTTAGAAATAAAGATCTCCCTCCCTTGTTTTGATTTGGCCTTTCTTTCAATGTAATTATCTTTGTTTTCCCTTGTTTCTTTTTTTTAGAAGACTTGCTAACCGCTTTGTGTTATTTATAGAGTTTATCTGAAAGTCATTCTTGACCTAGATATATTTCTTTTCAATTTCCTCAAGGTTTTCTAGTTGGGTTCTCTCTCTCTCTCTCTCTCTCTCTGTGTGTGTGTGTGTGTGTGTGTGTGTGTCCCCAAAACTGTTTGGTCTTTTTGAAATGTTTGGATTGCTTCTTCTTCTTCAAATCTCAATTTCCTTAATCGTTCTTTTTCTCTTTTGTACATGCCCTTCTCAATTGTTATACATTTTCATCTAATTACTGCCTTGAAGGCATCCCAAACTATGCTTTCTTGCATTCCAAGGGTTCTTTTTAGGTTAAAATTTTGAATAATTTAGTCTTTTATCTTCTTTCTGTCTGTCTCTTTATAGGCAACTGGATTAAAGACCTAAAGGGGATAATGGCAAATTATTACAAAAAGCTTTATATGAACAAGGATATAGAGAGATCGGAAGGATTACTTAACAAATAATTAGACCCTCTCTCCCAATCAGGGTTGGATACGAACATAACCAGTAGTGAAATAGAGGAAGTAATTTAAAAATGAAATTAATTTCTCACCAGGACCCAATTGACTTACTACAAATTTCTATAAAATTTTTCAAAAGAAGTCATCTCTAATTTACTAACATTGGTCTATGAGGTCATGAAGATTTGGAAGCGACTGAACAAATAAACAACATATAATAAAATTATGGAAAATAAAATAACTCTGAAAAATTAGGAATTATAACAATTTTTAAACCAAATAAGTGGGAAATTTAGAGATAAAGGAAGTGGCCAGCCTCTCAACAACAAAACTTTGTTACAGCCACTGACCAGCACAAAGTGGGCACAAGTGTCCTGAGAGGGGAAGGACAACTCCCCAGTAAGCAGTTATTTAAAATTAGATTAGAAACTAGTATAAAATATATTTTAAAAGACATGATATTGTAACAAGTATGGAACCAAAGGGGAGAGATTGATGGGAGAGGTCAAAAACACTGGGGGGGGGGGGGGACAAAGGGAGAAGGGAGACTAGTATCATTTCAACTGTAACATGTTGCTCTAACTGCATTCCCAATAGGGTGTTGCCTTACGGTGTCAATCATCATCTGTCTGATTTTAAGTGCAGCAGCACAGAACTTAACAACACTGTAAGTTATTGTAGTGTTAGAGTCCGAAAGCAGCAGGGTGGAATAATATTTTTCACTGCGCCCCGGGTATTTTAAAAGCCATGGTCTAATGAGATTAGATGTAAGATCTCTGTAGAACATGCATTGAAGAAGCACGTGCTCAGTTGTTTCCACATGACCAGACTCACAGGGGCATAGTCTCTGCTTGAAGGGGGTCTTCCGATACCTCCCCTCCAATACAGCCGATGGGAGGGCATGGCATCTTGTCAGGGTAAAAGCCCTTCGGTGTTTGGGCACCTCCAGGTCTGTTAGGTATGCCATGGGGGCAGTGAGGTATCTAGTGGCTTCCCTAACAATGAAGGCTGGGGAACAGGCTAGGTCGGATTGGCGCTCTATGTCCAGGATTCATTGTTTAATGAGATCCTTGGCTTGGTCCCATCTCATGCCTAGCGATTGTCCTTGGGAGAAACCTAGCGTTGCAATCTTTGCTGCTGCTGTTTTTATCCATGTGGACTGGAAGTCGTCTCTCATGATGAGGGGGGCAAGACCACATGGGGAGAAGCATAGGTGTAGCCAGTAATAGAGAATAGCTGTCCATATTCTCGGTTCCACTTCCACGAAGCCTGTCTCCAATCGCAGGGTGGCGTTAGGGACACATCTGGGAGCCTGCAGAGCTGCTCTTAGGAATTTCGATTGGACATGCTCAAATGGTCCAAGCTGGGCTCCATAAAGCATTTGTGCGATTGGTTTTGTTTCAGCCTCTCTAAAAGGTAGGAGTGACACACCAGTTTCTGGCAGAGAAGGCATATGCATATCATTTTCCAAATCCTATTGCTTAGTCCTAAATACAGTGCATCCACTAATAATAGGTTTTAGACCAATATGTGTGCATACGTGCTCTGAGCACAGGTTCAAGTGGATTAGTGGGAATTAGGCCCTCTTGTACAAACTTGATTCTTTTCTGTTCCAGACACATGTGTAAATTTCAGATCTCTTCTGCTTTCTTCAGATCTCTTCAGCACATATGAATCCCCAGCATTATCCTGCCATGGCAGTGATTTAGGTATATGCTTCTCTTTGCCCTCCAACCCCCTGAACAAAAGAGACGAGACACAAAGTATTGGGTTCAAATTGAGCAACTTTTATTTAAAGTTACCTATTTAATTTCCTTAAGTCTAACTCAGAAGGTGTCAGGAATCAAGGTGTATTCTAGCCGGGGTATCATGCCCCCTCAGCTAACGATATCAATTTCGGGCAAAACACCTGGATTCCCTGATTATCCAACCAGGGCAACCCCTTTAGGGAAATGAATGACGTTAAGGTGGCAGGGGAGAAAATTCCTCACCCGATCCTCTTAGTTAAAGAGCGATCAAAAATTCTTTACTGCTAAAGGGCGGGAGTGGTGGGTCAACCGTCTCCTCCGGTTCCTGAGCTCCAACTGAGCTCTTCAGGGGGCTGGCCTTCCTAAAGGAAGGCCACGCCCCCTGCCTCCCAGAGGTTCTAAGAACCTCCTCTTTCTCTGTGGGAGGGGGCAAACTCCTCTCCCTCTTTAGCCTTTGGCTAAGAGGGAAATCCACTTGCCCTCCAACCCCCTGAACAAAAGAGACGAGACACAAAGTATTGGGTTCAAATTGAGCAACTTTTATTTAAAGTTACCTATTTAATTTCCTTAAGTCTAACTCAGAAGGTGTCAGGAATCAAGGTGTATTCTAGCCGAGGTATCATGCCCCCTCAGCTAACGATATCAATTTCGGGCGAAACACCTGGATTCCCTGATTATCCAACCAGGGCAACCCCTTTTAGGGAAATGAATGAGAGGTCTGTACTCGAGATCTTGAGATCAGCCTCTTTCATTCCAGGGCCATTACACTTTGTTAACCCCTCAACTTGAACTTTGAGGTGAATGTTAACTTAATGGCCCTCACCCTGAAGGAGGTGCCTTAGGTGCACACCGACAATGGGCTTTCCCTAGCTATTTTCCGCCACCGATGGGGACAGGTGTCCACCTAGTCCCCATCCCCCACCGAGAGTCCTAACACCCCCTATCCTATGTTAGACGAACGGAACGTTGTCCAAATCCGATATTACAATCCAACCGCTCAGCAAACAAAGCATTGTCGCGAGCCCTGGATAAAGGAGGTAGTGTGCTACCCCCCGTACTGTTGAGCGCATGGCCCCTTCCTTGTTCCCCCTTTATGAGGACTCACATCTCCACACACCGAACCACCAACAAGATGGCATATTGGTGGACCAGACGATGTGTATGCAGGGCCATGCCAGCCACACAGTACGAGTTTGCTCGGGCCTGTAAGACGCTTTGCCCGTCCGCAAGCCAAAGCCGTTCCCCCTGATGTGGACAACTCCGCCAGTCTCAGCTAAGAGCCTCAAACCAACAGGGGGTAAGGACCGTGAATGCATGTTTGTTGCAGACCACGTCTAGCACTCCATTCCAAAAGGCAATGGACTCCAGGCCCAAATGTTGGCCAAAATGAAATGTAGGACCCCTTGACGGCTGGTCACTACCATCAGACAGGCCCGACTCACCCACATGGCCCTTTTTAAGCCATCCTCACGCTTTCCCTTCGACTGGGCTGTGGGTCGATGGCCGACCACAGATTGTGACCTCGGGCACTGCCTGCCAATTTCTGAAACTGGGTAGCCCCAATAGGGGCCAGAGTCAGCACTGGCAATCGGGACTCCCTTGAGCTCCCATTTCCGCCAAGTGGACATTACGTAAAACAGCGAAGGTGGTACCTGAGTGTCAGCCACATAGGACTAACCCAATATGTAATAACTAACTATATGAGCATCCATTGTATGCATTGGACGCATCTGCCAATATCTGAAATAAATTTGTCCAACTTTCCAGCCTATTATAAGGCTGAAATGGTGTGTTCAAAATACTATTCCTCTTATATTATAAAGAAAACTCACTTCCCAACTCCACAGCCATTTCTAAGGCTGAGAGGGAGTAACTCTAACACTTAATCTTCTTCTGTTTAAAAGAAAACACACTTTCAAACTCTCCAACCGTGTAAGAGGCTGAGATGGTGTAACTCTAACGACTGCATCTTCTGTTTAAAAGAAAACGCGCTTTCAAAATCCCCAGCCGTTTATAAATCTGTGCGGGTGTAACTTGAACTACTAACCTCCTTTTTAGAAAAAACCGCGCTTTTCAAGCTCTCCAGCCCAGTAAGGCTAAGAGGGTGTAATTCAAATAATTAAACTTTTCTGCTTAATGGAAACACGGTTTTTCAAACTCCCCAGCCTTATGTAAGGCTGAGAGGATGTCCCTAATACTGAAAGGGTGAACTCACTAACTAATCTTATATTGTAACGAAAGGTGCATTCAACTCCCCGGCCGATTATAAGGCCGAGAGGATGCAACCCAACAGCCAACCTTCACTGTTCAAAGAAAACGTGCCATTCGACCCTCCGGCCGGGTCAGGCTAAGAAGGGGTAACTCAACGACTAATCTTCTTTTGTTTGAAAAAGAACGCAATTGCAAACTCTCCAGCCACGTTAGGGCTGAGATGTTTATGACCAAACGAGTAATCTCGTGTTTTAAAGAAAACGCCTTTTCAATTTGTTCCGCCGGTTACAGGGCAGAGATGTGTAAATCAACTGACCAGCCATTTTTTTACCTTTCAGAAAAATTCCCTTTTTATTAATTTATTTATTTAGTCTCCCCAGCCGTTTCTTAAGGCTGAGGGGGCATAATTCTAAAGATTAATCCTTTATAATTTAAGAAAAACGAGCTTTCCAAACTCTGCAGCCGTTTTAAGGCTGAGAGGGTGTAACTCAAACTAACAACGTCTTATCTTTTAAAGAAAACATGCTTTACGAATTCCCTAGCCTCTAAGGCAAAGAAAGTGAGCCTCCAATACTAATCGTCTTATAATTTAATAAAACGCCCTTTTCAAACTCTCCAGCCCTTTATAAGGCTGAGATGGTATAACCGAACAACTAATCTACTGTATGCTTTAAAGAAAAAAGCGCTAATCACCTCTTGCGGCTTCATAAGGCTAAAAAGGGGGGGGGGTGCCTAAAACAACTACCCCGTGTTTTAATAAACGCTTTCTAATCTCTCCGGGGGGGCGTAACACCGATAACTAATCGACTTATGCTTTAAAGCAACACGCCTTTCCAAATCCCAAGCCCTTTATCAGGCTGAGGGGGTGTAAAGAAAAGGCCCTTTTAAAATTCCCAAAGCCTTTACAACACCGATAGGGTGAACTCAACAACCAATCTTTCTATGTTTCAACAAAAATACCTTCATAAAATTCCCCCGCCTTTTAATAAGGTCAAAAAAGGGGGGGTGTAACAGAAACGACCAATCTTCCTGTATTCTAAAAAGAATGTCCCATTTTTCATACCCTCCACCCATTTTTAGGGCTGAGAGGGCGTGACTCAATAACTATTACTCTTGTATTTTTAAGAAAACGCGCTTTCAACTCTGTAGCCATTTATAATGCTGACAGGGTGTACTCCATAACTAGTCTTTTTAGTTTTAAAGAAAAGGCGCTTTCGGACCCGGCAGCCATTTATAAGGCTGGAGGGTGTGACTGCAATAACTAGTCATCATTTATAAAAAAGGAAACCGCTCTCCATATTCTCCCGCCATTTAAAAGGCTGAGAAAGTGTGCCTGTGTAGGCCTGCCGGTACGGTCTTTTAGAAAAGGTTAAGCGCTTAACTCTCTAGCACTGAATAAGGGCTGAGAGAGCGTGTCTCCTTGGAGACCACCGTACTTCCAGCTCCGGTAAATTAAGAAATACGTTGGTTGAAACTCATAGCACAACAGCCAGAGCTGCCAAACATAGGTCAGCAGTAGGCTATACCGAAATCGGGAGCCCTCCCTTTTGTCACAATTAAAAATGACCAAGGTAAAATAGCAATTACATTGCTTGAAATTGTTAACTCACCGGTAAAGTTGACCACATGGTCAACCGTAAACATACCAAGCGACAAAAGCTTGCACCGAAGTTGATATTCGAAATTCAACTTGAAATCAAAATGACCCAGGTAACGGTCAATTGCATTGTTAAAAATCAATAACCCAATCACCAATGGTCACAAACCAGTGTAGATCAATGGTCATCTACACCAATGGTCAGGGGCTCACTCAGGTGAAACGGTAAAAGAACAATAACCTGGTTTAAAATTAGCAACTTCTTTGCTAACGTTAACAAACGTGTATATAGTGAGCCGTACCAATGGTCAGGAACTCACTCCTCAAGTTAAATTTTAAAATCCCCAGGTAAAACAGTAACCCGGTTACTAGTGTTGACGGACATAGGTCAACAGTAAACTATGCAAAGGGTCGGGAGCTCACTCAATTCGAAATTTAAAATAACCCCGGTGAAAATCAAATACTTTATTTGAAATTATCACTCAATTGCTACTGTTGACAATTAAAAGTCAACTGTAAGCCGTACCGAGGGTCGGGAGCTCACCGCCAAGCTGAAATTTTTAAAATGGCCCATGTAAAAGGCAACTCGAATGCGAGTGTTGACGGGCATAGGTCAACAGAGCTATCCCAAGGGTCGGGATTTCACTCAAGTTGAAGTTTAAACGTGACCAGTGAAAGACTACATTGCTGGAAATTATAACTCGATTGCTGCTGATGACAAAATAGGTCAACAGTAAGCCACACCAAGGGTCGGGAGGTCACTCTTCAGATTGAAAATTAAAATGCCCCAGGTGAAAAGTAACTCGAATACTATTGTCAACGGACATAGGTCAACGTAGACTATGCCAAGGGTCGGGAGCGCACTCAAGTTAAGATTTAAAATTAACCCAGAGCGATTGATTACATTATTTGAAATTGTAACTCAATTGCCAATGTTGACAAATGTAAGTCACCGTGAGCCATATCCAGGGTCAGGAGCTCACACGCCAATTTGGAATTTAAATGACCCAGGTGAAAAGAACTCAGTTGCTAGTGCCGACGGGCATATGTCAACAAAGCTATACCAATGGTCGGGATCTTACTCAAATTGAAGTTAAAACGGGACCCGGTGAAATTAAATATATTGCCCGCAATTCTAACTCAAATGCTACTGTAGACCAAATAGGTCAACGGTAAGCCATGCCAAGGGTCAAGAGGGCGCTCCCAAATTGAAATTTAAACTGACCCCGATGAAAATAACTTAATTGCCAGCGTTGACGGCATAGGTCAACAAAGCTACGGCAAGGGTTGGGATCTCACTCAAATTAAATCATTATTATTATTATTATTATCCATTTATATATTTTTATTTTCTTTTAATTTTATAAAAAGACCCGATAAAGAATAAATATATTGCTTGAAATTATACTCAATTGCTAATGCTGACAAATAGGTCAACCGCCATCCATAACAGGGGGTTGTGAGTTTCTCGCGTTTAAAGTGCAAATAACCCCTGTGAAATAAAACCACACTAATTGAAATTAGCAATTTACTTGCTAACGTTGTCGGCGAAGGGTCACCAACGGGCCATCCCAGAATCAGAAGCTCACCCTTCCATCTAAAATTAAAATGACCCAGGTGAAACGATAAATGCATTACTTGAAATTATTAACTAATTGGTAATGTTGTCAGCCATAGGTCAACAGCAAGCTATACCAAGGGTCGGGAGTTCACCCCTCAAGTTGAAAATTAAGATAACCCAGGCAAAAGATAAATGCATTGATTAAATTAGTATCTCCCTTGCCAATGTTGTCGGACATAGGACAATAGTAAGCTATAGCAAGGTCCAGGAGGTCACTCCTCAAAACCATATAGGGCTGTATGATTTTTGGAAACAAAAAGGCTCACTGCTTTACAGTGCCTCCATCCCCACTATCCATGCCCACCATGGGGCACCGTTAGGCTGTGTAAAACAACCCTATGAGGATTAACCCCACGAGCTGGGCAACTTGGCTAAGCAGCCCCATTTGAGAGGGGAACCCCATAATGCCATTACTACTATTACAATATGTCTGTACTAAAATCCAAATGAATGTGATTCATCAACCACAAGAGCTGCCTGATAAGGGTAAGCAATTTTTTTAATTATTATTATTATTATTATTAATTATTTATTATTTTATTATTATAAGCTGGCCATGAGGCCGATATGGGTGCCGCCATTTTGCAGCCACCTCGTGGCTGCTACCAGGCCTGGGCAAGCCTCAAAATGGCGGCAGCAAGGAAATTGAAAACATTCTCCCTCACAGGGAGCCACCGAGGCCTGGGCCCAGTGCAGACCTGCCCTTTCCACGGATGAGGGGGGGGGGCAAAGCGAACCCCCCACCTCCAAGAACAGACGCCCCAGATGAGGGAGGGGACGCGAATGCCACCACGTCCCGTGTCCCGGCTCATCCTCGGGGCCGAAGGATCCCCTAGGGGTCCCTACGCAATGGAAACCGGGGAGGGGGCCGAGGCAGAGGGCAAGGAGGGGGATAAAGCCCCCTCCGCCCCCATGGCGTCCCTCTCCACCGAAACCTGGGCGCTCTCCATCGGGAAGCAGCGTCGCGCGCCAGCGGGGAAGCAGGCCGCCCAGCTGAGGACCTCCGCGGCGCCTAATGAGCCAGCAAGGCCCGGCGGCAGCGGCCCAAACGCCGAGGAGGGGGGGGAAGGGGCAGCGGGAGCCAGTCCCCAACCCCCACCGCCATAGACGGGGATATAGGGGGGGCAGGGACCAGCCCCGCTCTCCCGGGCCCGAAGCCCGCCCGAAAGCGGGCCTACACAGCCGCTATGCCCACAGAAGCAGCCGGGGGCGGGGGGAGCACGAGCCTGTCTCCGCTCGCTCCCTCGACCCGGGCCCCGGCCGATAGGCAAAAGAGGGGGGGGGACAAGGCCCCGCTCCCCCCAAGGAGCTCACCTGAAGAGGAGACCGACCGTCTCCTCCGGTTCCTGAGCTCCAACTGAGCTCTTCAGGGGGCTGGCCTTCCTAAAGGAAGGCCACGCCCCCTGCCTCCCAGAGGTTCTAAGAACCTCCTCTTTCTCTGTGGGAGGGGGCAAACTCCTCTCCCTCTTTAGCCTTTGGCTAAGAGGGAAATCCACGTTTTGTCTTTAAAGAAATTGTAGCATGCGTGCCAATTACAAGAGTAGTGCTGATCAGTTCTCAGAACGGGCAGACGGGATTTCCTAATCATATTGTCTCTATGTCCAGAAATAGGTTTGTTAAAATAAAGAGATTGCCTTACAACAATTTGTACAGAAAGTATCTCATGACAGAATCATTTGGTCTCTTTTGTATAACTGGGTTTCCCATAAGAGAAAAATAAAAATTTCTTATAAAATAAAGCAAACACTTTCATACATAGACATTTGATTCAGAAACATTCCTCTGTGTGAATGACCTGCTATTACTGATTACGTAAGACAGGGGTGCTCATTAGGTAGCTCGCAATCTACTGGTAGATCGCGTAGGGCATCCTGGTAGATTGCAGGCAGGGCGGGAAGAAGGCTCAGTGCCACCCCGCAGGCTCCTGACGTCGCCCAGGTGCAGAAGGAGGTTGGACTGGATGGCCCTTGGAGGTCTCCTCCTATTCTAGGAACCTATTATTATTATTATCAGAGGCTGAATGGCCATCTGTGAGGACTGCTTTGATTGTGTATTTTCCCTTATAGCAGAAGGAGGTTGGACTGGATGACCCTTGGAGGTCTCCTTCTACTCTAGGAACCTATTGTTGTTGTTACTATTAGTAGTAGTAGTAGTAGTAGTAGTAGTAGTAGCAGTAGCAGAGGCTAAATGAATATCATCATCATTATTTTTATGAATAAATTCAGGGGCTTATTAGTTGAATTCAATCCTAAAATATATTATATGGCTCTCACTGAAATAAATATCCAAATATTTTGCTTTTATGGTTCTCTGAGTAGTGGGGAGGTAGATCATTTTGAGTTGGTTGTTTTATAAGTAGCTCGCATGCTGAAAAAGTGTGAGCACCCCTGACGTAAGACTTCCCTAGTTCACATTGACTTTCTGCCTTATTTCATTTTTTTTCTGTAGAATTTTTCTCTTATTCTGCTCTCTGGGGGGTGTTATCTTTTGGGAGAAGACCGAGGCAAAGAAAGTGCTGAGTAGTTTTGCCTTTTCTCCGTGCATTTCACCATCTGTTGCTTCCTCTTGTGTAATCTTTTTATTTAATTTGTTTCCCCAGTTACTTATGTTGAACCATGGCAGCTCTATTGCCAAGGCAACTGTTTTTCATCTCCTGTTTTTCATGTCCTGCCATTTGGCCTTGAAAACCTGCCTCTCCAGATCAAATCTGTATTTAATGAATGTGGGAACTGTTTATTTATTTTATTTCTCGCATTTATATCCTGTCACTTCTCAACCCCCTCATAAAATGATGGTTGTTTCTTTGAACACAGCCTATGCATCAATACAGGTAGTTTTCTATCTATATCTCTATATATCTATCTATCTTTATTGGGTGATACTGAAATTAGTGTGTGTCTTGCAATTAATGATGTTTCAGATCTAAGAAATACGGTATATTATGACAGTCTTCTAAAACATTGTTTTGATTCTCTTTGGTGCCATTAGTTGGCATCTGTCGCACACCGGCCGAGAACCAGGGCCCTTTAAATATTCACACAACCACGGCTGGAAATAACAGTCTATTTATTGAAGTAAACAATGTCCAAAAAAAATAACAGTAAACATGAAAATAGCCAAGGCAAAAAGCATTCGGGAAAATCCCAGGAGATGTTCCCAAAGCCTCAGGCTAATTAAGTTGTAAGGTCTCTGAATATATAAAGAAGCAACAGAACTTAAAACTAGGATAGTCCCAAACAAGGCAAGCTCAAAGTTCTGTCATGAATGACCAAAAAAATCATGAAATCGGGAGTTCATGGAACTGCTTGCAGTAGAATCGAAAGTTGACCAGGAACTGAATTTCAACCTTAACAGGGCTAATAACAAGACCTCAACATTCTAACATTTCCCTCCCTTTTCCCTGGGAAAGTAACAGCTGCGGCTAGAATCAGCAAGCCAGGTGTCTCAATTCCCGCCTACTGGACTCGCAGAAAAACTAAATTACCTTAACTGCTTTTCCAGAGTTTCATCACCTTGGCCCTGCACTGAAAATCACACAGATCCCTGCACACCACCACAACCCACAACCCCTGAAGCCACAGAAGCCACAGAAGCCACAGGCCCAACAGCATCCTATTAGCAGCATGCACAGGAATAAGTTGTGATGTGTATCCATCATTAGTGGAGAACAAATATGGTTTCTATTGCATCTTGCAGGAATATTGAATGTAGCTATTTTAGAATAATATGGTTGTCTAATTCCCACAGAGGAACTTTATTTTTTGATGGATATCAATAAGTAATGTTGACTAATTTGGCTTCTGTAGGCTAAAAAGGATATCCTTCATAACTAACAGGAGGCTCTTTATACACACACACACACACACACACACCAGCTGAACCGGCCACGCACTGCTGTGGCGTAGTCTTCCTTCCTTCCTTCCTTCCATCCTTCCTTCCTTCCTTCCTTCCTTCTATCCTTCCTTCCTTTTCTCTTCCCTCCTTCCTGGTATCCTTCCTTTTTCCTCCCTTTTCCTTCCTTCCTTCCTTCCTTCCTTCCTTCCTTCCTTCCTTCCTTCCTTCCTTCCATCCTTCATGCCTTCTACCTTTACTTTCCCCTCACCTCATCTCCTTCATCCTTCTATCCTTCCTTTGTCCTTCCTTTCCCCTCCCCTCCTTCCTTCCTTTCTTACATCCTTCATTCAGCCTCAGGCCCCTTCCAAAGGCCTGGGCAAACTTGGGCCTTTCAGGTGTTTTGGACTTCAAATCCCACAATTCCTCACAGCCTCAGGCCTCTTCCAAAGGCCTGGGCAAACTTGGTCCTTTCACGTGTTTTGGACTTCATCTCCCACAATTCCACACAGCCCCAGGCCCTTCCAGGCCCCTTCCAAAGGCCCCTTCAAAGGCCTGGGCAAACTTGGGCCTTTTAGGGGTTTTGGACTTCAACTCCCACAATTCCTCACAGCCTCAGGCCTCTTCCAAAGGCCTGGGCAAACTTGGTCCTTTCACGTGTTTTGGACTTCATCTCCCACAATTCCACACAGCCCCAGGCCCCTTCCAAAGGCCTGGGCAAACTTGGGCCTTTTAGGGGTTTTGGACTTCAACTCCCACAATTCCTCTCAGCCCCAGGCCCTTTCCAAAGGCCTGGGCAAACTTGGGCCTTTTAGGGGTTTTGGACTTCAACTCCCACAATTCCTCACAGCCTCAGGCCTCTTCCAAAGGCCTGGGCAAACTTGGTCCTTTCACGTGTTTTGGACTCAATCTCCCACAATTCCACACAGCCCCAGGCCCCTTCCAAAGGCCCCTTCCAAAGGCCTGGGCAAACTTGGGCCTTTTAGGGGTTTTGGACTTCAACTCCCACAATTCCTCACAGCCTCAGGCCTCTTCCAAAGGCCTGGGCAAACTTGGTCCTTTCACGTGTTTTGGACTTCATCTCCCACAATTCCACACAGCCCCAGGCCCCTTCCAAAGGCCCCTTCCAAAGGCCTGGGCAAACTTGGTCCTTTCACGTGGTTTGGACTCAATCTCCCACAATTCCACACAGCCCCAGGCCCCTTCCAAAGGCCCCTTCCAAAGGCCTAGGCAAACTTGGGCCTTTTAGGGGTTTTGGACTTCAACTCCCACATTTCCTTACAGCCCCAGGCCCCTTCCAAAGGCCTGGGCAAACTTGGTCCTTTCACGTGTTTTGGACTTCATCTCCCACAATTCCACACAGCCCCAGGCCCCTTCCAAAGGCCCCTTCCAAAGGCCCCTTCCAAAGGCCTGGGCAAACTTGGGCCTTTTAGGGGTTTTGGACTTCAACTCCCACAATTCCTCACAGCCTCAGGCCTCTTCCAAAGGCCTGGGCAAACTTGGTCCTTTCACGTGTTTTGGACTTCATCTCCCACAATTCCACACAGCCCCAGGCCCCTTCCAAAGGCCCCTTCCAAAGGCCTGGGCAAACTTGGTCCTTTCACGTGTTTTGGACTCAATCTCCCACAATTCCACACAGCCCCAGGCCCCTTCCAAAGGCCCCTTCCAAAGGCCTGGGCAAACTTGGGCCTTTTAGGGGTTTGGACTTCAACTCCCCACAATTCCTCACAGCCTCAGGCCTCTTCCAAAGGCCTGGGCATACTTGGGCCTTTCAGTGGTTTTTAGACTTCAACTCCCACAGGCCCAAGTTTGCCCAGTTGTGGGAGTTGAAGTCCAAAACCCCCCTGAAAGCCCCAAGTTAGCCCAGGCGTTTGGAAGGGGCCTGAGCCTGAATGAAAGATAAGGGGGCTCCTTTCCTGAAGTGGCTGCCCAGCGAGCACCGGCAGCACCAAACCGTCAAGAGGGGACTGAGAGAGAGCGGCAGCGGCTTCTTAGTAGGCAGCAGCTGGCTAGGGATGGAGGAGGAGAGGATGCTGCTGGGCGCCTGCTTCCGCTGCTGCCACCGTTGCCACCTTCCCCGCTTGTCATGCGGCTCCAGGCGAGGAGGGAGGAGCTGCCGCCGCCGCCTCCGCTTGGCAGCCGGCGATGGGAAGGGGCAGGGAGTGGGCTCATGGTTGGCGCGAGGACGGGCCTCTCACGCCGCTGCCCCTGCCGCCATTGGGAGGGGGGAGGGGGAGTGTGCTGGCCAGAGGACTCCCTCAGCTTGGTGAGCATGCGCAGTGTGTGTGTGTGGGGGGTTTGGATAGCGCTGTTTTTTCCCTGGCACAGGAGTTTATGGGGGTTGTAGGTTTTTTTGTTTTTCGGGGTTTGGGCGGCTGCTGAAAATTTTTTTGGGGGTTTTTGTGTGTTGTGCATACCTCTTGTGTGTGTCGTGGGATGTGGCCTGGTTTGGTGTGTCTGCCTTGTGTAGTTTCTTTGTTTACTGGCTACTTCCCATGACAGCTCTCTTTATATATATATAGATACACACACACACATGACTATATCTTTTTATATGTTGCTATATAAGCATGCCACCTAGGATCATGATTCTCAAAGTGGTAGTCAATGGACTGATGCTGGTCAACAGGTCACTGGCTACTGGTGCCTGGTAAAATTTAAGGGGAGAAATAAACAATTGTAATCAATGATTCTAAATATGGCACTGTTTCTTGACACTTGGGAGAGGGATTGCTGTTCCCTCACATTAAATAGCACTGCCATAATGGGGATGATTAATGTTTTAAAGCCCGTAGACTTCTTCTAAGAGTGTAATTAAATGCAGACTCCATAACTGCAATACCAAGCATGCCTCCTCTACTTCTTAACATCTACACTAATGAAAAATCCTGCATAATGAAAGATATGCTCATTATTCAGTGACATTTTGGCTGTTCCAAATCAAAAGTTCATGTGTGGATTTTTTGGGGGAAATTTTACCATATAGATACTTTTTGTCTTTCAGTGAGTGGGTGGTTAATACTGTAATTTTTACACATATTCAATATTCTCAATTTGTGTGTTGTTCACTTTGGAAATATATTACACTGATCAACACATATTTTGGTGCCTCAAATATTTGCCCTGGTTTTTTTGGGTATATTTGATCTACTGGTTCCAAAAATGGCACCTGTTTTCCCCCATCAGCTCTAGTACTTGAGCCACCTACGAGTCAACATCTGCTCACTCATAGAAAACCATGATAACTGGATTATCCAATGCAGTTTTCTGACTCAACACCTCAATAACCCTAGAAACAAGCCTAAAAACCAAGACATCAATATTTTAATTGGATTATGTTATTAAAGAGCATTATAATCAAGGTATTAGAATATTCTTGTCTAATTATTCTCCTCTTTCTTCTCCTGCTTCTTATTATCTAAGCTGACCAAGCAAATACCCGGTAGTTGCCTTAGCCCAGAAAAAGCTTGAATCGATAGCATCTAAGTTCAGGCAACTAATTTATCCAATTTATTTCAATGGAAAATGCACTGCCAAGCTATGAGTGTACTTTCAAGTCATTACTGATCTTTGGTGACACTAAATGGGCTTCATGAGTTTTTTTTTTTTGGGGGGGCTGAGAGTGTGTGACTTGCCCACGGATACTCAGTGAATTTCCATGGCCAAGTAGGAAAGCAGACCCTGGTTTCCAGAGTCATAGCTGAATGCCAAACCATTGCAGAGCAGGGTTCTTCAATGCTACATAGGTTTACACAAAAGCAAATCTTACTAGGTTCAACAGTTCTTGCTATTTTATAATTGAATGTATAAGGTCTGAGAGGAAGTGAGTAGTAGTAGAATGGGTGGGTGACTTGGGCAATTCAGCTTACACTCTACATTGGACTATAAAACTCCTTTAGCCAGTCACTTGGGATTTCCATGATTATAAAGTTTGGGAGAGCGCCACATCTGCTGTCTTGAACTCATTTGAGGAAAGGTGGGACATAGACATAAAATTGTATAGAATAAAGAATGCATTTTTTAAGTGATGGAACTTCAGGTTTAACCAGGAATACATTATAGAACTGGTGCAGTTTGACACCACTTTAATTGCCATGATTCATTGCTATGGAATTCTAGGAGCTGTAGTTTTACAAAATATTTAGCCTTCTCCACCAAAGAGTTCTGTTCTGTCACCCAACTCAAGTCTTGGCTTTGGGACCAAGCATTCAGGCAGCTAGCTGAGCAACGTCTGTAATGACGCATGAGAATTGTCTATTAAGAGACCTTGGACTGGAGCTCTGGACTTTGATTTGGATTTCCAGACTCAGATTTGGTTGTGCTAATATTTTAAGGGCCAATATTTTAAATGTATTTTATTGTTTTTTAAATGTATTTTATTGCTGCTCATTCATTCATTCATTCATTCATTTATTAGATTTCTGCACCGCCACTCCCGGAAGGCTCGGGGCGGCTCACACAAGCATATATGCACAGCACATTAAAACAGGTTAAAAACACATTAAATGAACACATAGTCTAAACAGATAGATTAAAACCTAACGTGCCGGGAACAAGGCACAGCAGTGTAAGAAACATTACAACATACTACAGAGTCGGCGGGCTATGCATTGGTGGACCTATAAGCTGAAGGCCTGTTGGAAAAGATAGGTCTTGCACGCCCGCCAGATAGGTCTTGCACGCCTGTTGACCTGTTCATGTTAATTGTTGTGCTCTGTTTATTTGTTGGCATCTAATGACTACCAATTGTAAGCCCTCTTGAGTCTCTCTTTGGGGGTTGAGAAGGACGGGATACAAATATTATAAATAAATAAATAGATAGATAAACTACTAATCTCACAATTACATGGCATAGATCCATGGCAGAAGAACCAAAAACTATGCAAGACAATTGGCTTCAGTCTTAGACTGAATAATCAGTTTTCTCTGATCTGTCAGAGAACAAAGAATATGCCAGTGCATAAAAAATAACAGTTCTTCAGAAGTGTTTTTCAGTGCCCAAAATATATCTATTCTCCCATAAAAACAAGTTGATTTATATTATGCACTCAAGAGACAAAATAAAATAGACTTTGGTAAAATAACGTATTTGGTTTACTCACAACCTTCATGTGTTCAGCATAAACAGGTATACAACTTATCAGTCAATTACATATATGTTTCAGGTAGTTAATGTGTGATCTGGTCACAACAAGTTTGTGATCTGAGCAGTCCCAAAGCCTAAAGAAGTCTATGCTCTGTGCTTGTTCCAGAGCAGATCACATGGTCTGTAGCCCCTCCCACAACTTGTCAGAAAAAATATAGAGCAAGGAAATAAAGCTGCATACAGAACATACATACATTAAGTAAGCAACAGGATTATAGAGGAGGCTTGAAGATGGATGTAATTTCCAACACAGGAGCCCTGGCTTTCCATATTCCCAGCCCTGGGTTTCCATATTTCATAGAATGGTAGAGTAGAAAGAGATGTCAAGAGCTATCCATTCTGCCATGCAGGAACATACAATTAAAGCTTTCCCAACAGATGACCAGCAAGCCCCTGCTTAAAAACCTCCAAAAAAAGATACCACACCACACTGTGAAGCAATGAGTTCCAATCCTTTCTTATCTCTTTCCCTGCAATTTGAACCAATTGCTTCATCCTGTCCTGGTTCCAGAGCAGCAGAAAACAAACTTGCCCCCTCTTCAGTGGGACAGCCTCTCATGTCTCCTCAACCTTCTTTTCTCCAAGCTAAACATTCCCAGCTCCCTAAACCATTCCAAATGTTTAATCATTCTGGTTGCCCTTCTCTGAACACGTTCCAGCTTCCTAATCGCTCTCTTGAATTCTGGTGCCCGGAATTGGACAGTTTGCTTCACACAAGATCTAACCAAAGCAAAATACAGTGCAGTTATGAACTGCATTAATTCTACAGTGCAACTGTTCCCTGGGTTCTTCTTTTAGAATCATATTTCAGCATTAAACACTAGTGTAATTAACTACCTTTTGAAGACACAAAATTATTCAATACCCTTGGCATTTTATTTCAGACATCTAAAAACCACCTTTCATCCTATCATAGTTTACAGAGGTAATCCAATGACAAATTTCAATGCTGAAAAGCTACAAAGATCTGTGAATCATATTAGCATTTCTTAATCACTTGCATACTTGTTTCACTGATAGCTTGCTAGATCTTATAGATCTGGGATTGAACGATTGAGATGTCTTAGATATATGTTTTCTCTATAGGTATATCGTAGATAATACTGGCCAAAGACACATCTTGGTGCTTTAAATATTAACCCAATTTCTGGGTATATTTGACCTACTGATTCAAAAAATGGCACCAGTTTTCCCCTATCACGTCTAGTTTTTGAGATACAGAACATGTCATCTATCCATCACCATCTGCTCTCCCATAAAAAAAGTGATAACCAGCAGACCAGCAGAGATTATATTATCTGAAGCTTTTAAGGAAACAACAATTGAATGAAAAACTGCTGGTCATTTCTACTGCTTTGGTATAGTTATCTAACCTATTGCATCTGCATATAGCCGTGACTGGATGGCTGTGTGCTAGCAGGCTGAGGGTGAATCCGGCGAAGATGGAGATCTTGTGGCCTGGCCGCCGTGTGGGAGTGGAGCGACCGTTGCCTACCCTTGACGGTGAGCCTCTTGTTCCAACTGCCACCATGAGAAGCCTAGGTGTCATTTTGGACCCCTTGCTGATGATGGAGGCCCAGGTCTCCACCATCAGCAAACAGGCGTTTTCCCATCTTTGCCAGGCTAGGCAACTGGTGCCCTATCTTTCTGGGGAGGCCTTAGCCACATTGATCCATGCCACGGTCACCTCAAGACTGGACTAATGTGGCGTTCTATACTATAATAATAATAATAATAATAATACACTTTATTTATATTCCGCTCTTCTCACCCCGAAGGGGACTCAGAGCGGATTACATCACACATATGGCAGACAGTCCCTGCCAGTTCCACATATAATTACATACAACATACAACATATAACAAGTACAATTTTAGAAGGATTTTTATTTCAGTCTGCATCCATGGTGCGTCACAGGGTGTGATTGCATCATTATGTCACAAGGGGGTGATGTTGCTTCATCCTCATGACGGAGAGCCTCTGTTTTCCGCATTCCACCTTCCAACAGCCAATCTTATTAGGCGTTGTAAGTCCTTTCTTTGAAAAAAATCTTTCCCCGCTTGGCGGTTCCCAGTTTTATCTAATCACAGCTGAGCTGTTTTCGAACTGTTGGGTGAACAGTGAACAGGGCTCACAGCTGGATGTCCAAACCAGCCCAGGATTCGAACATGGAACCTTCAGATTGCCAGCACAGCTGATGTTACCGCTGTGCTATCTCTCCGGCCCTACATTGGCCTTCCTTTGTCAGTGACCTGGAAATTTCATATAGTTCAAAATGCAGCTGCCAGGCTCCTTACAAGAACCCCTGTGGGATGTCATATAACACCTATCCTGTGTCAGCTGCATTGGTTACTGATCGAATTCTGGATCTCCTACAAGGTGCTGATATTGATCTTTAAGGTCTTGTACGGCCAGGAGCCAACGGACCTTAGGGACCGCCTCTCCCCCTATCAACCCCAGTGGCCACCTCGATCTTCCCAAGATTATCTCCTCCATATACCAGGCCCTAGAGAAATCTGTCTGGAGCTCACTAGGCGGAGAGCTTTCTCAGCCTCCACCCCAAAACTGTGGAACTCTCTGCCACCTGACATTCGAGCCATGCACAAACTGAAATGCTTTACTTTTGCACTGGAGACTTGGCTCTTTGGCAGAGCGTTTGATTAGTTGTTTTAATTGTAATTCTTTTAAAGTGTTTTATTGGTTTTATGTTGTAAGTTGCCCAGAGCACTGCTGGTGGAGGGCGACTAAGTAAGTAATAAAAATTGATTGATTGATTGAATTGATTGATATGGTTTGTTAATTGCACAGTGGCAGATAGGAAGGTGCCCCAAAGAGTCACCACTACTGCCCAGACAATTATTGGTTTTCCTCTTCCCTCTTTCAAAGAACTGTGGCATGAGGGGTTGTGCAATAGTGATTACAATATGGAAAGATGGGTGTTTTGTTTTTGTAATTCTACATACTGTGTTTACTTTTTATGAACGTTGTGAGCCGCCCCAAGCCGTTTGGGGGGGGGGGGGGGCGGCAGACAAGTATGACGTAATAAATAATAAATAAATGATACTTTGATTTAATGCTCTCCTTTTTTGGCTGAATTGCCCTCCCAAAATTAGGGTGCACATTAGAATTGTGTAATGTAATCTTAATGCTGAGCCAAAGCAAAATGGGGAAGCTGCTTCAGGAGCACCTGGAGCTCCTATTTAAGGGACATCATCTCTAATTTAATTGCCATTGCTCATTGCTATGCAATTTTGGGGTATGTAGTTTCATGAGGCATCAGTATTCTTTGGCAGCCCCCATGATCCCAAACTACAGCCCCCATGATCCTATAGCATTGAGTGGAGTAATTCTAAAGCATAGATGCGCCCAAAGTTTTCATGGTACTGTTTTATTATCTAGGTGAAGGACAAAAGGGGGCGCTAGAGAGAGACGAATAGTCCATTTTACAGAAAGGGAGAGTTGAAGGAGGAAAACAATTTTCCCCATTTTTGCTGGTTATTCCCCCTCTCTCCACAACAGGGGTATGGGTGAGGGAAATATCAGGAAAACATGGAGAAATGGTTTTACTCCTTCAACCCACCCCCATAAAATGGACTATCCTTTTCTCTCTAGCACCCTCTAGTGACCTCTGCCCAAATAATATAACAGTACCGTTTTCTTTTACTTTGCTGAAAGCAGGAATTAAAGAAGGTATTCTAAGCAGGCAGGCACTGTAATGTGAAACCTTTTTTGGCCAAATTACAAAGAATGCACTTTTGCCACTGCGTATTACATTTGCTGGCAACTGCTTTTTCCCCCCTTTGGTTTCAGGGTTTTGAGGTGCACATTAGATATTACTGGACTGCACTAAATACAAGTTTATAATTGATTTTTGGGATGGCATCTAATTCCATTGTACAATGTGCAGGGAGAATAAAGTTATTCTAGTCTATTTATCCAATGCAATTTTCTGAGACAGCGCCCCAAATAGCCCCAGGAACAGACCTAACACCTTTAAAAAAAATTCAGACAGGCTTTTAAAAATGAAGATTTTAAAGATCTAGTCAGGGGGTGCTGTGGTTGGAATATGTTTTAGTGCAGGGGTGCTCATTAGGTAAATCGCAATCGACTGGTCTATCCCGGGACCGAAGGAGGTCAATCCCAGCTGGATGGGGTGCTTCTGGGGGGCGGGGCTTAGTGCGGTCTGGCTCTGCCCCCTCCCCCTCTGGCTTCAGCGCTTCCACAGCTTCTGCAGGCTAGAGGAGGGTAATGCCAAGCCAGTAGTGGCTATCTATGCCACCACTGGCTTGGCATTACCCCCCTCTAGCCTGGAGAAGCTGTGGTAGCGCTAAAGCCAGAGGGGGGCGGAGCCAGGCCATGCCAAGCCACGCCCCCTTCCCCCTGCTCTGCCCTGCTTCTCTCTCGGTAGATCTTTCTGACTTGGTTTTATTATAAGTAGCTCGCATGTTGAAAAAGTGTGGGCACCCCTGTTTTAGTAGTTTTGAACAGGGATTTGTTTTAATACTGTTCATATGAAATCCTGTTTTAATGATTGCACATTTGTATATTTTAATTTGTATGCTGATGCTGTTATGTTAAGCGGCTTTGAGTCTCCTGCTGGAGAGATAAAGTGGGGAAGAAATACATGTATTAATATTATTATTATTATTCGGGTTTCTAACTCCCTGAGCTCACAGGGAAAGTACAACTACACACAAGCAATGCGATAAAACATCTAAGACAATTAAACAGTTAAAACAGCAAAAATACAAAACCCCAGGTACAGTTCAGAAATTAGATAGCGTGACACCCTAGGACAGCAGCTAAAGCGGAACATGGGCAGGTCACCGAAGGCCTGCTTAAACAAATAAGTTTTGCAGGCGCGTCTAATGATAATGTGTGTGTGTGTGTGTGTGCGTCCATAGGAGGAATAGTGCTTACAATACTAATAAATGGAATGGAAAGAAAATGAATTTGATATTCCACCTTAGCTGGGTTTTAATGGCTTAAATGTTGATTATTTAACTCATAATTATTTAAATTGTTTTAATTTGTGTAATATATTGTATTGTTTGCCGTTAATATTTTACTTTGTTTTATACAGGCATTAAATAATTGTCTTTACTATGTTGTTGTTGTTATTATTATTATTATTATTATTATACTACATTTATACCCCGCCCTTCTCACCCCAATGGGGGACTCAGGGCAGCTTACATTCCATGGCATACAATATAATAATAAACATGACATATCAATTTAAACAATTAATGTATCCGTTTAAACATACTACAATGAACCTGGCATAATAATTAAACAATTCAAATATAAATAAACTAGCTGTACCTGGCACGCGTTGCTGTGCCCTTTTTAGGAGATGCGAGAAAGTCCAATCATCCATGGTGTGCCCTCCTCTAAACTGCAGTTGGATGGAGTGTGGGTCATGGGGGGCATGGTGTGCCAAGTTGGGTCTTTATTGGTTTTGGTTCTGGGCCACAGTGGTCTGTGGGGAATGATGGGTTTTGAAGTACTACAAATCCCATTTTCCATGGTGGTACTTCAAGTCCCATCATGCATGGTCGGGGCTCTGTGTGCCAAGGTAGGTTACTGTAAATTCAGGACATACACAATGTCCCATGAGCTGAGGCCTAGTTAGGAACAGCAAGTTAATGAAGCCTTACTGTCAATTCAGGCCATACACAATGTCCAATGAGCTGAGGCCTAGTTGGGAGAATCAAGTTAATGAAGCCTTACTGTCAATTCAGAGCGTAAACAGCTTCCCAGTAAGTGAGGGCTAGTTAGGGAAATCAAGTTAATGAAGCCTTACTGTCAATTTTGGGCGTGGTCTGTGATTTTTTGGGGTGTAAATTTTCGGTTGGAAGGGATTTGGGTGTTTGTGTTGGGGATTGGCTCAGGCCTTTTCCTTATTCTGTTTTGGCAGTTTTTTATGGATCGGAATTTTCATGTTGGCTGGCCAGTGCAGCAGTTATGCAAACCGCCCTTATAGGCAGCCAATCATGTTGTTCAGAATGTAGAGGCTGGGTGAGTCGTTGGCTGCCCCGGAGGATGCTGGTAAATGTAGTTTTATTTTTACTCGTTGTTTTGGGGCATTTTAGGTTTTTTGGGGAAAGTTTCTTTGCTACAAACGTAACTTGCTTGAGGCCTATTTCTGTTGGCAAGTATTGTTTTTCTGCGTTGTAAGGTTTCTTTGTTTGAGGTATACATCACATGACGTGAACCCATTTATATAATAGATTAAAAAGCTTAAAAGTAAACATTCAATCCCAACCAAAGTGGGCTGATGCAATAAGAGGCCAGAAGCAACAGCTGAGGTGGGGGAACCCTGAAAATGAGCACCTGCACAGGTGTTCCAATGTCCACATGACGGGAGGCGGGGCCATGGTGAAACCCCATGGAGGTGTTCTGGCAGCCAGGCGATGGGCAGCACGGGCATTAAAATAGCCGTGCGGTGAGGCTGCAGGGGCCACATTCTCTCCTTGGAGGCTACTGGGTCAGCTGGAATGAGGGTGTGGCTGCAGGTCTCCTTGTGGGTAAGCCCAGGGCTGAGCAGGCAGCAAAGCTGGATAGCAATACTCAGGCCCCAGGGTCTCTCCTGCAGCACGGCCCAAAAAGCTCTTCCAGGCCTCAAGGTCAGTCCTTTCATATTTTCTAAATGGAGGAAGCCACCCTGAATCCCCTAGAGAAGATTGGGTGGGCTACAAATAAAGTATCATCTGATTTACACTTAGTTTCCATTGCTGCTCACTTATAAATGCCTCCTTTTCATAAAACATTTCTTTTATCTGCACCTTCTCCTTTTATACATTCTTCTCTTCAATGACCTTTTATTTTTAGTATTAACACCCCTCATCCCATGATTTTAATTTTTTTCGGAAAGCCAGTAGCGATGGAGTCGATCTTATCTCATTTAGGAGTGTGTTCCATAGACAGATTTCAACTACAAGGGGCCACCGCCAAGAAGGCCCTGTCTCTCGTCCCCACCAAACGTGTTTACGATGTTGGCGGGAGCGAGAACAGGGCCTCCCCGGATGATCTTAGACTGCGAGATGGGACATAGAGGCAGATGCGTTCGGACAAGTAAGCTGGGCCAGAACTGTATAGAGCTTTATAGGTCAATACCAGCAATTGGGCTCGGAGATGAACCGGCAGCCAGTGGAGCTGACACAACAGGGGGGTATGCTCCCTATATGATGCTCCAGTGTATGCTCCCTATATGATGCTCCAGTGAGCAATCTGGCTGCTGCCCGTTGGACCAGCTGTAGTTTCCAATCCGTCTTCAAAGGCAGCCCCACGTTGCAGCAATCTATTTGGGATGTAACTAGAGTGTGGATGACTGTAGCCAGATCAGACTTCCCAAGGTACCGGTGCAGCAAAAGCTCTCCCGGCCATCGCCGAAATCTGGGGTTCCAGGTTCAGCAAAGAGTTAGGATCACTCCCAAGCTGCGAACCTGTGTCTTCAGGGGGAGTGTAACCCCATCCAACACAGGCTGTAACCCTATGCCCTGTTTGGCCTTTCAACTGACCAGGAGGGCCACTGTCTTGTCTGGATTCAATTACAATTTGGTAGCCCTCATCCAGTCCAACACAATGGCCAAGCTTCGGTTCAAGGTCTGAGTCGATTAATAGGTACCGCTCCGGCGGGAAGATAACGGTGCTCCATGCAGTCATGCTGGCCACATGACCTTGAAGGTGTCTATGGACAATGCCGGCTCTTTGGCTTAGAAATGGAGATGAGCACCAACCCTCAGAGTCGGACACGACTGGACTTAATGTCAGGGGAAAACCTTTACCTTAAACATGGTTGTTGTTTTTACCTCAAAAAAATGGTATAGTATAATATTGTATATGCATATAATATTGATAACATTGTAATGTAATACAATATAATACCACTACTAATAATAAGATATTATAATTGTATATTTACGTTTCATGTAATATTACTAATAATATTGTGATGTAATTTGTTATAATATAACGTGATCTGTAATTGTTGTACTGTGACAATGACATAGTATGTTGTATCTAATATTATAGCATAATATAGTATGGTAAAATATATTGCATATACATATAATATTGATAATGTTGTAATGTAATGTAATATATTACTACTACTAATTATAATATGATACTATAACTATATATTTTGTGTTACATGCAGTATTACTAATAATATGCGATACAATTGTTATAGTTCAATGTGATATTGTTATAGCACAATGTGATATGTAATATTGATGATGCGCTGTGGCAATAATATAGTTTATTGTATTTGCATAGTTTAATGTGATATTGTTATAGTACACTGTGATATGTAATATTGATGTCGTACTGTGGCAATAATATAGTTTATTGTATTTGCATAGTTTAATGTGATATTGTTATACCGTGTTTCCCCGAAAGTATGACACCCCGATTGTAAAGATGTATCGGGGTGTCAGAGGGGCTGGCTTATATAAGCCGTACCCTGAAAGTAAGACGTACCGCGGGCGGCATGGCGTGGCTTCCTGGCTGGGCGACGAGGCTCCCAGAGGGGCTCAAAGGGCCCTGGAATCCTCC
Source organism: Anolis apletophallus (assembly GCA_030556195.1). Classification (NCBI taxonomy): domain Eukaryota; kingdom Metazoa; phylum Chordata; class Lepidosauria; order Squamata; family Anolidae; genus Anolis; species Anolis apletophallus. The sequence goes on along the minus strand of JARBWK010000002.1, from coordinate 194,927,356 downwards.
TCCTCTTCCTCCTCTTCCTTCCAGCGGCGCTTCCATCCTCCTCCTCTTCCTCCCAGCGGCGCCTTCCCTCTCGCCAGTTCGCCCCTCCCTTCAGTGAAGGGAGGAGGGGCGGAGCCGCCGCCGGCGAGAGGGAAGAAAGTGCTGGCGGAAGTCCCGCCCGCACGGCGACTCAGGCGTCTTTCCCTCTGCGGGGAAGGGAAGAGGGGCAAGAGGGCTCCCCTTGCCCCTGTCTTTCCTTCCCTTAACGGAGGCTGCAGGGAAACCGATCGATCTCCCTGCAGGCTCCTCTGCGGGAAGGGAAGAGGGCAAGAGAGGGCTCCCTTTGCGCCTGTCTTCCCCTTCCCGCAGAGGCCTGCAGGGAGATCGATCGGTTTCCCTGCAGGCTCCGTTGCGGGGAAGGGAAGAGGGGCGGCTGAGGGAGGGGGCCGGAACCGGCGCCAGCGCGACTCAGGCGCTTTTCGCCGCCGCCCGGCTCGCGTTTGGAGCGCGGGCGAGCGGGGGGGGCGGCGGGAAAGACGCCTGAGTCGCCGTGCCGGTGGGACTCCGCGGTGCTTTCTCCCTCTCACCGGTGGCGGCTCGCCCCTCCTCTCCCTTCACTGAAGGGAGGGGGCAGAGGCGGGAGAGGGAAAGGCGCCGCTGGGAGGAAGAGGAGGAGGATGGAAGGCGCCGCTGGAAAGAAGAGGAGGAAGAGGAGGAGGATTCGGGCCCCTTTTGAGCCCCTCTGGGAGCCTCTCGTCGCCCAGCCAGGAAGCCACGCCATGCCGCCCGCAAAGTCTTACTTTCTTACTTTCGGGTACCGTGGCCCAATATAAGACGTACCCCGAAAGTAAGCCGTAGTGGGGATTTTGGGGGTCAAAAGAAAGTAAGACGCTGTCTTATTTTCGGGGAAACACGGGTAGTACAATGTGATATGTAATATTGATGTCGTACTGTGGCAATAATTATAGTTCATTGTATTTGCAATTTGCTTGTGAGCCGCTCTGAGTCCCCTTCAGGGTTGAGACGGGCGGCATATAAATATCGTGAAAACTATCTATCTATCTATCCATCCATCTATCTATCTATCTTCTATCTATCTATCTATCTATCTATCTATCTCTATCTATCTATACATATAACAAAAAAGAATGTTTGTGGCGGGAGGAGCGGAGGGCGGGAGGTGCGGAGGAATTTGTGGCAGCATTTCGATTGGTTGCCAGTGTAGGATTATTTGCATAACGGCTTGGAATGGCCAGCTTCTCAACATTCCAACAATCCTAGGCAGCAGAAAAAGGAAGGGAAAGGGCCCGAGGCAGACACACAGAGCCCACCTGACCCATTCTACATCAAATAGGACGAACCATGGATGATGGGACTTGAAGTACCTCCACCCACCTCCTGAGAACGCTGCCAGAGGGGGTAAAAAAAGGGCCTGACTGACACAAGATTTTTCTGGACTAGGCCTCAGTTGCTCCATAAAGGGCCTGAAAGGGCCTGACTGAATTAACAGTCAGGCTTCCTAAACTTCATTTTCCGGACTAGGCCTCAGTTACCGGGTTACTATGTAAGGACTGAGTTAACAGTAAGGCTGCCTTAACTTGATACTCCAGATTAGGCCGCCAATCATGGGATCCTGTGTATGGCCTGAATTGACAGTAACACTTCCTCAACTAGATTATCATGACTAGGCCAAAGTTACTGGGATACTGTGTAAGGACTGAAATAACAGTAAGGCTTCCTAAACTTGCTTTTCCTGACTAGGCCTCAGTTACTGTGATACTGTGTCAAGACAGATCCCGCTGTGACCCTCATCCAGTGCATGATCATGACCACACTTGGCACACAAAGCCCCCATGATCCACTTTACATCCTGGTGCAGTTCGGAGGAGGGTGGACCATGGATGATGGGACTTGAAGTACCTCCACTCACTTCACAAGACCGCTGCCAACCTCATCCAAAGACTGATCAAGACCAAACTTGGCACACAGAGCCCCCATGACTCATTTTACATCCTGGTATAGTATTGAGGAGGATGAACCACGGATGATGGGACTTGAAGTACCTCCACTCACTTCCCAAGACTGCTGCAACCCTCATCCAATAACTGAGCAAGACAAAATTTGCCACACATAATCCCCATGACCCACTCTACATCCTGGTGCACTTTGGAGGAGGATGGACCATGGACGATGGGACTCCCAGCACCTTCCCACACTTCCCGAGACCACTGCAAGTCACATAAACAACTGCTAAGGACCAACCTTGGCACAAAATGCCTTTCTCAAATAACCCGGGCGTGCCGGGTCCCCAAGCTAGTAGCATAATATAGTATGGTATAATATATTGTGTATACTTATAATATTGATAATGTTGTAATGTAATGCAATATATCACTACTACTAATTATAATATGATACTATAACTATATATTTTGTGTTACATGCAGTATTACTAATAATATGCGATACAATTGTTATAGTTCAATGTGATATTGTTATAGCACAATGTGATATGTAATATTGATGTTGCGCTGTGGCAATAATATAGTTTATTGTATTTGCATAGTTCAATGTGATATTGTTATAGTACAATGTGATATGTAATATTGATGTCGTACTGTGGCAATAATTATAGTTCATTGTATTTGCAATTTGCTTGTGAGCCGCTCTGAGTCCCCTTCAGGGTTGAGACGGGCGGCATATAAATATCGTGAAAACTATGTATATAATAAAAGTCAATGTTTGCAGAGGTGCGGAGGTGTGGAGGAATATGTGGCAGTGTTTCGATTGGTTGCCACTGTGGGATTATTTGCATAACACCTCTGATTGGCCAACCACCAACATTCCACCACTCCAAGGAGGCAGAGAGGGGATTGGTTGCCACTGAGGGAGAATTTGCATACGGACTCCTGATTGGCCAGCCACCACCAACATTCTGACACTCTTAGGAGGCAGAGAGGGAAGGTGGCAGAGAGGGGATTGGTCGCCACTTAGGGAGATTTTGCATACGGACTCATGATTGGCCAGCCACCACCAACATTACAACACTTTTAGGAGGCAAAGAGGGAAAAGGAAAGGCCTCAGGATGTCAGGAATGGCTCCCACTGTGGTTTCGGATTGGCCAGCCTCTACAAACTTGGCACACAAAGTCCCCATGACTCACTCTGCATCCTACTGCAGTTTGGAGAAGGGCGTACCATGGATGATGGGACTTGCAGTACCTTCATTCACTTCCTGAAAACAATGCAACCCTCATCCAATGGCCAATGCAGACCAAACATGGCACACAGAGCACCCATGACCCACTCTACATCCTGGTGCAGTTGTGAGGAGGACATAACACAGATGATGGGACTTGAAGTACCTCTACACACTTCCTGAGACTGCTGCAATGCTCATCCAATGACTGATCAGGACCAAACTGACACACAGAGCCCCCATGACCCACTCTACATCCTGGTGCTGTTAGCAGGAGGATGGACCACGGATGATGGGACTTGGAGTACCTTCACTCACTTTCCGAGACTGCTACGAACCTAATCCAATGACTGATCAAGACCAAACTTGCCACACAGAGCCCCGGTGACCTACTCTACATCCTGGTCTTGTTTGGAGTAGAACAGACCACGGGTGATGGGACGTGAAGTACCCAGATTTCACTCACTTTCTGAGACCACTGCAACCCTCATCCAATGACTGATCAAGACCACCCATGATCCACTCTACATCCTGCTGCAGTTTGGAGGAGGGTGGACCATGGATAATGGGACTTCCAGTACCTTCACTCACTTCCTGAAAACAATGCGACCCTCCTCCAATGACCAATAAAGATCAAACTTAGTACATAGAGCCTTCATGACCCTCTCTACATCCAGTTGAGAGGAGGACAGACCACAGATGATGGGACTTGCAGTACCTTCAGTAAGTTCATGATACCACTCCTTCTCCCAATAATGATGGATCACGGCCAAACTTGGCAGGCAGACCCTCCATGACCCTAGTGGTGTTTGGAGGAGGATGGGATTTGCAGTACCTTTATTAATTTCCTGAGAGCACTGCGAGCCACATCTTTCTCGGCATTACTTTGCGAATGAAGATTCTTAGGAAGGACTCATCCCACGCTTTTTACAAGCGCATTAATGACTAAAAAGGCCAATCTGAGATAGGCAAGTTTGGTTGCAGAAAGCACCGCAGAAAGTCTCCTTGGGTGATGCCGTTTCCAAGTTGTGGTTCTTTCTGCGTTGTCGTTTCCCTTCGAGACCCATTCAGCGTGCCTTCTCAAAAGAGGCCGCAGCATTTTGGATAGTGCATCTCCATGCCTCCCGATGTGAAGCCAGGGTGGACCATTGTTGGTGATCAATCTGGCCGAGCCTGAGATATTGTTTCAGGGAGTCCTTATATGTCTTTTTGGGGGCGCCTCTCTTGCGCTGACCCGTGGCGAGTTCACCATAGAGTAGTATCTTTGGGAGGTGGTGGTCCTCCATCCTAGGGATGTGCCCTGCCCAGCGCAGCTGTGTTCTCAATAGCATGGTCTCAATGCTGGTGATCCCTGCTTCCTCAAGGACAGCAACATTCGTCACATAGTCGGTCCAGTGTATATTTAGGATTGTGCGAAGACAGCGCTGATGAAAGCATTCGGAGAGTCGTAGGTGTTGGCAATAGGTGACCCATATTTCAAACCCATAAAGGAGAATAGACAGTACGATAGCTCTGTACACACTGATTTTGGTGCTTTGCCTCAGGTGCTTGTTGCTCCAGACTCTTTTGTGAAGCCTTCCGAATGCACTATATGCCTTTGCAAATCTGTGATCTATCTCTTTATCAATCTTGGCATCTGAAGAGATGATGCTTCCCAGGTAGGTGAACTGCTGAACGGACTTAAGCACAGATGTGCATATGCTGTCGTGGGGGTGATGGTGTTCTTCCTGCGGTGCGGGCTGGTAGAGGACTTCTGTTTTCTTCAGGCTGACTTACAGCCTAAACAGCTCTGCAGCTGTTGCAAAGCAGGATGTTAGGCGCTGCAAGGCTGCTTCTGAATGGGCGACAAGGGCAGCATCGTCAGCAAAAAGCAGCTCACAGACTAGATAGTTTAGAGTCTTAGTGCGAGCCCTTAGATGGCTTAAGTTGAACAAGCTGCCATCAGTACGATAGCGTATATATATATGCCGTCTTCTTCTTCAAGGTCTGCCGTAGCCCTTTGGAGCATCATGCTGAAAAAGATTGTAAATAGGGTTGGTGCAAGAACACATCCTTGTTTCACTCCATTAGTTATTAGAAAGGGCTCCGACGGATCCCCAAGCTAGTCTCTATCTCTATCTCTATCTCTATCTCTATATATTAATAAAGCGGAATGTTTGTATGTATGTGGGTTTGTTTGTGGGTTTGTGGATATGTGCCAACGTTCTGATTGGCTCCCGGCCTCTACATTCTGACAACATGATTGGTTCCAGTGAGGGAGTATTTGCATAACGCCAACACGAACATTCCGACACACTAAACTGCCAGAGGGGGATAAGGGAAAGGCCTGAGGCAGTCAGGCATGGTGAGAGTTTAAGGCCAAAACACTTTGCGTGCCCCAACAATGAGAGAACAACACCAAACTTGCCACACAGAACCCCCAAGACCCACTCTACATCCTGCTGCAGATTGCAGGGATGACGGGACTTGAAGTACTTTAACTCACTTCCTTAGAGCATTGTGACCCACACCAATCAGGGCCACACTTGACACACAGAGGCCCAATGGCCACTTTACAGCCTGGAGAACTTTAGGGCAGGATGGGCCACGAATGATGGGATTTGCAGTACCTTCACCCAATTCACTTCCCACAGAACATTGAAACCCATACAAATCACAGACCAGGCCCAAAATTGACAGTAAGGCTTCATTAACTTGATTTTCCTGACTAGGCCTCACTTAATGGGATGCTGTTTAAGGTCTGAATTGACAGTAAGGCTTCATTAACTTGATTTTCCCGACTAGGCCTCAGCTCATGGGACATTGTGTATGGCCTGAATTTACAGTAACCTACCTTGGCACACAGAGCCCCTATGACCCACGCTACATTCTACAGGAGTTTGGAGGAAGGTGGACCATGGATGATGGGATTTGTAGTACTTTCAAACTCTTCATTCCCCACAGACCACTGTGGCCCAGAACCAAGACCGATAAAGACCAAACTTGGCACACAGAGTCTCCATGACCCACACTCCATCCAACTGCAGTTTAGAGGAGGGCACACCATGGATGATGGGATTTCAAGTACCTCCACTCACTTCCCAAGCCCGCTGTGACCCTCATCCAGTGACTGATCAGGACCAAACTTAGCACACAAAGCCCACATGACCCACTTTACATCCTGCTGCATTTTGGAGGAGGGTGGACCACTGATGATAGGACTTTAAGTACTTTTACAAATTTCCCGAGACTGCTGCGACCCTCATCCAATGACTGATCAAGACCAAAAATACTATGACATATGTCCTCTTAACCCGTGTCTTGACAATGTAACCTGTTTTAATTGTGGTTTTATGTTTTTATGTTTTATTGATTGTAGGGCCGCATGTTGATATATCGCAATATGCCGCCCATGTATTCTTGTTGTGATCCGCCCCAAGCCTGCTGGGAGGAGCGGAATACAAAAATGAATAATAAATAAATAAATATAAATAAATATAAAGACCAAACATGGCACACCGAGCCCCCATGACCCACTCTACATCCTGGTGCAGTTTGGAGGAGGGTGGGCCATGGAAGATGACACTTGAAGTACCTCCACTCACTTCACAAGACTGCTGCCAATCTCATCCAATGACTGATCAAGACCAAACTTGGGACACAGAGCCCCCATGACCTACTCTACATCTGGTGCAATTTGGAGGAGCATGGACCATGGATTCTGGGACTTGGAGTACCTCCACTCACTTTCCAATAATGCTGTGACCCTCATCCAATAACTGATCAAGACCAAATTTGGCACACAGAACCCCCATGACCTACTCTACATCTGGTGCAATTTGGAGGAGCATGGACTATGGATTCTGGGACTTGGAGTACCTCCACTCACTTTCCAATAATGCTGTGACCCTCATCCAATAACTGATCAAGACCAAATTTGGCACACAGAACCCCCATGACCTACTCTACATCTGGTGCAATTTGGAGGAGCATGGACCATGGATTCTGGGACTTGGAGTACCTTCACTCACTTTCCAATAATGCTGTGACCCTCATCCAATAACTGATCAAGACCAAATTTGGCACACAGAACCCCCATGACCTACTCTACATCTGGTGCAATTTTGAGGAGCATGGACCATGGATTCTGGGACTTGGAGTACCTTCACTCACTTTTTGAGACCACTGCAAGCCACATAAACAACTGATAAGGACCAACCTTGGCACACAATGCCTTTCTCAAATAACCCGGGCAGTGCCAAGCTAGTAAATAAATAAATCCCCAGCAACTCCTTCATCCAAACAAGGGCAGGGTCTGGTTTCCAAGTGGGGGCTGGGACTAGGAGTATTGAGGGGGGGGCAGGGGGGGGCCCTCTTCTCCCTTCTTGGACCCAGGATGTGGGAGGAGCAGCCAGGTCTGACTGAGCATTGCAAGTGAGGGGCCCCTCCCTCTGTCTCCCGCTCTGTGCCTCCCTCCAACTGGCGGGGAGGCGGGGCTGGCGCTCCTCGCTGGTCGCTGTCCGCCGGAGGAGGTGCTGAAAAGCCATGCCGGGCGGGAGGCGGACCTCCGCGCGCACCGGGCAGCAGCAGCAGCAGCAGCCTCCTCTGCCTCTTCTGCTGCTGCTGCTGTTGCTGCTCCTCCTGCCGCCTCCCCGCTGAGTCCTCCCGCCTTGGTTGCTCTCCTCCTTGGGCCGCCGCCGCTTTTGCAGCCATCTTGCACCAGCCGAGCCCCAGGCGGAGGAGAAGCAGCAGCAGCAGCAGCAGCGATGGGCTAGCCGGGCAGCAGCAACAGCAGCCATGGTCAAGCGGAAAAGCTCCGAAGGCCCCGAGCAGGAGAGCGGCCGCGGAGTCCCACTGCCCATCCAGACCTTCCTCTGGAGGCAAACCAGGTACGGTGATGCCCGCCAGAGCCTCTCAAGGCGCCCTCCTTCCCTTCCAAGGAGGGGAAGGCGCCCCAATGGTGCCAAAACTGGGATCCCTTCTCTCCTTCTCCCATTTGGCCAAAGGAGGTTCATGCTGCAGGTTTTGCGGGCTGTATGGCCATGTCCTTGAAGCATTTCCTCCTGACGTTTCGCCTGCATCTCTGGCAGGCATCCTCAGAGGGCGTGAGGTCTGTTGGATCCATGCTGCTCTCTGTAAGCGGGAAAGATGACCGCCCTTTAAAGGGCAAACCCACCTGTCTTGAAATCAGCTGGGGAAGTTTGGGGTATGTTGTTCCCTCTCCTATCCAAGGCCCCATCTACCCTGCCATATAAAATGCACTTTGAACTGGATTATAGGAGTCTACAATGCCCTCTAATCCAGTTCCAAGAAGATAATCTGGATTTTGTATGAAAGGCAGTGTATAAATGGGCCCACTCCTGCCTGTTCAATGAGGCTTGCTCTCTTGATGGTAGAGGCTCCTGCTCTGGAGGGTTTGATCCCAGAGCGGTGACTATATAATAATAATAATAATAATAACAGTTAAAACTTGTGCGCCAACTGCGCCCATACCTTGGGAAGTCTGACTTGGCCACGGTGGTCCACGCTCTGGTTACATCCCGTATAGATTACTGCAACGCCCTCTACGTGGGACTGCCTTTGAAGACTGTTCGGAAGCTTCAACTGGTCCAACAGACAGCGGCCAGGTTGATAACAGGAGCGGCACTCAGAGAGCGCACAACACCTCTGTTGCGCCAGCTGCACTGGCTACCAGTTTGCTACCGGGCACAATTCAAAGTGCTGCCTTTAGCCTTTAAAGCCCTTAATGGTTCTGGTCCAACTTACATGTCCGAACACATGCTTAAGATCATCCAGAGAGGACCTACTCTCGGTCCCGCCTGCTTCGCAGGCACGATTGGTGGGGATGAGAGACAGGGCCTTTTCAGTGGTGGCTTTGGAACGCCCTTCCTAATGACATCAGATCAGCCCCCTCCCTCTTGACATTTCGCAAGAAGGTCAAGACCTGGCTATTTGACCGGGCATTTGCAGATGTAGTATGATTACCAAATTGAGACCTACGGAACTACGACGATGCAATTGGATACCGATTTAATAACGCTGATACTGTGTTTTTATCGTTAAGTGCTAATTTGTATACGATTGAATTGTGTTGATAATTGTTGATATGTTTGTCTTGGGCAGTTCTTGCCATTTGTACACCGCCTCGAGTCGCCTTCGGGCTGAGAGAGGCGGTCTACAAGCAAAGTAAATAAATAAATAAATAAATAATAATCATGAGGCTTGCTCTCTTGATGGTGGAGGCTCCTGCTCTGAAGGGTTTGATCCCAAAGCTGTGACATAATAATAATAATAATAATAATAATGAGGCTTGCTCTCTTGATGGTGGAGGCTCCTGCTCTGAAGGGTTTGATCCCAGAGCTGTGACTATATAATCATAATAATAATAATAATAATAATAATAATAATGAGGCTTGCTCTCTTGATGGTGGAGGCTCCTGCTCTGGAGGGTTGGATCCCAAAGCTGTGACTATGTAATAATAATAATAATAATAATGAAGCTTGCTCTCTTGATGGTGGAGGCTTCTGCTCTGAAGGGTTTGATCCCAAAGCTGTGACTGTATAATAACAATAATAATAATAATGAGGTTTGCTCTCTTGATGGTGGAGGCTCCTGCTCTGGAGGGTTTCATCCCAAAGCTGTGACTATATAATAATAATAATAATAATAATAATAATGAGGTTTGCTCTCTTGATGGTGGAGGCTCCTGCTCTGGAGGGTTTCATCCCAAAGCTGTGACTATATAACAACAACAACAACAACAACAATAATAATAATAATGAAGCTTGCTCTCTTGGTGGTGGAGGCTCCTGCTCTGGAGGGTTTCATCCCAAAGCTGTGACTATATAATAATAATAATAATAATAATCATGAGGCTTGCTCTCTTGATGGTGGAGGCTCCTGCTCTGGAGGGTTTGATCCCAAAGCTGTGACTATATAATAATAATAATAATAATAATAATAATAATGAGGCTTGCTCTCTTGATAGTGGAGGCTCCTGCTCTGAAGGGTTTCATCCCAAAGCTGTGACTATATAATAATAATAATAATATTAATAATAATGAGGCTTGCTCTCTTGATGGTGGAGGCTCCTGCTCTGGAGGGTTTCATCCCAAAGCTGTGACTATATAATAATAACAACAACAACAATAATAATAATGAAGCTTGCTCTCTTGATGGTGGAGGCTCCTGCTCTGGAGGGTTTCATCCCAAAGCTGTGACTATATAACAACAACAACAACAACAATAATAATAATGAAGCTTGCTCTCTTGATGGTGGAGGCTCCTGCTCTGGAAGGTTTCATCCCAAAGCTGTGACTATATAATAATAATAATAACAACAACAACAATAATAATAATCATGAGGCTTGCTCTCTTGATGGTGGAGGCTCCTGCTCTGGAGGGTTTGAGCCCAAAGCTGTGACTATATAATAATAATAATGATGATGATGATGATGATTCTTAACTATTTATATCCCAGCCCATCTGCCCAAGGGGACTCAGGGCGGCTCACAAAAGCAACAGTGCAAACTGCATGTTGAACCACAGTTCAAAAGAGATATTGGCAAGCTGGAAGGTTTCTAGAGGAGGAGGACTAAAATGATCAAAGGTCCTCCTTCCATTTTGCCAAAAGAGGCTCAGGCCCCATGAGGAGCATCTTAAAGAGCTGGGTATGTTTAGCCTGCAGAAGAGAAGCTTGAGAGGAGACAGGATAGCCATGTATAAAGATGTGAAAGAGGGTCATAAGAAAGAGGGAGCAGGGTTGTTTTCTGCTGCTCTGGAAACTAGGACTCAGAGCAATGGGTTCAAATGACAGGAAAGGAGATTCCACCTAAACATTAGAAAGAACTTCCTGACTGCACAAGCTGTTCAGCAGTGGAACTCTCTGCTAAGGTGGAAGATCCTTTCTTGGAAAGCTTTAAACAGTGGCTGGATGACATTGAATCCAGACAAGACAAGGTACTCCTGGTTAGTCATAAGGCCGAACAGGGAATAGGGTTACAGCCTGTGTTGGACGGGGTTACACTCCCCCTGAAGATGCAGGTTCGCAGTCTGGGTGTGATCCTGGACTCATAGCTGAGCCTGGAACCCCAGGTTTTGGCGGTGACCAGGGGGCATTTGCACAGTTAAAACTTGTGCGCCAACTGCACCTGTACCTTGGGAAGTCAGACTTGGCCACAGTAGTCCATACTCTGGTTACATCCCGTATAGATTACTGCAACGTTCTCTATGTGGGGTTGCCTTTGAAGACTGTCTGGAAGCTTCAAATGGTCCAACATATGGCAGCCAGGTTACTAACAGGAGCGGCACTCAGGGAGCATACATCTCCTCTGTTGCACTAGCTCCACTGGCTGCCAGTTTGCTACCAGGCACAATTCAAAGTGCTGGCTTTAGCCTATAAAGCCCTAAACGGTTCTGGCCCAACTTACCTGTCCAAACGTGTCTCCACCTATGAACCAGAGAGTACATTAAGATCGTCTGGGGAGGCCCTGCTCTCGGTCCCACCTGCATCACGAGCACTTCTGGTGGGGACAAGAGACAGGGCCTTCTCAGTGGTGGCCCCTTGGCTGTGGAACATCCTTCCTACAGAAATTAGATCGGCGCCCTCATTGTTAGCATTTCGGAGGGAAGTGAAGACCTGGTTGTTTGAGCAGGCAGTGTAATGAATATAGGAATATGGAACAATTTGATCTTGATTCTAACTATGAGATGCTAATGAGATGTTTTACTGATGTTAATTGATTATTTATTATGCTATTGTTTTATTGTTTTTAACTGTTTTTGAGCGTTGAATTTTGCTTTGTTAACTACTTTGAGTCGCCCGAGGGCTGAGAAAAGCAGTATAGAAATACAGTTAATAAATAAATAAATCTGCAAGGGATACTTTGATTGTGCCTACCTGCATGGCAGAATGGGGTTGGACGGGATGGTCCATGTGATCACTTCCAACTCTATTAGTCTATGATTTTATGATTCTCTGAACTCTCTAGTTTCACACTGATGTGGCTCCAGGGGTTTGTGCAATAGTGATTAGAATGTGGAAGGATTGGTGTTTTGTTTTGTAGTTCTACATATATCATGTGTATTGAGGATGTCTTTTAATTTCGTTGCACAAAATACTATCTAATATAAAAATAAAGTTATTCTATTTTGTTATTTATCCAATGCAATTTCTTTGGATAAGTGGAAGGTGTTTCGATTGTGCTTTTCCTGCATGGCGGAAGGGGGTTGGACTGTATGCTCCATGAGGCCTCTTCCAACTCTGAATAGTCTATGACTCTGATTCTAACAAGTGGGATTTTTAAAAATAATGTTATTTATTTATTTACTTTATTTATATTCCGCTCTTCTCACCCCGAAGGGGACTCAGAGCGGATTACAGTACACATACTTGCAGACAATCCCTGCAGTTCAAGATATATAGACAACATATATAGACATATAAAGACGAATAGAGGCAAACTTCTGGCCACCAGGGGGAGCTGATGCACTCCTCATCTCTCAGCGTTTTCCAGCGTCCCTTTGTTGTTTCCTCCGCATTCCTCAGCGATTCCTGAAGTTCTTAAATGGCCTCATAAATCAGTCAAAATTTGCCTCCCCACTTTAATGTGGTACTTTTATCTCCTACTTGACAAATGCAAGTGTCTTTCGGGCTGCAAAGGTTGACAGCAGGCTACACTTAAGATCGAGCACCCACCTCGACCCGGGCAGGCCTCGAACTCATGACCTACCGGTCAGAGATATCTTATGCAGCTGACACTTAGCCAGCTGCGCCACATTCCCGGTGTTATGTTTAATTCTGCTTTAACTTTTGAATATTTATATGTTTACAATTGTGTGGTAATACTTTTAATGGAAGCCACTTTGGTACTGTTCCATTATCCGGGCAGAGGCTAAAAGGGGGATCTAGAGAGAGAAGGATAGACCATTTTATTGGAGGAGGAGTTGAAGGAGGAAAACCATTTACCCATTTTTGCTAGTTATTCCCCCTCCCCACCCTTCCCATATAATAATAATAATAATAGTTGTTGTTGTTGTTGTTTTATACCACCCTATCTCCCCAAAGGGACTCAAGGCAGTTTACAACAAAAGTAACAGAGTGGCAAACTTTCAATGTCAAAATGAACACAGAACAAATCAACTGGAACCATGGCGGCCTGGTGGAGGGTGATGACAAGGCCCCACCGGACCCGGCTTGGAAGAGGGCTATAATGAGGCCCTCCTGGGCCCAGCCTGGAAGTTGTTTCCATATAGGGGACATGGGTGGAGAAAATAACAGGAAAACAGGGGGAAATGATTTTCCTCCTTTAATCCACCCTCCATCCCCCATCCCCATCAAATGGACTTTCCTTCTCTCTCTATTGTACGGCGACATGATGCTACATGTTAGCCGAGTTTTAGTGGTCTCCACCCTGGGAGGAGCAGATAATGGAACAGTACTGCTGCTTTGAGTCTCTTTCGGGAGAGATACATTTATTTATTTATTTCATTTATAATCCGCCCTTCCCAACCCCTGAAGAGGGACTCAGGGTGGCTGACAAAAGGCAACAATTCGATGACGGGTACATAATACAAAACAAGATATCAAACATAACAACAGATTAAAAACAGTTAAAAATCAAAACAACTACATAATCCCTGTTCCACATACATAGCCTGTCCAAGTCAATCGGTAGTCTGCTACCATAACATTGTCGATACTCAATTGTCCGTCTGCTGCTCCACATCAACCAAATGCCTGGTCCCACAACCACATATTTAGTTTTTTTCTAAAGGAAAGGAGGGTGGACAGAAGTTTGCCTCTGTTCGTCTATATATGTCTATATATGTTGTCTATATATGTTGAACTGCAGGGATTGTCTGCAAGTATGTTTACTGTAATGTTTACTGTTATCTGCTCTGAGTCCCCTTTGGGGTGAGAAGAGCGGAATATAAATAAAGTAAATAATAAATAATAATAATAATCTTATTTTGCTGGGGAGCGAGTTCCACAGGTGAGGGGCCACTACCGAGAAGGCTCTGTCCCTCGTCCCCCACCAAACGTATTTGCGACAAAGGTGGGACCAAGAGCAGGGCCTCCCCGGAAAATCTTAAATTTTGAGGTGGGACATAAGGGGAGATACTGTACGTTCGGACAAGTAAGCTGGGCCAGAACCGTAAAGGGCTTTAAAGGTCAAAACCAGCACTTTGAATTGTGCTCGGAATTGGATAGGCAGCCAGTGGAGCTGACACAACAGAGGAGTGGTATGCTCCCTGTATGTTGCTCCAGTTAATAACCTGACAGGGTAGAAATAAACATGATGATGAAGATGATGGTGAACAGCTTCATTTTTACATTCTGCAATGCCCTATATGAAAAATAGGTTGGTGAAACTACCCAAAGAAACATTCTCATTGTGCTGTGGTGCGTGAGAAGCCTGACCAAATGTCTGCAGATTCCTTTTTCAGGAAATATCTATGTTTTTCCTGTCCTGTGTGGGAGTCTGTTGCATGTCGAAATTACAAACCTAAATGTCCTAGCGATAAATGATTTCTGGGAGCTGAAGGTCAAAACATCTGTGTACCCACAGGTTGAGAACCATTGATTTAGATCATTAATTGAGTCTATTCACTTGTAATGGGATCTTAATCTTTTTTCTTCTGCCTCCCACTTTGTTAGGCATTCATGCCTTTTCTAGTGAAACATGTCATATCTTGATATGTCCAAAGTACAACAGCCTCAATTAGTCATTTGGCTCCTAAAGATAGTTTGGGCTTTCTTTGCTACAGGACCTGTTTATTTACATAATTGTAATGTTAATGCCCGTTGATTTAATAGGTCTCCTCTAAGAAAAAGTAATAATAAGCACCGGGAATGTGGCGCAGCTGGCTAAGTGTCAGCTGCATAAGATCTCTCTGACCAGTAGGTCATAAGTTCGAGGCCTGCCCGGGTCAAGGTGGGTACTCGACCTTAAGTGTAGCCTGCTGTCGACCTTTGCAGCCCGAAAGACACCTGCATTTGTCAAGTAGGAGATAAAGGTACCACATTAAAGTGGGGAGGCAAATTTTGACTGATTTATGAGTCCATTAAAGAACCCATGAATCGCTGAGGAATGCGGAAGAACAACAAAGGGACACTGGAAAACGCTGAGAGATGAGGAATGCATCAGCTCCCCCTGGTGGCCAGAAAGTTTGCCTCTGTTCATCTATATGTGTGTAATATGTCAAAAATGTATGTACTGTACTGTGATAAATGTCATATGTCTAAATGTCATATGTTGAACTGCATGGATTGTCTGCAAGTATGTGTACTGTAATCCACTCTGAGTCCCCTTCAGGGTGAGAAGAGTGGAATATAAATAAAGTAAACAAAACCAAGCGGAACAAGAAACAAGGCAGAGTTCAATCAGGGTACAAGAAACTTCTTGGCAAGGCACGAGCCGCAACTTGGCTCCGTGGTCCTTTCCTCGCTACACCTCCTTAGGTTAGAAGTGGCCGAGGTACTGAGGATCCGTTCCCACGGATCCTATACTTAATTACCTTGGCGAGGACCCCGACGCACAAGGCTTCTCCTCCAATCTGTGCTTCGGGCCCTCGCCCCCTTTGGCCGGTCTAGGCTGTGGTGCCAGCCCCTCCTGCTAGCCTCAATGCTCCGTCTCCTATCAAAGCTTCGACCTTGCCTCCCAACACCTGGTTCCCTATCTTCGTGAGAGTCAAACTCCTTGCGCTTCCATGGACTCATCCTCCTCCGTTTCCCACATTCATTCCTGTGAACCGAGCCCCCGGTTTCTCATAGCCTTCGCTATCACTGCTATCTGAATCCCTCTGACCTTCCGCATTCTCGTACGGGTCAGGCCATCCATCATCCCAGGCCAGACTCTCTGTGGGCGAAGAAGGCCCAGCTAACTCATTAACCCCTTCGTCCCATCCCTCCAAATCCTCCTCAGAATCTTCCTCAGCTGCTGCTGGTTCTAATGCGAGTGGGATCCCCGGTGCTGCCCCTTGCCCCCCAGGCACGAAAGGGAACTGGGTTGCTACAGGTTTTTAGATCTCAACTATTAAATTGATGTACCAAATGTTTAGTAATGCTTTCAGCTAAAGGGCTCTTTGCCTTAGTGTTTCTATGGAAAATGAAAAGCGGCAACAGATAAACCAGCCTTCCATTATAGACCAACTTAATCTGGAATCCCTGTGAATGGAAGAGAGCTATGCCACGAGACAAAGCTTCATCTAGAACCACATCAAGCTGTATAAAACATTTCATGTCATTAGCTCAGTAATACTTAACAACAATAATCCTATATACAGTAGTATATCTAACTATTAAGTGAGACAATATCCCTCTCTAAGACCACTTTTTACAATTTGGGTAAGATGTGAACCAGAAATGTCTTGGCTCATGACAAAAAAATTGAAACCAACAGAAAAGTTACATTGATTTATACTTCGGTTGTTTGCAGCTTTGTACATCAACTTTAACAGGAAAAGGAAGGCCTTTTGAGATAAAGCATAACAGGACTGCATTTGCACACAAGCCATTTCAGGGTTTTCAAACAGTAGGAGATAAAAAGTTTTAAAATATCATAAGTGGATATATAAACACAAGGTGCACCATATAGTGGAAGAGAAGCTATTATGAGTCTAATTTTCAGAAACATCAACAGGCATGTTGAGTACTTTTATTTCAGTCGCATAATTTGAAATGTCTTTTGCTGTGACTGATACCAAATATGGTTGAGCATATAAATATGTCCAAAGTACATTAGTATCCAAGTTGATTTGCATAAAATCATAATGGGTCAGATTAAAAAAACTCCTCACTATATAATCCATTATTTAAAATTAAAAAAGAAGCAAAGGCATTAGCTTGTAGTATGGGTGCTTGTACAAACAGAATTGCTTGCTGGATTATACGAGTCCACACTGCCAGATAATCTGGGATAAACAGAAAAACTGGGATCAGATCCTACGATATAGGGCCTGTCTGGAAGGACCCTTCATCTTGGCACTAGTCTACGCCCTTTATCTATCCTTTGCTAAACTCATACAGTAAGACCTTTCCTTAGCAAGGTCGTATATTTTCACATGGCCAGTCAGTAAGCTTGGGCCACTTGTCTCCAATGGCATATTGCTGCCACTCCTTTACATTCACAACCTTTAGAGCCCTGAGGTCAGGGGAATACATCAAGGTGATCTCCTTCATAGAATGCAACTTCTCACCTTATTCCCATTTAGATGTATATCATAAATACCAAGATGATGCAAAGAAAGCAAAGTCTCAATCCTTGTCTCTCCTTACTGCACAGACAGCTTATGAAACAAGTATCACACGAGGCCCCCAACCCTCGCCCTATACCAACTCCATTACCAACTCACAATTGTTTTAATGCGTTTTCCATTCTGTTCTTGGGAAATTGTGGTTGATACATGGGGATTATTACCAGTTCTGTAACATGGACTTTTACGAGGACTTTAGCACATAAGCCCTTCTGTATAGCTACAGTGTTATAAGAAATTCTGTCAATGTAAACTGCCGCCTATTTCGTTGTCTGTCGTGATTGTATTCTGCTCCTTTAACAAGTCTATTTTGTTTTTCCTTAGTGCTTTTTTGAGGCCCAAGCTGGGAAAGCAATATGAAGCATCATGTGTGGTATGTAACAATGTTCTTGACTCACCAATTGGCATGAATTGCTTGCATTATTTAATTTTATGTGTTTGTTTAATTTACATCCCACCATTTCCCCGACAGGATACCCAATACAATGTACTATAATTTATTATTCTATTTTAAATGTTTGTTTTAATTGCACATTCAATGTGCACATTCGTGTTCAAATATTTTATTGATTTCAAGAATTAAAAACACATATCAAACATTTACACAACAAATACATCACATCACAAAGTACATTAACATACTAAAAAAAATTATATGAGTACTTCCTTCCCTTCATACCCCCAACCATCTATTGTCAGTAATTGCTTTTCATTACCAAACTCCAATTGTCTTTGACTTGATTTATACATCCAACTTTTATGTTATAGTCCAATCTACATTCTTCTTCTTAATGTAATTTGTGATCGTAGTCCAATCTGTACTCTTCGGCTTGGTATCCTGTTTTAGAGCCTGCGTCAGCCGATCCATATTCATGATGTCCATCACCTTTAATTTCCAATCTTCGATCTTTGGAATGGTTTCCTTCCACCTCTTGGCTAATACTAACCTGGCTGCCGAAACACAGTAAACAAATAATTTCTCTGTATTATCCATCTTAAAGTCACATAGCCCCAGCAAAAGGTATTCTGGTTTCAGTTGGAATTTAATCCCCAAGGCTTCTTGGATCTCTTTATGAATAGATCTCCAATAAACCTTTACTTTTTCGCAGTCCCACCACATGTGAATAAAATAACCTATTTCTTTTTTACATTTCCAGCGCCTGTTACTGTAGTTTTTGTTAAATTTAGCAATCTTGTGGTGAGGTACCACCTATGGAAAATTTTCAGGCTGCTTTCTTTTAGATCATATGAATATGTATAGTTAAGATGTTTATTCAGAAAGATTTCCCATGATTTTAATGGGATTGGATGGCCTATATCTTGAGCCCATTTGATCATACAATCCTTTATCAAATCCTCTTCGGTCTGCCATTCTAGTAGTTTATTATAAAAATATGAAATTCTTCCATTGGTTTTTTTTAACAATTCCTGCCAAAATTTGCTTGTTATACAAAATCCCAAGATTTTATCTTTTTTGTATTGTTCATTAATTTGCATGTACTGCAACCAATCAATTGTGTTGTTAATTTCTTTCACTTCCTCCATATCTTTCAGAATCAAATAATTTCCCGAAATTTTCAATAATGTTTCGTACCTCATCCAGTCAGATTTCCCATATTCCCTTCTAAAGTGTGCTTCCTGTGGCGACAGCCACCCTGGAGTTTTAGCAAATAACCTTTGTTTATATTTTAACCAGACCTTGAGTAGGGATCTTCTGATCGGGTGATCGTTAAATTTACTATCTATGTTTGCTTTATTGTACCAAAGGTACCCATGCCACCCTACTTGTAGTTCGTGACCTTCTAGAGAGAGAAGGTTTTTTTTTTAATTTTCCAGCATAATCCACTCTAGGGCACAAGCCTCATAATATAGTTTGAGGTCTAGGACCCCAAAGCCTCATCTATGTTTCTTATCAGTCAGGTTTATCCAGATTATTCTAGTTTTTTTTACCTTTCCAAATGAAATTCCTTAATTCTTTATTCCATAATTTAAAATATTTGTCTAAATGTAGGATTGGTAAACTCTGGAAAAGAAACAGCATCTTGGGAAGGACACTAATTTTTATTAGTGATATTCTACCCATCAATGATAGATTTAGGTATTTCCATCTATTGAGATCTGCACATTCGATGTCTGCACATTGTTCTGCAAGCATCGAATAGTTGCCTGACTGTAAAGCAGCCTTGAGTCCCCTTCAGTTTGGAGAAAGTTGGGGTAAAAATGTCATAAATAAATAATAAATAAAAACTACAAGGTTAAAACAAGATATAACTTGATTTAAATCAAGATTTAGCCCATGAAGTGTTAAAATATTAAAATAGTTCTCATGGGAAAACACCCTTAATTTAAAACTATTTTAAAGACATAACAAGAAAGATAAAAATGCACAATTTGTTTTGTTTTCATGTGGAAACCCAGAAAATCTTTACTAAACACATTGCAAGAAATTGTCTTACCATGCTAGAAACAGCAAAACATGTAAAACATGATCGTTTTAAGAATGTTTTATGATGTTTTTAGGATGCTTGTGTACTTTGCTATGTTGGAAACCGCCACGAGCCTTCCGGAGCAGCGGTCTAGCAAGTTTGAATAATAAATAAATAAATAAATAATTGGAGCAGACCATTATTCCTATGGCCAACTTTGGGATAAAAAGAAAACCTGGGATCAGATCCTGGGATATAGGGCCTGTCTGGAAGGGCACTAAGTGAACCAATGTTACGTGCATTGCAGAAGTTCAGCCTTGAAGTTACCAATACATGCACTACCATTTTAAAGCCTTTTGCTTCTATGAAGAGGTGCAACTACTATAGCATGGTGTAATGATTTCAGCATTCATTTGCAACTTTGGAGACCAGGTTTCTAAACCCATGTCAGTCTGTGGATATCCTTTGGGCAAGTCACTCGCTGTTTCAAAGGAAGGCCATTATCTAACCCCTCGAACAAATTTGTTCAAAAAAAAATCTATTATAGGTTCATTTTAGGGTCCCCATAAGTTAGAAATAACTTGAAAGCACACAACAAGAAAGACAAGAAGTTTCTATAACCCTTCAGTTCTGGAGAATGTTAGCAAACGAAAGATCCAAAACATGGCACAATGCATTCAAGTACAGCTAAAATATGCCAATAAAAAGTATACTTTTGGCACCATGTTTTGAAGACACATTATTAATTAATTAATTAATTTGTTTGTTTACATCATTTCTTCCCCGCTCTTCTCAACCCCCGAGGGGGGACTCTGAGCGGCTTGACGAAAGGCAACAATTTGATGCCGATACACAATATAAATACAATATAAAACCATAACATTCAGCATTAAAATACAGTTAAGATTAACACATAATACACATTCACTTAAGTTAAAACAGTGTTCCGTCCACAGCATGAGCATTGAGCCATATCCATCAACTTGCCATTACAATTCCAATCCAAAGTGCTGCATTGTGCTAATTTGCAAATGCCTGGTTCCATAGCCAAGATTTTACTCTTTTCCTGAATGCTAGGAAGGATGAGGTTGATCGTATGTCACTTGGAAGTGCATTCCACAGGCGGGGAGCCACCACTGAGAAGGCCCTCTCTCTCGTCCCCACCAACCGCGTTTGAGAAGTTGGCAGGAGTGAGAGCAGGGCCTCCCCGGATGATCTTAAATTACGAGGTGGGACGTAGAGGGAGATGCGTTCGGACAAGTAAGCTGGGCCAGAACCGTATAGAGCTTTAAAGGTCAAAACCAGCACTTTGAATTGAGCTCAGAAGTGGATCGGCAGCCAGTGGAGCTGACACAACAGGGGAGTGGTATGCTCCCTGTATGTAGCTCCAGTTAGTAATCTGGCTGCCGCCCGTTGGACTAGTTGCAATTTCTGAACTGTCTTCAAAGGCAGCCCCACGTAGAGTGCATTGCAGTAATCTATTCAGGATGTGACCAGAGCATGGACGACTGTAGCCAGATCGGACTTCCCAAGGTACGGGCGCAGCTGGCGCATGAGTCTTAACTGTGCAAAAGCTCCCCTGGCCACCGCCGAAACCTGGGGTTCCAGGCTCAGCGATGAATTCTCATTGTTCAATGTCACTGTAACAAAAGACCCCTCTTTCATTATATGAAGCAACTAAGAACATCAGAGGACATGATCTGAAGTGTCACAACCATCTTTTGATTGTTCATGGAGACCTCTTTTGCTCCAGTTTCTAACAACAGTGTTTTGGAAAGGTCTTTGAGAGCAGCAACCCAGAGGACACCAGGGTCTGCTTTCAAAAGGATGTGCCATCATAGCTGAAGTGCCTTCTGCTTTGGAGGTGGGCTGGGGATATATCCATGTGGAATTTAATATGAAATGTGTGTGCCAAATCATTCCAAATAATGATCTATTTTTAAGTGAGTAATGTTCCCAGTACCACTGTCAGCCGTAGACACATCATCTACAGCATTATATAACTGCAAGATTTTCAAAAGATGCTTCTCCTCAGTCAGACAATTTCCGAGGAAACTGCTGGAGTCTGTGAAGGTCCTATTTCACCAGGAGCTCAACAGGATGGTTGATAAGTGTGAAATTAAAAGTCTCATCCAGCAAAGCCTTTTGTAATCTTCTTTCTGAGAATAAAATATCCTTGTTGCCTGGCCCTTTTAAGAATCAGATGTTGGGGGGTATCATGTTTTTCTTTTCTGCTTTATATACATTACATGCAGTAGCAAAATGAAACTACTGAAATGGGTGGAGTATGTGTTTTGATGTATTTAGCATATGGGTGTGTTTTGAACATGTGCATGCACATACAAAAGCATGCACATACACACACATCTTACAAAACCCCTGTCAATGAAAGCTGCTTCAGAAGGCTGGAACGGAAGCTCTGCCTTAACTGCTTCAATACTGAGGAATAAGTGGAAAGGACAGCAGCCAAGGAGATGCCATCTGGAAAATTCCAGCTCCTTTCCTTATAATTTTCAGCTTTTTCAAGGTCTTGTAGAAATATAAGGAGGAGCATATTGACATTCTCTTATTTTAAGCATATTTCATCCAACTAAATTATGGTTCTAGAGATATTCTTTCTCCCTTTGTATTTTTTCCAGCATCCTTCCACACAGCCTCTCTGTCTGCAAGCCCTTCTGTTGGAGAAAATAAAGGGCACAATCAATGTGTAATCCATCTCATGTTTAAAGGGTATTATCTCAGGCCTAGCATTTTGTTATCAGCAGTGAGTGATATTTCTATTGCCAAATGTAGACTGGAATTCAGCATTGAAGTTACAGATACCTCACATTAAGTATTCATGCATTCAAATTATGGTATCCACAGGAGAACTGGAACCAAACCCTAGTGGATACTCAAGGTATAAAATATAATTTTAGATGGTACTTATAGTGGAATTATGTG
The DNA here is from genome assembly GCA_030556195.1 of Anolis apletophallus. Taxonomy (NCBI): domain Eukaryota; kingdom Metazoa; phylum Chordata; class Lepidosauria; order Squamata; family Anolidae; genus Anolis; species Anolis apletophallus. Next base: position 194,904,574 of record JARBWK010000002.1, on the reverse strand, counting down.
GCCTTTCCATGTTTTAGGTCAGTGTTTCCCAACTGCTGTGATGCCGCACAGTAGTGTGCCGTGACGGACCTCCTGCTGTGCCGCAAGAAAAGCTCTCTGCCCCCTTTCCTTCCCCCCTCCTCCTGCCAAACTCCTGCTCCTTGGAGGAGGAGGAAGAAGGGCTGGGCAGTGGGGAAGAAAAAGAAGAAGGGGCCGGGGCACCGCCTCCTTTGGCCGTTTCTCCAGCCAGCCTCCAATCCGCCATGACTCCCGCCCCTCGCTCGCTGTAGCCGCGCGGAGGAGGAGCCCTGCCCACTGAAGCCCGTCCATCACTCATGCTCCTCCTCCTCCACACAGCTTCAGCGAGCGAGGGGCAGGAGTCATGGCGGAGAGCGGCGCTGAGGACAGGGGCCATGACTCCTGCCCCTTGCTCACACTGCCCCCTCAAGGCTGGAGAAGCTGTTGGAGAGCTGAAGCCGGGGGTGGGGCATGGTGCGGCCTGGCTCCACCCCTCCCCCCAGCTTCAGCTCTCCCACAGCTTCTCCAGCCTTGAGGGGACAGTGCCAAGCCAGCATTGTGCTGGCTCTGCCACTGCTGGCTTGGCACTGCCCCCTCAAGGCTGGAGGAGCTGTGGGAGAGCTGAAGCCGGGGGGGAGGGGGTGGGGCATAGCACAGCCTGGCTCCGCCCCCTCCCCCCGGCTTCAGCTCTCCCACAGCTTCTCCCAGCAGGCCACCATCTTCCAGCCGTTCTTTACTGTGTTAGAGTGTCATTTTGGTTGGTGGTGTGCCCCTGGATTTTTTTAATGTTAAAAGTGTGCCGCGGCTCAAAAAAGGTTGGGAAACACTGTTTTAGGTAAATGTTTAAAGAAGTTGTCTCTGGTGCTGAACCTGGTTTGGCAATAGTATCCAATATCTAAGGTCGTTTCTTTAATGTTTTTAATTTGACCATCTTATTGTCATAGAAGCTACTGTCCACTACTGGTTACAGTCCATTAAGTTATTTGATTGCCACTGAGAATTGGTAACAAGAGAGAGAAAATGGTATTTATATTTCCCTTCATCAAGGGCTGAGGGCTGTGAGAGAAAGTGTCAAGGTTGCTTTGAAACAGAGCACTTGCACCTGTCTGCTGTTTCATTACTTGTAATGAATGCAGAGTATGACATAGAATAAAGACCTGAAGAATAATAAGTGCGAGTTTTCCATCAAGGTAGAAGACAGCTATATCTCAAAGGTCAATGGAACATCTCTCTTTTTGGTCTGTGCAAACTTGGCTAGACCACCACATCAGGCATGGAGAGCATGACATATTCCAGGTAATGTTGGGCTGTAGCTCCCATCATGCCTCACCTCTTCCCCCCCCTCCTACTCCCCCATCAACATATTGGAGTCCCAGACTGTTTATTGTTGTGTGCAAATTGTTCTCTAGATCAGTCTTTGATGCTCTGTTTCTCAGCCAGCTCTTTGTTTTGTTGACACTACAATTTCCTAAATGTCAGGGAGACAATGTCCCTTTCATTTAAGATAGTAACAGTCCCATCAAAATCAATAGTGTCCTATGCATATTTAGCACTTCAGCTGCAAAGATGACACCATTCAAGTCTGTTACAGTGCACTATTTTTAGATGCATCCCTTTTCTATTTGCTATACTTGTTGCTCTGTTTTGCTGTATTGTGTTATTATGGGAGGAGGTTTTTCCCTAATCAGAGGCCCTTGTCCAAAACTGAATTATATTAACAACTGAAGTAGTAATGCAGCCTTTGAGTGTGTTTAAGCAGTATATTAATCAACAAACACTTTAAATATTTCATAGGGGTGATTTGAATAGGTAACATGTTGAATGCTTTTGAGTTTATTTTTATTCTAGTGCGTTTATAGAAGATAATGTGGAGTTTTGTTTTGACAGAAAGTACTGGTTTTTGCAGTTGACCAAAGGAGCATTTATAGTGAGTTTTGGTATTATTTCTACTTAGAAGCTATTGGTTTGGTGGAGATTATTTAATTGATCAACACTCCTAAATATAAAAATAAATATAAAACAGAATTCTATGCAACATCATAGATGATGTCTATGCAACTCCATAGAATGTAACAGAATTAAATTAGGAAATTAGGACTTTGACTTAGTTTCTAATCTGTTTCTGGACAGAAATAGGGTAATACTTCTGCCTAAACTGTTCGCCAATTCAAACAAATTGGATGATCTTAGCACCACAACCCCTGGGTTGAAAATACTGCTGGTGAATGGCAGGTTGATAAATGGGATAACAGCTACCATTCAGAGTCTGATCCTAAATGAGCATGCTCACTTGGCATGTATCACAAAGACTTAGTTTGGATGAGGTGTTGGGGGAGAGGAGTAATCTTACTCAGCTTTGTCGATCAGAACTATATGGTGAACTATAAATCCACACAACTGCAATTCCCAATGTCAAGGTCCATCCCCCCCGCCCCCTTAAAAAAACCCCTCCAGTATTTTCTGTTGATCATGGGAGTCCTGTGTGCCAAGTTTGGTTCAATTCCATTGTTGTTGGAGCTCAAAATGCTGTTTGATGCCTCGTGAACTATAAATCCGCACAACTTCAATTCCCAATGTCAGGGTAATTTTTTTCCTCAAATCCCTCCAGTATTTTCTGTTGATTGTGGGAGTCCCGTGTGCCAAGTTTGGTTCAATTCCATTGTTGGTGGAGTTCAGAATGCTCTTTGATAGCTGGTGAACTATAACTCCACACAACTGCAATTCCCAAATGTCAGAGTTTATTTTCCCCAAACTCCACCAGTGTTCAAATTTAGGCATATTGAGTATTTGTGCCAATTTTGGTCCAGATCGATAGTTGTTTGGGTTCACAATGCTCTCCGGATGTAGTTGAACTATATTACCTGTAAATCACTGTTAATTCTTCCCAACCTCTCCAGTATTGTATATCTTTCTGTTTAACTGCTATTTCATTAAAAAAAATTCTAGGGGGGCGGTGAGTACATTTTTTTTTGGATAGGGGGCGGTAAGCCAAAAAAAGTTTGGGAACCACTGATGTAGGTTGAGAATGGATCCCTGATTCAGAAGCAATGTCAGTATCTCATTTCATAGTTCTATTTTATTGAATGGCAGCTGACTTCTCTAAATTGTTTACATAGAATAAGTTAAAATGATAATGACAGCTTAATTATGCATTCATGTTTCTGTGCATACCTCTGTATTACAGGTAGTGGGGTCTCTAGGGTTGGTGCCACACCATGTAGTAACACATGGTGTCATTTCCATGGACCTCCTCTTATCCCAGACCATATGACAATATTGTAGCTAGAATACCAGAACATTTGTCAAAATCAGAAACAATAGAAAGTAATAACAAACACAACTGCATGTGCTCGGCATGTGTGCAGACAAATCCAATTGAGTGAAAACATCATTTTAATTTAGTAATAATGCCCATGCTGACCAGAGTGTATGCACATTAGACTGTTCAAAAAGTAAATCAGCATAAAGGTTTAGCCTCGCAGGTTTATCAATATAGCATTTTTAAGCTGGCTTTACAAAAATGTTTTTGTAGTCCTAATCACAGAGATAGCAATGTATACATGTCACTGGGTTGTATACTACAACTTTTTCTATAGCTTTGCAGCTAGTGGAACTGAATTGTTTAATCAATTGTTTAATTGTTTAATCCATTCTTGTGCTAGATGCATTTATTTCACACTACTTTGGGACCCGGCGGTGCCCGGGTTATTTGAAATGGGCTGAGGCCTAGGAAGCCTTAATGTCCATTCAGGCTGAGGCCTAGGAACCCTTACTGTCCATTCAGGCTGAGGCCTAGGAAGCCTTACTGTCAGTTGAGGCTGAGGCATAGGGAGCCTTAGTGTCAATGCAGGCTGAGGTCTAGGAAGCCTTACTGTCAATGCAGGCTGAGGTCTAGGAAGCCTTACTGTCAATTCAGGCTGAGGCCTAGGAAGCCTTACTGTCCATTCAGGCTGAGGCCTAGGAAGCCGTACTGTCCATTCAGGCTGAGGCGTAGGAACCCTTACTGTCAATTCACTCTTTGTGTTTCTTTCTAGTGCTGAGATATCAAAAATTCTGATGAATAAAGGTTTTGTTTTCAAGAGTGTTGTGGTTTGTTTATAAGTTCAGGATGTCCAAATACGTTCGGTCCATACTCAAATGTGAATGTGACTTATTTCCACTACATTACGGATACTCTCTGAGCTAGGACTGTTTCCCCAGACATCGCATCAAGTTACAATTCTTGGAGCACAAGTGATATTAAAATTCCTCAATCATGATTACACAAGAATGAACGCACCAAATGACACTGTTTTCAACTATGTTGCCTTCTCTGAAGAAAGGTGATAAGGTCCTTTTAAACCTTGTCACTTAGCACCGGTGTGACAACCCCTTGTTGACCGGCCTCAGACTGGACAATCTTTCTATATCCAAACTGCTGACCCTCAATGCAAAGGGACCTTGAAGTTACCTCAGCCACTTCCGTCTTATGGCAGGGTAGACTATCTCCTTTATTAACCATTGAACTGCAGAGATTTATAATTTCTCAGTATCCACTTGACCACGCTGCCACCATTTATCTGTCCGACCACTGACCTTGAGGGCCACCACCAATAAAAGAATTAGGAGAGGTGTTTTTCTTTTAAGATGCAAACAATTTATTATGACACAAATGGGTACAAAATCTTGGTTGGTTTTATACTTCCTCAGAGGCACAAACTTATTCTGTTACACAAAACACAATGGGGATATATTATAGGGTTTCCACTAAACCTCTATAAACCCCTGGACTCTTCCAACTTTAACTAGGGTCTCTACACCCATAAAACTGGACTGCTCTCTTGCAGACCTTAAGACCAACTAAAATACTGAACTGTTCTCTTACAGTCCTCAGGACCAACTAACTCAAAACAGAACTCCTCCCCCTCTCTTGTGGCAGTTGGCTTCCAACCGCTCTTTTCCAACTGTAAAATTCAAACCTTGAACATTCTAAAAGCCTCTAGCCCTGGTTGCCATGGCGACAGCTCTTCAAAGCTTCTGCCAAGCCTCCCTTCTGTTTCACCCACAGCAACAATCCATAGAATATTCCCCCGAACTACACAAAACAACATACATTTAACATATGTCACACAACATTTACACACAAATAATCGACATCATTACATTACCTTCCTTCCTCCCGAAATTATTTTTAATTCTCTCTGTCCAGAGTGAATTAAAAATAATGCGTTAGCAAGACATTATATAAACTTATACATTTCACATATACATTTATACTTCCACCACTATATACAAACCATATCCATTTTGTAACCTGAATTCAAGTAACTCTCGATAAAGAGTCAGCTACTACATTTGATTTGCCTTTCACATGCACTACCTTAAAATCGTAGTCTTGCAAGAGCAAACTCCATCTTAAGAGTTTGTTATTAGTACCCTTAACATTACTCAGCCATTTTAATGGCGCATGATCCGTCTGCAAAACAAACTTCCTGCCCCACAGATATGGCCTCAGTTTTTGAATCGACCACACTATGGCGAGACATTCTTTCTCGATGGTAGAAAGACTACTTTCTCTCGGCAACAGCTTTTTACTTAAAAACATTACAGGATGCTTTTCCCCATCCTTGTCAGCTTGACTTAAAACTGCTCCCAGACCTGTTTCTGATGCGTCGCAAGTTAAGATAAATGGACGATCAAAATCCGGAGCTTTCAACACTGACTGTGATGTTATGGTCTGTTTTAACTTGTCCATTGACTCCTGACATTGTGGTGTCCACACTATGACATTTGGACATGCCTTCTTGGTTAAGCCTGTCAATGGAGTCGCCAATTCGCTAAAATTTGGGATAAACCTTCGATAATAACTGGCTAATCCCAAAAAGACCGAACCTGTTTTTTGGTTTTGGGTATCGGCCACTGTGTATCGCCTCCACCTTAGTAGGTTCTGGACCAATCATACCACTTCCCACCATGTGTCCTAGGTACTTGGACATTCGATTCCCTAAACAACACTTGGGTGCTTTCACCGTTAACCCTGCTTCTTTCAGTCGAAACAGCACCTGGTCTAGATGTTGTAGGTGTTCTTCCCAGGTATTGCTAAATACACCTATGTCGTCCATGTATGCTACACAGAAGTTACTCATACCCCTGAGTATCTTATCTACTAATCGTTGGAAAGTGGCTGGGCTGTTTTTAAGTCCAAATGGTAAGACATTGAACTGATGTAACCCTTTATGGGTTCTAAAGGCCGTTTTCTCCCGGTCTTTGGGATCCATTGGTATCTGCCAAAAACCCTTGGTGAGATCTAGGCTACTGATGTAATTGGCTCTCCCCATTCTTTCTAACAGGTCGTCTAACCTTGGCATAGGGTATGTGTCGGTTTGCGTCACCTCGTTTAACCGTCTATAATCAACACAAAACCTTATTGTGTTGTCTGGTTTTTGAACTAACACGACGGGTGATGCCCAAGGACTACTGGATGGTTCTATAATCCCCATATCCAGCATTTCCTGAACTTCTCTATCAACACACTCTACGAGTTTCCCTGTGACTCGATAGGGAGTAGACGCAATGGGTAAGGCGTCTCCTGTTATAATTTGATGTTGCACTCCTTCTACCCTTCCCGGTAAATCCGAAAACAAATTTTTATACTTATGGAGCAGTTCTCTAAGTTGCTCCTGCTGTTTGCAAGTCAACCCTTCATCAAGCTTTACCTGACTCACACTCTTGTCAGCCTTCCTATTCCCTTCCCAGAAATGAAACGATCCATTTACTCCTTCATTAACTATTATACATACATCTACTGATCTTTCAACATAAGGTTTAAGCAAGTTAACATGCACCAGTTTTTCCAGTCCTGATTGTAATTCTTGTATCAAGTAGTTAACTCTGCTGGCACGCTTAACAACTGTCCATGGTCCTGTCCATTTCAATTGAAGTTTGTTGACTCTTTCCGGGATCAAATATAGTACTTTATCACCAACGTCGAAGGATCTCTCCCGGGCTGATTGATCATACCAGGTCTTCTGTTTCTGCTGTGCTGCTGCAAGGTTGTCTTGAGCGATAACTCTTGCCATCTCCATCGTCTCCCGTAGATTCTGTAGATACCGACTCACTGGAACTGGCTCTGCAACCGAGGAAGTCTCCCAGTGCTCTCTCACTAGATCAAGCGGACCTCTCGCCTTCCTTCCAAAGAGTAACTCGAAAGGGCTGTATCCTGTACTGCCTTGTGGAGTCTCTCTGCATGCAAACAGGAGTTGCTGTAGTTTCTCATCCCAATCGGCTGGATGTTGTTGAGTGTACGCCTTGATCATTCTTACTAAGGTCTTATTTAGGTTTTCCACAAGACCATTAGTTTGTGGATGGTAAGCGGATGATGTCAGATGTTTAACTCCACACATCTCCAACAGTCTTTCCATCAATCTTGACGTAAACTGGGTTCCCAAATCTGAAACCAGTTCTTTGGGATATCCTGTTCTTCCCCATATAGACAACAAGGCGTTTGCCACTGTGGTTGTATCAATATTAGTCAACGCCACTGCTTCTGGGTATCTTGTGGCATAGTCCATCAAAGTAAGGATATATCGACGTCCTCTACGGCTTGCCTTTGGTAAGGGTCCCACAATATCGATCCCCACACGATAAAATGGTTCTCCAATTAGTGGCATAGGAATTAAGGGAACCTTGGTCTTGTCTTTCCCTGTTCCGACACGCTGACATGTATCACACGATTGACAAAATTCTTTAATGTGCTGATACATATTGGGCCAAAAGAAATTTCTGGTGATGCGCTGTGTGGTGCGCTGAATTCCCGTATGGCCACCTTGTGTGCTTGCGTGTGCCAAATTCATAAGTTGTTCCCTATAAGCTTGGGGCACAACTATTTGTGTACAAGAACTAGTTCCTCCTGGAGACTTTACACACATGGTCTCTCTATACAACACTCGTCCTTTAACTACAAATCTCGAAGGATTTTCTTTTGATAAGACTTTCGTCTCATCCTGAGCCGCAGTAAATAAAGATCTCAGTGTTTCATCTGCCTTTTGCTCATTAGCAATATCCCCTTCTCCTGCTCCTGTTTTAACTAACTCTATTATATTTGAACTTGTCTCAGGATTTTCTTCAGGGATAATATCAACTGGTAAACAAGAAACATCTTGCTGTTTAACTGGACCTTCAGTTAACTGATCATCTCTTGTTAAATACTTGATCTTCCTTACAATATCATTCCCCAGCAAACAATCAAAAGGAATGTCCTCATATATTGCAAAATCCCAAAATCCTTTCCAATTTTTATATTGGATTGGCAAAGACACAACGTCGGACAACACTGCCCCTACTCCTTTTAGTCTAAGCTGAGACACAGGTTTTCTGTATGCCTCTGGCACATGTTCAGGGCGAATCACACAAACCTCCGATCCGGTGTCCCTCCATCCTAATATTTCGTTTTGACCTACTTGTAGTGGTTCAAAGTAATCATCTCTATCTGTGTCCAACATAACAAAAAGGCATTGTTTTTCTGAGGGATTATGTATTTGCATTGGTTCCGAAGAACTCTTTCCTTTATTAGACTCAAGCCCCTTCTCAGAACTCTTTTCTAATATTGAGTTATACATAAGGAAGATTTTTCCTTACTATGTAGATAACATTGTGCTTTCATATGTCCGAACTTGCCGCATGAAAAACACATTCTCTTAGCCATATCAAAGCTTGGACGATTTCCACTACTGAGGGAGCCATCTCTGAGGTAATTTTTCTCCTCAGGCCTTCTGTAACGAGCGTACTCTCCTGCAGCATTTTTAGCCTCTTGATACTGTGGCAACACTTTGTATGGTTTCTTAAAAGAAGTTTTCTCCACTGGTTTGTAGCCTTCAGCCCTACAAACTCCCTCTCTCAATGTCACCATCTTATCCACCATAAGAGCTGCTTGACTGGGTGTCCCAGGACCCCTTTCCTGAACCAACCATTTATACTCTGAGGGAACATTTTGGTAAAATTGTTCCAGGATCATCAGATCCTTAAGTTGCTGAAAACTGGTAATTTGAGCACCTTTTAACCAACTATCAAAATACTGGCTTTGCTTTGATGCTAGCTGACAGAAACTTTCGGTTTTCTCCTTTTTCAAGGACCTGAACTTAACTCTGTAATGTTCTGGCGTCAACTGAAGCTTCTGTTGGACCTGTTGTTTAAACTTCTGGTAAACCTTGTGGTCCGGTTCTGCCATATCACTATAAATCTCCAGCAACTGACCGCAGATCTGTGGCCGTAAATATGTCATCCATCTCTCCTCTTCAATTTCAAAATCATAACAACATCTTTCAAAAGAAACCAAAAATTTCTCCACACTATCCCCTTTTATATACTTCGGGAATTTCCTCAGGAGTTGGTCTATAGAAACTTCTGCCTGCACCTCTTGAACTGGCCTGGCACGCTGAGAGGCATTCAACTTTTCTCTCTCTAACTCCAACCTGGCCATTTCTCTACGTTCCTCTCTCTCTTTTTCTTTCTCTTCTCTTTGCATCTCTCTCTCCTTTTCTTTCTCTTCTCTTTGCATCTCTCTCTCCTTTTCTTTCTCTTCTCTTTGCATCTCTCTCTCCTTTTCTTTCTCTTCTCTTTGCATCTCTCTCTCCTTTTCTTTCTCTTCTCTTTCCTTTTCTTCTCTTTCTCTTTGCATCTCTAGTTTCATCACCTCAAGCCTAAACCGGCATTCTCCAGACATTTTACTTGACTCTGATTCTGAAATTTCAGAGTCTTCTCCTTCCTGCAGGACCTCAGGCTGCCCTGTTTCTTCCAAAGCCCTCGTTTGTCTCCGGGTGGTCATTTTGCCGAACTTTTACCTCAGAACTTTAAACTAAATTAATAAAGTTCCTACTACCACACGACTTTGGTCACTAAACTGAGAAATTAAACAAATTCTTCTGGTAGCCTTGCTTTCGCACTGGATCAGTTTTCTTATACGATCCCACCGCTCTGCCGCCAATATGTGACAACCCCTTGTTGACCGGCCTCAGACTGGACAATCTTTCTATATCCAAACTGCTGACCCTCAATGCAAAGGGACCTTGAAGTTACCTCAGCCACTTCCGTCTTATGGCAGGGTAGACTATCTCCTTTATTAACCATTGAACTGCAGAGATTTATAATTTCTCAGTATCCACTTGACCACGCTGCCACCATTTATCTGTCCGACCACTGACCTTGAGGGCCACCACCAATAAAAGAATTAGGAGAGGTGTTTTTCTTTTAAGATGCAAACAATTTATTATGACACAAATGGGTACAAAATCTTGGTTGGTTTTATACTTCCTCAGAGGCACAAACTTATTCTGTTACACAAAACACAATGGGGATATATTATAGGGTTTCCACTAAACCTCTATAAACCCCTGGACTCTTCCAACTTTAACTAGGGTCTCTACACCCATAAAACTGGACTGCTCTCTTGCAGACCTTAAGACCAACTAAAATACTGAACTGTTCTCTTACAGTCCTCAGGACCAACTAACCCAAAACAGAACTCCTCCCCTCTCTTGTGGCAGTTGGCTTCCAACCGCTCTTTTCCAACTGTAAAATTCAAACCTTGAACATTCTAAAAGCCTCTAGCCCTGGTTGCCATGGCGACAGCTCTTCAAAGCTTCTGCCAAGCCTCCCTCTGTTTCACCCACAGCAACAATCCATAGAATATTCCCCGAACTACACAAAACAACATACATTTAACATATGTCACACAACATTTACACACAAATAATCGACATCATTACAAGTCTCAGTTCCAGAAAACTATGTGGTAAGAGGGCCTTAGGATTGCTGTAAGTTGGAAATAGAACACTAAGAGCAACAACTAGGTCACATTTTCTCAGTGACGTACAGTATATCTCAGTTAACACATGCAGATTGACTAAAAAGCTTATGAATAAGCCAAACAACAAAAACTTAGTTATTCTTAGAACTGACTAGTAGCACAGATACTGTTATAAATGCTTTAAGAGAAAACAGTCACCATGTAAAAAGACACTGTGACACTTTACATCTATGGAGACGGCAGCAAATCAACACCAGTTTTTTTTATAATGGTCAATATAACATATGGACATCCCAATATAATGTGTAGTTGGCTCTCCACATTTAAAGGATTAACATTAGAGGATTTGATTGCTTATGGGATTGATTGATTAATATGTTCTGTCTAGGCCCTCCAGTGTCATTCGTGGTTTATTTCTGGTGGAAGGTGATCATAGAGCTGTGCTAGAGAACCTAGGGGTTTGTAGAAAGGTGGGGGTTTTTAGGTTGAAAATATAGTGTTCTTTTATTCATGATATTCCTACTTTCACGGGCTCCTGTATTTACACAGATGGTTTACATCAGCTACTCAGCTAAGTATAACTAACCACTTCTTCAGACAAAGGCAGAGAATCATCTTCTCGCCACTTCTCTGTGCTACTAGCACAGAGTCCTCCAGAGCCCATCACATGACGTAAGGCTACTTTCGGCAATATGCCGGCAGTTGAGAGAAACAAAGTCCTGACTTCACATGTAGGAAAGTTGGAGGATATGAAGAGAAAGCAGGAGACAGTGGGGAGATGTCATGGGAAGGGATACCACAGCCTCCAACAACCCCCAACAATGAGGAATGCAACATGACATGATTTCCCTGCTGTCCACTGCTTTGCAAAGGGCCATCTGATGAGGCCCAAACACAGTGGTTCTCAACCTCCCCAGGTATTTTGGACTACAACTCTCAGAAATCCCAGCCAGTTTACCATCTGCTAGGATTTCTGGTAGTTGAAGGCCAAAACATCAGGGGACCCACAGATTGAGAACCACTGTCCTAACAGATAGCAACTGAATTGGGTAGGTGAGGTTTGTTCAATTTTCAGACTGAGTCTAAGGAAGATAGCAATTCCATTCCTCTCCCATGAGTAAGAAAGACTGTGAGAAGGACTTGTGTTGGGGTCCTGCTTTTGATTGCCTTGCCTGTCAGCAGGAATGGAGTGGAAACTTTGACCTCCTCAGAAGCAGACTGGACCTCCTTCATTCACTCCAGCTTCACTTATGTAATTTCACAGTATGACTGTATAGTCTTACAGAATACAGAACAGATACAGATAAGTAACTCTAGGCAACAAGCCCATAAGTGCAGCACTAAATGCCAGCCATATAAAATGGTGAAGTAGAGGAGAGAAAAGAAATAAAGGGAAAATTAACATGAGAAATGTCAAAGAAATCTATATTCTTAATGAAAGTGAAAGCACTAAATCCTATCAATTCATTGGGAGCTTTTTCATGAAAACATTTTACAACAACATGCATCAAAACCAAGTGTCTCTGCATGTGTGCTTTCAGAAGGTACACAAGGATGATTCAAACACATGCACCTTTAAATCCCACATGTGTCTGACAGATATGACCAAACAAGGTTTCAAGGGATGTCTATATGAGTTACTAAAATGACATCCACAATTTCTTGATGTCGGGATTCAATAAATCACTATGTTAGAAGTGTAACGTCTGATTAGCCTTTTATTTTTCCTTTTACCAAAATAAAATGATCAGATTCGATTCACTGGTCACAGCTTTTTCATCATTAAATTTGCCCTCCCTGTGGGAGAGGGACAAGTTTACAAAAAGAACAAAACAGCAATGTTAAATTTGTCATTTGGGTTTCTCATGAAAAGAAAGTGGTTGTTCCTATTGCAAAGGTTATTATTTTGTTATGGAAATACAGTGTAAGCATCCCTTATCGGAAATAGCAAAATCTGTCCCGGGCTATATTTCTACATAACGAGGGAAATAAAGAAATGCACCGTTTGCAGAGGGGTTTTTTTTTTTCAAACTCCCGCCTCTTTTTGAGTATCCCCACAATAACAAACTTTTGAACGGGTTATTTTTAATGTATGGACTCACGTTTGGACTGTGGCTGCCATCAATTGTTGTCTTTATACTGACTTATGTGTGGAATATTGAAGCTATTTATTGTTACTTTGTTGTTGTGACAATTTGGATATTGATGTATGATGTTTGCATTTCATAATAATGTTTAGCGTGCTCCACTGGGGGTTTAATGCCACTGTTATATAATGAATTATGTGGAGAGCTTGTTCTTTTTGACTGGGAATAACTGATTATTGTGGAGGAAGGCTCTCTTTATTTTAAGCTGGGGCTAATTGTGAGGGTTATTTTAAACTGTGGAGGTCTCTCTCCTTTCCGCTGCCACCAGGCATGTAGCCGGGGCTAAGGGGTTTCAGCCCCCTGAAATTCTCAGGGTGGTCCGCGAAAAGGCCTTACTGGTACATTATTTAAACTGTTATGTTTATTCATATCATGATCTGATCACCATGCTCATTATATCCCACATTAATGGGGTTATTGGGATAACAATACAAAAGGTTTGCTAGGGTAGACCCTCTTCCACCCAGTCTCAGCCCCGAACCAAACTCAGCCCCGAAACAAAATCCTGGCTACGGTCCTGGCTGCCACCATTCAGGGATGTTCAGTTTCCCCTCTTTTTTTAGGGGTGAGACACTGGGAGGCAAGTGTGAATTGAACAAAGAATAACAGTGTTTATTGAGAGATCTTGTGAGAAGTCACAGGCACTATAGCATAACAGTTTCAATGTAGGTTTGGAGCTTGTGGTTACTTTTTAAAAAGAGTACAGTGCTTAGTTACAATAAAACATTTTAAGGTATGATCTGTTCTTCCCTTTTACTAATCTCCTTAACCTAACTGACTCTTCTCCCTTTCAGAGTCCTAACACCAGCTTCCTAGCTGCTAACCGTCTCCTTGCTAGAGACCAACTGCCCCCTGACTCCTTGCCAGAGTTCCACTCACTCACTAACTGACTAACTGTCTCAGAGTCCAACTCCCAACTGTCTTTTTTTTTGAATTTTAAATGCACACTTTTTCCATTGTGTTTGGCCTAAGCTCCGCTCACTGGTTTCTAACCAATCAGCAGGCTTCTCTGCCCCTCCCCCCAGGCTGCTTCCAAGCTCAGCCTTTTCTGGGGAAAAGCTAACCTAAAATGGCCGTTCTTTTTAAACAGAACACCAAAATGGCCGCCACACTAAACTGGGCTTCTTCACTGAGCTTCTCCCGGCCTAAAAAACAGTCAGTTCGTCACAAATTACAATTCAGCATAGTTCTCTCCTGTTTCAAGAACATGATAAAAGTGCTATATCTTAGGAGTGCTCTACCCTTGCTCAATACCACTTTAATGTGAATAGTAACTTGCCATTATCAGCACAGTCTTTTCTAGAATTTAGGACACGATAAGAGTGGATATCATTACCTTTATTGTTCCCAGCATCCTTTCTGTTAATATTGTCGGATATTATATTACCAAGGGCAAAGTTATTTTGTACTTTTGATATGATTACAAGACTTTTGGATGATACAGACTTATCGACTCATTGATAGTATTTTCCCTTTTTGTGTGTTGTTTGCTTCGTACTTAGCAGTAGTTCCGTTGTTGTTGTGGCTGAGCTAGTGACATTTTACTTTTTGATGGTCCAATATGCAAAGACTTTGTTTCATGCACAAAATTATTGAACTATTATTCAATAATTGACACCTTATTCAGTAGCCTTACGTCTCACACTAATCAAAAACACGTTTACATGTCTGAACCAGAGACTTCAACCATTATCATAACATGCAAATGTCATCTATCAAACCAAGCTAAGTTATAAATGGATAGTATATGTAGTATATGTGCACAGAATTACCTTCAGGCTTAGATGTTGGTCTCATTTCCAAGATACCTCATTATGTATGTGCAAGTATTCCAAAATCTTTTTAAAAAAACTAAATCTAAAAACTTCCAGTCCCATGCATTTCAGAAAAGGGAAACTCTGCTTGTGGTTCCTATTTAATTATTTAATGCAATATTATTTAATGGGAAATGGGAATGAATGCACAAAAACAAATTTCAGTGCAGTTGGACTTTCCAGGATATGTATTAAATTCTTTAAACGTCTACTTTTTCATGCCTTCTAGTCCTTTGAAAGAGTTTTGGTGGAAAACAAACTGCATGGCCTTTCACCGGCCCTTTCGGAAGCCATCCAGAGCATTTCTCGCTGGGAACTGGTCCAAGCTGCCTTACCGCATGTCCTTCACTGCACGGCCACTTTGCTGTCAAATCGGAACAAGTTAGGTCAGTATTGCTTGACTTTTTCCTAGCAGTATTGTTCAATATTATGCTCTTTCAGGGTTATCCAGAGCTTGGGAAGTTATGTTTTTAGACTACAATTCCAAGGTCCCTCCATCCATTATTTTTCCAGGACGTTAATTTTTCCAAAAAGTTTCATTATCAAGTGTTGCTCAATACAGTATAACAGCATGATTCTGTTTTAACTCCCATGATTCAATCCTACAGGATTCTGAGATTTGGAGTTTAGGGAAGACTATTTGGTATTCTCAGCCACAGAGTTCTAGTGTCTCCCCAAACTACAAACCCCAAGAGTATTGCCATGGCAATTGAAATGAAATATAGCTGTAATTGTGTACTATGAATGGATTTCATGACTGAATTAGCCCATTCCAAGAAGTTATGAGCAATTGCTAGAAGATTTTTGAGATACTCACTACTTCTCTTTGGCTCTTCTTCTTTGAGGGCTGGAAGACTGAATAGACACCCTTTTCAGTCACTGACACACTTTTTAGCTCTGTGGGCCATTAGCTGGCAGAACGTCTAAGAATAATTCAATATTTCTTTTTGGAGATGCTTAAGGATGGGTTACTGCCATCGCCCTACTTTATTACCACTAAAGAATTACAAATGTTCAGCAGCCCATAATCTCTGCATCCTTAGCGATAACTGTACCCACATTCCAAGCATTGTCTTCATAATAGATTGATATACCATCATTGTATCATAATCACATAACCTGTACTACATACTACAGATTTTTAAAAGAATAAAATCTTTGTAAAACTACAGCTGCTATCACTCCATAGCATTGCGCCATGGCGATTAAAGTGGCGCCAAACTGGATTAATTTGCCAATGTAGTTGTACTCCATGTACAGTCCCCCTTTGGGGGGAGAAGGGCGGTGTAAAAGTGCATGAAATAAATACATACATACATAAATGTACTTTATTAATTCGGAAAGATTTGCTTTCACTGAACTCAGATTTACCATAGTTACTTTGGTACTGTTCCATTATCCAGACAGAGGCCGCTAGGGGGCGCTAGAGAGAGAAGGATTTTACGGGGAGGGGGAGTTGAAGGAAAAAAAACAATTTTCCCAATTTCTGCTGGTAATGCCCCCCTCCATTTCCCATATCATAAACAAGGGTTGTTTCCACAATGGGGACATGGATTGGGGGAATAACAGGAAAACGGAAGAAATTATTTTTCTCTTTCAACCCACCCTCCACCCCTGTAAAATGGACTATCCTTATCTCTCTAGCACCTCCTAGTGACCTCCACCGGGATAATGGAACAGTACAGTTACTTTTTAAATTTTAATTGTACAGTAGAAAGCAAATCAAGAGTACTACAAATGCTATGTAATGTTTATTGTTCATCATGTTAGTAGAAACTAGGGTTACTTAATCATAAGCTTACGAAACCTATTCACTTTTATATACATTAAAGGGGGGATTTAACTGTTATGTTTTTTGTTGAACTGCCATTTAAATGTAAGAAGTACTCCTGTACTTAGCACTTTCCCAGAACAAAGCCAAAAATGCCATCTGTGATTTTATTCCTACCTCTATCCCCAGCTCCTCCATCTCTGCTTGGAGGTTGGGAAAAAAGTAAACAATTACTTGGATTTTTTTCAATTCACCCCATGAAAACCTCTTCTTTTATTTCACTTTCTCTCTTCTAATCCCATTTCCTTATCGACCTCTTATTTTATCTATATGCCTGTGTCCTGTGACCTAAACCTTGTAATTTCCCAGTAATGGAGGATTGTGAAAATGTGAGAAGTAGTTTTGCAAAAATCAAAGCCAACTAGGCTTTGGGGTAAAGAACTAGTTGGGAAATATAAATGTCTTTGCCTGTTAGTGCTTTCACATTGTCTTATGTAATTAATTGATAATTTCATTGATAACTTATGGAATTCTGAAATTAAGTTAATCCTAAAATTCAAACTTGTCCATTTATTTAAAATTGAATTTAATGACATTGTTCTGTATTATAGAACATGTCTATGTTAAATGATAACTGATTTTAACTACAGCTATCTCTCCATATTTGAATATTAAGCATTCATGGATTTGAATCATTGGTGGATTGCTGTATTTCTGCCAGATGTATTCCTGCCTTACATGAAACTCTCTCTCTCTCTCTCTCTCTCTCTCTCTCTCTCTCTCTCTCTCTCTCTCTCTCTCTCTGTGTGTGTATGTGTGTGTGTGTGTGTATATACTGTATATATATATATATATGTATGTATGTATATGTGTGTGTGTGTGTGTGTGTGTGTATATGGCATTTGTAGGTCCTCCAGAGTGATTTTGTGGTCAAATTTAGGCCAAAATTGACCATAGAATTGCATCGGTGGACCTACAAAAGCCTATAGAAGTGTCCTCTCAGATAAAAAATAAAATAAAATAATAACAGGTCTATGTTTGTGGCCACTTTCACAACAGTTCTCTGTGATGATGAAATGCCAACCCTATGTTGTTTTTATTTTTGAGCAATCAACACTATGTGCTACATTTAACAAATAATAATTTACACCTATACTTTCAAGGACCTGTAGTACATTCCAGAAGTTAAATCCACATACAGCATTTGGCATCCGTAATATCCATAGTTGCTCCTATAATCTTTAATAAAATATTGAAACAGCATAATGACCATACCATTTAATAGCTTCAAAACAAAAGAGTAATAAACTACAGATTTTTGGGGGGGAAACTCGAGTTTTCAAAACATCATCCATATTGTCATATAAACAACCTTGGAAATGATGTATCTCCAAACAACAGGCCAGCTCATGGAATTATCAGGCTGAATGCAGTCTATTAAACCTATATTGTGCTCTGCCAGTGGTACAGTACTTGGATCTTGGAAAGCAAATACTGTACTATAAACCAATTTATCCCTTTGTAAGTGACTTGACACATCTGTTGGACTATACAAATGCTGTATTTTTCCTCCTAGGTCATCAGGACAAACTTGGAGTTGCAGAAACAAAGCTCCTTCACACACTCCACTGGATGCTGTTGGAAGCTCCTCAAGACTGCAGTAATGACCGCTATGGAAGTGGAGGAGGAGACCGCGGATCCAGCTGGAGAGGAAGCAGTAGTGCTTTCATTCACCAGATTGAAAACCAGGGATCTCCCGGGCATTCAAGGCGAGACAGCATCAATGAAGAAGAAGAGAATAACAGAAGGAAGTTCTTTCAGAATTCCATGGCCACTGTCGAGCTCTTTGTTTTCCTGTTTGCTCCTCTGGTTCATAGGATTAAAGTAAGTACTAATATCAAGTGCACAAGAGCAAGGACTATGCTCTCTCTCTCTCTCTCTCTCTCTCTCTGCATTACTTCGCGAACGAAGATTCTTAGGAAGGACTCATCCCACACTTTTTACAAGCGCATTGATGACTAAAAAGGCCAATCTGAGATAGGCAAGTTCGGTTGCAGAAAACACAGCAGAAAGTCTCCTTGGGTGATGTTGTTTCCAAGTTGCGGTTCTTTCTGCGTTGTCGTTTCTATTCGAGACCCATTCGGCGTGTCTTCTTGAAAGAGGCCGCAGCATTGTGGATAGTATGTCTCCATGCCTCCTGATGTAGGCCAGGGTAGACCATTGTTGGTGATCAATCTGGCCGAGCCTGAGATGTTGTTTCAGGGAGTCCTTATATCTCTTTTTGGGAGCACCTCTCTTGTGAGTTCACCATAGAGTAGTATCTTTGGGAGGCGGTGGTCCTCCATCCTAGAGATGTGCCCTGCCCAGCGCAGCTGTGTTCTCAATAGCATGGCCTCAACACTGGTGATCCCTGCTTGCTCAAGGACAGCAACATTAGTCACATAGTCAGTCCAGTGTATATTTAGGATTGTGCGAAGGCAGCGCTGATGAAAGCGTTCGAGGAGTCGTAGGTGTTGGCGATAGGTGACCCATGTTTCAGACCCATAAAGGGGAATAGACAGTACGATAGCTCTGTACACACTGATTTTGGTGCTTTGCCTCAGGTGCTTGTTGCTCCAGACTTCCAAATGCACTATATGCCTTTGCTAATCTGTGATCTATCTCTTTATCAATCTTGGCGTCTGAAGAGATGATGCTTCCCAGGTAGGTGAATTGCTGAACGGAGTTAAGCACAGATTCGTCTATGCTGACGTGGGGATGATGGTGTTCTTCCTGTGGTGCAGGCTAGTAGAGAACTTCCGTTTTCTTCAGGCTGACTTCCAGCCCAAACAGCTCTGCAGCTGTGGCAAAGCAGGATGTTAGGCACTGCAGGGCTGCTTCCGAATGGGCGACAAGGTTTAACCCATGTTTCATTTTCACAATTCTTCTGAATTCCTGTATTCATTGTGAAGATTTGCATGTGAAGTGCAAGATACACAAATGTAATCTTTCAGTATTATGGTCCTAGACCAGCATAAGGAGAGTGCGGTACAGCCTGATAAAAGCATAATGCATTAAAATCTAGGCTAAAAACCAAAATGCAAAAATATATTTGAAAAACAAAAAACATTTTTTTTAAAAAGAAAGAAAATCTGGTTGGAGCATTCAGGGAATGTGAGGGAGCGTAAGGGGGTGGTGGAATAGAGTCAGACACCGTTCTAGAAAATGGGAGCATTAAATATATCTATAGGTCCAATTCTCTGATAAGTTAGAATGCTAACTTGTGGTATCAGTCATCACCCACCAAATTTTAAGTGCTGCCACACAGGATTTGGCAACAATAAAGATTGTAACAGAGTTGATATCTGGCAGCAACAGGGTGGTGTAAAATTGTCCTGAGCAAATTGTCCTGAAACAAGATACACATTCTTACCATTCTCATTGAATTTATCAGGTATATGTGCATATATGTTACTGGAATTGGAGTCTAGTTTATGGTAGAATTTTGATTAGAAGATGGACAAACTGTATTTACACTTGAATACCAGTGTTTTCTCCCTCTGTTCCTGAAAGGTTTTTGTGTCTCTCATAGCTGCTTCAGAGGCAGAACCTAAACAATGCTTACAAAAATTGTCTTGATTTTCTACTTGCTGTTAAATGCACAGAACACTTTTAGAAAGAAAGCTTTCAATCTTAGGGCTACCAGATGAGGATGATCCCAAGTTCTGAGTTTTCAGAACCAAACCTGGAGACCTAGTGAGAACCCCTTGTGATCTGATGGGCTGGAGGACTGGTGATGGTCTTAAGAAGCATATCTTAAGTGTGCAATTGATTTTATTTTATTTTTAATCCAAGATTATTAAATGTGGGATGAGTGTCAGCTCCGGTTGGTTCGTTTCATGCCATAACGGACCAAGCCGATCGCGCCAAGTGATATGGACACTGCCGAGCGGGAAACCACCAGGCTCATCCCCTTTGATCTGCCAGATACCTTCCTGGCCTTTGATATGTGGACTGGCCATTTGGTCAAGCCTTGAAGGAGGGGCCCAGCGGGGGCGGGCCGGGGAGGGATTCTTGAGGAATGTTTGCGCGGGCTTTCTTTAGTCTATCTTTGTTCAGCGTGGAGTAAGGAGCTCAATAAAAGATCTATCCTTCAACTCAGCTTGGAGTGAGCCTGCTTTATTGGGACCCCCCTTTCCAAGCATTACATAAAGATAGACTCACCAACTTCTACGGCCGTGAAAGCCTTCCGACCGTAACCAACTTCGCAGAGATGTTTCAAGCCGAAGGGACGCCTCGCGAGGAGCAACCTCCGGTAATCCCAGACGAGGAGGAGGAGGACGGAAGCGAGGACGAGGTCGAAGCCGGAGCGTCCGGTGGGGAACCGCAGGTGGTGGTGCCCGGGATGGAAGATGGGGGGATCCCTGACCAGACCCGACCACCGAAGGATGTTCGTCGCAAAGTGAGAGCACCCAGCAACGAGATGTTGCGGATGGAGGTGCAGATGTTCCAGATGTCGGAAGCGATGCAGAAGATGCAGGCGCAGTTAGACATGCTGATGAGTAGGCCGGAGGAGAGGCCTTGGGGGACGCCCGAGCCCGTCTTCTCCGGAAGAGGCAGGAGCCGAGGGGCGAGCCGATCCGGGAGGGCCGCGGTGAGGTTCTCGGAGGAGCTACTCCCTCCCAGAGGGGATGCCTCTACGCCCCGTCCGGGCCTGGGGGACCAGAGCCAGGAGATGACGGGAACGAGAAGAGACTTAAAGGTAAAGTTCGACGGGGACCCCCGCCAACTATCATACTTTGTCACCAACGTCCAGAATTACATGGTGGACTATGGGGATACGTTCCCCTCGGAGGCGGCCAAGGTGCGGGCTGTGGGGGCCAACCTAAAGGAGGCCGCGGCCGACTGGCTGATACAACTAACAGACACTCGATCGCCGCATCTGTTGCGGTTAGACGCCCTGTTGGAGGCCTTGCGAATCCGGTTCGGGGACCCGTTAGCCGGGGAGAAAGCCAAGGCCCAGTTAAGGAGGATTTACCAGGGCCAGAAGACCGTCTCAGAGTACGCTCTGAACTTCCGAGCCCTAGCGGGGAAGATCCGAGGTTGGTCTGAATCCACCATACTCGAATGCTTCAAAGCCGGCCTAAGGCAGGACATTCTAGAATGGGCAATGCACCGAGGGAATCCCGAGACCCTGGAGGGTTGGATAGCCCTGGCCGGGAGAGTGGAGTGCGACATGGAGCAAATGCCTAGGCGCCACCGAGATGGCGGGAGGTCCCGCGGGACAGGCACGGGCCCACCCGGGCGGTCGGGGCCCCCCAGACGACCTTCCTCCCGACCCCGGTCGGCCAGCCGGGAAGCCCCGAGAGGGAAGAGAGGAGCCTGCTTCTCGTGCGGACGAGAAGGGCACCGGGCAGCAGAGTGCCAAAGAAAAGTCCCCTCGCCGAAGGCGGAGCGGGCGCCGGAGGTCAAACCGGCAACACCGGCCAAACCCCCTGGCCGAGGCAAAGCAGCAGCAGCGGCGGAGACGGCGCGGGCACCCAGGCCTCTACGGGAGGCTGAGGAACTAGAGCCGGAGACGGAGGAGAGCGACTCCGAGTGGATGGCGGGAAACGACAACGATCTGCTGTAGACGCCCGACGGCAGATCCAGACCCCTTCGGGCGGTGAGTTAGATCCTCCTGGGTGCGGCACATACAAGCTGGACATTCAGGTGTGGGGCCCCGAGGCCAGCCAACCCATAGAGACTACAGCCATGATAGACAGCGGGTGCACCAGGTGCCTGATGTCCCCGAGATTTGCGAGGCAGCTGGGGATAAGGCCACAAGCCCTGGTCGAGCAGATCTTATTTTCCCAGTTAGATGGGTCCCGCGAATGGGGGCCAGCCACCCATAAGACAGGGGAGCTCCGAGTGCAGATGGGGTCCCACCGAGAAAAGCTAAGATTCGTCATTTCGGCAATGGCCCACCAACCCATCATCCTGGGGGCTCCCTGGCTGCGCAGCCAAAACCCTCGGATCAACTGGGAGACAGGAGCGGTGCAGTTCGGGAGCGGAGAGGCCCGGGCAAGGCTAGATGACCTTGAAGACGCGGACACCCCAATCCTTGAGGGAGCGGGCGTGGGGGCAGCAGAGAGCTTGCCCAGCGAAGTCCCGCGAGAGTATGAAGACTTAGGGGAGGTCTTTAGTGAGCGGGAAAGTGACCAGCTGCCCCCCCACCGGAAGTCCGATTGCGCAATCGAGATTGAAAAGGGCGCCAAGTTGCCCAGCCCAAAACTATACGCCCTGTCGGAACCCGAAAGAAAGGCCTTAAGAGACTTTATTGATAAAAATATAGACAGAGGTTTTATTGAAAAGTCAACCAGCCCGATGGCGGCTCCCGTCCTGTTCAGACCGAAAGCGGACGGGTCACTGAGACTGTGTGTGGATTACAGAGGCCTCAATGCTATCAGCACCTCTAGCCCCTACCCGTTGCCACTGATGTCCGAAATCCTGGCCCAGCTGGGGGAGGCGCAGATCTTTACCAAACTGGACATCCGAGAAGCGTTCTACCGGATTCGGGTGAAGGACGAAGACTGCTGGAAGACCGCGTTCAACTGCCACCTGGGGCAGTACCAATTCCGGGTCACCCCTTCGACTTAAAGGCGCTCCCGGATTTTCCAGCAATTCATCAATGAAATCTTCAGGGACCTACTCTACAAGGGAGTTCTAGTGTACCTAGATGACGTGTTAATATATTCCAAATCGGAGGCGGAGCATGTCGAGATGACCCGGGAGGTGTTGCGGCGGCTGCGAGAGAACCAGCTGTTCGTCAAACTGTCCAAGTGTGAGTTCCACCGACAGGAACTGGACTACCTAGGGTATCGCATCTCCACACGAGGCCTGGCCATGGACCCAAGTAAGGTGAGGGACGTGCTTGCGTGGGAGGCCCCGCGAACCCGGCGGCAACTACAGGGCTTTTTGGGGTTCGCCAACTTTTACAGGCAGTTCATCCAGAACTTTGCTAAAATAGCGCTCCCCTTAACTGAACTATTAAAAACCAAGGGATTGGGGGAGACGAAGAAGGCCAAATCACCAGGGGCAAAGCTCAACTGGACCTCGCAGTGCCAGGAGGCTTTCGACAGCCTCAAGAGGAGCTTCACCAGCCAGCCGCTGCTGAGGCATCCCCAGCCCGACAAGCCCTTCACTGTGCAGTGTGATGCCTCAGAGGCGGCCTATGGGGCGATCCTCCTGCAGCGAGATGAGGACGGAACCCTGCGACCCTGCGCATACCTGTCCAAGAAGTTCACCCCGTCAGAGAAGCGGTGGCATGTATGGGAGAAGGAGTCCTTTGCCGTGCGGGCGGCGCTGAGCCACTGGAGGCACTTCTTGGAAGGCACCGCTCTGCCCTTCGAAGTGTGGACAGACCACAAGAACTTGCAGGCACTCCAAACCCCCCAGAGACTCAACGCCAAGCAGCTGAGATGGGCGCAGTTCTTCAGCCGCTTCAACTTCCAGCTCAAGTATCTGCCGGGCCCGAAGAACGTGTTGGCCGACACGCTCTCCAGGATGCCTGAGGCTGACTACTCGGCGCCGGAAGAAGTGGGGACCGTGTTCTCAAAAACCAGCTGGGCCTAGTGGCCCGCACCCGGGCGGCGGATAGGGCCCCAAATCCCACGGTTCCTGGGACCCCAGAACTGTTAGCGGAACTAGCGGCAGCTTATGGAACTGACGCCTGGCTTAAGGAGCACCGCGAAGACTTAACTGAGGCTAAAGGCATATGGTACTACAAAGACAAGTTATATGTTCCCCAGAGCCAGAGGGCTCCGGTCCTGGCCCAAGCCCACGACTCCAAATTGTCTGGCCACTTTGGCCTCACTAAGACTCTAAAGCTATTGGCCCGGCAGTTCTGGTGGCCGGGCATGCGAAAAGACACCGGTGACTACATAGCAGAGTGCGAGGTGTGTGCACGGAATAAGCCCAAGGTGGGCCGGCCGACGGGGCTGTTGCAACCGGTGGCTGACCCGGCCGAGCCTTGAGCGAAATAGCAATGGACTTCGTTGCCGACCTGCCGCCCAGCGGCGGATACACCACCATTTGGACAGTGGTGGACCTGTTCTCAAAACAAGCACACTTTGTCCCGCTCCGGAGATTGCCCACGGCCCCGGAGTTGGCACGCCTCTTCACCCAACACGTCTTCCGGCTCCACGGCTGTCCGCGACGAGTGGTGAGTGACAGAGGGCCCCAATTCACGTCCCGGTTCTGGAAGGCGTTCCTGGCAGGGTTGGGGTCCCAACGGGCTTTGAGTACGGCGTTTCACCCAGAGACGGATGGCGCTACGGAGAGGGTCCAGCGCACCTTGCAGCAATACCTCCGGTGCTACTCAACCTACCAGCAAGACAACTGGGCTGAGTTGTTAGCGGTGGCGGAATACAGCTACAACAACGCCGAGCACGCCTCGACGGGGGCTTCTCCTTTCCGCATCGTCTCCGGCCGCGACTTTCCGCCCTTCCCTGCGGCGACCCCCGCCGCCGACCCGGCAACTCCGGCCACCGAATGGGGAGCCAAGGTGGCGGCAGCTTGGCCGGATATCCAGACGGCGCTGCGACAGGCCAGGGACTCTTACAAGCTGTACGCCGACAAGAAGAGGGGGCCCCAGCCTACGTATGCAGTGGGGGACCGCGTGTTCCTCTCCACCAAGAACCTAAAGTCGACTCAGCCGTCCCGCAAGTTTGCCAGCAAATTTGTAGGGCCCCTCAGCGTGGTGGAGATAATCAACCCCGTGGCGGTTAAGCTGGACCTGCCGCACACCTGGCGTAAGGTCCACCCTGTGTTCCACGTGAGCTTATTGAAGAAAGCTGTGTCTGACCGGAAGTGGTCCGCCGAGGAGGGCGCTCCGGTGCCTATTATGGTGGGGTCCCATACCCACTTTGAGATTAAGGACATCTTGGACTCACGGCGCCACAAGGGCCGCCTTAGTTACTTAGTTAAATGGACTGCCAAGGACCTACACCCTGAGTGGGTGTTAGCACCACACGTTAGCGCCCCAAGACTAGTTAAGGCTTTTCACGCCGCTTTCCCGGACAAGCCGGGCCCCTGACCCCTTTCTTTTTTCTTTCTGTGTTCTTTCCCTTGCAGGTCACTCTCTTGCGGAGGGGGGCGCTATGTCAGCTCCGGTTGGTTCGTTTCATGCCATAACGGACCAAGCCGATCGCGCCAAGTGATATGGACACTGCCGAGCGGGAAACCACCAGGCTCATCCCCTTGATCTGCCAGATACCTTCCTGGCCTTTGATATGTGGACTGGCCATTTGGTCAAGCCTTGAAGGAGGGGCCCAGCGGGGGCGGGCCGGGAGGGATTCTTGAGGAATGTTTGCGCGGGCTTTCTTTAGTCTATCTTTGTTCAGCGTGGAGTAAGGAGCTCAATAAAAGATCTATCCTTCAACTCAGCTTGGAGTGAGCCTGCTTTATTGGGACCCCCCTTTCCAAGCATTACAGAGAGATTATAATCAGGGGACTTTGCATCTTCACCACCCTCTCTCGGGCACATCGTCAATTTCATTTCCATAATGAATCCCTAGTCACAATTTAGGAAACAGTGGTTAGTGCTTGCCCTCTAAACTGGAATTGCAAACCCATTTTGGCCTTTTTGGGGGGTGGAAGGGGGAATTAATTTGAAAGACTTGCTTCTGAGATGTGACTTTGGCTGTGCTTGATTACTGTGAATTAGTGTCTATAATGGCAGAACCTTAATAGTGCTGGCAGGGGACATGTTTTTTCTGTTAGCCTGAAAGTATTAAGCCATTAGAAAGTGACACATCAGGGAGTGTCACCTTTTGGATAGTGACACCTTTCAGTTAAGGAAACTGTTCGTAACCTTTGGGAAAGGCTGAAGTTCAACAGAAAAGAATGTGATGTCTTTGATTGTGAAATGTCTTAGGGTGCATCTTCACTGGTACTTTATGCTGAAGGGGATGGTAGTAAATCAGTTCTGTGGTGAGGGGGACGAGATAAGGATTGAGTTCAAGTACTGCCAAACTGATTCCAGCACTACTCACTAGGGTTGTTTTCGAACAGAAAAATGCATTTCGGAAGTCGAATTGGATATTGGTTTTGCTGTGACTTCAGATGTGAATCACTTCCAATTTTTTTAGTGATATTACCGAAATGGATTCAGACGTATTCCGATATTTGGAAGTATTCGGAAATAGCGTCCACCATTGCGCAATGCGCAAAAATCAGCAGAAGGGAGAGTCAAAACTATGGGGAATCCCGTTTCCATCCGTTTTTGACCACTAGTAATGACAAAACTAGCCACTGGTTACAAAATATTAAGCACTGTTAACACATTAAGAAACAATTTAAAAAATGGGACATAAAATTAAAATGACATCAGAGCTCTTTCCGAGAATGGCGACGGAGCTCTCGGAATGGCGAATCCACTTAATGTTTGTGGCGCTGTTCTCGATATTGCTTCAATTATCGGAAGTCTGAAAAAAACATCTGAAAATCGGAAGTATCCAATTATCAGAAACAGGCCTACTACTCACCATGCAACCTCTATTGCCGTTTTTGCCCTCTCAGAATACAGTCTTAGCTTCAGTCCTTGTTACCTGTACATTTTATGGATACTATGGATCTCTAATGCTTGCTTTTGAAGGAAATCCTTCCTGTTTAGGGAAGTGAGGAATGTATAATAATACTATTTGTCTTCTTATTCTCAGCTGGATCTTATCACATTAGGAAATACTCCATTTTTGAGACTGCTGGAGAATGA
Source organism: Anolis apletophallus (assembly GCA_030556195.1). NCBI lineage: Eukaryota > Metazoa > Chordata > Lepidosauria > Squamata > Anolidae > Anolis > Anolis apletophallus. Next base: position 194,877,330 of record JARBWK010000002.1, on the reverse strand, counting down.
TTTTGAACAGTTCCATTTCACATGATGTTTGCCCCATCCCACCAATATTCCATCAGAACCTGTCTGCAAAGCGTTGCAAAAACAGAGTATTTGCAGACGGAATTCTATGCATGTTTTTTTTTAAACACTACAGATTCTTCCATGGCTTAAGTACTGTTTTGTGTGTGATAGGAAAATCTGTATGCATCCCATCAGCAACAATGCTTTTTAAAAGGTCATAGAGAGATTGGTGTCCATTGGCGCCCCCTTGTTGTGGGGGAGAGGCTTGCGTACCCTAATGAAGTTGTGAGCTATGCTGGCGGTGGCATAATATCCACCGGTAGGGCCTCCCATGCCAGACAGGTCACAACTGAAGGGTCTGACAAAGAGCGTCAAAGGGCAGGATGGGCTCTCTAGACGTTTGGCAACTATCCTAGGAGAAGGAAAACTCTAGTTTCAAACCCAGGCAGATAGTGCTCGTCTAACCCTGTAAGGTCAACCATCTAGAGAAGGAAACTCATATCAAACCTACGACCTGAGGACCTCGCTGCCACCGTACCAGCTTGCTAGGCCCCGGCAGACGAACCTTTGGTTTAAAGGGTGAGGCCAGTTCTGTGCACGCTGCACTCCATCAGAAAAATCCATTGCACAGGCTCGAAGGACACATCCAACCTCCGAATCATCAACGCAGAAAGCGTGGGATGAGTCCTTCCTAAATCTTAGTTCATGAAGAAAAGCCAAGAAAAGAGAGATGTAGGGGGTGTTTTGAATGGATTGCGAGGAGCCAGCCTTCTGTGGTGCTATGAGTCAAAGCACAGTATTTTCAAATCATAAGAATCATAATAAACAGGTATGATGAGGAGAGTATGCATCCTATCTCAATACAGTATGCATCCAATCCATTAAAAACATGGGATGCATAATGATATAATCAAATTATATCCCAATGTGTTATGGTCCCCTGTCTCTCAATCCTAATCCAGACCCCATTGTCCCCAGTTTGTTCAAAGAAGGCATCATGATCTCCTAAGCCCCAATACCATTGCAACAGTGAGGATTACAGTTAAACTTAGAAGGAATAGGAGATCCAAAGTGGGCGACTGATTATTGTAATCTACCTCTATGAGAGCTGGTTCCACAACACCACCAGCAAAATGAAATGATGAATCAGCATTGCAAATGAGGAATTCAGTGCTGAAAAAGATAAAGCAATACTCTTCTCAATTGAATTACTTTGGCAAATCCAGATGTTTCTTTGTATTTTCTAGGAATCTGATCTGACCTTTCGTCTAGCCAGTGGCCTTGTTATTTGGCAACCGATGTGGGAGCATAGGCAACCTGAAGTGACAGCATTTACTGCGCTGGTTAAGCCCATCAGAAATATAATTACAGGTGTGTGATTGTTTTGTAAATGTACAAATGTTAAGAAATGGATTCCCCCATCCATGTAGATACAGCAATTTGAGTGCATAGGATTATTGTATAGCAGTGTTTCCCAACCAGTGTGCCGTGGCACACTAGTGTGCAGTGAGCGATCATCAGGTGTGCCGTGGGAAATTGGCACTCCCCCCCCTCCTAGCAGATCTTTCTCCCTATTTCCCTTCCCAAAGATCCTCCCCGAGGCAAAGGAAGGGCTCCGTCGAATGCCAGGGCCAGACCCGCCTTGAGGAAGCCTTCAGGAGCCTCGACTCATCATGGCTCCAGCTCCTGCTCAGGGCTGCTTCAGCCTCCCAATGCTCCCAGGTTCGCTCACTGCCCAATTCACCAACGTGGAGCTTCCGGCTTGGGCTGTTCTCGTGAGAAATCCAAGCCAACACGAAAACGCCAACTCAATCACTTCCACCCAGTGCTCTGCTTTTGCGGAGGGAGGCAGCGAAAGAGGCCACACAGATCTATGAAACTCTAACTGTATATAACAGCTTCATGACATCCATAGTTAACTGGAAGCAAGTTTCACTCAGGGTGAAATTTCACAAAGGTCTGGAGAACAAGTCCTATGAGGAGTGGCTTGAAGAGCTGGGCATGTTTAGCCTGAAGAAGAGAAGGCTGAGAGAAGACATGATAGCCATGTATAAGTATGTGAGAGGAAGTCATATATATGTTGTGTTCATCGAAATAGGCCCAGGTTTCACACTGAGTGTATAAATACATTTAAAAACATATTAACTATGTGTCATTTTGTGTCATTTTGGTTGGTGGTGTGCCCCAGGATCTTGTAAATGTAAAAAAGGTGCTGCGGCTCAAAAAAGGTTGAAAAACACTGGTGTATAGGATTTAGATTTTATTTTAGTTTTCTCCTAAATACCAAGTGCTTGCTGTAAAAAGGAATAAAAAAATAGAACAGATAATTTTCAGAACTGTTACTCACAGTCAACCTTGGAACAGCTTCACCACCCTCCCTCCCTTTTCCCTCTTCTGGGCTTGCATATTGAAGATTCTGGTCTTGCATTCGTCACAACCTTGGTCATGGGACATAAAACTACATTCCTGCACAAGATACAGATATTATGCTCCTGCATGATAAGAAAAGTGTATTTCATTGCAGACAAAACCTCACATAAATTCTCATGCTCTCATGCAATTATTCATGCTTGCCTGAAAAAAACCGTGAAGATGTGTATCTTTGTACCTTTAGTTGCTTCGAAGAACAATGAATTTCAGCTGCTTTTAGCAGTCGTCTACAAGCTTATCTAAAGTTTAAAGTGTTATCTAAAGTTTCAGAGGCAGGTCATAACTTTCTGCTCACCCACAATATTGTTTGCTTTTAATTTAACGACAGTAAACTCAAATTCAGTGATTTCTAGCCCTTTAACCTACTATGGCATATTAATGAAAGGGAATAGCTGTTTTAGATGTAACTAGCTTTGGGACCCGGCGGTGCCCGGGTTATTTGAAATGGGCTGAGGCCTAGGGAGCCTTACTGTCCACCTTACTGTCCATTCAGGCTGAGGCCTAGGGAGCCTTACTGTTAATTTAGACTGAGGCCTAGGAAGTCGTACTGTCAATTTAGACTAAGGCCTAGGAAACTTTACTGTCAATGCAGGCTGAGGCCTAGGAAGCCGTACTGTCAATGCAGCCTGTGGCCTAGGAAGCCTTACTGTCAATTCAGAGTGAGGCCTGTTGGGGAAAGTGGTGTTTTCACCTTTGGCTGGAAGGATGTATGTCTATTTTTTGGGCCTAGCTTGTAATGCTAGTAGTGCTCTCAGTACATCAGGACACTAGCTCTGTAGTGAAATCTGGGGCCTAGCTTGTAATGCTAGTAATGCTCTCAGTACATCAGGAAACCCCCTCACTGTAGTGAAATCCTATTAGGAAATGAACATTCCATTTCCAACGGAAAAACTGTCTGGTGCCTTAGAGTGTTGGAGTTTTGTGGCTGGCCAATGAGAGTTCTTTATGCAAATAATCCCACAGTGGCAACCAATTGAAAAGCTGCCACATATTCCTCCGCACCTCCCGCCCTCCTCACCTCCCGCCGCAAACACTGACTTTTATTATATACATAGATAGATAGATTAAAAAGAAGCTTTCTAGGTGTTCGCTCCATTTAAAATGTATATACATTTGTAAGCAGTTCAGTATTTTCCTCTGCCAACAGGATTTTGGGAAAGAGGAGGGAGATGCTCTGGGGAGGGGTGGGATGGGATTGGTGGGGGAGATGAGTTTTAAAGGCCATTTTAATGTATTTGCTGTATTTTAATTCTGTTTTTACCACACTGATATTTATGTAATTGGTTTTTAAAAACTTTTGTATTGCTCTTTTCAAACGGTTTGTGTGGATAGATGTTAGCCGCCTTGAGTCCCCATGGGGAGAAAGACATGATATAAATAAAGATGATGATGATCTAGCTCAAAGGCTACAAAAGTTTGATTCATGTAGTTATGTATTAACAAGGACTTCAATATTCCAGCAAAGAGAACCTCTCCAATCAAAAATCTGACTCAGACATGTGAATCTCCAAATCTGGATGCTAGCCGCTCAGAGGTAATAGCTAAGGCTGTACAGTTGCATTGTATGTTTGAGGGGCAGGGGGATAAGTTGAAAGATCTGCATTGGACAGAATTTTATCTAGAGTCTCTTCTCAATATACAAGTACAGTTCAACCCCCATATCAATAAGGAATACTTTCCTGGACTTACCATTGAAACATAAAACCACAAATCATGGCAAACCTTATTTAAATGAATTGCTTCCAGCAGAAACATGCCATAGACTCGCACTGGAGGACCTAGAAAATGTCTAGAGAGAACATCTTGCTAAGATTTTTAAGTCTTCCAGCACACCTCTGTGGTTAACTTCTGGTGGAACCACACCATATAATTGCTTTAGAGAAGCTAGAAAATGCCTTGAGAGACCTATTTTTTCCATTGTGGGTAAGTGAAACAATGGATACCAATTCCATTGTGAGTGAAGGGAGAAAACTTTGACTCCCTGTAACATTACATAAAAAAACTGACACCAATAACCATTTCAGACAATAAATTATGCTAATAAGTGAATTTAAACTTTGCACTAATTATGAAATATGTTTAATATATAAGTACTTTATTTTATTTTGAATTAGGATTTTTTTCTATAGAAGTAGCACCGGGAATGTGGCGCAGCTGGCTGGGTGTCAGCTGCATAAAATCTCTACTGACCGGAAGGTCATGAGTTTGAGGCCTGCCCGGGTCGGGGTGAGCTCTCGACCAATTGTGTAGCTCGTTGTCGACCTTTGCAACCCAAAAGACAGTTGCATCTGTCAAGCAGGAAATTTAGGTACCACCTTGTGTGGGGAGGCTAAATTTAACTGATTTACGAGGCCATAAAATCTCCAGGAAGTACACAAAAATAATGAAGGAATCCGACAGCTCCTCCTGGTGGCCAGAAGCTGGAATGTTAAATTGCCTCTATGTCTGTGTATATATGTTGTATGTCAAATGGCATTGAATGTTTGCCTATATATGTGCATTGTGATCCGACCTGAGTCCCCTGCGGGGTGAGAAGGGCGGAATATAAATGATGTAAATAAATAAATAAATAAATTCTCATCTCTTTGTTACTCATGTTTACAACAGTATCGCACAGGAGAGAAGTAGTGAGAAAAGAACACGAAATGCAATAACTGGCTACAAGGTTAAATTTGCCAAGCTAGACCCTGGAATTAAATGCTTAGATTTGTTTTTTACCTGGAACTGATTTATTTGAGCTCCGCAGGCGACTGTAGCCTACTTTAAAAGACTTCAGCTTTTTTTTTCTTGTAGTGAAGCATACAAGAGAGTGTGGCGTGTTATGGTTTATTTCTTCAAGTTAATAGCAATGTTACTGTTTTCTTATTAGTAATTATCTTTTTTTACTTTTCTTTTTGTGTGGTGTGAATATATATGTATCTCTTCAGGGATTGCAGGTCGTCTGTGAAACAGTTCAGCCAGATTACAAGCCTCCAAGGCCAACATTTTCAGGTTGTCATCGTGGAAACTCCATTGAAGGAAGCGTGTCATCCCAAGCATCCCAAGAGAAAGGACCACCATATCCTAGGTACCCATAAATTTTCTACAAAGTAGGATCTCTTTCTCTGTCCCTCCTTTCACTTTCTCATACATGGAATAGATAGAATAGTTCCTACAATCAAAACGCTCCAGGTTGCTCCAGCTCTAGAGGCTTTATCAGACAAGGCTGGTAATCTGTAGTTATAGCTGGATACTCAAATCTTTGGCTGGACATATCCCCAATGCTGTGTCTCTGCTGTTGTTGCACTGCATTCCCATTGTATTGGATCCCATATTTTTGTTGACAGTGAAAGTGTGTTAATAGCTCCAATATCACTGCTATTCAACTACTGTTTGGTTGTGATCATTTCATTCTGCAGCAGGTCCACTATTCCTATGTGATGTGAGTGGACATGGTTCTCCCCTTCCATCTCTCCCTATCCTCAAAGAAAGTGAAGGCACTCCACTTGTGATGTCTGGACAGTGAAGATTGAATCCAAAGGGTGATCATTATTGGTTCTTTTTCATTCTGGAAAGAAGTGACTAGTGGGGTGCTGCAGGGTTTGGTCCTGGGCCCAGTATTGTTCTGTCCTGTCCCCCATGCTATTCAACATCTACATGAAACCGCTGGGAGCAGGGCCGTAGCCAGGATTTTGATTCGGGGGGGGGGGGCTGCGTTTGGTTCGGGGGGGTGAGTCCCCCCTGGCTACATGCCTGGCTGGGAGATGTCATTCAGAGTTTTGGAGTACGGTGCCATCTCTACGCAGATGACACTCAACTCCACTACTCGTTTCCACCAGAATCCAAGGAAGCCCCTCGGATACTGGACCAGTGCCTGGCTGCTGTGATGATTTGGATGAGGACGCACAAGCTGAAGATTAATTCCGACAAGACAGATGTCCTTAAGGTCAGTCGCTCATCTGACTGCGATATTGGGTGGCAACCTGTGCTTGACAGGGTTGCACTCCCCCTGAAGGTTCGCAGCTTGGGGGTCCTCCTGGACTCAGCGCTGACACTTGATGCGCAGGTGTCAGCGGTGGCTGGGAGGGCCTTCACACAATTAAAACTCGTGCGCCAACTGCGACCATACCTTGTGAAGTCTGACTTAACTACAGTGGTCCACACCTTAGTTACCTCTAGACTGGACTATTACAATGCACTCTACATGGGGAAACTCCAATTGGTCCAACGTTCGGCAGCCAGATTACTAACAGGGGCAAATTATTTATTTATTTATTATTTATTTATTTATTATTTCGATTTGCTAAACCGCCCTTCCCAAGGCTCAGGGCGGTTTCCAAACATATAAAAAGCACATCAAGATTTTTTAAAAAACATCCTAAAATATCCTAAAATACGATAAAACAATCCTAACCAATTACATAATCACGTGAATCAGAACGAGGCTGATTCGTGATAAAAGACAGTGGCAGCACGGCTAGGCGGGGAATTAACAGTTCAAGCACTGGTCAGTTACCAAATGCTTGCCTGAACAGCCAGGTGTTACAAGACCTACGGAAGGACATCAGGTCAACCCCCCGTTTAAGGAGCTCCATTGGCTGCTGTTTATTTTCCGGTCCCAATTCAAGGTGCAGGTTATCACTTATAAAGCCCTAAATGGTTTGGGACCTGCCTACCTTCATGACCGCATCTCCTTCCATAAACCTGCCTGATTTCTTTGCTCTTTGGGGGAGGCCCTCCTTTCGCCCCTTCCTCCTTCACAGACTCGACTTGTGGGAACGAGGGGGAGAGCCTTCTCCGATGTGGCCTCTGGCTGTGGAACTCACTACCTAGTGAGATTAGGCAAGCCTTCACCCTAGCAGCCTTCAAGAAGGATCTCAAAACTTGGCTTTTCCAGTGTGCTTTTGGAGAGTGGCCATATACCTCTTTTTTGTTGTCCCTCTCATAATGTTGTCCTCATGTTGCACTTCCCCTCACCTTTCTGAAGGTTTGTCTCCACTTTTCCATTCTCTACAAGCTTCTCCCTTACAAATTATTTTTTATCTCATCCAGATTTTTGTCATTTTATGTCGTACATTTGGCCCACCCATTGTGATTGATTTCTCATTTTGTTACTTTGCATTGTTTTATTGTATTCCTATGTTTTATTTATTTTTCTGTGATGTTAGTTCTGTTGTTTTGTATTTATTTTGCTGTAATGTATTACTGGGCTCGGCCTCATGTAAGCTGCCCTGAGTCCTTTTTGGGGAGATGGTGGCGGGGTATAAATAAAATTATTATTATTATTATTATTGACTTTGATGAAGGTTTAGAGGATATGTTTATGAACCATGTTTATGAACCCTATGAACCAGCTAGGAGTTAAGATCACCTGGGGAGGCCCTGCTATCAGTTCTGCCTTCTTCACAGGTGTGACTGGTGGGGATGAGAGACAGGGCCTTCTCAGTGGTGGCCCCTCGGCTGTGGAACTCCCTCCCTAGGGATATTAAGAGTCATTGTCTTTCGTTATGTAAACATGTTATTTTCCACCAAGAGTTAATCATTTCTCAGTGGTCATCAGTGTCGGCAGGAGCCCCGGTAGCACAATGGGTTAAACCCTTGTGCCAGCAGGGCTGCCAACTGAAAGGTTGGTGGTTCGAATCCAGGGAGTGGGATGAGCTCCCATCTGTCAGCTCCAGCTTCTCATGTGGGGACATAAGAGAAGCCTCCCACAGGATGGTAAAACATTTGGGTATACCTTGGGCAATCTCCTTGCAAACGGTCAATTCTCTTACACCAGAAGAAATTTGCAGTTTCTCAAGTGGCTCGTGACACACACACACAAATCAGTGTCAGCAGATCAGCAACTTTTAATTATAGTTCATTAATCCTTATCTTTTTTTTAGGTAGTTTTCCAGGCCTCGTTTCTTAGGATGGCATCTTCAGGCTCTATAGGTCCCAACCATACTCCTTTCATACAATTTCATTCAAACTATATATATATATATATTTTTCTTCACGTCGTGCAACTCGGCAAATAGACAACAAAACTATAAGCCGCAGAAGCACTGAAATCGGCAACATATTCAAACATACCACAAGGTATGTCTTCCGCCAAAAAAACCGGACCTACATACCTGACAACACCCCCAAACAGAACCCCCAAAAACAGCCAACGAAACCTACCATCCAAGCCTCTTCGCTGCCAGCGAACGTTTAGAAAGTTCGGGCATGGCAGCCAGAATACACCGGACCAATTCCCTGCTCTCCAGCAACAAAATAAAAAAAACCCTGGAACCACGTGAAACCGCCTTTCCCATTCACCCTCCCTGATCTCTGGCAACAAACTCAAAAAAATAAACCCTGGAAACGGGGCACAAATTCCCCTCCCTGATCTCTGGCAACCAAATCAATAAACACCCAGCAAACACGGAGAAACAGGGTCCCAATTCCCCCCTTCCTGATCTCTGGCAACCAACTCAAAACAAACCCAGGAAACACGTGGAAACAGGGTCCCATTCCCCTCCCTGATCTCTGGCAACTAAATCAAAACAAACCCAGGAAACACGTGGAAACAGGGTCCCACCCCCTCCCTGATCTCTGGCAACCAAATCAAAACAAACCCAGGAAACACGTGGAAACAGGGCCCCATTCCCCCTCCCTGATCTCTGGCAACCAAATCCCTGAAATCTCTGGCAATCTCAAATCAAAAAACAAACCCAGGAAACACGTGGCAACCAAATCAAAAAACAGGAAACACCCAATTCCCCCTTCCTGATCTCGGGCAACCAAATCACAACAACCCCAGGAAACACGTGGAAACAGGGTCCCACATTCCCCCCTCCCTGATCTCTGGCAACCAAATCAAAACAAACCCAGGAAACACGTGGAAACAGGGTCCCAATTCCCCCCTCCCTGATCTCTGGCAACCAAATCAAAACAAACCCAGGAAACACGTGGAAACGGGTCCCATTCCCTCCCTGGGCAACCAAATCAAAACAAACCCAGGAAACACGTGGAAACAGGGTCCCCTCCCCTCCCTGTTCTCTGGCAACCAAATCAAAACAAACCCAGGAAACACGTGGAAACAGGGTCCCAATTCCCCCTCCCTGATCTCTGGCAACCAAATCAAAACAAACCCAGGAAACACGTGGAAACAGGGTCCCAATTCCCCCCTCCCTGATCTCTGGCAACCAAATCAAAACAAACCCAGGAAACACGTGGAAACAGGGTCCCATTCCCCCTCCCTGATCTCTGGCAACCAAATCAAAAACAAACCCAGGAAATACGTTTAAAGAGGGTCCCTATTCCCCCCTCGCTGATCTCTGGCAACCAAATAAAAACATACCATGAAACCCGTGGTAACAGGGTCCCATTCCCCCCTCCCTGATCTCTGGCAACCAAATCAAAACAAACCCAGGAAACACGTCGAAACAGGGTCCCAATTCCCCTCCCTGATCTCTGGCAACCAAATCAAAACAAACCCAGGAAACATCCCCCCTCCCTGATCTCTGGAAACAGGGTGGAAACAGGGTCCCCCCTCCCTGATCTCTGGCAACCAAATCAAAACAAACCCAGGAAACACGTGGAAACAGGGTCCCAATTCCGCCTTCCCTGTACTCTGGCAACCAAATCAAAACAAACCCTGATCTCTGGAAACACCCGTGGAAAACGTGGAAAGGGTCCCAAATTGAAACACGTGGAAACCCCATTCCCCCTCCCTGATCTCTGGCAACCAAATCAAAACAAACCCAGGAAACACGTGGAAACAGGGTCCCATTCCCCCCTCTCCCTGATCTCTGGCAACCAAATCAAAACAAACCCTGGAAACACGTGGAAACGGGGCCCCAATTCCCCCCTCCCTGATCTCTGGCAACCAAATCAAAACAAACCCAGGAAACACGTGGAAACAGGGTCCCAATTCCCCCTCCCTGATCTCTGGCAACCAAATCAAAACAAACCCAGGAAACACGTGGAAACAGGGTCCCAATTCCTGATCTCTGGCAACCAAATCCTGATCTCTGGCCTGATCTCTGGCAACCAAATCAAAACAAACCCAGGAAACACGTGGAAACAGGGTCCCAATTCCCCCTTCCCTGATCTCTGGCAACCAAATCAAAACAAACCCTGGCAACCAAATCAAAACAAAAGCGGGAAACACGTGGAAACAGGGTCCCAATTCCCCCCTCCCTGATCTCTGGCAACCAAATCAAAACAAACCCAGGAAACACGTGGAAACAGGGTCCCAATTCCCCCCTCCCTGATCTCTGGCAACCAAATCAAAACAAACCCTGGAAACACGTGGAAACAGGGTCCCAATTCCCCCTCCCTGATCTCTGGCAACCAAATCAAAACAAACCCAGGAAACACATGGAAACAGGGTCCCAATTCCCCCCTCCCTGATCTCTGGCAACCAAATCAAAACAAACCCAGGAAACACAAAACAACACAAACGCACACATATACACACACATACACACATATATACACATAAACATATATACACATACATACACACACATATACATACACAAACACATACACACACATACATATATAAACCTAAACATACACATAAACACACATACACATATATACACACACATATATAAACACATACACACAAACACACACATATATATACACACACAAATATATACAAACACTAATATACACACATACACATATATAAACACACGTATATACACATACACATAAATACACAAACACATATATAAACACACACACATACCCCCAAATATAAACACACACATACACACACACAAATATAAACACCCATACACACACATACATATACACACACAAAACGCATGCTCACATCATTTCCAACCCTTACATACTCAGACTTTCTCGCATCTCCTTAATAGGGCACAGCAACGCGTGCCGGGTACAGCTAGTATCATTATATTTGTCACATATTCTCCTTTGGATATGCACTGTGGATCTTCTGGACACTTTTAAAAACTAAGGCATAGTTTGGTCTCTCATAAATTAAGTGCTCATTTGGTAGCCGTGTGGATTTTAAAAAAATCTAAAAGCTGTGTATCTGTGTCAGCTTATCGGCTAAATCCAAATAATCAATCAACAAACCTCAGTCAAAAAAGAAAAACTTTGATTCTAGACTTATGCATGAGTATATGCATGTATTTACTGGTTAGTTAAACAATTGTCTTGAATTGTCTTGAATGAATGCAAGGGGCTATTCCTATTTAGGTGGTGAAAGGATTTTAAATCTTGCAGCAATGCTGTGGCAAGAAACCATGAAAAAGCAGGTCCTGGTCCTCTTCCACAGTGTATACCAGCCGTGAGCTGGTGGGCAGTGGGAATACAGAACCTCTTTGCCGTGGCATTGACGTAGAAGGGGAGGAACAACAGATATGTGCATATAAACAATGAAAAACATAATGCAACATTTGCCTTTCTTGCTGAACCACAATAATTGAGTTTACCATTTCCCCCCATTAATCAATATACAAGTACCACCAGGAGGAAGGTGCTGGTTTTTAGGCAGCAAAAATAAGGCAATCGGTGCCTGAAACTAAGCTGGGCGGTAGCTATGGCAATGAAGCTGCAGGCAGGTTCTAGCCTGCGTCATTAATTTCTCCTCATTTGGTATACTCATTGATCATTCCAAACTGAACTGACGAGATTTGGGGGGGGGGGGTCCGGATTTTTGTTGCCTAGCAACTGGCCAAGGAGAAATAAATGTTGTTTGCTCCAGTTATCAGTCCAACCTCTGTGGCATTATTTTGTCCTTGAAGAAAAAAATGCAACTAAATGTCTACCTCCGGAAACTCAGAGACTTTGGGTTAGGTGAAAAGAAGAGCTGACGTGGGAATGAAGCAGACATATGGAAACGCTATCCATCAATTTTTATTTCTATCCCACCTATTTCCCAGCGTGACTTTCATGAGTTAAAATGAACATAGTTAAAAATGAGTAGCATGCAAACATTAAAAACTTATGAAACACCATGACATTGAAACCTGCTTAAACAAATGAAAACAATTTAAATTAAATAAGTACGTTTTACAAGGCCTATTTCCACTGAAAATTCAGTTTTTACAGATCTTCCAGGATAAAAAACAAACAAACAAACAAACAAACAAAAAGGAATTAAAATGTGCAGATAATTCTTTAAGGGATATATTTATTGAAAATTCAGAATGACTTGGCAGGATTGTCCACTGGATGTAAAGCAACAGTTGAAAGAGTTGATTGTATTTTGCATGGGGAAAGGAAGATTAAATTGGGAGATGAAAGAGGCATTCAAATATCTGAAGGTCTTTCATGTAGAAGAGGGAAAAGAGTAGTTTTGTGTTGGTCTTGAGGTCAGGACTAGAATCAATTGGAACAAATAGTAAATTTGAACTAAATTTTAGGAAAGGTGCATTTAATGACAAGATCCATTCTACAATGGATCAGGACGATTTAAGAAATAATTGACTTTTTTTCACTGAAGGTACAGCAGCAAGGGTTGAATACTACAGCTGCACATGGTCTTGTAGCACCTACATTAAGGACTTCATCACATTATCTTTGGGGTTTGTCACGCATCGTGTTGAATGAGGTTCTGGTGGGGTGTGTAGAGAACCTGTTGCTCCACGCCCCACATCACACGACTTGCCTCTGCCTCATCCCATGGGGGGGAAGCTTCTTTTGCCCGGCTTCCTCCCCTTGTCCTGAAGGCAACAAGGGAAGTCTCCCGTGTTACCATGGCAGTGATATATGCCCATTGCGCTCCCCTTTCCTATTGGAGCCTGGCTGGAAGTGTAGTGTAATGGGCTCAATCTCAAACAGGGTAAACAAGCTGCATACAATGGGCAAAGTAGCCATCTGATGAAATATCAAGACTTTATATGGGATTATCTCAGAGATTCCTTGCAACTCTATGGTTCTGTAATTCACCAGCACCACAGTGGCAATACTGTGTATTTGCTACCTGGTGAAAAGCATTTGAACTCTGTTAATGGGATTTTACTCTAGTTATTTGGTTTTTATAATTGTATTGTGTGTGTTGTAAACTGCTCTGAGCCTTAGGGGAGTGGTGGTATGTAAGCCTGAATAATAATAATAATAATAATATGGCATGTGCACACACAGCACACCACCCTATTCCCAGAACAAAAGTCATCTGGACTGATCATAGCATTTTACTTCAGCATTGACAATTGGGTCACATCGTCTGTCTGAGCTGATGCTACAAGCTCATTTGGGCACCCCCAGACAGGCAATACACATTTTTTCTTCCAGGGAGAAGAAAGAAAATCAAGGAATCCTAGGGGTATGATCAGGAGGCTGCCACTGCTATTCCCCCTTCCACTAATCACTTTCTACAAATTTACATGATTCAACTGCCCCACTAGCTTATCATAGGGCCAGCTTTGGTATGACTAGAGCTGATATGAAGAAAGCAGACAAGACTGTGGCAGCGATCCATGGCAATCCCATGCTTGAAAGAGTTTGTATATGCTCTACAAGGCTTTTGTAGAAAATTCATTTGATTCAGTGTCTCTAGGTTTAACACAAACAGAGCCGAAAGCATTAATCAATTAACAGGGATGAGTCATTAATTAATGAATCATGCAGTAAAGATGTGGATGATTAGTCACATTTCAATAGGCATTCCCTGGAGGAAGGAATCATTGATAGCAATGATGTAAACACTTACTTCAAGCAATAGCATTTTTGTCTGTGGTTCTTGCAAATACTCCCATATGAAACATCTTTGAATTATCACCAGAATGGGAAAGGTTACTGTTTTTTTTCCTAATTATACAATTAACCAATTATTACAGCAAAAAGAATCCAGTTCATATTAGATTGAAAACGCAATCCTTGTAATGCTATTCACACAGTGCCTTTCAATGGGTTTTATTCCTCAGAAAGTGTCCATCATTGGGTTTAATCCAAGAGCCAAAAGCAAAAATCCAGCTATAACTTGGCAGTTCTAGATCTGAACAGAGCATGTACACAATATGTAACCATGAAATAGAAGGAAATCCTATTAAATGCTTGGGTCCTCAAGTATTATCTGTTTGATTTGTGAAACTATTGGATTCAAAAGAATCTAGTACATTCCATGGAACCCTGAAGACTCTTATTTCCTGAGGGTGATTTTTCACCATAAAATATTTTTAAAATGTCGGAAATGTATACTGACAGAAGTAGCACATTTTATTGTACTGCACTTTCGAAAGAGACCTTCAGACCTTTGTAGAGCTGGGGTTGGCGATGGCCAACAGGGAGCTCTGGCATGAGCTGGTCCATGTGGTCATAAAGAGTCGGAAACAACTGAATGAATAAACAACAACTCCGAGACCTTCAGTACCATTTTTATTAATCTGATTTATAAAGTATATCTGGAAGACAAGAAAGGTTTTATAATAATTCTCTTTTGGCTATCCAGTCTTCTGAAATTACAGCCAAAGTTGCCAACTTTTGTGCAGCAGCAATAGCTTCTCAGTATGGGATGCTGTCACAGTCTTAAAAGGTTTTATTATTTTTATCTCAGATTTTATCACTGTTATTTAAATATGCAAATATTTAACACTGTTCTAACTCTCATGCTTCACTACTCTTAACTTTGTTTTTTAAAACTAGGTTTTTATGACTGAAGTATGTTTTAATAACCTTCTGCCATCTGTTTTAATGCTGGTCATTGACCAAAATAAAAACAAACAATTGCCTACAACTCCCTCTCCATAACCTTAAATCTTTCCCTGGCTCTGTGTTAAATATTTCATTACTATTGTTATATTAAGCCCTGAAACAAAAGGTATATTTAAATCATCCTTCTATATTAAGCTATGTTTACTAATTTTAAATATAAATGGTTTGTTCTGATTTCAGGATGGAGTTTTTCTGGTTACAGAATGTGTTCAGTTTAGGCCACCATAACATATCAGTTATTAAGGTCAATGTTAACAGTAGCAATTTTATGCATACACACACACACACACAAAGCTTTGCTGTATTCTGGCTAATTCTCTGACTACTTAGCACGTGGGAGCATTAACTTTCCTTAAACTTTTCTTTTTATAATCTGTTCCAGGGTGTCTTTGGTGATCCCACCATGCCAGAAGTCTCGGTATGCCACCTACTTTGACGTGGCAGTCTTGCGATGTCTGCTTCAGCCACATTGGTCTGAGGAAGGCACACAGTGGTCCCTGATGTATTACCTCCAGAGGCTCCGCCATATGTTAGAGGAAAAGCCTGAGAAGTCCCCTGAGCCAGATGTCCCACAGCTGCCAAGGCCCCGCAGCAGCTCCATGGTGGCTGCCGCTCCATCGTTGGTGAACACTCACAAAACACAGGTGAAGGCCATGTCTTATACCACTGACCCTTGAAAATTTTGTGGCATTGTGATCCACAATTTTATGCCATAAGACTTTGTCAGGAGCCTGGATGCAACCACCAATTCTAATGTTATACAGAAGACATAAGAACATATAGCTGTGGGTGGGATTAGAACTGTGTTGTTGTTGTTGTGTGCTTAAAGACATTTCAAACATATGACAAGCCTAATGTAATTCTATCACACTATTTTCTGGGACTGAGAGCATATGGGCCTCATCATAAAGGCCAGGCAAAGCGTCCCGCTTCGCTTGGCATCTCGGAGGAAAGGGAGAGCAGTGGAGCAAATCTGTTGCCCCGCGCACCGCTCGCTCTCCACTACACTTTTCCCATCACATGGGGAAAGTGTTGCCCTCCCAACGAGGCCCTGTGCTGGCTCCACTGGAGCCAGCAAAACACAGGAAGCCTCCTATGTTAGAGTGAAAGCATCTGACAATGTTTTCACGTTGGTTTAGGGGCTGGACCTTCAGCAGAAGTCACACAATGTCTTGTGGGACTCCATCCTCTAGATGGGGTGAAAGCATCCTAGGACACTGAATTTACCACATCTGATGAGGTTGCATGATTCACTCAATATCACCCAATCAGTTGCCATGGACAATTGGGGACTCAAACCCTGGTGTCATAGTCCAATAATAGCAAATGTTAGTATCTAAACAGTTGCTCTTTTTTATGGAATGATCCAAATGATTTTTGAGAACTCCAAGGATATTAGGATAATACGCTGCAGAAAATCATATTTGGATAAATGATCAGATCTTGGAATGTTAAATACGTAGAAAAAATGTTACTTCTTGATGTTGTGAGGACATAACAATATTACATTCTAAAATGGGGGTGAGGAGGAATGCTATTATTATTTTTGTGCCATGAGTAATGTTTACAGTATATTTTTCATACTTCTTAAGGACACTGCTAGAGGCACTTTGAGTGAAGTTTTCCATGTTTTATGTCATAGAAAATATGGTTATTTTAAAGTCATAGACAGATCTAGAAATCATTAAATGGGAGAGAGTTAATGAATATGGTAATAGCTTTTGTTACAAATCTGACTTTTTAAAGGTTACCTTCTGCCTTGGGGCAATGATAATGGGACAGCACATTGATTTGCTTGTTCAAATAAGTCACAGGTGGAGCCAGAGTGGTGAAATAGTTGGGGTGCTGGACTAGGGGCTTCATCATAAAGGCCACTCGAAGCACCCTGCTTTGCCTAGCTTCTGCGAGAAAAGAGAGGGGCAATGGAGCAAATTTGTTGCCCTGCGCATAGCTTCTCTCTCCATGACACTTCCCTATCACATGTGGGGAGCGTCGTCCTTCTGCAGAGAATCTGTGCTGGCTCCATTGGAGCCAGCACAACATGGGAAGCCTTCCAGATTACCTGGCAGTGGAGAATCATATAATCTAGTTTAAAGCAGATAATCTGGGATATCTTCTTCTCTTGTCTTTTCTTTGCAAAGAAGATTCAGAAAGGACTCATCCCACGCTTTCTACATGCACATTGATGATTCGGAGGTTGGATGTGTCCTTCGAGCCTGTGCAATGGAACCTGTCGTAGGTTTGGTTCAAGTTTCCTTCTCTTAGATGATTGACCTTAAAGGGTTAAACAAGCACCATCTGCCCGGGTTTGAAATCAGAGTTTTCCTTCTCCTAGGATGGTTGCCAAAAGGCTTTGCCCTTTGACGCTCTTTGTCAAGACCCTTTGGTTGTGACCTGTCTGGCATGGGAGGCCCTACTATGCCACCGCCAGCATAGCTCACAACTTCATTAGGGTACGCAAGCCTCTCCCCCACAATGGGGCACCAATAGTAATAATATAACAAGAGCCTGAAAACCCCCCAATATAATGAGACCCTGTGCAGTGAAGGACTGCCCCCCCAACCTCTGAAGACATAGATATGGCATAATAATTCAATATAATAATAATAAGCCCCCTGAACTCCAAAGATGTAGATATTAGGCATGAGAAAAAAGTTATGAAAACTAAAAGAAATCGTAAGTGATTCGTATGTAATGGGACTTTCAAGTTTTTACGGATCGCAAGGCCAATCCCGGAAGTGGACTTTCTTTTTCGGACCCCCTGGGCCCAAAATTTCGTTAGAATTCTAAATATTTCGGAAGGCTCCCTATTATCCCCTCCAAAATCCAAAATCCAAAATCCCAGACATTACTCACAGTCAGATGGGGCCTTTCCATGCTCGAGGCCTCCTTTAACTGAAAGGCCTTCCTCCAGGACGAGAAAACCAGCCGGAACCATAGAGAGATCCAGACCGGAAGTCCTAGAGCGGCTGGAGGACTCAGGAAAAAGCGCTTTAAACTGCAGGAAAGGAGCCTAGATAGGAGGGCAGGCGAGAAGGACATGAGGAAGGCTGAAACAATGGCAGAAGGGGTTGAAAACAGCCCGGAGAGGAGCAGGAAAAGTGCAGATTCAAGGAAAAGCCATAGAGTTCAAACCTCCTAGAGAGCTATGGGAAAATGAATGGGGAGAAAGCTGCAGTGAAAAGAGCTCTGGAGAAGGTAGGCAACTATTTTATAATTAATAATAATAAATATATTAATAATATTTACCCCTTCTAATTTCCTGGAAGAAGGGCCCTGGGCATTATTTAATTCTAATAATAATAATAAATATATTAATAATATTTACCCCTTCTAATTTCCTGGAAGAAGGGCCCTACTTGTTATTGATGGCACTGGGATCAATGTAAATGTGAGTAGATCAATAGGTACTGCTCTGGTGGGAAATAACAGCAATCCATGCAGTCATGCCAAGCCATATGACTTTAAGGTGTCTAAGAGCAACAACAGCTCTCAAAATCAATGGGAGACGCACAGCGAAGTAATAATAATACTAAAATAATTATAGAAACAACTTGGGCCTGACATAATTGTAATAATATGTTTGCTTGTTCTTGAGGGCACTAGAGTGCTTGTGGCCTTACATAATTGATAACAGACATGGATTGAAATACTGTAAAATTGACAGGGCTCTAACTATAAACCTAAGAGCATGTTCTAGTTTACCAAGAGCACGTTCCTCATACCCTCCAGGT
Source organism: Anolis apletophallus (assembly GCA_030556195.1). Classification (NCBI taxonomy): domain Eukaryota; kingdom Metazoa; phylum Chordata; class Lepidosauria; order Squamata; family Anolidae; genus Anolis; species Anolis apletophallus. The sequence continues at coordinate 194,858,515 of JARBWK010000002.1, read as the reverse complement.
CACTATCACCCTTACTACATTCTTACTATTAGAATTTATTATTTAATTCTAATAAATGCTCTGGAGAAGCAAGCCTTGACTATTTTATTTAATAATAACAATATATTAATGCATTATATCTCCTTGCAAGGAAACCACGGGAAATGTTGCCCCTTGATTTGCCTGTGCTTAAAACAGTGTCAGTCCTGTTTCCCTGCTTTTCAGACTTTTCAGAACCAATTTAGAATTTCGTTAGTAATTACGTTACATTTTAGAACTTTTTGGAAATTTTTTTGTAAGTCTTTCTATTACTAATTAAAAATCCCCCAATTTGATTTTTAGAATCGATTTTGGTTTCTAATCCATGCCTAGTAGATATGATATAATAACAACAACAATAACAAGAGCCCGAAAGAGCAGGGCAGGGCAGTGTAGAAGGAGCCTAATAGAGGAAGAACAACTTTAACATTCTCTTTTGAGCAGCATTATTCAAAGGAATGGCTGGGTTAATCTGGGTTAGTATGCAAATGGATCCCATAGCACTTTGAGATGGAGAGAAATAAATTGGTAGCATAAAGTTTCATAGCCTTAAATCTCATGCATTACATGCCTCCGGTGTTTCTTTGTTAGTCTCAAAGGCTCTACAAGATCCTTTTGCATAGCTTAACATTATGAATTAAACTTGATAGAGATAGTATAATGTGGTGGCTTGAGTGCCATTAGGACTCAGGAGCCCAGGATTCAAACTGGAAACCCACTGGATGACCTTGGCAAATCATGCACTCTTAGTCCAAGAACAAGGCAATAGCAAGCCTCCTTTAATTGCCTAGAATAATGTGATTATACATTGGAGATATAACAGTTAAACCTAGGTGTAGCTTTGGGCTTTTAAACTTCTATTTAAAATTGGATTTCAACCTTGGGAATAGTAATATTTGCTCTTTGTGGGAATCTCTAGCAACATTAGCTGACCTGCTTATTCTAGGAATATTTGTTTTGCTCCCACTATACTCTGTTTATGTGCAATCCTTGTAATAATACAGATCTCACATATTCAAATAGTTGTCTTTTAATTTCTACTGGAGTTGCTGAGGAAGGAAATTCCCTTTCAGTGATAAGAACAGCGTCGCCCTCACAGAAGGGGAAGATGTCAGCAGACTGAAAACAATCTTGAGATAATCTTTAGGTTTGCAGTGGTGCAACAAATTTTAAGGGGCAAACCTTCACTGAATGAGAAATGACTGTGGTCCAGAATGCTGATCTGATAGAAGAAAAAACACTGAATATGGAAAACAAAATCTACTGAGATCCCTAACAAGAACTGAAGTTTCCGGTGTTTTCTCATTCAAAGGGAACCAAACCAAATAGCACTACTTCTGAGCCACTTTGAGTCTCCTTCAGGGGAGATAAAGCGGGGTAAATATGATGATGATGATGATGATGTAACACCAGATATTGTAATAGCTTATCCTGTTTGTTGTATTTTTGTGGGAGTGTAGGATCTCACAATGAAATGCAATGAGGAAGAAAAATCCTTAAGCACAGAAGCTTTTGCCAAAGTGTCATTAACCAACCTACGGAGACCTGCAGTTCCAGACCTCTCCTCAGATTTGGGAATGAATATTTTTAAGAAGGTGAGTTAAGCTATAAATTTCATTTTGGTTTCTTAACAGATAAGAACCTTCTCTTAGGATGGTTGCCAAAAGGCTAGAGAGCCCATCCTGCCCATTGACACTCTGTCAGACTCTTCGGTTGTGACCTGTCTGGCATGGGAGGCCCTACCGGTGGCTATTATGCCACCGCCAGCATAGCTCACAACTTTATTAGGGTACAAGCCTCTCCCCCACATCAAGGGGACGCCAATGGTGAGGTGTAAGGGGGCGCCAATGGAGAGGTTAGCCATCATCTATGTAGTTAGCCACCTTGAATCCCATTATGAGGAGAAAGGCAGGATAGAAATGAATAAAATAATAAGTAACAAACTACTCAGACTAGATGAAAGTGGTCATCTTCATTGAACTGAACTCTGCATTCTTTCCCTTGATTCCATATACCCCCTTGAGTTTGTCACATTGATGTAGAAGCCACCCACTGCTACTACTAGGCAAGTGGTCAGATTTGCTCTATCAGTTTAACTACTACTACTACATCTTGAGAAATTTTGTGTACTTGTTATAAGCAATATCAAATGTTGGGTTTTCCATCCTCCTCTAGAACTACAAACTTGAGTGAAAATTATTGGTGTCAGATGCATTTCTGTGCTGTATTCAGGAATTAAAACTCTAGGGAATGATTCTGCATCTCTGAACCCTTTCCATTCTTATTCCAGTGCATACCTTTTCTTCTTGTCAAACTTGCTACAGTTTCCTTATGGAGTTGCTTTTTAAATTTTCCCTCCCCCATTCTTCCTACAGTTCAAGAGTCGCAAAGAAGATCGTGAGCGCAAGGGCTCGATTCCCTTCCATCACACGGGGAAGAAACGTCAGCGGCGGATGGGAGTTCCCTTCTTGCTCCATGAAGACCATTTGGATGTGTCACCCACACGGAGTACTTTCTCCTTTGGCAGTTTTTCTGGGATTGGGGAAGAGAGACGGGGCATGGAGAGAGGAGGGTGGCAAACCACTATCTTAGGTGAATAAAACACTTTATTGAGAGGAGATGGTTTTCTCAGCCTTAAGGCTGCCATTTTCTAAATAGAGCCAGTGGTGATAAATTTTGTAATTCATAATAATGTTGTATACTTTCTAATGTAATCCTTACAGAAATTGCTCTGTTGTTCATGCTGTTATTTATGCCAGATTGTAACTCCACATTTCTATAGTCTGTTTGATCATAAGAAGGAACTCACAGAAGAAACTTTTGAAAGCAGAACTCTAAGCAAATGTTTCATTTCCCTTATCTTTTGTTGTTGTGCCTCTCCATTGACTGATATGGCGAACCTATCAAGGTTATTCTGAGCAAGTTTGCCATTACCTTCCTTTTAGACTGAGAATATGATTTGCCATCATATGAGTGAGGGGATTTAAAACTTGGTCTCCCAAAGTCCTATCCCATTACTGAAATTACTCTGTATCCCATTCCTATAGCCTTCATATGTAACCTAAAAACCTGAAATTTCCCATAGCAGATTGTTTTTCATGCTTCAGAAGACTTAGAGGACCTCAGGGGGAAAGACCTGTATGGTTGTGATCATAGTTAGCTCCAAGTCCCAAATAACTAGTTGATGTTAACTGGGGGAAGACACGACATAGAATCATATATTTGGAAGAAACCACAAGGGCATTCAATCCAACTCCAATCCAACGAGGGTTTGTGACCAAGCCTTTAAAGAACTTGTGCAATAGAAAGACTTGGAACAATGTGAAATGACCATTGGAATGGCTCATGGATTATGTGTTTAGCTTTTAATGTATTGTTTTTAAATGTGTTAATTGTTTAATGTACTTTTAAATTCTATTTTAATATTTATTTAAGTGTACATTATGTTTTAGGGAATCGAATTGTTGTCTATTTGTAAAGCCGCCTTGAGTCCCCTCCAGGGTGAGAAAGGTGGGGTAGAAATGTTGTAAATAAATAAACTCCCTGGCATGCAGGAATTTACAATCAACGTATTTATCTCATTGACCCAATCTGTGTACCTAAATTCATGTCATACATTAATTGTTAGGTCTTATAAGCAATGCTAGGCCCCACTCTCCCCTTTACTACTACATGGCAATTCATCTAAAAAGTATGGGATGGAAAATAATGTTTCATCAATTGTCTTTTCCTATTAGGAAGAACTTGTAATATGACAGTACATGTTACCTGGCACAGTACAATTTAGATTTTTAGAAAAAAAAATCACAATAGCGTTATTTATATGTAATGCTTGATTATATCTAGTCCCTGGAAAAGATTTATTAGTTAGGTTTCCATCCTACTTTGTTCAGCCGCAGCAATTACTTGCTTGGTAATATGAACAATGCAATTTAGAGGGAAACCTTTTCCAAATAGTATTCATACAGTTTGTGGATGCCAGTTATGGTGGCAGTCTACTATCGCCTCAGATCTCAGGGATATATTTAATCAGCCAAGAAAATATTCAATTTGTAACCTGTATTGTGAGAATGCACAGAGAAACAGACTGCTGCTCCATATCACAAATCCCAGCACTTTTTCTTCATTTTTTTCCAAATTAATCTTCTTTTTGATGCATCAACTGAACTAAGTACTTCTGGGTTTTTTTTTGCCATAGGGAGGTTTACCAGACGGGGTAGCTCTGATGCAGCCACAGAGATGGAGAGCCTGAGTGCAAGGCATTCCCATTCCCATCATACTTTGGTCACTGACATCCCAGATCATTCCAACAGCCATGGTAAGTGTTGTAATAGAGTCCTGAAACGTATTTTCACCACACACCACACTCCGTCCAGGTAATCCAGTAAGTAGAAGAAGAGCATATTTTAAAAAGCAAAATTAAAAAAGAGAATCGAACTTCAAAAAGTTATTTGCAAGAGTTCAAAACTCTTTCAAATACAGTCTACAGAATCAATCCAAAATTATAACCATAAACAAGATAGCATGAATCCAATGCAGGCAACCTGTGCCACACATGAACTACATAAAAGCAAGAACAAACTTAAAAACTTGAATACAGGCATTCTAAGAACAAAGGTCCAAAAAACAGAGCTGTTCACCTGAAAACCAAGTTGCTTTCACAATGGATTGTACCAACAGCAACTACTTTAAAAGGCCCTAACCCCTCCCATAACATCATTTCTCACACACCTGCTTTTCCACTCCTTATCTCTACTTTTCTGGGGAAATGAGTCTGTCTTTGTTGCATGCCCTGTCTCCGCAATTCCAAATGCCTTGACCTAGACAAACATTCATCTCCCACATTTTTCTCTGTCTGCGCTTCTGGCAGATTCTCATGAGAAATCACTTTCTCTAATCTCATGGGAACTGCCAGGAGATTCCAAAACAACTCTCTCTAGGTCACTTCTATCTGCCCCTGGGCCCTCTGAATCTATGCTAGCATCCCCTTCCTCATCTTCAAAGCACTCGGAATCTGACTAGGCTACAACAGTAAGATTTCATTCAAAGATTTCATTCTCCCTGTACAGGATGGAAAATTTTAAGCTACGATTATTGTCTCTCATTTATTCTACAATTTTATGCTGCTCTAAAATATATAATAACTAGCTGTACCCGGCACGCGTTGCTGTGCCCTATTTAGGAGAAGTGAGAAAGTCTGAGTATGTAAGGGTTGGAATTGATGTTACTTATGGTCTTGGTGGGGTCATGGCTGTGTCATTGTGGGTTGTTCTGGTGGGTGGGATGTTGAAGTCCTGTGGAGTTGTTGGTGTGTGGTGTTGCTGGCGTTCTGCAGAGCTTGTGGATATACAATGTTTTTTGTCTTTCCGTCTGCTGTGTTGATGTAGAGGTTCTGTGGTTTCCCAACTCTGGAGCACGCTACGTAGAGTTGTCTGTGGGAGAAGCATTCTGTGTCAAGGTCTATGCCACAGATTTGCAGTGTTTGTCCTTGAGCCTTGTTTATGGTAATGGCAAAAGCTAATGTAGTGCAGTGTCTTTCTGTTCTGGCGTTTGTTCTGCCCTTTTTTGTGTGATCTATGTAGCGTTGCAAGTGTGTTGTCCGATGCTGTTCTTCTTAGGAGGCATAGCTTGTCTTTTGGGTCAGCTTATGCCTGTGTGGAAGGAAGGAATGGCATACAAATGGGTTGAGCAGTAGACGCAAGGTTGTGTTATGTGCGTATTGTGTTGTGTGTAGGTATTACTTTTGTGTTATTCTGGGGGTATGTGTTTGTCAGTGGTGCCTGTGTCCCTGGTGCCCTATTTGTCTCCCTCCTAGATGGCCTTGGCAGTTTAACCCTCAAACACCAACTGATTAAACTGAATTCACTCAGCATTCTAATCTAGCCTTAGCTGGCTTGGGCCACCGTTACTATGGTAATTGATGTTGGCCAATGGGTTTTGCTGGCGGCCGCAGAGGATGCTGGGAAATGTAGGGTTTTTTGTATCGTTGTTTTGGGGGCCTTCTAGGTTTTTTGGGGGGGGGAGTTCCTTTGCTAAAAACCTTCCTTGCCTGAGGCCTATTTATCTTGCCAAATTTGGTGTTTCTGCCTTGGAAGGTTTCTCTGCCTAGGACGGTCGTTCGATGACGGGACCTCCTTTATATAATAGATAGACCTGATAATGTGAAATGTGCAAGCTTTTCAGTTACACAGAAATGTAATAACAGAAACCTCCAACCAGTTATCTAATTATAGGAATGCTTTTCTACATAGAGCAGGAGAATGTACCCCCCACCACAAATGTGAAATTTATGCTTGTACCTGAAATACCCCATGTATTATAATTACATTGGGTTCCTAAGAACTCTGCTAGATCCTGGAAAGTTTTTAAAGAGGGCAGCAATAGATTTCTCTCTTTGGGTTACTGTGAGTATAGCCATGTTCCAGTAGCATTATCTCCTGACGTTTCACCTGCATATGTGGCCAAAATCTTCAGGGGTCTGTTGTGGGTAAGGCTAGTGGAGTAGCCCCTCAATATTCACAGAGGTTTGGTTTCAAAACCTCTCGTGAATATCAAAATTTGTGGATGCTCACATCCCATTATATACAAGGGTGCAGTAAAATGGAATCCTCAAATGAGTGCCAGGGAGAGCAGAGAATCTGTAAATGATGGTAGGCTACAGCATAGTGTGGGCCCTTCCACACAGCCATATAACCCAGAATATCAAGGCAAAAAATCCCACAATTTCTGCTTTGAACTGGATTATCCGAGTTCACGCTGCCATATATTCTAGTTCAAAGCAGAAAATGTGGAATTTTATTCAGCTGTGTGGAAGGGGGCTGTGCCTACAAATCAATGTAGTGCTCAACCTGTGGCAAAATCAACAATTGCTTTCTGGAATTTTTCCTTGAATATTTTCAAGCCATAGCTGTTTGAATCCACAAGTGCTGAACCCATGAATTGTACAGTTGATGCATTTAACATAACAAAATAAGTATCTATTAAAGGCTAATATGATCTGTCTTTTTTTTTCCAGTGCGTTCTCAGATCTCCACCATCACGGTGGCAACTTTTAACACCACACTGGCCTCTTTCAATGTGGGCTATGCGGACTTCTTCAGTGAGCACATGCGCAAACTTTGCAACCAGGTGCCCATACCAGAAATGCCTCATGAGCCCTTGGCATGTGCCAATCTCCCTCGGAGTCTGACAGATTCCTGCATTAATTACAGCTGCTTGGAGGATACTGACCACATAGATGGCACCAGCAATTTCGTCCACAAGAATGGCATGCTTGATCTTTCGGTAAATAGAAGCATAAAGATGTGTCCACTTCTGTACTGATAGTCATACAGACAAGAGAAATAACTTCTCTGCATATTTTCCAGTCTTCCACCTTAAAATCTGTTTAAAGATAAATCCTGTGTGCAGGGCCGTAGCCAGGATTTTGATTCGGGGGCTGAGTTTGATTCAGGGGGGGCCCTGAATCTGTGTGGGAGAGGGTCTACCCTAGCAAACCTTTTGTATTGTTATCCCAGTGCCCCCATGCATATGGGATATATTGAGCATGGTGATCAGATCATGATATAAATACACATAACAGTTTAAATAATGTACCAGTAAGGCCTTATCGCAGACCACCCTGAGAATTTTGGGGGCTTCAGCCCCCCCCCCGGCTACATGCCTGCCTGTGTGTGAATAAGCACAATTACATTATCAGTTGAAAAAAACAACACAATATAGAGTTTCCCAGAGATATATTTTTCCTTTACAAAGGTGAAAGTGAAAATGAAAGGGAGACCACTCCTTTCCCTAGTTAGAAGTTGCATGTTTTATCTCATAGACCACAAGCAGAAGCAGATTAATGCGCTTGGAGGAGTAGACGCCCGCCGAGAGCACCAGATCCGCAGGGGCGCACCGCCTCCGGCTGCAAACTCTGCCTGCACGCCAGCTGGTAACTCCGGGAGGCGGAGTTACCAGCCGGCACGGAGGCGGAGTTTACAGCATGCGGAGCCTCCACGCATACTGTAAACTCTGCCTCCACGCCGGGAGGAGGAGTTACCAGCCAGCACGGAGGCGGAGGTTACAGCATTCAGAGCCTCCACGCATGCTGGAAACTCCACCTCTGTGCATGTGCATTTGGGCGCACCGGGGGGGGGGGGGTAATGCTTGCCTACCATTTGAAATTACCTAGGGCCACCTCTGACCACAACTGTGTTTACTTTCTAAAGTTTCTGTTGCCCACTCTCTGCTTTTAGAGTGGATCAGGTTTTTAAAAAGGCAGTCTGTCTAATCTTTCCTCGTTTTTCTAAGTTTTCTTCAAAGTGTAAGGCATAACATTCACATCACAGTTAATTGCGTTCAGACACAATGACTTGCATCTGAAACAATTGCCATTCACAAAAGTCTCTTTGTTGTCCCTGCCTTTGTGTATGAAGATTGCCCTTCCTTAGAATTGAAGGAGTTGCCAAAATAAGCAGCTGGTTCTCACTGGGAGGCTTCTTATTACAAAAGAACATTTTTGCTAAATGAGCTTAAAAGATAATGTTGTGTAAGAGGCAACAATTGTCTGCCTTGTAAGAGATAACAGAGTGTGTGGCTGTTTTATGCTCACATTGCCATCAGCTGGAAAAACTTATTTTAGAGCAGAGGTTAAAAATCTTCAGTCTATGGGTAATATACAGCTCCCCGGGTCATTCTCCCCTCAAATAAAATGCAAATTTCTTTTTCCCCTTTGTCTCCAAATGTATTCTCAATGGTGTGGAGAGCATTAACACAAATTTTGGAGGCCCCCTGACCCCAACTCCAGTTCAAAAATATATTTTGTTCTGAATTGCTTGATGTTAACTAGACAGCATTGTGCACTCATTAATTTAGGATGAGGACATGCATAGTGAAATGTTTGGAAGCAAACATGTTTTTAGAGTAGTTGTGCCCTCCAAGGTCTCCTAATGCAGCTCCTAGTTTTCCACAATTGCCCTGGCCCATTGCAGAAGTTTGGCGTTCTTTATTTCTGCAGTATGAAACATATATGAGAGGTAATTCAAAATCTCAGAGTAGCTAAAAGAGAAATTGATTACTGTCAAACCATAAGACTATCTGAACTTGTGATCATATTTGTTCATGTCAATATATTTTTTTTATGACAAGTTGATATGAAAGGTAATTCTCTCACTAACTGAGATGAACGAGCCTTGGCTTAAGGCTCATGGCATTGACATAGTATAAATTGTGCATTTCCACAATTCGCTTCATAGCCTGCCACGCTCACCATGCCACCATGATGTAATATACAATCAGAGGCGGATTAACGCACTCGGCAGGGTAGGCCCCCGCCAAGAGCGCTAGATCCACAGGGGCGCACTGCCTCCGGCTATAAACTCTGCCTCCATGCCAGCTGGTAACTCCAGGAGGCAGAGTTACCAGCCGGTGCGGAGGCAGAGTTTACAGCATGCGGAGCCTCCACGCGTTCTGGAAACTCCGTCACCGCGCATGCGCATTTGGGTGTGTGGGAGGGGGTGCCAAAATAATTATTGCCTACCATTTGAAATTACCTGGGGCCGCTTCTGGATACAATCAATGTCTTAGTTTCTACAGTGCACTGCACAAGTGTAGGTTAACCCTCCCCCCTCAAAGTAGTTTGGATTTCACAGGCAGTAAATGAGCAAGAAAGCCATCAGCTTTCTCTTTTATTCTCCACTCTTCTGTCCAGGTGGTTCTCAAGGCTGTTTATTTGGTACTGAACCATGACATCAGCTCCCGCATCTGTGACGTGGCTCTCAATATTGTAGAATGCCTGCTTCAGCTTGGGGTGGTGCCCTGTGTGGAGAAGGCGAGAAGGAAAAGTGAGAACAAAGAGAATGAGTCCACTGAGAAGAGGCAAAGTGAGACCTCTTTCCAACTCAAGGGGGCTTTGAGTAGTTCAGCATCTGCATTTGGGGCTGCCACAGTCAGTGGAGCTGGAGACAGTAGTGGTGAAGGAGGAGGCGGTGGCAGCGGCGGTGGCAGCAGTGGGGGCGGAGGTATTGGTGGTGCAGGAGGAGATGGAGGTGGTGGAGATGGAGGAGGAGGAGAAGGTGGAGGACGGCCTTATGAAAAGAACGACAAAAAGGAAGACAAGGTATGTAGAGCTTCCTATATATGAATTATAAGCTATGCTATGCTTTTATACATGTGAATAATGAAATATCTTTATATCTTGGACAACATTCACATTACTAAATCTTCTCTGATGTGATTCATCCCCCGCATGGGTGTATTTAGATGCCATGTGTTGAATGATGATCCAGGATTAATGATGAGACATTCTACACTGTAGAATTAATGCATTCTGGTACTATTTGAATTGTTTGGTGAGGCGACGGCACTCTTTGGCAGAGAAGATTGAACGCCTTCTCTGGCAAGGACAAAACTACAACTTTCATGACCTCATAGTATTGAGCCATGCCATTTAAAGTGTCTAATTGTATTGATTCTATAGTGTAGCTGCATCCTCAGTTCAGGGTCATACCAGCATTTTGTTCTTCAATTTTCTTTCAAAGATGGCTGTCAGGTGGCTGGGACTTCTCAAATATGCATCAATGACTTCTGTGTGAGATTAAAACAACTATTACACATTGGTACTTTTGCCCTCAAACATATTTAGTCAATGCAGTCCTAACTTAGAAGGCCCAATTGCATTTCCTAATGTAGCCACTAAGCCTTGGGTAAGTCCACGAGTATGAGACCATCCAGAAGGCCTTGATTTTTTTTTCTGATTTGCTTCTGTTGGCTCCCAACCAGGATGAATTTGCTAGATAAACAAGAGCTTGTTTAATAAAACACTTCTTTCCCCCACAATTCCATTATCAGCAATTATAGGGGTATGTGTAGCCTGCGTTTCCTTTCTATAGGTAGCTGCTATATGTTATTTGATTTTTATGGCTTGTCCTTATGGCATTGTAGTACATTTTCTGCCTGATAGTGAATCCACAAAATCTCAGGAAGAGGTCTCAGATATTATCTGCTGCTTTCCCATCACCACTCTTGAAAGTGAGATCACATTGGGGATTGCATCTGGGGGATTTTGCACATAAGATAGACACTTTGCCATGAGCTACACCCCGCTCCCCCCGCTCCCCACACACACATCTTGTTTCCAGAGTCCATATATCCCTACAGGGCTGACACATCTTCTGCTTCCATTTTCCTACTTACCTACCTATGTGTCTTTTTCTCAATATAGGATGCAAAATACATTACAATATAGTTAAAGTATAATACTGTAAAGCAATAGAGTGCACAACATTGTTGTATATATTAGGCCTGTTACCGATAATCGGATACATCCAATTATCGGAAGTTTTTTTTGGACTTCCGATATTTGAAGCGATATCGAGAACAGCACCCCAAACAGGAAGAGGAATCGCCATTCTGAAACCTCAATCGCCATTCTCTGAGAGGTCTCGGATGCTATTTCCGATGTTATTTCCAGTTTGGGCAAGGCTTCCCTCTCCTCTAAGGCAGGAAGGAAAGCCATGGTGAAACCGGGCAAAATGCCTGCCTTTGCCATGGCATTCCTTCCTGTCTTGGAGGGGAGGGAAGCCTTGCCCGAAGGGGGAGTTTCACCGGCTTTGGGCAAGGCTTTCCTCTAGTAGCGGTCAAAAACGAATGGAAAAAAGATTCCCCATATTTCTGAGAACTTCCGATTATCGGAATACATCCGATTCCATTTCGCAAAAATCACTAAAAAAAATTGGAAGTAATTCAAATTCAAAGCCAGAGCAAAACCGATTTCCGAATCGACTTCCAAGAAGCATTTTTCCATTCAGAAACAGTACAATAAACAACACATTGAGTATCATAAGAGTCTAATGAATACACACATAGGTAGCAAAATATATCAACGTAATACTGTAATAATAGCAACACATAAGCTAAGGACGTCCCAAGTCCATACAAGCATGTCTGAATCATTTGATAAACATATCATAAGGACCGAGTGGTGCGTCAAACCACAATGTAGTACAAAGGAAGAGTACACAAATGGGTTTTGTAAAAGGCAAAACTCACAGTTCAGTCCTGTAAAGGTAAATCCATAGAAGAAACACGGAACGGAGGCAGCCTGGGGGTGTGTCTGCGTTCTGTGCGTGTAGCGTCAGTCCGTGTGGGCGTGTCTGACGCTTAACGTGGCGTGTCGTAATATATCGCCAGGAAGCTGTAGTTTGCAAAGGGTAAGTATCCCAATATATGAAGCTTTATAGTACAAAATAAACACGTTGATAAATCCCAGTATGGGGTCCTCTGAGGTCATATTAAATACGCTGAAGCAGGACAACTTCCACTCGGGAGCGGGTGGGAAGCAAGCTGCAAAAAGCGCCCAAAGTGGCTGGCGCAGGATGTACACAGGGAAAATAAAGGCTAAATCGCCAAACACTGTGGCCAAATATACGTTTCAAAGAATTGCTGAGTATCAGCAGGCAGCCTGCTGGTTTCTAGGTCCCACTCAAAGGAAAGTAGGTGAAGGGTTGAACTTGGGTTGAAGAGAAGCTATGTGTGTATTCATTAGACGCTTATGATGCTCAGTGTGTTGTTTATTGTGCTGTATACTCAGTCCAGTACTGCGTGTAGTTTCCATTCAGAAACAGGCCTAGTATATATTATTTATTTATTATTTATTAATTCACATTTATGTGTCGCCACTCCCAAAGCGGCTCGGGGCGACTAAACCATGTTATGAATAAACCATGTTATAAAGCTTTAATTTACAACTATCTGAAAATGCTTAAAACATAATAGTAGTAACACAATATACAGTGCACTCATTTAAAAGGTCTTTTGCAACAGGCAGGTAAACAAAGGAAAGAAAGTGTAGGTTTCCTCAAACAGTGCTGGAGCCCATGATCACTCTCCATGCTTCCCTGGGACTTGCTTACCTGCTGCTAGTGATAATACTAAGTGGGTACACTTGAAGAAGGGACTGAGGAGTTCCAAAATGGTAGCATCTATAGATGACAAGGGAAGCTTCACTTCAGCAACACTAAAACTTAAGCTCTAATAGGCTGACAGCTCTGCATTCAGCCCAGGATTGTTCTTGATTTAAGAAAGGGGAAACACTGGGAAACATGTCAGCCAGCTATGCACTTCTTTGATGAGGAATAGGCTTTCTCGTGTTAACAGTAAGCAATTACTAAATAGAAAATGGGAATTTTGATATATGGTTGTCCCTGTATGCAGGGCAGTGGAGAAAAAATGCAATTGCCTGTGCTCTTCTACAGCTTCCTAATTGGTTTAACAAAATCCAGTTTGCTCGTGCATTAAGAAATACCTTTGGACTGAGGTCCTATGCTGTATTTATATTATGCAGCACCTATAATGTGGATAAATGCAGCCCAAAATGTGGATAAATGGCCAAAGCACATGGCTGACAATCCATCATGGAATTGCAATGCACAATGTGTAAAGGCCACATAAAAATAATGAACTCTTTTTTTTGGAACAACTGCCTATGCAATGGTTCCAGATACACAACTCCTCTTATGCTACTATGTGCTGGATACAACCAGTGTGTGTGTGTTTTTTTTAAAAAAACAAACAACTAATCCATATTTGCAGTGCAACTTACATTTGAGTATGTTATGCATAGGTATGATAGCACACAATGATTTTCTATATTATCTTGGAGGTCTTTTTCTGCCAATACTTCTTTTCTTCCCTTTCATAAAATGCGGGACTTGAAGGAGGAAAGCACCCCTGTAAGTACTCACAGGCTGGCTCTGACAATGCTAATAAAAATAGTGAAGTCGTTGGGCTGTGCCTATGGCTGTGGAGAAGGTCACCGAGGACTCTCTGGAGATCGACTAAGACATCAGGTATGGCAGTCCATTGGTGCTCAAATCACTCACTTTTAAAATCCTAATTTTCTCGAGCCCCCCAATGTTGAGAGCTCACATTACTCATCTAGTCCAGAGGGAGGATGCATTGGATGTAATATCACATCTCTTCTAGCACAATTTTTCCAATTTTCAGCTTTTTTGTGTTTTGTGCCATGTTTAGTTTTTTTTTTTGTAGGGGTGATTACATTTACAACTACCTTGGGATCTATTTCACAGCTAGTGGAGGGCAAAAAGTGCCTAACAATTAACATATAGAATCATAGAATAAATAATAATAATAATAATCTTTATTTATACCCCACCACCATCTCCCCAAAGGGGACTCGGGGTGGCTTACATGAGGCCAAGCCCAGTAGTGCAATTACAATAACATAACACAAAAGCATAAAAGAAACATCACAATAAAATTAATAGAACATAAAAATACAATAAAGAATGCAAAATAATATAGTGAAAAATCAAACACATTCACATCGTAATAGAGTTGGAAGAGACCTTGTGGGCCACCTAGTTCAAAGCACCCTTAACAGATGGCCATCCAACCTCTGTTTAACTGTTTGACAGCGAGTTCTCCTCCTCAAGCTTTTAAAATCTCTCCATAGGCTCAGAACTGTCTCACAAAGTTATACAAGCTGGATAGAATGCAGTTCCGGCAAACCATGAGAGACTATGTAAATAAGGACTCACTCAACAATGTGGTTGATTTCTTACATGCCTTACTAGGATTCTGCATGGAGCCAGTTACAGACAGTAAGTGCACCCTATCATTATAAGTGTCCCACTTTTTCCTTTGAGAAAGGGCATCACAACCAAGAAATGTCGGCTGAAACCAGTGTCATTATTTACAGTAATTCTCAAACAGGACTGACAAGACAATTTTGCTCTTTTTCAGACAAGGCTGGGTTTGGAAATAATTTCACCACAATGGATAACAAGTCCACAGCCCAAAGTGTGGAAGGTATTATTGTCAGTGCAATGTTCAAATCCCTGATCACCCGCTGTGCCTCTACTACACACGAGCTCCATAGTCCTGAGAATCTGGTATGAACAACCATGGCATTCATTAACCTCAGTGTTATGTATCTCCTGTTATGCTGGCATGACTCATGTCATTGTGTCCTACAGTTTTAACGTAAGATAGCATTACATTTGCTAGTTATGCATATGTAAGGCAAATAAACATGTCATGTATTGCTTGAATAACATAATGTGTCATATTGATACCGTTTTCAAATTAAGGTATGTTCAAATTCTTAGTTGATGAGGTCTGCCACTTTCCTTAGTGGAAAACTTTGCGGGCATATGCCTTCAGAAATCTACTGCACAGTTCAAAATATCTTCCAAGAGCAAAATTATCTCAACATATCTTAATTCCTATCCAATCATTGAATTGACCTGAATGAGTCCTTTCCTTGTTGTGTGAGTGATTGAGCCTCTTGAAAAATCTCCTTCAAAGCAATCTGAGATAAATTCTGACAACTACTCATTTCTTGATTAAATTGACTCTCTTTTTGTGAGAGTCTGAGTGGTTGTCTGCTCCGAAGCTGAGCTGGATGTCCTCCTCCCTTTGTGCCACATCTACTCATACTACACCACACTGACATTGTATTGATGATCACACATTTATTTATTTATTTATTTACTTCATTTCTACCCCGCCCTTCTCCCACGAAGGGACTCAGGGTGGCTGGCTGCCCACATTCAGATTGGGGATGCTTTTTTCTCTTTCTCTTTGTGGTTGCCATCTGCTCCCTGACTCATCCCAGCTATGAATGAGACCACCCCCAAATGAGCCCAGCCATGAATACTTCACAGGGAAAGCAGTGATGGTGTTTCAGTAGCCACAAAGATGCCATCATGATGCCATCCCATTCCAGATGGACACAATAAAAAATTCCTGTGAATTTCAAAGCAAGGGATGAGGGGTTTTGTTCTTCCAGAAATGCATTGAAGTCTTGATAGTCTTAAAAATTAACATTCAAAATGGTCATATGAGTAGCAGATTTGAGATAGTTGAGAAGGCCCTGTCTCTGGTCCGGGCCAAACGCATTTTTGATTCAGACAGGGTCGAGAGCAGGGCCTCCCCAGACTATCTTAATGTCCTAGATGGTACATAAGGGGAGATGCGTTCGGATAGGTAAGTTGGGTCAGAACCATTTAGGGCTTTATAGGCTAAAGCCAGCACTTTGAATTGTGCTTGGTAACAGACTGGCAGCCAGTGGAGCTGGCGCAGCAGATGAGTAGTATCCTCCCTGAGCCCAGCTCCTGTTAGTAATCTGGCTGCCGTATGTTGGACCAATTGAAGCTTCTGAACAGTCTTCAAGGGCAACCCCACGTAGAGTGCGTTGCAGTAGTCTATATGGTATGTAACCAGAGCTTGGACTACCGTGGCCCAGTCAGACCTCCCAAGTGCAGCTGGTGCACAAGTTTTAACTGTGCAAATACTCCCCTGGTCACCGCCAAAACCTGGGGTTCCAGGCTCAATGATGAGCCCAGGATTACACCCAGACTGCGAACCTGCATCTTCAGGGGGAGTGTACCCCACCCAACACAGGCTGGAACCCTATGCCCTGTTCGACCTTACGACTGACCAGGAGTACCTCTGTCTTGTCTGGATTCAATTTCAATTTGTTAGCCTTCATCCAGACTGTCACAGCGGCCAAGCACCAGTTCAGGACTTGGACAGCCTCATTACTAACAGGTGGGAAGGAGTGACAGAGTTGGACGTCATCTGCATACAGATAACACCGCACCCCAAAACTCCGAATGATCTCTCCCAGCGGCTTCATGTAAATGTTAAACAACATAGGGGACAGTATTGAACCCCGAGGAACCCCACAAGACAATGGTTGTGTGGGTAGAACAGGTGTCCCCCAATAACACCTTCTGGGTATGTCTCTCCAGAAAGGACCGGAGCCACATCCAAGGCCAATTTCCGAAAGGCGACTCAGAAGGATACCATGGTCAATGGTATCGAAGGCCACTGAGAGGTCCAGCAAAACCAATAGGAACACATTCCCCCTGTCTAGCTCCTGGCGTAGATCATCAACTAAGGCGACCAAGGCGGTCTCGATACCATGTCCCAGCCTAAAGCCAGACTGTACCGGATCCAGCTGTCCAGTGGCATAGGAAGAGACAATGTGTATCAAATGGGTTTTGACAGATTATTTTAGCTTGAAAGTTTAAATTGGAAAAAGCATATGCATCAAGAGAGTAAATTAGTTGCTTGTATAATTCTCATAGCTGTTATGTTGGAGGATGAGTCATTCCTGCATACTTCGATTTCCTTTCTCTGCTTCTGAAGTATATAACCCTTGGGAATCCCATTTCCAGTGGCTGCAATCCATGCAGAATTTGTTGATTAAAAGGCCTAGTTATACCACTGGCTGAGAAGAGATGCCGGATCTTTTGAGTACAAAAATGTAAATGTAATTTTTAACTGTGTTTAATTGTTTTATATGTTTTTATATTGTTGGCATCAAATTGTGCCACTTTGTAAACCGCCATGAGTCACCCTAGGGCTGAGAATGGCGGTATAGAAATGTAGTAAATAAATAAATAAAGGACTGTGACGCTTGTCTGCCCCACTGATTACCATCTATATTCAATATCAAATAACATATTGATGATTCCTGGAATTTCAAGCAATTCCAATTCAGAACGTGAGGTGATTTAGTTTACAATGGCATGATTACATACATAAATAGTTGGTAAGGTCAATTTTGTGGGGGGAAAACTATGGCCAGAATGCTAACCATTGTAATTTTTCCAAGCTGAAGGTCATCCTGGCATTTCCCAGTGTAACACTCTCAGTATCAGGAAACAGATTCTACCAGTCTTTAGGTCCATGAGGAAATTACGTTTTTGAAAGTGAATGAGTCTTAATTTGAAACCAAACAAATATCCCCAAATACTTTGCATTTCAGGAGGAATAGCTTACCGCACATATTGTTACTGAAAATATCCATCCTTCCTCCTCCCAGCTTCTGTGAAGCTAAAATCAAAGAGAACAAGGAAAGCTGAAGGAGTAAGGATGGCCTTAATATCCTTGTTAATAAAAACAAATCCTGGCCAATTGACATTATTTGCCTTTGTTATACAGCAAGAACAACATATTCATATCTCAAATGATCTTGCTTTCATTTCTTCTTTCACAAAATTCTTTAGGGACTGTACTGTGACATCCGACAACTTGTGCAATTTATCAAGGAGGCTCATGGGAATGTCTTTAGACGAGTTGCTCTTAGTGCCCTTTTGGACAGTGCTGAGAAATTGGCACCAGGGAGAAAAGCAGAAGAAACTACTGAGCATGAACCCAAACCACCTGGCAGCAAAAGGTTTGTATCAGAAATGGGAACAATAAATACGTGCAATGCCACTTCTCGTAGATTGAAGGTTTGGGAATCATTGTCTCTTCTGTGGTTTTGATAGTGATTGTCTCATTGGAAGCAAGAGATTTATCTTCTCGGCAAGTGGCCCATGAACATTTTCCAGCAGAAAATCGCTTGAGACCCAGTGTTCAGCCTGTATATCCATCTTCATCCTGTTGACACCAGGAATGCTTCAGCATGCTTCTATGCTTCTTTGACTGGGATCTGTGGGATTATAGCATTGTCATCACACCTAGTGTTTTATGTGTGCCTCTGAGCACATTCCAGATCTGTATGTACAGATTGACAAATGATCACTTGAAGAAGCACACTTTTAAACCAGTGGGTAATAATTGTAAATGATGATTATTATTATGATTAATTTATGAATAATAACTGTGAAATTAGACTGTATTTATCTATTTATTTCTAATTTGAAAATTATATCCTGATCCTTACTTCAGAAACAATCTTGTGCATACTTGAAATCTCATTTCATTTAAGGGAATATACTTCTGAGCATATATTTTTGTGATTCTTGTAAACTGGCTATTCAATTTCTTTTAAGTATTCCCTCTTTTTCTTTATTGTCATAAATCCATCATAGGTAGATTGCTAGAATGTGAACATCTCTCTCTCTCTCTCTCTCTCTCTCTCTCTCTCTCTCTCTCTCTCTCTCTCGTGCTTGTTTTCTCTTTGTGATAGAAATAAAGAATTGAGTACCCAAAAAAAGCATAGGAACTGAAAAATGCCAAATGTTCCTATTCCTCTAATTGGTTGTTTTATTTTATGTAGATCCGAAGTGGGTAGTGTTGTTATTGATAAAGGACAGCCTTCTGCTCCTGATGAATGTCGTAGTTATCTCTCAAGCCGCCCATTACAGACTCCTGAACAGTAAGCAAACATTGCAAGGTTTCTAACTTCTATCAAAACTTTCCAGGAAATCTGGTGATCATTCTGGATATGATCATGGATATAGCTCATGAATATATTCCATGGATCTTACCTAAATTAGCATACATTGTGCTGATGCTTCATGATCTTTCTGACATTCTGTTTGAGAGTTTGTTTCTGAATGCCTGATCTGGTGCCATTTATACTCATGCATAAGTCAAGTTAAGATTAAAGTACTTACATTGACTTGTGCATAAATTAACCCAGGTTTTTTATTTTTGGCTCTTCGTCTGATTTTTGATATTATATAGGGTATCATGTGGAGATTACCTAGAGCAAGGGTTCTCAAACTTTTTCAGCCACTGAACCCTTTTTGAAACAAAAGGATTGAGCCGCAAGAAATGTTTATATCTTATATCATGCAGGAAAAGCACAATCAAAGCACCCCCAACAGATGGCCACCCATACTTTGTAATAATAATAATAATAATAATAATCTCTGGCATTACTTCATGAATGAAGATACTTAGGAAGGACTCATCGCACACTTTCTACAAGCGTGTTGATGCTTTTTTCGGAGGTTGGCTGTGTCCTTCGAGCCTGTGCAATGGATTTTTCTGGTGAAACGCAGCATGTACAGAATTGGCCTCACCCTTTAAACCAAAGGTTTGTCCGCCAGGACCTAGTAAGATTGGATGGTAGCAGCGAGGCACTCAGGTCGTAGGTTTGATTTGAGTTTCCTTCTCTAGATGGTTGACTTTATAGGGTTAGATGAACTCCATCTGCCCGGGTTTGAAATTAGAGTTTTCCTTCTCTTAGGATGGCTGCCAAAAGGCTAGAGAGCCCATCCTGCCCGTTGACGCTCTTTGTCAGACCCTTCGGTTGTGACCTGTCTGGCATGGGAGGCTATTATGCCACCGCCAGCATAGCTCACAGCTTCATTAGGGTATGCAAGCCTCTCCCCCACAACAAGGGGGCGCCAATGGAGAGGAATAATAATAATTATTAATAATAATAATAATAGAAATCCCAGGGGGCATCCAGTTCAATTCCCTTCTGCCATGCAAGAAGAGCACAATCAAAGCACTCCTTGAGTGGTGGGAGCGAAATAGTGTTTTGGAAGCAAAGAAAGGGGAAAGGCTTTTGGGGTAAGGGGAGTGAGGAAAAAGGCTTTGGGGGGCAAGGTGGGAGGAGCAGGAAAGAGGAGGGAAAGTTTGGAGGGGGAGGAGGGAACCTTAGTATTCTTCATGGAGTCCTGAGGGCTCCCCGGAGCACACTTTGAGGATCCCTGATCTAGGGTAATAATGATGGTAGGAATTGTTCTCATTCCCACTATTTTGTACTTGACTTGGTTGATGGACCTTGGGTATATAGTTAATTGAAAGTGGGTCCTATAAACTTGTGGTCTGCTCTCTCTTGCCACATGCCATGTATTATTCTAAGCAGAAAAAGCAACAACAACAACAATTATTATTATTATTTGTATACTGCCCTGTCTCCCCAAAGGGATTCAGAGTGGTTTCCATCATGTACGGCAAACATTCAATTGCTGGAAAGAAACCATACAGACAATTACATCAAGATAAACACATTTGACAATAT
This sequence comes from Anolis apletophallus, assembly GCA_030556195.1. Classification (NCBI taxonomy): domain Eukaryota; kingdom Metazoa; phylum Chordata; class Lepidosauria; order Squamata; family Anolidae; genus Anolis; species Anolis apletophallus. Next base: position 194,837,778 of record JARBWK010000002.1, on the reverse strand, counting down.
AACACCATCTAATTAAACTTAACAGATAAAATAACAACTGAAAGTACTAACTTAATTTCTATACCAAGCCCCACCTGAAATATAAATGAAATATATTAGGCTGCTTTATAGATTTTTCTGTACAGTTGTAGTTAATATTTTTGAATATTCATAATGCTAAATATTTTACTATTACTGCAATAGAACAATGTTGTCCCACATGAGCTTATTTGAAATCGGCCAATCAAATGTGAACCAAAAGAAACAAACAACAGCAGCAGCAGATTATGTGATTCGCTAATTGCCCAAAAGCAGGAAAAGTTACAGTGGTTTCTTCATTCCTGAATATGTTCAAGTAAGCAGCTATATAATCTGTCCCACAGTGATGAACAAATGCAAGGAGCAGCCCTAGGCCGCAAAGATTTCTGGCGGAAGATGTTCAAATCGCAGAGTGCAGCAAGTGATACCAGCAGCCAGTCTGAACCAGATACCTCAGAATGCACAACAGCACACTCTGGGACAACAACTGAGAGGCGCTCCCGTTCCCGTTCCCGGCGGATCTCTCTCCGAAAAAAACTTAAACTTCCCCTAGGTAAAAGTATGTTGCTTTCTTATATTATCAAATAACTTTTCCACCTCCATTTATTTGATATAATAATATATTTAAATGCAAATGTATAATACTCTTCATTACCATTCTTTTAAAATTCTGTTTTCCCTTTTATATGTTTTCACATTTATTTGAAGTAGCTTTAGACACAGAATCATAGAATTGTAGAGTTGGAAAATAATGCAAAGATCATGCAGTACAAGGAAAATACAACTAAGGCACTCCTGATAATGTATCTATCTATCCAACTTTAAAAAAAAGATTTCCAAAGGAGAGTCCACCACTGAACAATACTTGCAATAAAGTAGATCTTCCTAATATTTAAGTGGGATAACCTTTTTTTGTAATTAGAATCTATTGGTTCTCATTCTTGTCTCTGGAGCAACACTAAACAAGCTTACTCCATCTTCTACATGCAATCTTCCACAAGACATGACATGCCTTTTTCCTTTTCTTTCTCTATACAGGGAATTGGCTGAAACGCTCATCCCTTTCTGGTCTGGCAGATGGTGTAGAAGATCTCCTGGATATCAGCTCTGTAGACCGTCTCTCTTTTATCAGGCAGAGTTCCAAGGTAGATAGATACATTACTTCAAATTAGCAGGTAGATGAGAACATATGCATGGATCATAAATTTATTCGTGTCCCACTCTTGTCACAATAAAAATATCTAGTTCAGATAGATTTCCAAGGGTCTGAAATACTTGACCAAAAGATGGTATACGAATGCAGTTGCCCTCCAACCCCCTGAACAAAAGAGACGTCACACAAAGTATTGGGTTCAAATTGAGCAACTTTTATTTAAAGTTACCTATTTAAATTTCCTTAAGTCTAACTCAAAAGGTGTCAGGAATCAAGGTGTATTCTAGCCGGGGTATCATGCCCCCTCGGCTAACGATATCAATTTCGGGCGAAACACCTAGATTCCCTGATTATCCAACCAGGGCAACCCTTTAGGGAAATGAATGAGAGGTCTGTACTCGAGATCTTGAGATCAGCCTCTTTCATTCCAGGGCCATTACACTTCGTTAACCCCTCAACTTGAACTTTGAGGTGAATGTTAACTTAATGGCCCTCACCCCTGAAGGAGGTGCCTTAGGTGCACACCGACTATGGGCTTTCCCTAGCTATTTTCCGCCACAGATTGGGGACAGGTGTCCACCTAGTCCCCATCGCCCACCGAGACTCCTAACACCCCCTATCCTATGTTAGACGACGGAACGTTGCCCAATTCCGATGTTATGATCCAACCGCTCAGCAACAAAGAATTGTTGCGAGCCCCGGATAAAGGAGGTAGCGCGCTACCCCCCGTACTGTTGAGCGCATGGCCCCATCCTTGTTCCCCACTTTATGAGGACTCTCACATCTCCACACGCCATACCGCCAACAAGATGGCATATTGGCGGACCGGACGATGTGTATGTGAATTTGCTCAGGCCTGTAAGATGCTTTGCCTGTCCGCAAGCCAAAGCCGTTCCCCCTAGATGTGGATAGAACTCCGCCAGTATCAGCTTAGAGCCTCAAACCAACAGGGGGTAAGGACCGTGAATGCAAGTTTGCTGCAGACCATGTCTACCACTCCATTCCAAAAGGTAATGGAGTCAGGCCCAAATGTTGGCCAAAATGAAATGTAGGACCCTCGACGGCTGGTCACTACCATCAGACAGGCCCGATTCACCCCATGGCCCTTTTAAGCCATCCTCACAATTTCCCTTCAACTGGGCTGTGGGTCGATGGCCGACTCACAGATTGTGACCTTGGGCACTGCCTGCCAATTTCTGAAACTGTGTAGCCCCAATAGGGGCCAAAGTCAGCACTGGCAATTGGGACTCCCCTGAGCTCCCATTTCTGCCAAGTGACCATTACGTAAAACAGCGAAGGTGGTTACCTGAGTGTCAGCCATGTGGGACTGACCCCCCAATAGCTAGTAACTAACTATATGAGCATCCATTGTATGTATTGGACGCATCTGCCAACGGCTGAAATAAATTTATCCAACTTTCCCGCCTATTATAAGGCTGAAATGGTGTGTTCAAAATACTATTCCTCTTAAATTTTAAAGAAAACTCACTTGCCAACTCCACAGCCATTTCTAAGGCTGAGAGGGTGTAACTCTAACACCTAATCTTCTTCTGTTTAAAAGAGAACGCGCTTTCAAACTCCCCAGCCGTTTATAAATCTGTGAGGGTGTAACTCAAACTACTAACTTCCTTCTAGAAAAACCCGTGCTTTTCAAACTCTCCAGCCCAGTAAGGCTGAGAGGGTGTAACTCAAATGATTAAACTTCTTCTGCTTTAATGGCAACACGGTTTTTCAAACTCCCCAGCCTTATATAAGGCTGAGAGGGTGTCACTTTAAAAACTAATATTTTATGTTGTAAAGAAAACGCGCTTTTCCAACTCTCCCGCCGTTTCTAAGGCTGAGAGGGTGTAACTCACTGACTAATCTTATAATGTAACAAAAGGTGCCTCCAAACTCTCTGGCCGTTTATAAGGCCGAGAGGATGCAACCCAACGGCCAACCTTCACTGTTTTAAGGAAAACACGCCCTCAAACTCTCTAGCCAGGCAAGGCTGAGAGGGTGTAACTCAACGACTAAGCTTCTTTTGTTTTAAAGAAAAACCACTTACAAACTCTCCAGCCATGTTAAGGCTGAGATGTTATGACTCAAACGAGTAATCTCGTGTCTCAAAGGAAACGCGCTTTTCAAATTCTCCCGCCGGTTATAAGGCAGAGAGGAGTAACTCAAATGACTAGCCATCTTTATGTCTTTAAGAAAAAAAACCCCTTTTTATTTATTTATTTATTTATTTTAACTCCCCAGCCATTTCTTAAGGCTAAGGGGGTGTAACTCTAACAATTAACCTTTTATGTTTTAAGGAAAAAATGCACTGTTCCAACTCTACAGCCGTTTTAAGGCTGAGAGGGTATAACTCAAACTAACAATCGTCTTATCTTTTAAAGAAAACACACTTTACGAATTCCCTAGCCCTATAAGGCTAAGAAAATGAGCCTCAAATAACCAATCTTCTTATAATTTAAGAAAACGCCCTTTTCAAACTCTCCAGGCCTTTATACGGCTGAGATGGTGTGACCTTACAACTAATCTTCTGTATGCTTTAAAGAAAACACGCTTTTCCACTCATGAGCCTTTTATAAGGCTAAGAGGGTGTGCTTAAAAACAACTACTCTTGTTCTCTAATAAAAGCGCTTTTTTGACCTCCCCAGCCCTTTATAAGGCTGAGGGGGCGTAACACCAATGACTAATCGTCTTATGCTTTAAAGCAAACACGCCTTTCAAAATCCCAAGCCCTTTATCAGGCTGAGAGGGTGTAACTCAACAGCTAATCATCTTATAATTTTAAGAAAACGCGTTTCTCCAACTCCCAAGCCTTTTATGAGGCTGAGAGAGTGTACCTCAAACCGCTAACTTCTAAGCTTTAACAAAAAACGCGCTTTCACGTTCCCCCGCCCTTCACAATGGCGAAAGAGTGTGACTCAAACAACTAACCTTCTTCTGTTTTAAGAAAAAGCGCCTTTCAAAATCCCAAAACCTTTATAATACTGATAGGGTGAACTCAACAACCAATCTTACTATGTCTCCATGAAAATGCGCTTCATAAAGCTCCCCCGCCTTTAATAAGGCCGAGAGGGTGTAACTGAAATGACCAATCGTCCTGCATTTTGAAGAAAATGCCCCTTTCATAACCTCCAACTATTTTTAAGGCTGAGAGGGTGTGACTCAATAATTATTATTCTTTTAATTTTAAAGGAAATGTGCCTTGAAAATCTCTAGCCATTTATAGTGTTGACCGGGTGTAACTTTCATAACCAATCTTTTTGGTTTAAAAGAAAAAGCGCTTTCGAACCCGGCAGCCATTCATAAGGCTGAGAGGGTGTGACTTCAATAACTGGTCCTCTTTGAATAAAAGGAAACACGCTTTTCATATCTTCCCGCCGTTTATAAGGCCGAGAAAGTGTGCCCACGTAGGCCTGGCAGTAAGGTCTTCTAAGAAAGGTTAAGCGTTTAACTCTCCCGCCATGAATAAGGGCTGAGAGAGCATGTCTCCCTTGGAGACAACTGTATTTTCAACTCTGGTAAATTAAGAAATACGTTGCTTGAAACTAATAACACAATAGCCAATGCAGCCAAGCATAGGTCAGCAGTAAGCTATACCAAAGATCAGGAGCTCTCTTTTATGTCAAATTGAAAATGACCCATTTAAATGACAAATACCTTGGTTAAAATTGTTAACTCATTAGTAAAGTTGACAACAAAGGTCAACTGTAAGCCATACCAAGGGTCAAGAGCTCGCACCTGAAGTTGAAATTCAAAATTCAAGTTACACTTCGATGACCCAGGTAAAAGGACAAATATATTGCTTAAAATCAATAACCCAATTACCAATGCTAACAGACCCGTGCAGGTCAATGGTCATCTACGCCAATGGTCAGGGGCTCACTCAAGTTAAATGGTAAAGGAACAATTACATCAGTAACTCTATTGCTAACGTTAACTAACGCGTAGCTAGTGAGCCGTACCAATGGTCAGGAGCTCACTCCTCAAGTTTAAATGAATTAAACCAGATAGAGATAAACAAGGAAGATGTTCTCACATGCCTTACTAAACTAAATGTCAACAAATCACCAGGGCCAGATGGCATCCACCCCAGAGTTCTTAAGGAACTCAAGTGTGAAATTGCTGAAATTCTAGCCAAAATATATAACCTTTCTCTAAGATCAGGCACTGTACCCGAGGACTGGAGGGAGGCAAATGTAACTCCGATCTTCAAGAAAGGATCCAGGGGTGATCCAGGAAATTATAGGCCAGTTAGTCTAACCTCAGTTCCAGGCAAAGTGATGGAAACCATTATTAAAGAAAAATTACCAAGCACATAGAAGAACAGGCATTGCTGAAGGAAAATCAACATGGTTTCTGCAAAGGCAAATCATGTCTTACTAACTTGATAGAATTCTTTGAGGGTGTAAACAAACACATAGATAAAGGGGACCTCAGTCGATATTGTTTACCTTGACTTTCAAAAGGCTTTTGACAAAGTCCCTCACCAAAGGCTCTAAATACGCTCTTCAGCCATGGAATCAGGGGACAGGTCTTGTCCTGGATTGGAACCTGGCTAAACTGTAGGAAACAAAGGGTGGTAATAAATGGACACTTCTCTGGATGGAAAGAAGTGAGAAGTGGCGTACCCCAAGTTTCAGTTTTAGGACCGTTACTTTTTAATTTATTCATAAATGATCTAGATGTAGAAGTAAATTGTGAGGTAGCAAAGTTTGCAGATGACACTAAACTGTTCAAGGTAGTTAAAAATGAAACTGACTGTAAAGAGCTCCAGAAAGATCTCTCAAAATTGAGAGAATGGGCAACAAAGTGGCAAATGCATTTTAACCTAAACAAGTGTAAAGTCATGCACATCGGGGCAAAGAACCCCAAATACACTTATCAACTGATGGGATCAAACCTTTCTGAGACAAACCAGGAAAGGGATCTTGGGGTTTTGGTGGACAGCTCCATGAAGATCTCCACCCAGTGCGATGCAGCAGTGAAAAAGCAAATTCTATGCTTGGCATGATCAGGAAGGGAATCGAAAATAGGTCGGCAAATGTTGTATTGCCTCTCTACAAATCTATGGTGAGGCCACATCTGGAGTACTGTGTACAATTCTGGTCACCGCACCTCAAGAAGGATATAACGGAACTGGAAAAGGTACAGAAAAGGGCAACAAAAATGATCCAAGGGATGGAGCGGCTCCCTTATGAAATCAGATTGCAACGCCTTGGTCTTTTCAGCCTTGAAAGACGGCGTTTAAGAGGTGACTTGATCGAAGTGTATAAAATCATGCATGGGATAGAAAAGGTGAATAAAGAAAAAAAATATTTTCTCTGTCACCCAACACTAGGACTAGAGGGCACTCCCTAAAGCTCCAAGGTAGGAAAGTTAGGACTAATAAAGGGAAATATTTCTTCACCCAGAGGGTCATTGGGTTATGGAACTCACTTCCAGAGGAGGTTGTGACAGCTGTCAGCCTGGACAGCTTCAAGGCAGGATTAGACAGATTCATGGATACCAAGGGAATCAGTAGTTACTGAAATGGACATCCAAGTGCCACCTCTGTGTTGATGGAGGCAGGCAGGATTTTCCCGGGTACTGGTTGTGGGGGTCGGGAGCAGGTGAGGGTTTTGCCCTCCTTTCTGCTAGAGATCCCTGTGTACAACTAGTGGGCCACTGTGTGACACAGAATGCTGGACTAGATGGGCTGAGGCCCGATTCAGCATGGCTCTTCTTATGTTCTTATGTTCTTTGAAATTTAAAATACCCCAGGTGAAACAGGAACTCAAATACTAGTGTCAACGGACATAGGTCAACAGTAGGCTATGCCAATGGTCGGGAGCTCACTCAAGTTGAAATTTAAAATTAACCCAGGGCAATTAAATGCATTATTTGAAATTGTAACTCAATTGCCAATGTTGACAAATATAAGTCAACTGTAAGACATACCAAGGGTCAGGAGCTCACTCGCCAAGTTGGAATTTAAAATGACCCAGGTGAAAAAGTAATTCAATTGCTAGTGTTGACGGGCATAGGTCAACAAAGCTATACCAAGGGTCGGGACTTACTCAAGTTGAAGTTTAAACGTGACCCGGTGAAAGAATAAATATATTGCCTGCAATTCTAACTCAAATGCTACTGTTGACCAGATAGGTCAACGGTAAGCCATGCCAAGGGTCGGGAGGTCACTCCTCAAATTGAAATTTAAAATGACCCAGATGAAAAGTAACTCGATTGCTAGTGTTGACGGGCATAGGTCAACAAAGCTATAGCGAGGGTCGGGATCTCACTCAAATTAATTTTTATTATTATTATTGTTATCCATTTATTTATTTTTATTTTCATTTTATTTTTTATAAAAGACCCGATAAAAGAATAAATACATTGCTTGAAATTATAACTCAATTGCTAATGTTGACAAAAATAGGTCAACAGTAAGCCATATCAAGGGGTTGTGAGCTTACTCACGTTTAACACTGCAAATAACCCCGGCGAAATAATAACTCCACTGCTTGAAATTAGCAATTTAATTGCTAATGTTGTCGGCGAAGGGTCAACAGTAGGCCATACCAAGAATCGGAAGCTCACTCTTCCATTTAAAATTAAAATGACCCAGGTGAAATGAAAAATGCATTGCTTGCAGCCAGTCACTCATTGCTAATGTTGCCAGACATAGGCGAACAGTAAGCCATACCAGGGGTCCGGAGCTTATCAAAATGAAAATTAAAAAGGACGCGGGTAAACTGATAAATGCATTCTTAAAATTAGTAACTAAATTGTTAATGCTGTCAGTCATAAGTCAACCGTAAGCCCGCACCCAAGGCCGGGAGCTCACTCTTCAGTTAAAATTAAAAATGACCCAGGTGAAATGATAAATGTATTGCTTAAAGTTAGCAACTCAATTGCTAATGTCAACCATGGGTCAATCGTGCGCTATACCCAGGGTCAGAAGCTCCCCCCTCAAGTTAAATTTTAAAATAACCCGGGTGAAAAGATAAATGCATAGCTTGATCAAAATCTCCATTGCTAATGTTGTCAAACATAGGACAACCATAAGCCTTTTTATTCACGAGGGGGGAGGGTGACAGTTAGTAAAATGACAGAGTGTCATTTTGTGTCATTTTGGTTGATGGTGTGCCCCAGGATTTTGTAAATGTAAAAATTGTGCCGTGGCTCAAAGAAGGTTGAAAATCACTGATGTAAATAAATAAATAAATAAAGGAGATAGAAACCCTAGTCTCTATCTCCTTTATCCTAAGAATCATAGTGAAAATTTTTGAATGTTTAGAATTATTTGCAGAAATGCATGTCTTCAGGAATGAGTAACAAAATCGTTTTTATTTAGGTGAAGTTTACGAGTGCAGTGAAGCTGTCAGAAGGGGGCCCAGGAAGTGGCATGGAGAATGGGCGTGATGAAGAGGAGAATTTCTTCAAGCGTCTTGGTAAATGGCGCACCTGTCGAAGACATCCATCCAAGCTTCATCACATAGAAGAAAAAGATGGTTAGAAATCAGGGTTCTGTTTCTTCAGTCCTTTGAATTTTCCCCTTCTCCACCGGTTATATTGATTTCTCTATTTATTTTGGTTACCTTCCTTCTTTAATTTAGCCTTTATCTCTTCAGTTCTTTTTTCACACACTCTGTTCACTTGAAGTCATTTCTTTCCCCATTTTCTCCTTTTGTCACTTTGATTTCAGCAGATTTAAAGCCAAGAAGGAAAAGCAAATATGGACTAATACATTAAATTTAAACATACATTTGGATTTCCTAAAATAAAATTGACCACTTGGGGAAAAAATGAAAATGATTTGAACGAAGATCTCTGGTTTCAAATGCATTATGTTAAGTTTTAATTTAACTCTGTGGATATGACCACCAATTCTTATTCCCCATTTCTTGACCATCTACCATTTTCTGTAAAGTTCAGCACTGATGAAATGGAAAACCCTGCACAAAATGTATTTTAATTATCTCTTTTCTTCTGTGTTTGCTTGTCGTGTATTTTCATGCCATTTCTTAGAGATGTTGTCCTGCATTCTCAACAAAATTAATACTATCCTATTATCTGAGACTTTTTCATTTTTAATACAGAAGCATCTGAAATGTATATATATATTATATAATATATATAATATAATATTCTTTCAAGAACTTCAGAAGCACCCAGTTGCAGATGTAAGCTCCCTGTTTCCAAGGAAACAACCTTGACATTCTTCTATTTTTGTACAGAAAAAGGAACGCAGCATCCCATCTCAATGAATTTTATATCCTTTCCAATTTTTTTCATGGTTCTGTATATGATCTGACATTGCATACTACATTGTCAAAGATGGAAGTAACGTCACTGCATTACCCATTGCTTCATCATCCAGTACATTTCTATACATTGAGGGGTAATGCACCAGATATAGCCAAGTGATTATTGCTTTTGGAAGGTGTTTTTACAGTCGTAATCTCTCTGATTTCAATGTGCCAAGTCAGTATTTGACTCTCTACCACCATCACCATCACCCCACCATTTTGTACAATTCCCAATGTACTTATAAACAGCTAATTGGGAAGTTCCTCCCATGTTAAAATATTTGTAATGAATAGTACAGAAATTAGTATTGTTTATGTGCCTTGTGGCCACATGTTGGTTTATGATACAGCTTCCTCTGAAATAGGGGTCGGGAACCTTTTTGACTCAGAGAGCCATAAAAGCAAAATATTTGGAAATGTTTTCCAGTGAGAGCCATATGATATATAGAATATATTTTAAGACTGAATTCAACTAAATGTGAGTATAATACATAGATACTATGAGAAAACAATTCCCCTGGCAGAATGATGGGACACTTCAGACCTGGCTCTGCAAAAGGCATGCTCAGGACTCTGTGAAGGAAGAGAAGATGGAAGGAAGAAAGGAAGGACGGAAGGACAGAAGAGGGAGAATGCAGGAAAGAATGAAGGGGAGAGAGGGAGGGAAAAGGAAGGAGAGAAGGAGAAGGAAAGGGTGAAGGGGAGAAAGGAAGGAAGGGAGAGAATGGAGGAAAGAAGGAAGGGGATAGAGGGATGGAGAAGGAAGGAGAGAAGGAAAGAATGGAAAAGGAAGGAACAAAGAGGGACGGAGGAAAGATGGTAGGGAGAGAGGGAGGAAAAAGTGAAAGCAAAAGAGAGGGAAAAAGAAAGAAGAGAAAGGAAGGAAGGAAGGAAGGGGGAGGAGGGCGCGGGGCCAATGTTGGCGAGGCAGTCCCTCCAGAAGGCGTCGAAGAGGCTTTTGAGCTGCCCAACAATGAGGGCGATGAGCTGGGCATCCCCCAGGGGCAGCGAGGCCAGGTCCGTGGCGCCAGGGCTAAGCCCGCCTCCACCGCCTCCCTAGAGGCCCATGGCGGAGGATGAAAAGGAAGATGAGGATGAGGCGCCTCTGCCAGGCTCCGCCATCCCCGGCGAAGAGTGCGCAAGGTCCTGAGAGAAGCGGGAGATGAGGAAGAGGCAGTAATGGCGGCAGGGAAGTAGCAGTCGTGGCGCATTTGCGTCACTCCTCCCCGCTGCATGCTGGGAAACCGAGGCCCGGGCTACTCTGGAGAGCCAGTTGCAATCATGAAAAGAGCCACATCTGCCTCCCGAGCCATAGGTTCCCTACCCCTGCTGTGGAAGATACAAGCATGAACATGGGCCATGGTGTGATGCACACTGGTTAGATTGTTCTATTACTTTTCCATGTACTCTTTTGACTATCTGGTAGTATACGGCTGACTGGCATCTCTCTCTCCCCGCGCGCCCAGGCGTCCGAGGGAGGAGGAAGGAGGAGGGAAGTCAGCTGGCTGCTTTCTTCCTCCTTCGCCCCTCTTCCCCCGCCCGGCCGGCGCTCGGGATCGGGGCAAGGGCGCGAGGGAAAGAGGGAGAAAGGAGAGCCAGTCAGCTGACTGGCTTCTCCTCTCTCTCCCCGCTGGGATCCCAGGCGTCGCGCGGCTGGAAAAGAGAGAGAGAGAGAAGCCAGTGCGCTGACTGTGATCTCTCTCTCTCTCTCTCTCCCCGTGCGCGCCCAGGCGTCGGCGCACGCGCGGGGAAGGAGAGAGAGAGAGGCAGTCAGCAGCTGGCATCTCTCTCTCTCTCTCTCCCAGCAGCGCCGTCGCGGCCGGCGCGTGAAGGAGAGAGAGAGAGAGAGAAGCCAGTCAGCTGACTGGCATCTCTCTCTCTCTCAGCGCCCAGGCGCTCCGCGCGCGGGGAAGGAGAGAGAAGCCAGTCAGCTGACTGGCATCTCTCTCCTCTCTTTTGGCGCCGCCAACCACTGCCTTATATAACCCTTTGGCCTTTCTCCCCTCTACTGCACCGTAGTTCATATAAATCAGCACAGCACTCAGGAACTCAGCCAGTAAGGTGAAAGAACAGGTTTAATGAACAGATACCATTTCATTTGTCAATGAAGTAATATAGTGGTTATATTATTGTTGTGCCCTGTGTTTTGTTTTGCTTTTTTGATCATTCGATGTTACTGAACATTTGGATGCTGGGGTAAGTAGGTATGTAAATAGATAGACCGACAGATGGGCAGAGATAGATGATTTGTGTTCCAGGTGCCATTTTAAAATTGGCATTCCTTTGATTAAATCCATAGCTTACTTACAGGCCATCTTAGATGTCAAAAACAAAAATGCCTGCAAACTCACGATACAGTTTGAGAAATCACTAAAATATCATTGAAAAAATGTGTGATGTGAGGCTATTTTCTAATTGCAACAGTTAACCAGATATGGTTCTGTGTCTTGGTGGATGTATACAGGTTTTTAATGAATTAGATGTGCATGCCATGCAACCATCAAGAAACCTAGGATGATGATGATGATAACAATAATAGCAACAACAACAACACACTTTATTTGTATTCGACCCTTCTCCCTTAGGGGACTCAGAGTGGATTACACCATTTACAGCAGACATAGTCAAACATTCAATACCTTACAATCACATGCAATGAGAGACACAAACACAGACAAGGCAAAGGCTTCTCCTTTTTCATTTCCGGCTTCTGGAGGCAGTGCTTAGCATCTTCTTCATTTTCAAGCTGAGGAGCCTGCATGTTACCTCCTAGTTGTGTGGCTGGCAAGACTGCTTGGAGCATCTTTTGCCTTTCCCCACCAAAGTGGTGCCTATTTATCTACTTACATTTGCATGTTTTTGCACTGCTAGGTCGGCAGAAGCTAGGGCTAAAAACGGGAGTCACACCGTCTTGTGGATTCAAACTGCTGGCCTTTGCGCCTCTGCGGTCCCTATAAGGCAGTGTTTCCCAACTGCTGTGACGCAGCACAGTAGTGTGCCGTGACGGACCTTCTGCTGTGCCGTGAGAAAAGCTCTCTGCCCCCCTTTCTCCCCCCCTCCTCCTGCCGAACTCCTGCTGCTTGGGGGAGGAAGAAGAAGGGCCGGACAGCGGCGAAGAAAAAGAAGAAAGGGGCCAGGGCGCCGCCTCCTTCGGCCGTTTCCCCAGCCAGCCTCCAATCCGCCATGACTCTCGGCTCTCGCACTGCCCCCTCAAGGCTGGAGAAACTGTGAGAGAGCTGAAGCTGGGGGGAGGGGAGGGGCATGCCCCGCCCCCTCCCCACAGCTTCAGCTCTCCCACAGATTCTCCAGCCTTGAGGGGGCAGTGCCAAGCCAGCATTGTGCTTGCTCTGCCACCGCTCGCTTGGCACTGCCCCCTCAAGGCTGGAGCAGCTGTGGGAGAGCGGGAGCCAGGGGAGGGGGCGGGGCATGGCACGGCCTGGCTCCTCCCCTGGCTTCAGCACTCCCAGCAGCTGCTCCCAGAAGGCCACCATCCCCCAGCCGTTCTTTACTGTGTTGGAGTGTCATTTTGTGTCATTTTGGTTGGTAATGTGCCCCCAGATTTTTTTAATGTTAAAAGTGTGCCGTGGCTCAAAAAAGGTTGGAAAACACTGCTATAAGGAATATCCTACATGAAGTTTGCAATCACTCTACTAGCCATGCAACCCTTTTAGAGATGGTGCTGCAAACTATTTATAGTACGACTTCTTATCCATTCACGGTGTCACTTATCTACAGTTTCACATATCACATTATCACACCAGGGCTTTAAAGCAGGCAGCTCAGGACCTAATTCAATGCATGTACAGTATATAGGTTCATGAATATTCATGAGCCTAATTCAATGCATGTCAATAGGTTCATGAATACTCATCAACCTGTAAACATGCATTTAATTACGACCTGGGCATACCCTGTGCGGATCGGAGAACAATTTCCATTTGAGCCATTGGGATAATGGTAGTTTCAGTCCAGATATCTGGAGGGCCTCGGGTTTAGTGAAGAGCAGTCTTATGTCTCCAGCTCCTCATATATAATGCAATTTACAAGTAATCCAGGACCCTTCCACACAGCCATATAACCCAAAATATCAAGGCGGAAAATCCCACAATATCTGCTTTGAGCTGGGTTAGTTGAGTCCACATTGCCATATATATGTGCAGATAATGTGGGATTTTATTTAGCGGTGTGGAAGGGGCTGCAATTTAAATAAAGAATTATTGCTCCTTTGATCTAGCACTACAAACAAATGTTTCTAACACTATCATGTATAGCACATAGACAAAAACTGCTTCCGTTCTTCACTATAGATGATTGTGCCCCCTGACCTGAAAATATAACCTTTTGTTCTGCATAAACCTCCCCATTAGAGTGTGCCAGTCACCCACACTGCTGGCATTTGTCTTTATATCCACCTGTGGTCCAAATTATCATCTAATAAATGACTGTGAATATCCATCAAGTTTGGAACTTGTAATCTATTTGAGGATAATTTCTACTTAAATGACAAAGACTTGTTCGAAATAAATATGTTCAGAATCAGTATCTCTGGAACTGCGCAGGCTTCTAGTCTGTTCCTACGAAACTCTGGAATAAAATGGAATGAAAAATTATATTATTTATTTATTTATTTGAATTTGTCTACCCCCCTCCCCCCAACGGCTCGGGACGGCTCACAACAGATCAATCATTACATAATAAAAACAAGCATATCATAAAACAATGCAATCACATCAAAGTTAAAAAAAACACAATTGTGCTCCAAAGCCCCTCCTACACTGCTATATAATAAAGATTACAAAAGATAATCAAAGATGATAATCCACATTGTCTGATTTAGAGAATGCCAGTGATATTGAAGCAGCTAAAGTTAATCATGACTGAAAATAATTGGATCTAACCATTTATTGTTAACTGGCATCAAGATGACTGAATTATGGTGGCCTTATGAATGAGAGATTTTCAGTTCATCCAATCCTCAAGAACCCTGCTCAGGCTCCTTTTACACTGCCATACAACATCCAGATTTTCTGATTTGAACTGGATTATATGGCAGTGTAGACTCATATAATCCAGTTCAAAGCAATTAATTTTGATTATCTGCTTTGATCATCTTGATTATTTGGTAGTTTAGAAGGGACCTAAGGTTGTGGCTTCCTTTATTGACTCTGTTTATCCACAATGATGTCTCTGTCCATCTTTTTCCAATTGCCTTCGACCTTACCAGCATAATGAGTCATGTCATCTCACAATATGTCCAAAGTATACCAGTCTCAGATTGGTCGTCTTGACCTCTAGCTTACATGTGATTTATTTAATTCAATGGAATTTAGTCATGATTAACTTTAGAGGACTGGCTCTGGGCATTGAAACTGTCCTCCAAATTTTGAAAATCATTGTTAGTCTGCAGTAACAATGCTGCTGTCTTTCTTTCGATCATCTTCTTTCGATCATCAATTGATGATCATCTTTCGATCATCGATCATCAATTCACTAAAGATGCAACCATCTGAAATAGTGAAGTAATGGACCTTCATAACATCCCAGGTCTATAACTCAGTCAGAACCTGAGAACAATTGTTTTCCTGTAGCAAGTCAATATATACGGTATATTCTCTTGTCTGTTTTCCCCACTGGGAACCAAGGTCTCATCTACACTACCATATAACCCAGTATCTGAATCCATATTATTTGCTTTGAACTGGATTATATGGCAGTGTGGACTCATATAATCCAGTTCAAAGCAAAAAATCTGGATTCAGAAGATGGATTATATGGCAGTGTAGATCTAGCCTGAACAGAATACCCTTCGCCCCCCAACAAAGTTGGAGGGTGGAGCTATTGGTCTCCTCCCCACGGAGAAGACATTGGTTGGCTCCATGGAACCTTCCAGTAGGGGAGGCAGAGCTGGCCTTGTTGTAGGCCAGCCCCTTCTCCCTCATTCTGCTGGAAACATCGCCCACCACTCCCGCCCATTGATACTTTCTCTTACAGGTTGCCCAGGTTTAAATCTCCTGGGGACTCAGGTATTACACCTGAATAGCTGAGGGGTAGACTGTAGAAGACACTACCTCGGCTTAGACACACCAAGTTGAACTGACACCTAAAGTTAATTGAGTTGAAAGTTAAATAGGTAACAATCAAAGTTGCCCAAATTTTAAATCCATATTATATGTCTGTCTCGTTATTTCGGGGGGTTGGAAGACAAACCTTACATCAGGTGATTCACAGTCATGGATAATCCTTAGGCACCACTCTTCCCTTAAACTAGGTTTAGCTGTGATCTATGGACGAAGCAGGAAAATCTTTGTATCATGATTTTCTGTGAGCCCATTGTATGTTTAATCTTTTGTTGGAGGTCTCTTTCTCCCCCTCTCTCCCACAACCCCCTTTTGTATTCTCATTTAAGGTTGCCAGACTTATGATGATCAGATGGCTCCCAACCAAGAGGGAAGCAAATCCAAGAATGTTGTGAACCTGGGTGCGATACGGCAAGGCATGAAACGTTTTCAATTTCTCTTAAACTGCTGCGAACCAGGAACAATCCCTGATGCCTCTATCTTGGCAGCTGCCCTTGACCTCGTAAGTCATTCCTGAACACCTTTTCCAACTTCAGGCCCGGATTACCCATAAGGCCACCCTAGGCCATGGCCTAGGGCGGCAGCCATGGGGGAGGCGGCAGGTCCGGACCCCCCAAAATTAAAAAAAAAATTTTTTAAAGTTCGATCTTTGGGCACTTGTTTCTGCGTCTGTGCAGTGAAGGAAGGAGGGGCAGGGCCAACGCGAGCAAGGAGGAGGCGGAGGGAAGCCACGCCAGACACCCTAGGGCATATGACGTGGCTTCCCCCTGCCTGTTCGTTGCTCGCGCGGGTGACGTCAGGTGCGACGGCGAGGAGGAGGCGCGCGAGCAACGAACAGGCACGAGCAATGAACAGGCAGGGGGAAGCCACGTCAGATGCCCTAGGGCGTCTGACGTGGCTTCCCTCTGTCTCCTCCTTGCTCGCATTGGCCCTGTCCCGCCCCTAGGGCCTCTGACGCGGCTTCGCTCCGCCTCTTCCACCTCGCCGCCACGCCTGATGTCACCCAGTCTCGCCAACATGGCGTTCCTGGGTACTGCAGTGGCTGCCCGGGGGTTTCCCTTCCTTTCTCCTCCTCGGAGAAGGAAGAGGAAGGAAAGGAAGTTCCCGGGCAGCACCCAGGAACATGGTGGAGGACGCTGCGCCGCTCGCGCATACCCACAAGTAGCCCCGCCCCCCGCAAGCGGCCCCCCCAGGGGCGGCACTTCCAGAGTGTGGCCTAGGGTGCCACAAACCATTAATCCAGGCCTGTTTCCAACTATAGATTCAATAATCTAAAAAGTGGGATGTTTTAGTATATGCTGACTATTGTAAGGATGCAGGAGATAATAGGAAAATGTGATGGAATGGCTAAGCAAAATGGTTGACAAGCAAGGGTTTTTCTTCTCTGGTCTGTAGCTATATATGGAGAGAATGTTTGATTTACTAGACTTCTGCTACACCTAATGAAAACAGCTCTTTTATTATTCTGATTTCTTTAACGCTCTGTATCTCACAGCTTTTTATTAAGCCTTTGTAAATGTCTTCTAAATGTAATAGTGGTGTATATGTCTCTGACTTCTATAATTCCTTGGGGAAGTTGAGATGCTGTTATAAATGATTAAAGCAAACCATAGCTATGAGTCTCTGGTTTTTCACTGGAGGCAAGGGAGCCTTCAAAGATTTCTAGTTTATGATTTATTTATAGGATGGTGATTTGTAGATCCAAGGCCTAGAAGATCCAAGCCAAGCATAGATTTTGATCCAATCTGTGCTGTTGCTTCAGCTGCTTTATATTTCTTGTTTTCCTTTCATCTCATCCACCACTGGAATACCCTTTGCCTGCTGTTGATTTTGTAATGTGATTGCTGTTCAAAGCAATACTTTTGTATATTAACTCTTTTTGTGTTGCATGGCATATATTTATGGTTATTTCTACATCTGCACATATGTTTACAATTCACTAGCAATCCTATACCAGTTCAACTCCATATGGACACTTTTTGAAGTCATTTTAAAATTCATTTTTATTAGGCAGAAGCTATTATTAATTGCCCTTGAGAATGTATAAACATGCTCAAACTATCCCTTTTATGCCTCTTATTCCTCTTTAGTCTCCCACTGTAATAGTAAGTCTATGTTTACATATTTCTTCCAACAAGTTGGAAATGGCCACTCTCAACAGCCGAATGGTAAGCCAACATTTGTGAAAATCCTTTCATGCAGTGGGTGAGTCAATGTAGAATTTGAATTTAGGGTTGAAAGCTTTTTTTTTTAACAATATGTGATTCTAATGATGCAATTTCAGTACTTTAAAATACATTAAATAATTTAAAGAAAAACACACATATCTCTAGAATCCATTTTTAGAGAGAAATGATCTCAAAACTTCTTTGCTGATGTTTATTTTAAGGCAATCCTCCAAATTCAAAGCAACACATCTTATTTTCTGTAAGAAAGGCAGTTACATTAAGAAGTTCTGCAAAATTGGTAGAATTGTTTGTGTACACTGTCCCTCTCGATTGCCTTTTATACCAATGGCCAAGCTTTACTGATATAGTGGAGTGTGGTGTGTTTTCCGGGCTGTATGGCTGTGCTTTAGCAACACGGCCACATGGCCATACAGCCCAGAAACCACTCCACATTTTGGTTATTCTGTTTGTGAAAGCCATTGACTTTGCTGATACAGTTATATGCTTATGTTAAGTACGTAGCCCTTTCCCGAGAAAATGTCTTGGATATGATAGGGCTGATTTACTTCAATTAACTCATGGTTTCTGATTTTTATTTATATGTCATACACAAAAATGATACATGTCTGGGGCACCACATTTCTATCTACTCTGGAGATTAATTTTTATGAACCCCAATACCTGAAAATCCTTTCACTCTTCCTGAAATAACAATATCCCTAAATATCAGATACCTGTCATTCCCTTTTAGATTCTCTTGACCTATATACAGAAAATGCAAGCATAAACTAAGGTGTTTTGGGATTTGTAATTTTTGAAAGAACACATTGCATTTGGAGATATATACAATAAGCTTGTGCACAGATTCGTTTTGGCAGGTTCCCTTCAGCTAATCCAGCTGGTCCAACTTGTTCGGTTGGCCATAATGACAAGGGCTCAGCCTTCATGTTTTTTTCAGACACAACAGAACAGTGGATGTTGCAAAACAGCTATGTTCGGTTACAAGTGAAGTGCGAGAGGGAGGCAACAGCTAGAAGGAAAAGTGGGGGGGGGGGCACTACTCCAGGTCAAATCATGATAAAAGAGAGGTTTTTTTAAATGAAGCCCATGTAAAATAGCTCCAGGTTGATCGCTCTTCCTTCCCTGGGAAGTGGGAAGTCTCCTTAAAATGCTTTGGAAAGCTGTGTGTAGCACCTGTCTCCTCTAGAGTAGAAACATTAAACTCCGTCTTTTCTACAGACAAAATGGAAAGGATTGCAGAAAGAGTGCTATATTATCTTTGATGTTTTAAATCCATATCTTAATAAAAGTTGCCAGATAGAAAACGAATCATTCAGCTTTCTAGATCAAAAACAGATTTCTGTCCTCTTGTATTCATGAGGTTCGCAAAAAATGGATCAGGGCCCCCACTGAAATCCAAGATACTGAAACGGATCATGGTTTACCCAGATTGCACAAGCCTAATATGCAGTGGGCCCTTGTTACCCAGTGAGGTTTGATTCCAAGACCTCCATGGATTTCAAAATCCATGAACGCTTAAATCCCATTAAATGCAATGTCTCTGTCTCATTAAATGCAACGCTGTAGTAAAATGGGGTCCTTTGTAAAAATGGCTTTTTCAAACTGTGGATGATTGAATCCACGATACAGAATCCATGGATATGAAGAGTCCACTATATCTATTCCTTTAAGTTACTATTTATAAAAGTGTTCCTCAAAGTGATGGTCCATAGACCAGTCCAGCCCATGACTGGCTGCTAATAGGGGTAGATATCTCCAGTTTTAAATACTTTGAAATCCGTTAATTTTCATATTTCAAATTAATTTCAAAGTTTTTTGACCCTCGGGGCCCAACCCGGAAGTGTAATTTCTATACCGAACCTGGGTGCCACCATTTTTCTAATGGTCACGTTATTAGGTCGTTTTTCCCCTCTCAGTTCTCAACTTGCAAGAGGGGACTGGAGGGCAGCAGCACCCTCCCTTCTCTCACCAGCTGAGAGCTGAGGAGGGGGAAAACGCCCTTTCTTTTCCCTGCTAAGACCTACAGCGCATCTTAGCAGGGAGAAGGAGGTGCGGACGCCCTTCCTTTTCCCTGCTAAGACCTACAGCGCATCTTAGCAGGAAGAAGTAGGTGCGGACGCCCTTCCTTTTCCCTGCTAAGACATACAGTGCATCTTAGCAGGGAGAAGGAGGTGCGGATGCCCTTCCTTTTCCCTGCTAAGACCTACCGGGCATCTTAGCAGGGAGAAGGAGGTGCGGACGCCCTTCCTTTTCCCTGCTAAGACCTACAGCGCATCTTAGCAGGAAGAAGGAGGTGCAGATGCCCCTCCTTTTCCCTGTTAAGACCTACAGCGTGTCAAGGGTTGACGCTCTTTAGATCTTCAAATATAACACTGGGGGTGCCGTTAACAAGCAATAATAAACAACAACCTGCAAATTGTATAAACCACGTATAATGTTAGATCGATAAACAAAATAATGTTTTAGATCTTAGCAGGGAGAAGGAGGAGCGGATGCTTCTCCTTCCCTGCTAAGACCTATAGCGTGTCAAGCCTTGATGTGCATTAGTTTTCAGCATAGCAGGGAAGGAGGTGTGGAAGACATCCCCACCTTCTTCCCTGCTAAGAACTAGCAGGAAATAATAACGAATTTTTGTTAATAATTACGTTTCAATAATGAAATTTTATGGAAATTTTTCGGAACAATTTCTATATCGAACCACCGATGACAACCCCCCCCCCCCCCCAAGCGAGTTTAGAAACAAATTTTTGATGGATCAACCACCCCTAGCTGCTAGCTGTGGCACGTTTCCAGGAAAGAAGCACTTGTAACTAATGAGCAATAATGTGGTTCCAGTTGCTGACAAATTAGGGGGGAAATTACTGCTCCTCATATCAAATAAAATGAGAAGCATTGAGCAAAAGGTTTCAATCCTATTGGTCCTTTCCTTAGGGCTGCATCTTATTGGCACAATGAAATGTGATAAATCAGATCTATAAAGAACTGGACATCTCATGTGGATACAGAAAAACACATTAGCAAAACATATCCTGATGTGTGGCCTACAATTCAACTTCTTTTCTCCCTTTAAGGATATTACTCATCCTATAATCCTTGGACCTGCCCTGCATTGTAAGAGTTGAGTTGACCATTGGGGATCCTTTTAGGGCTATATGAGGTATTGTGAAGGTAAAGGAAGGTTCCTTCATTTCTTTATTTTTCCCTCTTTAAAAGATGTTACCTCAATCCTGCAGTGGAAGAAAGAAGGAAGCTGTTTTGTACACAGACTTCCAAAGAAAGTGTCCGTTTTGTTACAGTTTTGCAGCCATGTTTTGCTTGTGTGTTCTGTTGTCAGTGACAGTGGTAACCTGTGATTCTTTTCAGCTATGCATCTCCTGGCTGATTCATTTCTCTTCATTTGTGATGTGTTTCTCTGTGGTGTGAATCCATCCTTATCCATTCTGTCACACATCTTCATCTTTCTCTCGCTGCTTCTTCAGATTGCTCTGGGCATAAGGTAAGCGATTGCGGGGTATTTGCATAATGCTCCAACATTCAGCATGTTAGCTCCCTCTGAGGATAACATTTATAAAATTTACTTTAAATTTAGAATGGGTCAATAGGAACCTGCATCATGAAATCCTCTGGTCTACAATAAGTCTTCAGACGTAAGAGCTCACGGAAATTGATCACGCAGTTGAGAGCTCAGAGCTTACGTTACCAGGCAACGAACCTCTTTGGAACAACTCAGGGACAAATTATATATTGTTTTTTTATTTATAATTGTCCTTGTTTCTTTCCTAATAAAAAGCAACTATGTTCTTTCCTCTGATCCAGGCTGTGACTGTCAGTTTTACAAATGAAAAACACCTCTTAAAAATTCTAGGTACCCCTGTAGAATAAATCCTAAGAACTGTCCCGAGCAAAAGAAGACTGACAGGACAAAATTATCATTTCAAGAAATATACAGTTTGATCACTGCATTGTAGAGCATTTTTTTAAAAAATATAAAACATTAGGATTTTTTATTTGCTTCAAAGGACCACTGCCACCAATACAGCAAATGCCATGCATTGGGCCATAGATGTACAGAATCCCACAATGCACTATGAGGCACTGCCAGAGATCATCTGCAGAGTTCTTGTTCTTGTACAAGTTCTTGTTCAATAGAGTCACGAGGACAGCTTCCCTATTGCTGGGCCCGGAGTTTGGAGTATCCTGTGTTGTAGGGTGTTTGTCTGTTTGTTATAGTATTTGTTTCCTGTTTTCTCTCTCAAGTAGGCTCAACTGGCCTTGGTTACTTCCTATTGCATGATAATAATTGTTTTTGTTTTGGCTAATCAACTGTTAAGTTCTTCCTCCATGTTTGATCTCATGGTGGATAATTGCTGCTTTCTGCTGTTTTTTTTAAACACATGCATTATTTATGTTTTGTTTTTAAGTTGTATAGAACTATCTTAACCTGTAATGATATTGCAGTCATGAGCACCTCCTACTGAGGCAGAAAGATAACATGGAAAATGTAATAAAGACATCTTGATGCTCAGCTGTTGTGTTAGGATTGAGTCTGGACAGGAGTTGTAATCACAGAAAGAAACAGAAAGGAGATGGCCTGTATAGCTAGTAACTTCCACACTGTCCCTGTCTATATGGTTTCTTCATTATATTTCCAGTCTCCAAAACTTTGCATCTCCTCCAGAAGATCTCCCTTGCATTCAGAATACAAGCATATTTAATAACATGGCCTAAATCCAATTAGTCCCAACTAGAGAAGATCTGTCAAATCAATAGATCTTAGGTAAATCACTAATTCTACTCTATTTTGGATTGACAATTCGATTTAGATCAGTGTGCATGTGTGTGCAGAACTTGGAATTACTTTACTAATTATCAGTTTATCAATCTATTTGATTTTTCCTAGTAATTTTCTCTAATTCTATTTTTTTTGGAATTTGATCATTAGAATTTCCTAGAATTCTTTAGGGTACCTCTCCCTTTCCCTAATTAGAAAAGCAGGTGGTTCTGCCTCCCCCCCACCTCTGGCACTCTCCCCCTAAAGAACTAAAAATGGTACTCTCTCTCCACTCCTTAAAAAAGCTTCTAAAAACCCATCTATGTATCCTATCTTATAGAGAGGAGGAAGATTAATACATTTTATACATACCTTTGACTGCTTGTTGGAAACCTAATGTTGCTCATTGGAAGTTGTACACCATCTTGGCTTCAATATTTTAATGTAGTTTTAAAGAATTTTAAGAGTTTGTCTTATTGTATATATATA
Organism: Anolis apletophallus; assembly: GCA_030556195.1. Lineage (NCBI taxonomy): Eukaryota > Metazoa > Chordata > Lepidosauria > Squamata > Anolidae > Anolis > Anolis apletophallus. The sequence continues at coordinate 194,814,796 of JARBWK010000002.1, read as the reverse complement.
TATATCATGTCTGTTTATCTAAGTTGTTATTATTTTTTTTTATTGAGTCTGTTTTTATTTATTGCTTTGATTCGTCATTGTTGTCTCAGCATTGAAAGTTTGCCGTTGTGTTTATTTTGTTGGAAACCACCCTAAGTCCCCCTGGGGAGATAGGGAGGGTTATAATTAAAGTTTATTATTGTTGTTATTGTTGTTGTTATTACCATCTATTTACAGTTTTCAAAGTATTTTCTCTTAGTTGTGCTGGAATTGGTTTATAAGTTTGGGTTTTCAAAATTGAGTTCCATTGTTTCACTTCCATTTTAACAGCTAAATGTGCATTTTGTAGGGTTTTATTAGGGAAGGGATACTCAAAGGTGCTTTTGCCTCTGAAACAAAGCCCACATCACCTGGTATTTCTTGGCATTCTCTCATCCAAGTATTAACCGGGGTTGACTGTGACTCGTTTCCAAAATCAGACAGGATCCAATGCTTGGTTTTTATGAAAGTAAATTAATTTCCCACTTTCTAACATATAATACAGTATTATGAAATTAATTTTCAAAGATAATCTTTCAATCTCTTTCTCTCTGTGTTTAAAGGCACCAACATTCAAATGGGTGGCAAAAGTGAGATTTGGGCAGTGTGTATGGTCCATGGGCCATAGCTTCCTAACTTCTCCTATAAATTAACCAAAGGAAATGAAGAAAAACCGTAAAGATATGCTCCTTTAACAAGAAAAAGTTCAGTTGATATTTGGTATTAGCTGAGCAAATTCAGCACATATAACAGGATTATTTAGTTGTTGTATTTATATGATGCCTTTCTCCAAAAGTTAAATAAATGAAAACATTTAGCTGTTGTATTGTTTGCTGGGACAAGGCCATGACCACAAACCTAAAATTATGAGTAAATTCTTAACATCCCCTAACCTATTATCCCTTATTAACCGTCAACATGGTATGATCTGTGACCTCTGTCTCAATAACAGTGTCTTTCTGTGGTACAGTCAGGTACGATCCTGCAGAAAAAGTACTTTGACACAAGGTTGTTTTAGGATTATTTTTCCATTTTTCTGAAATCATGATGAAATTTTAATAACACATTCCAGGAAGCACCGGTGGTAGCAAGAGCAGCCCTGTTCTTGGAGTGTGCTCGCTTTGTCCACCGCTGTAATCGTGGCAATTGGCCAGAATGGATGAAAGGACACCATGTGAACATCACCAAAAAAGGCCTTTCTCGCGGGCGCTCTCCAATAGTGGGGAACAAACGGAACCAGAAGTTGCAGTGGAACGCAGCCAAACTCTTCTATCAGTGGGGAGATGTAAGTTTCTGTTCTTATTTTCTTCTAGGTGCACCAACGTGACCTGGAACAATGTGGGTTCATGTGCATGAGAGAGTACAGGTTCTATTTGACTTTACAGTTCCAAAAGTTTTGGCTTCTCTTTTCTTTAAAGTAATGCATAAACACAGGTTTTTTGCATTTCACTGACGTTGATATCCATGAATCACTGTTTTCATTTTTGTATATTTTATATTGTATATTAATGGTTTTATGTCAAGCTGCTTTGAGTCCCCTTTGAGGAGATAAAGCAGGGTATAAATAAATATAATAATAATGATAATGCAAACATTAATACACAGTTTGATATTATAGGTTGAGCATCCTTCATCTGAAATTCTAAAATCAAATACTCCAAAATTCAAAATTGTCCACCTGAATGGACAATTTTTGCTTTCTGGTGGATTGGTGTATATAGAAACCTTGAGTGCATCTTCACTGTTGAATTAATGTAGTTTGAAGAGCAATGTAAGTGCTACTGTGATAATTTCTTATCCATTTTGTCTCCTCATTTCTTTTTGATATAAATAGAAACACTCTACAAATCCAATTTTAAAACAAATGAGTTTGAACACTTTGAACATTTCAGCCTTTAGTACTTTCAGTCCGTGCCCCCTTGTCAAGGGGGAGAAGCGTGCGTACCCTAATGAAGTTGTGAGCTATGCTTGCGGTGGCATAATAGCCACCAGTAGGGCCTCCCATGCCAGACAGGTCACAACCGAAGGGTCTGACAAAGAGCGTCAAAGGGCAGGATGGGCTCTCTAGCCTTTTGGCAACCATCCTAAGAGAAGGAAAACTCTAATTTCAAACCCGGGCAGATGGTGCTCTTCTAACCCTGTAAGGTCAACCATCTAGAGAAGGAAACTCGAATCAAACCTACGACCTGAGGACCTTGCTGCCACCGTCCTAAGCTTGCTAGGCCCCGGCAGACGAACCTTTGGTTTAAAGGGTGAGGCCAGTTCTGTGCACACTGCGCTCCACCAGAAAGGTCCATTGCACAGGCTCGAAGGACACATCCAACCTCCAAATCCTCAACACGCTCGTAGAAAGCATGGGATGAGTCCTTCCTGAATCTTCATTCGTGGAAAAAAAAGCCAAGACTTTCAGTCACACTAACTCATCTACTCAGAAATCAATTTGGGGTGTTTCTGATCTGAGACCACTAGCTCCCTGACAATGCTTTGCTACCCAAAGATTTCACCATAATACTTAGCTGTTTTTCACTCTTTCTTCTGCTGGCAGGCCATTGGAGTACGTCTGAATGAGCTCTGCCATAGCGAGAGTGAGAGCCCAGCTAACCTGCTGGGTCTCATTTATGATGAGGAGACCAAGCGGAGACTAAGAAAGGAGGATGAGGAAGAAGACTTTTTAGATGACAGTAAGGAGACTCCCTTTACTACAAGAACCTCTGCTTGTAAGAATCTCTGCTTTAGGAACACTTAATTCTTTTTTTTCTCTTTCTCTCTTTCATTCCCTTTCCACCCACTTGTATTCCACACTTCTCTTCCCTCCTTCCTCTCTATCTGCCTGTGTCTAGTTGTAATGCATTCTGTAGTGGTAGAAACAGCAAAAAGGAATGGGATTCACAAATACAATAGATGTATTCTCTCCTGACTTTTCAACCAACCTCACAACCTCTGAGGATGCCTGTCACAGATGTGCGTGAAATGTCAGGAGAGAATGCTTCTGGAACATAGCCATACAGCCCGGAAAACTCACAGCAGTCCAGTATTTCTTGCCATAAAAGCCTTCAACAACACAATGTCCCAACTAACTATAAAGCCCCTTTGTATATTCAGCTCTGCTTCCAGATATTGTTCTCCCTGGTGAGACTGAGATGACTGACTAAATCATGTTGATTTTCTGTGGCTTTTTATTATTGGAGATTTTTTTTTTGTTATGCACTTTTCATGTTTTTTCTTTTAAAAACAACGGTTTTACTTCTCTGTTGAGACAACATGTCACACAGTTATTTAATTCAAGAGAATAATAAATGATATCCAAAAACCATAATCTAGAAAAGATCCCACTAGAGTTTTAAAATCAATTTTCTGACAATAATATTTGCTACATGCTAGTTCTTAGAGGCCAATTCTACAATAAACTTGATTATTTTTTTAACAAATCTGTTGGAAAAGCAATAACCAATTCATAACAAAAAGGACATTGTTTTTCAAAGATGCTAGAAATGAGATGAGCCTGTTAAAATGTTTTATTGTAAGTCATCTTGAGTATTTTCAAATCTGAGCAGAACCCAAGCAAAATGTAAATTAAGTCAGCCATTAAAACTAATGACTAAATATGAACTCCACCAACCTAGAACATTGTATAATGAAGCAACTAAACTATTTTATTGATTACGATTTAGAAAAGGGAAGAAGAGCAGTTTAACAGTTTCCAATTTCGCATATGGAACATAATTTCATGCCAATATAGAGTGCAAGTTACACTAACACTCTGTAAAATACCCTCTCCCAACATCATCTATGAATGTTTGTCTGTTTGTTACAAAGCACTATATGTACCTCTGTCTTCCACTAATACATGGGCTTGTTTTAAGCATGCAATCTGCAAGAGTTTTGTGTATTCATCTGGGAGCTGCACAGTTATAAAGGCAATTTAACTGAAGGTTAAATTTGATAGAAAGTTATTCAAAACTAGAATGTGACTTCTCATCTCAGTGTTGCTAATTATGTCCTTTACAAATGCTACACACTTTTGTGGCTTCATCGTGACAAGCAAAACGGTGTGTAGAGAACGGGTCTCTCTCTGTAAAACATATGCAGTCTCTATGTTCTGTTAGGCTTTCTGGAGTATTAGCTGAAAAGAGACCTTTTAACACAAATATCTTTGTGTGTGTGTGTGTGTGTGCATGTGTGTGTGCATGTGTTTGTGTGAGTGCGCGCGCTTAATTTCATGTGCATGAATTGCTCTTTGTAAGAAAATGAGGGCAGGAGATATATGGCGGTGTGATGTCTTTGTCTTCTGATTGTGGATAGGGTGGCTTACCCCAATGCTTATGTGCTTTTCCAAAGCCCCAGATTTTCTATTAGATAGAATGGCAAATGTGGTATAAGCGCCCATATTTCATGGAAAGGTGTGAACTAAGAAGTTAATGACACTTTTCAGTTGCAGAAACTGAGAAAGAAAAGTGAGTTAAGATATAGTAATATTGATATCCCATGCCTAAGATTTTTATCTTTTTTTTTGTTTCCGTCACAATGAAAATAATCTCTTTTCAGCAACTTTAAGACTTCAGACCTAAATGATTAGTTCTTAAACACTGACTCATTTTGCACATTTTCCCCAAGTTGACATAATTTTCAGGAGCTGCACTTACTAATGTTTGAATTCTTTTTGAGCTTAGGTAGGTAGCATAGTACTCCTCAAAACTACAAATGACATTATGAGTGACTTTGCATTTCCAAAGGGATGCCAGAAATTCCACGGTCACCCAGTCTCTTAAATAATTGTTTTGTTTTGTTGTTTTCACCCTTTCTCTATCACCTACACTATGTGGAGAGGAAGGAAGGCTGGGTCTCATTTCTACAATAGCTCTTACATTCCAATAAGTTTAGAATTAATCAAGAAAGCAATTCTTAAATACTCTTATCTTGAGTAGTCAACATGTAATTAATCTGACAAAGAATATAGTTAGTGTTCAGCTCTTAACTAAAGAGGTTTGGTAACCTTTGCAGTTCAACATTTACCTTTCCTTTGCCGGCACAGCCTTGCCGAAAAGAGTTGGTAAATGATAACTGACATGTCTCCCTTCCTTCACAAACTGTCCATCCTTGTTTGGTAGATGAGGTGACCCAAAAAAAGTTGAGAGCCAAGCCTTGCATCAGGCTTGCTGCATGTCTGAGTTGAATGGCTTCTGTATACAGTTGTCTATATAGCTGTGTTCTAGGGTAGTGTTTCCTAACATTTAGTCCTTCAATTTCAGCTCCCAGAATTTCTGACAGTTGGTCCATCTAGCTTGAGCTTTTGGGAGTTGAAGTCTCAAACACATGGAGGACTAAAGGTTGGAACCACCACTGTAGGGGACTGGGGCAAGAACACTTTGCCAGTGAAAGACTGGTGTGAGAAAATGCGCACAAAAGTCCATCTTCCTCTCAGGCAATATTGACAAATGTCTCACACAAGCTTATTTTATAGGAGAACACTGTCTACATGGGCCACCCCTCATCAGGTATTTGGTGGTGGCGAAAACAACACAGTGATGGATTGGCTGAAGATTGTATTGCTGTGGCTTGGGGATAGTATGTGCAGATCTCTGAAGCATGGCTGTTCTGGGGAGGCCCTGAATTAAGTGTTCCATGTAGACCAGTGGTTCCCAAACTTTTTTGGCCTACCACCCCCCTAGAAATTAATTTTTAAATTTTTTAATAGCAATTAAACAGAAAGATGTATGCATTAATATTTCTACCTTTTTTTGTAAAATATAATAAAGACAGTTGTAAATTAGAAACATTGAAGTTTAAAATTATGAAACTATTTATTGAACTTAGAATAGAAAGGTAATACAAAAAAAGTTATAACATTCAAAATCATCTTAATGAGAAGGATGAACCTGGTATGCTGCTACCAATCTAGTCATCCTTGGCTCTATTTTCGCCAGCAGTAATCTCAAATCATTGCAATTGACTATTTTGCAATCGGTTTTCTTTTGTTAATAAATTGGTTACCGCACTGGATCCATGCTCCACTAAATATGTTGAAGGACATTATTACTATTGTTATAAGACTCAACCAGTTGGAAAGGAACCCCAAAGGTATTATTATTATTATTATTATCCCTTGCTTGGTGAGAGGAGGAGGGAGCAGAAGGAGGGAAGAAGAGAGAGAGAGATACACACAGAGATGGATGGTAGCCTGTCACCTGGCTCACGCCACCGCCCCCACCACCCCCTTACAGGTGTTCAGCACCCCCCAAAATCTCCTGGGCCTTCCAGAGCCCCCCTAGATCGCCCCACTGCCCACCAGGGGGTGGTACCGCCAGGGGCGGTCTAAGGTAATTTTTTTTTTTTTAAATAATTTTTATTGAAAGTTTTGGTTACATCTGAATAAAAGATAGAAAAGGGTTTTCGGGCTAGGAAAGGTTAAGGGTCGGGAAGGAAGGAGGGTTAGGGAAGGGAAGGGGTGGGAATAGGAGGTGTTGGGGGTAACAGTTGAACCGGGATCCTGCGGGGGAAAACCACCGGGCAAGGGTAGTGAGATAGGATAGAAAGAAAAGGAAAAAGAAGGGGGGGGGGATTCTTGCTGAGTTCCATCTTCCAGGAGCCCTGGTTTCATTCTGACATATCTAATACAGTTCTTTTTATTCTTTAAAGTGTCACTTCTTTCTTTCTGTTCGTCTTCTTTAGTTGTATGTCCATGTCAGGTCTTCTTATGTCCCTTGAAACTATTATCTTTTTACTATTATTTCTATTATCTCTCCTCAGTTTTTTTTTAACCCTTCAATTAGGTGATTAGAGTGCCCATGACCATTAGCTAGTATTTGTCGGTTAGGTAGTTAGTTCTGTTCGTTCCTTTTTCCCTGAGGTCGTATCTAACCATTTTCTTTAGGGGATTCTGCTTCTCCTTCATCCGCCTCTGGGGGATCATGTTTCCAGAGGCCATAGCTTGTAGTCATCACTGCATGGAGAGGGCATATTTTCTGTAGTTTATCTTTCCCTCTTCGGCTCTCTTTGTTCCCTTGGCTTTTCTTTTTGTTGAAGTGCTTTCCAGTTCCGTTGGTTTTATTCCTCTTTGGGAGCTGAGAGGGGTTCTGCTGGAGGGCAATGTACATCCTAGTCTTGGTGGACAAGCTGACAGCATTCTGTGGCACAGCCCCAGCATTTTTAGCTCTCTGAATGGACTCCAGCTGTTCCCATACTTCTTGCTTTTGCTTTTGGTCTATATTTTTCTCTTCTCTCTCCTTCAATTCGCCTTGCATTGCTGATTCCTTTTCCTTGCCATTATCTTTTCCCTTTCCTTCTTCATACTCATTCGTCAGCATAGCGGTCCCTTCTTCAGTTTGTTCATCTCTCCCCCAGTGAGGTTGCTCCTGAACCGCATTCTTGTGCCCCCCTAGCATTATTTCCACCTTTTCTAGGATCAGGTCCTGCTTTTGTCCCAGCCTCTGCAACTCTCTCAGAATATCCTTCAGAGACATAGTTGTTTGTCCTGTATCTGGACTCCTAATCAGAGCTAGCAGTATTATTTAGTGAATGGGCTGCTTGGCTAGATGAAACTTGGCAGGAGAGCAGGATGGGTGCACTGCTCTGTCAAATCCCCCTGCCAACTGATTGCTGCTCTTTCCCTTACTGCCCTTTGCACCAATCAGCCCTCCCCTTTTGCCCAGGCTGATCACTTCTTTCCAGGTGCCCCTGTTCGGGGGGGGGGGCTCTTTCTTTTCCCCCTCCTTCGTTTTTTGTTTGTTCTTTACTCCTGTCCCTTTCTTCCTCTCTTCTCCTTTTATTTTGTGGCTTTTTCCCCCCCGGGTGCCTCTCCGCTCTGGTCCTCCCCGTTCTGGTCGTCCCCGCAAGGCTTTTTCCCTCCTGTCCTTTGCTTCCCTTTTCCCTTGGTCAGCGGGTCTCCTTTTCGATAAGCTTCCTTACCCCCTCCTTCTCCGGTGTTGGTGGAATGGGCTGGGCAGGCAGTGATTGTGGGCTCCCGCCCGCTTTACTTCCTGCCTCTTCTCCCCCTTGGTGTCCGCTCCCCAATAGAGTCCGGATGTCTTGTTGCCTTCACTTCCTGGCTTCTCCCCGCCTTCCCCGGTGGCTGAGTGGGGATTCCCGCCTAAACATGGAGGTCTTCTTCTTCAAAGAGGCTTCCTCCCGTTCCTCCTAGGTTGTTGTTTGGTCCGCCATTTTGATGCCTGGTGATGTTACTATTATTTTTCCCCCCGTCGACTCTTATCGTCCTTAATTGTGATGCCGGTGGGAAGGGGAGGAGGGGGGTCGCGTTCGCTGCCCTTTCGTGGCTTCTCCCTGTCTGTTTTTGTGTGTTTGCGCCTCTACATTTGGGGCTTCTGGGGAGGGGGGGGGTTCCCGCCCGTTGTTTGGCTTATCTTCTGTCCCCTCTGTCCCAGGTCTCCCCGTTACTCACTTTGCGTTGTTGGTTTGGGCCGGGCTGGCAGTAATTGCAGGCGTGAGCCTGCTTCCCTCACACCGATCTGCTCACCAGGCTGGGAGGCCACCGGGCTCTCTCCGTCTCCCCCCTCTTGAGGAGGGGCGACTTATAGAGCCAGCGATGGGGTCCCCTGGCTTCGCTGCCTCTTGGCTGATCGACTCAGCCTGAGGTGGGGGGCGCGATTCGCCCTCCGATCGGTGATTTCGGTTGATGTCTTGAGGAGCTCTCAAGACACCCGTCCTGCCGCCATCTTTGCCCCGCTCCCTCTCCCGGTCTAAGGTAATTTTATATGGTAAGCGAACATCATTTTTTTGGCGGCCTCCCCCTATGTAAAACAAATATACAATTAAAATATCACAATACCATTAGTAGTATTATATTGTATCAATGTATATACAATATATTATAGTACATACTCATACTATATTATATCATAATTATATTATACTATATTACAATATAATTATATTATAATATATTGACATTATAATATAATATAACATTCTATTATATTATTATTACTATTATAAAATAATAAATAATATTATTTATTTAAATAAAATTATCCTCTACTAAATATTTTCATTACTCCTATAAAACTCAAATAACCCAAAATAAAGTAAAAGAAAATATTACATATTACTATTTGCCTGCGCAGTTGCGCCTGTCTTTCCTTGATGCTCCCAGCCGGTGCGCGTGCGCGGGGAGGTGGGCGGGTGTGGTAGGGTTCACACATGATTGGGCCTGGCGAGGGAGTTTGCCTCAGTGCGCGGCGGCTACTTCTCCGGTGCGGCTCTCAGGAGGCTACGTCGCCAATACCCCTTTGGCTCCACTCCCCTCTCCCTTTGTCTCCGCCCCCTGCCTGCCCAATTGGGTCACCGTATTCGGCGGCAGGGCGGAGACAAAGTGAGAGGGGAAGCACACCCTGCCTGCCCGATAGGGATGCTTTGCTTACAGGCTTCTGCGCACAGGAGCTACTGGGCATGCGCGGAGGTTTTCGCGCATGCGCAGTTGCTACTGCACTCAACTTCCGCTCCGGAGCAACTGCGCCTGCGCGAAAACCTCCGCACATGCCCAGAAGCAGCATCGGAGTGCACAAGGCGGGGGCCCAAAAGCAGGCAGCTGCGGCGCTGCCTGAGGAACATCGGCAGGGCCAGGACGCTGTCTGGCACTGCCGCCCAGCGGGCGGGGGAATTCGCCCCTTCCCAGATGGCGCCCCATGCGGCCGCTTCCTTGGCCTACCTGTAGGACCGCCCCTGGGTACCGCCCACTTTGGGAACCACTGAAAGCTCTAGAAACACAGCTCCAACTAGGAATAAGGGAAAGAAGCAAGAGAATGAGAATAACTGACATAGTTGAGTCCTCCTCATTCCTGTCACAGCGAGGGTTAAATGGGGAAGGCATGGCCTTCTACCACATCTCTTTTTCAAATAACAGCATTCTTCACACCACATGCAGAAGGTAGGCTTTTCCTTTTCATACAGAATGAGGTTGAACATACTGAGGAGTACAAAGTATAAATGAGAGGCATTTCTCTGTTATTAACTGACATTTACTGAAAATAATCACACATTTATCATTGAAAATGATGACAATGTTATTCTTTCCAACTGTCAATAAACAGACTTCCTACTGCTCAGTTTCCTGTTACATCATTATACCGAATGTATATCTGAGGTCATTACGCAGCATCCTTCATTATTTATTTATAAAACACAGCAAATTGTTATTACAGCCCCCACCTTTTTCATGAAGAGAAAATGATAATTTTTACACATGAGGGAAAGATGTGAAAATGAGACCCATCTGTGTGTTATGGATGTGTCTTTTAGGGAATTTATTTATTGGGAGGGGGGTGTCTTTTCCTTTGTGGAAATAGCCAGCAGTACACCTTTGGTGGCAGTCAGAGGAAGACCATGAGTAAAGCTATAAATGTTTTCCACTTTCCCATTATTGTTTCCTTGTTTTATATTTTAAAAAAATAAAAAATCACAAATGCACAGCTTTGTAGTAAGAAAAATAGGTTTTAATGTCTCACTGTAGGGACAAAGATCACATACTTGCATGGCTGCACAAGATCTGCCCCCCAAAAGAGGAAAGCAGTGATGTAGGGAGACATGGCATGGATTGAGAGGAGTCATCTCTTGGTTGTGTGATATGTCTAACATACATTATTTTATTGGATAAAGAAAGGATAGAAGCATGTGAGATGGGGTGGGTAGGGTTGCAGTCCTCATCTAGCATTTTAAACAACAGGCTGCCTACTTAAAAATTCATTTTCGGCTGTGTGCGTGATATAGTCCTAAGCATCTTTTTCCTCTGCCATTCCCTGGCTCCAATTCTCAGTCATCAGAAGTTGCTTTTCGTAATGTGTCATGGGGAACAACTCTGAGAGAAAAATATACCCACAGTAGTTAGTCATTTGTACACTGAAATCACAGTGGTGAGATGAGCAGGTTATAAAAGTATTGGTGTCCACATCTGTATTAATATGTGGCACTTCATAGAAGAATTACACATTGAAACCATCTCAGTCTTGCTGTTGTTGAACTGCCATATGAAATAGAACATATAGATGTATGTGCATAGATGTATGTGCAAATTACAGGGTTGAGAAATGCAGAATAAGAACATAAAGGGGCCATTGTGTTTCATATGCAGTTCATATTGTGTGCCATGTGTGGTGAATCATTTGTTCTTTAATCTAATTTTTTTTCTATTACTACTCTTTCTGTTAACAATACATCCATACATTGTCCCTGTTTAGGTACTGTCAACCCCACCAAATGTTGTTGCCCGTTTGCCTTGAAGATGGCAGCATGTCAGCTGCTTCTGGAGATCACCACATTCCTTCGAGAGACCTTTCCCTACATGCCCAGGCCACGTACAGAACCACTTGTGGTGAGTGAACAATAGGAATTTAATTTGACAAAGATTGGAATGGAGAATTGTTGGAAAGCATAATATAAATAATATCAGAACTATGATTAGACGGAGCTAGGCAATGATAACTATATAATATATTGATGTCTTCAAGATATGAGATCAAGGGATGGGACTGGGTTTTTATAACTAGAAAAGATCTACAGATTTGGCTTGGTGAATTATATATATTTTCAGTCCATGGTCAGCTGGGATATGTAAATATATATATATATATATATATATATATATATATATATATATATAGACAGATGAATTACTCATTGGCGTAGGGCATAACAATGTATTGCTACTTTCTGAAAATACTCAAAAAAATGATCAGCCCCTCTCAATCTACATTTCCAGTTGAGTAAGTCTGTTTTAGCAAAGCCAACAGAAAATCTTGTAACACCTTAAAGATTTACAAGTTTTATTTAGCATAATTTTTTTGTGATGAAAGCCTACTATATCAGTTGTGTGGAATGTAACCTCAGCTGACAGAATATTGTACACATGTCTGCTTTGGTGCATGAAGGGTGTAATCTGACAGAAGACAGAGAGCTACTGTGCAAAACATACAGGCGGAAAACATACAGGCATTATGATAGATGTCTGCACTTTTTGTATGGCAAGGATCAGAAAACTTTTTGAGCTTCATATAGGAGAATGATTCCTAATTGTCTGAGGCTCCAAATTAGAAAACCAGTACTTGAAAATGAACCAAAATAGGCCAGCATAAATAGTTGGGGAAATGCAAAGTTCGGTATACACGCAGGCACTCCTCAAAGGGTGTGGGGCCATTGCACAATTAACTCATCTAGACGGGTGTTGAAGGGTGAGGGGGACAGATGGCCCGGAAACTGGAGAGTCCAGTCTAAAGAATTTCAGAGAGGCTTCTCCAGGGTTTCCCTTAAGAGGTTGCCCAGTCTGCATTATAGGGGACTCGGGTGAGTCCCCTAGAATAGCCGAGGGGTAGACCGCTTTTGGATGCTACCTCGGCTTTGCCACACCTAGTTCCTTGACACCCAAGTTTAGTTCAGTTGAAAAGTTGAATAGGTAACCTTTAATAAAAGTTGCCCAAATTTGAACCCAAACTTATTGTTGTCTGTCTCGTCATTTCGGGGGTTGGAAGACAAAAGGTGAGTGACTTTGTAAGTCACATTCTTCTGTGCTTTTATATAATGTTACAGGATTTGGAAAGCTGCAGATTACGTTTGGATCCTGAGATGGACCGGCACAGGTATGAGAGGAAGATCAGTTTTGCTGGGGTTCTGGATGAAAATGAAGATTCAAAAGATTCCTTGCACAGCAGCAGTCATACCCTGAAATCTGACACAGGTTGTGAAGAGAAGAAAGGTTTGTTGCCTACGAGGGCTTCTAGCTTTCCCAAGATCTATATTTGATACATTGGTGTTCTAACTTTGAAAAGATAGTATAAGGAAGCCAGAAGCTGTGGAGCCATGGAGCTGAATGCTCTTTCATCTTTTTCCATAGTTAGGTGTTGTAACTTCAAAAAGGATTTTTGGCAGTATTGTCCTAAGCCCATTTGTTTGGAGGTTCCCATTTGAGAGAAAAAATTGGAATCATGTGACCCTCCAGATTGCAGCTCCCATGTACCTTAGCCAATATATCCATATATTGTCTCTGTGTTTGTGTGAGTGTTCTCTCTATATATAGAGAGAGGGGGGATATACTGGGACTGTAATTCAATATTTAGAGGATCACATGATTCCCACTACATTTTTAAGAAACTTATTTCTCACAGAGTGGGTTTAGGCTTAGTCCCACAAATCCAAAATAACAATTGTTATCTGTGAACATAGATAGAATCTGCCATCTGACTTAAAATAAAATCCTTCCCAACTGACACTGACATTCTTAAAAAGGACATGTATTTCCATTTGCATCAAAAAGAGGTCATCCAGTTGGAGATCCTGAAATCTAATCTGGTTCTAGCAGCAACAGAGAATATAATGTATGAGTACACAAGACTGTAGCCAAATTCAATAAGGAAACATTGCATCAATCCTTTACTGTATTGTAACATCACATGTGGGAGAGAAAAGAGGTCTTGTTTTATATTTTCAAGTATCAAATTCAGAATGTTGTCAAGTTTAACAGAATGTATGAGTTTGCTCCCTGAACCCATGAAATGACTACATGCTTAAAGCACATCGGCTGTGTGGCTTTCAATAGTTGACATCCCTCCCATCCCCTCAAATATCATGCGCCAAGGGCTTAAGTCACTGTGGTTGTTAAAAGCAGCAGAGTGTTTGTCATTGTAATGTCATCTCATGCAGAAAAAAGCATAAACCAAACAAATAACAGCCACATAGTTTTCTCATTCTGTCTTATAGTTCAAGTGTTGCAATACAAACCAAAACAAATAGAATTTTAAAATATAGCTATGAAATAATGGATTGAGATATGGGAATATTGCATATAATGTTGTTGTTTTTTTATTTCTGCAATCTTACAAAGTAGAAATTATATAAGACTGATTTTAAAGGAAAATAAGATTGTGATTTATGCTACTATGATGAAATACAAATTCAATCATATAGTTTGTGTTATTTAGTTGATACCCCGAGCCCTGCTCCTATTTGAAAAATTACACTTCTTATAGTTAGAATCTGAATATCAGCATTTCCATCTTTGTTATGATATATTCTTTCTCTGCACTTTGAAGTTAGATGTCTTATGTGTCTAATAGCCAACTGACTCTTCATCCTTACCAGGATGGAGAAATCAGGATTCTGCTTAGAAACACCTCCAAAAGATCAGGACTTCACTAAGGGACATAAAACTCAAACTATACCTTTATCTTTAGCATATGCATACACAATGCCTGACACATGGGAAGAAGTGCAACATAGAAAATGCAGCCTAAAGTTATGAAAGCCAACACATTAACTGAAAAACTTCAATGGAGACATTCATACATACGTCAGCTCATACTACTAGCCAGGCAAGGCAGAACCATGTAGCTGAAAAGATTCTATTTATTGCACAAACCCCAGCATCCTTTCTCCACTCTTTCCTTTATCTCAGTCTAGGAATTCCTCTACATTGATCACGTAACAGAAAACACTAATATACTTGGGTTAATATGGACCAAAGCTGCATAACATGGCCTTGAAGCTTTTCAACCAAAATTGTGTTGTTCTGAATTTAACCCCAAAATCTGGAGCAAATGGCAAATTTTGGGCCCATATAAACACCTTTGCTGGTTCCAAATTAGAACTGGCTGCAACTGTTTAAACAGGTCATCAACAGTGGTTGGTGGGCATGACATGGGTCATGTTGGTTGCCCATTGCCTTGACTGACACTAGTCAGAGAAATGAGATGATTAGAGAAGTGAGGAAGAGAGGAAAGAGCAATTCCTCCTGTCCCCCTGCTCTTATTACTCTGTTGCCCTGGTAGACATGAGCATGATCCAGGAGATGAGCAACCAACATGACCCGTGCCTCATCCCCTGGCCGCTGCAATGAGAAGAACAGGAGTGGAACTGTTAGGAGTGGGTTCGATATTGCTGGGCAGTCAGGACTCCCTCCCACCTCCGTAATGGATGGTGGAATTGTGGTCTTAAGCATCTTGTGACTGATCCTGCATTCACCACTTTGGATCAACTATGAGATAGGTGGTCTGTGTAGATCTGCCCCATGTCAGATACTTCTTGCTCCTTCTAATCTTACCAGACCTTATCTTCTGTTATTTTTATTATGTGCAGCTAGTTTTCTTTTTCCTCCATCTTTCACTCATTTTTCCACAATTTCTTCTCTTTTTAGAAAAATAATCCTCCTTGTTTTCCTATTACTTTGCTTCTTCATTTTCCACCCTCAATTCTCATCCAAATAATAAATTAATCACCAAATTCCCATATTAAAAGGATAGAAACAAGAGACTCATAGAGCCCTTGCAAACTTTTTGCTATATCTGTAACTAGGCTGGTGAGATTTTGTTCTCTTATTGACACAAATGTTGTAAAATAATGCTCATTCACCACAATACATTTATGTTTCCAAAGACAAGTCTGCACTAGTCACATGCACCGTCCCTAACCTATAGCATATCTAACTCCACAGATACCAACCAGGCTGAAACTACATTGACCCAACTGGACCTTCATCTTACCGTTTCTGTGACCATTCCTAGAATAGCATGTGAGCTACTGGCCGCTGTGGGCACCCAATGCTGACATCAACAGAGATACCCATTCATTCAGGAAGAAGGATTAAATAGATAGCCCCTTCTTCCTGGTGGTTGCATGGATGCCTTCACTGATTTCAGCAAAAGTCTCCTTCAGTGGCCAGAAGTTCACACAGAGCAGTGATAGCAGACATTGACATGATCAATCCCTTTCCCTTTGCTGGTATGCATTGGGAAAGGAGATGGTAGCAGTGTCCCATTGTCCTGGAGTTGCAGCGTTGCTGCAGAGTTTCAGACAAACTCAGGAACATCCCCCAACATTTGCAAATATGGGGCTAAACCAGAGTAACTTGTGATGGTTACCAGAAATGCAGGAATATCACCATCAGAGTGGATTATATTTTCAGCTTTCCATGCTGAGTGTTCCCATATGCAGCTACACAGAGAAGTAATATTCCTACTAAGAAACTACTACTTCCCAGTTATGATCTGTAGGGAACCCATATGCTCATTTCTTACCTTCTGGAACTGTGAGATTCCATCCAATTGACAAATTTGTGCATCCTGGACCAGACATCATATCCTCTGCACAGTTGTACCCAGGGGAATGTGCCTCTAGTTTCATTGTTCCAGACCCAAGACTCAACACAATAGAGTTTGCAAGGATAGCTTATTGAAAGTGACATGGAAACCTTTCAGTTAATGATAAATTTGTCTCACTCGCCTTTCATTTGTTTTCAGTGGCAACTCAATCTGTTAATGTTAATGTCATGAAAGACTGACTCACAGATTTATAAATTTGGTGAAGTAGGCTCCGCTAAACAGAGTGACATGCTTATGTTTCACCATTGTGCTCAATTTTTAAATATGCTGGTGATATCCTAGTATAGTTGCAGATTCCTAATTAAAGCAAGAAAAGGAACCCCAGGTGCCTCTGGGTGTATATTATTTACATATATTAAATATTTTCCAAAGCCTGCAGAATGCCCATTTCTTCAAACTCTTAATTAGAACATTTCGTTGCAGCTATGTCAGCTTCACAGTGCTGTGGTGTCTCTGTATTATTTACATTATTTTACATACTTTAATGATACTTGAAAAGTCCCTTCCATGTCTGCAAGCCATGGAAGATGACATGTGCATGAACAGTAAACTCAGGGAGCTCTCCTGAAGACTCTTCAAAAAAACTGGCCTGTCAGGGAGTCGTTAAAACACTCTAATCCGTTTTTAAAGATCTCAGCAAAGATAGAACTTGTGAATTGGCTCTCAGATATATAGGAGCTATGCAGTCATAATGATAGTGATTTTAAAAGCCAATTGTTATCTACTAGAAAAGTACAGAATATGCATGTGCACAAACAACAAAATATTGCTCTCCCAGCAGTAGTCACAAGTTCTCCAGAGATGACTCCTCCATCCCTGCTGTATCTCAGTCTACAAGTCGAAACTGCAACAAACCACTATTTTCCCCCTTCCTCCTCCTCCTCCTCTTCCTCCACTTGGGGGAGGAAGAATAAGACAATGTAAGGATCTGACTTACAGACAAAGGTGTGATGGATCTGAATTCGAATTCGTGTCTTAAGTGGGGAGAGAATGTGAGGATTCGAACTCAGGCCTGTGACAGGGCAGAATATACTACCAATGCCACTACAATATGTAAGGATTCTTTTAACTTTTACTTGCTGCCACCATTTAATTTACTGAGTTTGGCTACCCTCTAGGATAGAGGTGTTTTCAAGGCTTGTGGGAGAAAGAATCACCAGAATTAGGGTTGCCATATGAATAAGGGACAGGTACCTAAAAATAGGGAATTTTTCACAAAATAAGGGACACTTCCTAAAAACTTGGAAATCATCGATTGATTTTCAAGTTTTTAGGAAGTGTCCCTTATTTTTGTGAAAAATTCCCTATTTTTAGGTACCTGTCCCTTATTCATATGGCAACCCTAACCAGAATAGATGTTTTATCAAAGAACTATCAAGTTATTTAAACAGTGTTTCGAGCTTGGAGGTTTCAAGAGTTCAAGAGCTTGGGTGGTTACAATCTACTCAGAGGTACTTTCTTAAGGTTACAAGATACTAACTATGGAGATACAGTCTAACACAAAGCTACTGCACTCCTAAAACTAATAGCTCAGCAGTTTACACACACTTTGCTGGTCATTAACAGCCACTGCTTCCTTAGCAGTCTACACACCTACACTACTACCCTTTCCCAGAGTAGAATCAGGCTTAGAATAAACCCATAATCTTTTAAACCATGCTGAAAGCTGGCTAAACAGACTCCCTAATTCTCTCTCACACCCTTCTGCGTTTGCAGTTAGCCACCAACTGAAAATATTGGATCCAAGGACTCTAAAGCCTTCTGCAGACTCTGCCCCTAGTTTCCATGGTAATGGAGGTTCTTGGAAGCTCTGCCAGATAATTTTACTGTTAACCCCTTAGGGTTAGCAACATTCCACTCTTACAAAATACTTATATATACATAAATATCAACTACATTTACAACCTGTAATCAATAAATATGACTTCACCACAGGCAAGGTAGAAACAGCCTGCAACCAATTGTTCCTGGCAATGCTGTTGCTGTTGTTTCCCCAGCCTAGACTTAGTTCCTTGTTGGGTGGGGAGCAGCAGCCATGTAAATAGTGTTGAGTCTGGAGGGGGAGGGGGGCAGAATAATGGTGGAAGTGGTGACTGTTCTGTTAGCAGCAGGACACAAAACAATCTCACCATGCCTTGCTCCACAGAAGAAGGAAGAAGAAAAGGGAGCAGTCACCCCTGTCATAACAATTGTAGCTATAGATAAGGAACAACTTGTTGTTAAGGGTTGAGCTGCTCCTGTCCTCCACATCCTGTGTATTTCTGTTCCCTCCACCTGTGAAGGTGCTGTCCTTGCTGTGTGGCCACTTTGTCTCCACTGCTTCCTCCATTTAGCCTTTGCTACCCATGTCAGACATCAGGTCCTTAGGAGGAGATGCCTGAGCTAGTGGTACTTTGTGTCAGTAACTATGTTTCTTATGTCTGTAATAAAGCAATGCTTGCAAATGAATAGGAATAATTGAGACAACTCAAAAGCAGTGAGAAGCAAAAGGCAAGAAATAAGCATAAGTATGTAGACCAGTGGTTCTCCAACTTTTTTGGCTTACCGCCCCCTTTCCAGAAAAAAAAATTGCTCACCGCCCCCCTAGAAATAAATTTTTACAATTTTAATAGCAATTAAACAGAAAGATATATGTAATTTTTTCTACCTTTTTCGTTAAATATATCTTCACCCCAACTCAGCCACCTTCATTCACCAAAAAAGTTTAAACATTCGAAGTCATCTGAGTGAGAAGGATGAACCTGGCATGCTGCTACCAATCTAGTATTTCTCGGCTCTATTTTTGTCAGCAGTATTCTCAAATCATCGCGATTGACTATTTGCAATCGGTTTCTTTTTTTTTGTTAATAAATTGGTTACCGCACTGAATCCATGTTCCACTAAATATGATGAAGGAAATGCAGTGCGTGATTGCACATACCTCAATGCAAGTGAGGGAGTGTGCAGGAATGTTACCTTCTTCTTAGCATGTATAAGTGACATAACAGTTGCTAAAAATTAATTAAGGAATTGCATTACTTGTTGTGATCAGCAGTTTTACACCAGGAAAAAAACTGTTAATACAACTTAATTTGCAAAACAACAATTTCAATGTGAACATTGAACCAAAATTGGCACAGGGAACTCCCATGGCCAACAGGACATACTGGAGAGGTTATGACATATTGAACTTACACGTTGATTAAATAAAGGACAATGCTAATCAAACAGGGGGATTCCAGACATGAATCAATCAGGGCTAACACCTCCCAATCTTTTCTAGAAAAAAAACATTCTATCATGTTGATGTTATGGTATTTGTCTTTTCCTAACATGACAGTCATATATTTGTAATTATTAGCCAGGGTTTATTGGCCAACAATTAAGGTCTGTCAATGATGTGCATGGTATAATTTGAATGATCTTTTTCAAACACAAATCTCTTGCTTCATAATGCTGCACTTTTCTCTGCCCCTTTGAAAAGTGACAGCTGTCATTTACCTACATTGCATCTGTGAAGTATGTTCACTTTTAAATAGATGTATAACTGAGTGTTGCAACATTTGGACTTGCATAATGCCATGTACTGTCATAGAGCTGAGTGAAGAGCAACATGTCAGTGATTGGTGCTTCAAACCATTCCATATTTTCGTGCCCATAAAATACCAAAAACCAACAACAGCACACCCAACATCCAAAGATGTCCTTAATGGCTGAAAGCTGCTGACCTGTATGAAGATGTGGGACAACATATTATTGCTTTCTCTGTACAGTTCTGGTGAAGTTTAATGTACAAAGACAACGATTTATGCAAAGGTAATTTCCAAACTGGATGAACAAAGTAGAGGCTGAGCATAAGCAAGCAGGCTGCCTACTTACAATCATGACACACTTTGACCTCTATAAAAGAATTTGTACAATGTGGGGCTAGCAGGACAATAGTTTTGCCCCTGAGGCCTTGTCTAAATATGCAGCTCAGCCACTGGTAGCCAACAGCCCTTGTAGATGCAACAGCAAATCCTTGAACTGGCAAACACAGAAAGAAAACCATTCTCCTTTGTCATCTTGCTTCTGAATGAATCTGGAACACTTTGGACCAAATTATAGCTTTCATGGTTTAGCCGTGGGGTTTGCAACAATGCCATTTACATAGTGTTTTTGCAATACTAATGGCTGAATTCAAGGGTAATTTTTTTAACTAAAAAAAACTTGAGTCACAGGCAAGAAACGTGTCACAACCTTCTTGAAGGCCTCCCTGACTGGATGATCGATAGAGCTGCATTGGCATTGGCTTTGGAGGATTCTCTTGCCTGTCTTTCTTGAGAGAAAGGAAAAACCCTGCAATGGAGGAAGGGGAATGTGGGCGGGCTAGGTATATTATATACATATTTAAGATAAATAATTATAAGATTTTTAAATGAAGGGAATTAAGGGGGAAAAAGTCCTCTTTTATTCTTTTAATACAGTTCCCAGCAGGAAGATCAGGATAGGAGGCTCCCGCTTGCTCCAGATTAAAGGAACCCGCAGTTTCCGGGTGAAGAAAGGGGGTTCCCTGTCCAGCATTCGCCGGGCCGGCAGCCTAAAGAGCACCAAGTTATCCCGTCAGGATTCAGAGTCTGAGAATGAGGAGCTGCAGCTGTCCCACAGCAGGGACACTGTCACTGACATAGGTAACATAGATGAGCTGGGCTAAAAAAGGCGCGGGATGATAAGGCAGCATCTTGAATCTGGAAGCAACCCCCGCAGACCTAGAAAAGGAGGAAAAGGGCTGGTAGGCCAGCAGACCTCCTGTGGTCTGAGCTGAAAGAGGAAATTCACACTTTTTTTGCATGATCTGATACCTAGCAAGAACAGAATTGGAACCTGGCCCTTGCTTTTACTAGGTAGTCAGTTATGTTCAACTCAAAGGATGCTCAGTTCTTAAAATCCTAGTGTCTGGTGCATGAACACTGTATATAGGCATTTATTTTACTACCAACCAAATGCATGTCATGCTTAGGAAGGTATATATACAAATATCATATATCTATGACATATATAATATATATGGAAGAATAGATATATAGATATATATACATATCTCATATCAATATTACATACTGTGTATTTACATTTTCATATACAGTATGTATATATTTTGCTTTATATGAGATATAAGTATATGTGTGCTTGTGAATCTCCAAAATATTCGCCCCTATAGAGTCCTTGTGTAGAAAGAGTCAGGTACAGTTAAATCCTTAACTTTGAACCTCTTTCACCCTGTGGTCTCAGTGGCATTGTCCATGCTCTATCTCTGCTTTAGGGACATTTGCATTTTGCCAGGTGCATCTTCATGTAAAAGAACAGCTGAGGAAAAACTAATTGGAATCCACTTCAAACGTTTTCACCACAATCCTATACATGCCTACTGAGAAGTAAGTCCCATTGAGTTCGTAAGGGCTTACTTCCAGCTAAGTGTGCATACTTTAAAGCATAGGATTGCAGTCTGAATGTGATCATCTCCCACAAACAAATTCTGTGCGAAAGGTCTGTCACCTTGGAAGGCCCACTGGCAATAAATGCATGCAGGAAACTCCGGGGTCAGAGCGAGCACTCCCCTGCCTTGGTTCACTGTGGTTTGGCAGGATTTTTCCCCCTTTCATCCCAAGACATTTTGGAATCTGCTAATGGGACTGTACAGGGCTGTGGTCTGCTTGTGGCAGCTGTAGCTGTAGCCAATGTGCTCCTGTCTCAATGATAAATGCTTGATCCTTTCCTTTCCTTTTTTAAGCTGCAGAGCCCAGTCAATGCAGATCACTGAAACCAAACATTTGCAGCATCTTGATGATGCAAGAATTTTCCTTCCACTTACTTACCTTCCCCTCTTCCCTGAATGGGGCAATGTTTATCCCTGATGCTTGTCCTACCAATGTTGATGAAGTATGCTTGTAATTACCAGTCCAGGTGATCATCAGGGGTATGTAGGAAGGGCAGATGGGGGTAGGAGTGAGCAGAACCACCTGAGGTTTCCTTAGCATACTCAAACTATCTTCTTGAGTTTTGGCCCTTGGGGTTGATGCACTGATGGTGAACTGTTTTGTGCATCCCCTAAGACAGGAGTGGGTAACATTCATCTGTGCAAATAAACTGGGCTGGTTTACAAGCATATGCCTTAGATTTAAAGTGAGCAGCATGCCTCAGAAGACAACTACTTTTGGGTGTATCTTTTTCTTTCTTTTGAAGAAGGGAGTCCTTGGAGTGCAAGCGAACCCAGCATAGAACCCGAAGTCCTGAGCAGCACTGGTACTGAAGAGAATTACCATCGCAATATGTCATGGTTACATGTAAGTAGTAGGCCTGTTTATGATTGTCGGATACATCCAATTTTCGGAATTTTTTTTGTACTTCCGATAAATGAAGCGACACAAACAGGAAGTGGATTCCCCATTATGAAGTCTCCCGTCGCCATACTCGGTTAGGGCTCGGATGTCATTTCTCTGCTTTGGACATGGCTTTCCTTCCTGCCTTGGAGGGAAGGAAAGCCTTGTCCAAACTGGGAGTTTAACTCGCTTTGGACACGCCTTTCCTTCCCTCCAAGGCAGGAGGGAAAACCATGTCCACAGCAGGAGATCAAAGTGGGTGATGGAAAGATAAGTGGATTGAAAAAAGGAAAATGATCTATATAATATATAATCCTGTATGTAAGGATGATCTAAAGTATATTATATAAGAATGTATAAATCACCCAAGATATCTGAATCATTCAAAATTGTCTGTGTTATTATATATGTGTTGCTGCTATAGCTCTGCTGTTTGCATGTTTTAATTGGGGGTTTTAAATCTGTTTTATTGCATTTTATGTGTTTTTATGTATTTTAATCCTGTGAACCGCTCTGGGCCCCAGAGAGAGCGGTATATTAAATTGAATAAATAAATAAATAAATAAATAAATAAATAAATACATGTCCATCTAATGAGGCACCAGATGCATGTAAAAACATACCACAATACATTAAGGATCAGAAGTCATCACGATTCTACAAACAGGGAGAACCTAACAACTCTCTTCTACCTGCGGTAAGTAGTCAACAACATAATTATACATACAAATATGAGGTAATACAGCACTGGAGCCAAAAGGCTGGGGGTGGTACAATAGTCCACAGTTCAAACCTGAGCTGTGGACTATTGTTAAACTCCCGCTGTGGACAAGGTTTTCCTTCCCTCCAAGGCAGGAAGGAAAGGGGTGTCCATAGCGGGATAAACTCTATAGGTCATTTTCCTTTTTAAATCCACTTCTCTTTCCATCACCCATTTTGATCGTTTTGGGCACCTGCTTCTGTATTACTGTGACAGTTTGAGGTCCTATTGGTTTTTAACATTAACGAAGCCTTCCGAATTTCAGAAATACATTCGAATCAATTTCGAAAAAACCTCTAAAAACTTCGGAAGTCTATCAGATACGAAGCGCCAGCGCCCCCTACATCCGAATCAATTTTTGAAGCCGTTTTTTCCGTGATAAAACAGGTCTAGTAAGTAGAGTTCATTAGTGAGGTCCTGGAATTGCACACAAAATCACAATTTGCCTCCAAGGCTTGTACTTCACCATCATATCTCTAAGTTTATACTTTTATTACATATTGTAAAAAGGATAGATCCTTTTGTTTTATAGACAGCTGTAAAATGTAGCTCTGCTACCTACACTTTGTATAGCAATCTGGCCTCACAACCTCTTAGGATGCTTGCCATAGATGCAGACGAAACATCAGGAGAGAATGCTTCTAGAACATGGCCGTATAGCTCGAAAAACCTACAACAATCCAATCTGATCCTAATTTATGTCTGTTTTCGGATATACATGTTGAATATTTCCTTGCAGTTTTCTCAACACAAAACTAACTCTACAGCTCTGAAAATTCTGGTATGTTTTATGTTTCCAGGTGATGATCCTTCTCTGCAATCAGCAGAGCTTTATCTGCAACCACATTGATTACTGCCACCCTCACTGTTATCTCCATCACAGCCGTTCTTGTGCTCGTCTTGTTCGAGCCATCAAACTCCTATATGGAGACACTGTGGATTCACTCAGAGAAAACAATATACCTAATGGTGTACCTAGGGGCAAAAAGCAGAAAGAGGTAAGAAAGTTAATAAAACAAAACAATATCAAAGCAGGGAAATTATTTTAAAAGGTTTGGTTCATTCACTTATCGAAGGTGTAATGAATCGGCGAGTGGGGAATTGCCAGCACTTTCTCTGCCAGCAGTAGATTATCCTCTTCTGCCACCCAGAGACTATGTAGTCCTCAGTGTTTTTGATTGATCCCTAGCTCCTCCATACAGTTATTTTGCCTTGCCTCTGGTTGTGCACTGTATTTAGGCTCTGTTAGTCCATGTTAGCCCAACAGTGACCACACGATCAACCCACAAAATTTTGTGAACTTTAGTAAACCAAAGTGGATGTTTTATGTTCAGGTTTGTCACTATATAATTTTTGAAAGATTACGTTTTATTTAATTTATTGATGCTAGGCTCTACGTTGTTTTGAAATGTGGGTTATTCTGGATTACTATGTCGGTACTTGTTTGTTTTACTGAGACATTGAATGTTTGCCTTTTTGTATGTTGGAATCTGCTCTGAGTCCTCCTGGGGACATAGAGCAGAACGTAAATAAAGTTTTATTATGTTATTATTGCTTCCACCCCAAACAGAACTTATTAAAAGGCCCTCTGTTTTTTGGGTAGTCCACTTTATAGTTTCTACTGTCTAATTTTCCTTCTCTCTCCTTCTCTCCAGTCAATACTTTAAAAAAACACTTTAGTACTCTATCTCCTTCCCATTCAGTTCAGTTTTTCACTCCAGTATCTAGATAACATCTCTACTGCCTTTCCTCTCTTCAGCCAGTCAGGTTGGGTTCAGAGCAAGAAGAAGACCTGGTGGAGAGATCCCCAAGTCAGAGCAAAAGGCAGAAATTCAAACATCTGACCCAGAATATTCCTTGTAACCCGGCAGCCTGCATTCTCCACCCTCCATCTCTTTAAATTGAGAATCTGAGAGTTCTTGACACTTGTCAGCGAATCTGGATTTGCTGGTCACCTGAGTGCCAAATTCATAAAAAATGGTTGAAAATAAGACAGGCAGAGTTAATGTCATCAGCATTCTTAAGTATTGGAAATTCAAGACAGTTACATGAGATAAGGAGCAGTCTCTTAGGCTATATTTTCTACGAAAACGTATCTTGGCTTTTCTTCACGAACAAAGATTCAGGAAGGAGTCATCTCACACTTTCTACAAGTGCGTTGATAATTCGAAGGTTGGATGTGTCCTTCGAGCCTGTGCAATGGACTTTTCTGGTGGAGCGCAACATGCACAGAACTGGCCTCACCCTTTAAACCAGGGGTGGGCAATTACTGGCCCTCCAGGTGTTTTGGACTTCAACTCCCAGAAATCCTAACAGCTGGTAAACTGGCTAGGATTTCTGGGAATTGAAGTCCAAAACACCTGGAGGGCCGGTAATAGCCCACCCCTGCTTTAAACCAAAGGTTTATCTACCAGGGCCTAGCAAGCTTGGATGGTGGCAGTGAGATCCTCAGGTTGTAGGTTTGGTTTGAGTTTCCTTCTCTTAGATGGTTGACCTTACAGGGTTAGACGAGCACCATCTGCCTGGGTTTGAAATTAGAGTTTTCCTTCTCTTAGGATGGTTGCCAAAAGGCTAGAGAGCCCATTGACGCTCTTTGTCAGACCCTTCGGTTGTGACCTGTCTGGCATGGGAGGCCCTACCGGTGGCTATTATGCCACCATCAGCATAGCTCACAACTTCATTAGGGTATGCAAGCCTCTCGCCCACGACAAGGGAGCGCCAACGGAGAGGATGCGAACATATACTTTCTCCTGAAAGAGAAACACACATATACAGTATATCAATGTCTGGTTGCTGATCTTGCATCACATTATAACACATTAAATGTAAGGCACTGTAAAATGGTTACATCATATGGCCATTAAGAATTTAGACTTTATAGGTCCTTTTTCTTTCAAAAGGCTTTCTGGTAGTTAAGACATGTAGGAACACTACCATCTTAAGCAGTATAACTCCGCCATTTTTAATAATGTCCATCATCATCATCACCTCCATTACCATCATATCCTTTCATATACAATATTGTAACAGCTTAGAGATTGAAAGAACTAAGTTGTTAGAATAAGCTTTTGTAGACCAAGTCTACTTCCTCAGATCTTCTTCCATATCTTATATAATTATATATTAATGCATTATACAAACATTTTATACAGGTTTTCATGTGTACAAAATCCTGTGCCTTCTACGATATCGGTAACCATCATAAATGGTTTTACCCCCCTGTTGCAATGGATATCTCTTCTTCCAGGTTACTCAATGAATCTGAGAGAACTAGAAATTCAATAAAAAGACTTCAAGTTAATTCATGAGATATCTGGCCATGTCTGGCCAGTAGAAGAGATTAACTCATTCCTAGATGCCACCTTATTTTAAAAGAATGAATCTTCAAAGCAAAGTCCCAAATGTACCATTTTAGGAATGTTTCCCAAACTTATATGCTGCCCAGATAAATATTTTTGCCCTCCAACCCCCTGAACAAAAGAGACGACACACAAAGTATTGGGTTCAAATTGAGCAACTTTTATTTAAAGTTACCTATTTAAATTTCCTTAAGTCTAACTCAGAAGGTGTCAGGAATCAAGGTGTATTCTAGCCGGGGTATCATGCCCCCTCGGCTAACGATATCAAATTCGGGCGAAACACCTGGATTCCCTGATTATCCAACCAGGGCAACCCCTTTTAGGGAAATGAATGAGAGGTCTGTCCTCGAGATCTTGAGATCAGCCTCTTTCATTCCAGGGCCATTACACTTTGTTAACCCCTCAACTTGAACTTTGAGGTGAATGTTAACTTAATGGCCCTCACCCTGAAGGAGGTGCCTTAGGTGCACACCGACAATGGGCTTTCCTAGCTATTTTCCGCTAAGCCTATTTAATACATACCGCTCCCTTACTAGCCCCTACACCGCAAAGGGGTAGGCAAAAACTCCCTCCACAGTTAAGGTGGCAGGGGAGAAAATTCCTCACCCGATCCTCTTAGTTAAAGAGCGATCAAAAATCTTTACTGCTAAAGGGTGGGAGTGGTGGGTCGACTGTCTCCTCTGAGTGTTGAGCTCCAACTGAGCTCTCAGGAGGCTGGCCTTCCTAAAGGAAGGCCACACGCCCCCTGCCTCCAAGAGGTTCCAAGAACCTCCTCTTTCTCCGTGGGAGGGGGGCAAAATCCTCTCCCTCTGTAGCCTTTGGCTACGAGGGAAATCCTGTTGCCCTCCAACCCCCTGAACAAAAGAGACGACACACAAAGTATTGGGTTCAAATTGAGCAACTTTTATTTAAAGTTACCTATTTAAATTTCCTTAAGTCTAACTCAGAAGGTGTTAGGAATCAAGGTGTATTCTAGCCGGGGTATCATGCCCCTCGGCTAACGATATCAATTCGGGCGAAACACCTGGATTCCCTGATTATCCAACCAGGGCAACCCCTTTTAGGGAAATGAATGAGAGGTCTGTCCTCGAGATCTTGAGATCAGCCTCTTTCATTCCAGGGCCATTACACTTTGTTAACCCCTCAACTTGAACTTTGAGGTGAATGTTAACTTAATGGCCCTCACCCCTGAAGGAGGTGCCTTAGGTGCACACCGACAATGGGCTTTCCCTAGCTATTTTCCGCCACAGATTGGGGACAGGTGTCCACCTAGTCCCCATCGCCCACCGAGACTCCTAACACCCCCTATCCTATGTTAGATGAACGGAACGTTGCCCAATTCCGATATTACGATCCAACCACTCAGCAACAAAGCATTGTCGCGAGCCCTTGATAAAGGAGGTAGCGTGCTACCCCTCGTACTGTTGAGCGCATGGCCCCATCCTTGATCCCCACTTTATGAGGACTCTCACATCTCCACACGCCGACCACCAACAAGATGGCATATTGGCGGACCGGACGATGTGATGTAGGGCCATGGCAGCCAAACAGTACGAATTTGCTCGGGCCTGTAAGACGCTTTGCCGGTGTGCAAGCCAAAGCCGTTCCCCCTAGATGTGGATAGAACTCCGCCAGTATCAGCTTAGAGCCTCAAACCAACAGGGGGTAAGGACCGTGAATGCAAGTTTGCTGCAGACCACGTCTACCACTCCATTCCAAAAGGCAATGGAGTCCAGGCCCAAATGTTGGCCATAATGAAATGTAGGACCCCTCCACGGCTGGTCGCTACCATCAGACAGGCCTGATTCACCCACATGGCCCTTTTAAGCCATCCTCACACTTTCCCTTCGACTGGGCTGTGGGTCGATGGCCGACTCACGGATTGTGACCTCGGGCCTGCCTGCCAATTTCTGAAACTGGGTAGCCCCAATAGGGGCCAGAGTCAACACTGGCAATCGGGACTCCCTTGAGCTCCCTTTCTGCCAAGTGGCCATTACTGTAAAACAGCGAAGGTGGTTACCTGAGTGTCAGCCACATGGGACTGACCCCCAATAGCTAGTACTAACTGTATGAGCATCCATTGTATGTATTGGACACATCTGCCAACGACTGAAATAAATTTTTACAAACTTCCAGCCTATTATAAGGCTGAAATGGAATGTTCAAAATAATATTCCTCTTACATTTTAAAGAAAACTCGCTTTCGAACTCCACAGCCATTTCTAAGGCTGAGAGGGTGTAACTCTAACGCCTAATCTTCTTCTGTTTAAAAGAAAAGGCGCTTTCAAACCCCCCAGCCGTTTATAAATCTGTGGGGGTGTAGCTCAAACTGCTAACCTTCTTCTAGAAAAAACCGCGCTTTTCAAACTCTCCAGCCCAGTAATGCTGAAAGGGTGTAACTCAAATGATTAAACTTCTTTAACTTTAAGGGAAACACGGTTTTCAAACTCTCCAGTCTTATGTAAGGCTGAGATGGTGTCACTTAAAAACAAATCTTTTATGTTGTAAAGAAAACGTGCTTCTCCAACTCTCCAGCCATTCATACGGCTGAGAGGATGTAACTCACTGACTAAACTTATAATGTAAAGAAAGGTGCATTCAAACCCTCCAGCCATTTATAAGGCTGAGTGGATGCAACCCAACAGCCAACCTTCATCTGTTTTTCACGAAAAACGCGCCATTTGAACTCTCCTGCCGGGAAAGGCTGAGAGGGTGTACTCAAACGACTAATCTTCTTCTGTTTCACAGAAGACCGCACTTGCAAACTCTCCAGCCCTTGTTGAGGCTGAGATGTTATGCTCAAACGACTAATCCCTTGTTGTTGTTGTTGTTTTTTAAAGGAATGCGCTTCTCAAATTCTCCCGCCATTTAAAGGCTGAGAAGGTGTGACTCCGATGATTAATCATTGTCTGTCTTTAAGAAACCCCCCCTTTTTATATATATATTTATTATTTTATTGTTATTTATTTATTTATATATAACCTCCCCCGCCATCTTTTAGGGCTAAGGGGGGTATGACCCTAACAATTAATCTTTTATGTTTTAAGGGGAAAAAAGGGGGGGCTCTTTTAAACTCCTGCAGCTGTTTTTAGGCTGAGAGGGTGTAGCTCAAACTACACCTTATATTCGCCTTATATTTTTAAAGAAAACGCGTTTTATAAATTCCCTAGCTGTTATGAGGCTGAGAAGGTGAAACTCAACTAACTAATCTTCTTATATTTTAACAAAATGCGCTTTTCTAACTCTCCAGCCCTTTATACGGCTGAGAGGGTGTGACCTAACAACTAATCTTGTTATGTTTAAAGAAAAAACGGGCTTCCCAAACTCCTGAGCCTTTTAGAAGGCTGAGAGGGTGTAAATCAACAACTAATCGTCTTATAATTTTAGAAAGCGCTTCTCAAACTCCCAAGCCCATTATAGGCTGAGAGGGTGTACCTCAAATGACTAATCTTGTAAGCCTTACAGAAAAACACGCTTTTACGCTCCCCAGCCCTTTACAATATTGAAAGGGTGTGACTCAAACAACTAATCTTCTTCTGTTTTAAAAGAGAATGCGCTTTTCAAACTCCCAAGGCCTGTATAAAGCTGAGGGAATGAACTCAAACAACCAATCTTCTTATGTTTCAATGAAAACGCACTTTATAAAACTCCCCAACCTTTAATAAGGCCAAGAGGGTGAAACTGATATGACTAATCTTCCTGCATTTTAAGAAAAGCCCCTTTCGAAACCTTCAGCCGTTTCTAAGGCTGAGAGGATGCGACTCAAATGACCATTATTCTTTTTGTCTTTTAAGGAAAAAACTGCTTTCAAACTCTCTAGGCATTTATAATGCTGACCGGGTGTCACTTTCATAACCAATCTTTTTGGTTTAAAAGAAAAAGCGCTTTCGAACCCGGCAGCCGTTCATAAGGCTGAGAGGGTGTGACTTCAATAACTGGTCCTTTTTGCATAAAAGGAAACACGCTTTTATATCCTCCCGCCGTTTATAAGGTCGAGAAAGTGTGCCCACGTAGGCCTGGTGGTAAGGTCTTCTTAAGAAAAGGTTAAGCGTTTAACTCTCCCGCCATAAATAAGGGCTGAGAGAGCCTGTCTCCCTTGGAGACAACTGTATTTTAACTCCGTTAAATTAAGAAATACGTTGGTTGAAACTAATAACACAATAGCCAATGCAGCCAAGCATAGGTCCGCAGTAAGCTATACCAAAATCATGAGCTCTCTTTTATGTCAAATTGAAAATGACCCAGGTAAATGACCAATACCTTGGTTAAAATTGTTAACTCACTAGTAAGGTTGACAACATAGGTCAACATTAAGCCATACCAAGGGTCAAGAGCTCGTACATAAAGTTGAAATTCGAAATTCAAGTTACACTTCAAAAAGACCCAGGTAAAAGGACAAATATATTGCTTAAAATCGATAACCCAATTACCAATGCTACCAGACCCGTGTAGGTCAATGGTAATCTACACCAATGGTCAGGGGCTCCCTCAAATTAATGGTAAAGGAACAATTACATGGTTTAAAATCAGTAACTATATTGCTAACGTTAACTAACGATAGATAGTGAGCCGTACCAGTGGTCAGAAGCTCACTCCCTCAAGTTTGAAATTTAAAATACCCCAGGTGAAACAGTACTCAAATACTAGTGTCAACGGACATAGGCCAACCGTAGGTTATGCCAAGGGTCGGGAGCTCACTCAAGTTGAAACTTAAAATTAACCCAGGGAAATTAAATACATCACTTGAAATTGTAACTCAATTGCCAATGTTGACAATATAAGTCAACAGTAAGCCATACCAAGGGTCAGGAGCTCCCTTGCCCAGTTGGAATTTAAAATGACCTAGGTGAAAAAGTAACTCAATTGCTAGTGTTGACGGGCATAGGTCAACAAAGCTATACCAAGGGTCGGGATCTTACTCACGTTGAAATTTAAACATGACCCGGTGAAAGAATAAATATATTGCTTGCAATTCTAACTCAAGTGCTACTGTTGACCAGATAGGTAAACGGTAAGCCATGCCAAGGGTCGGGAGGTCACTTCCTCAAATTGAAATTTAAAATGACCCAGGTGAAAAGTAACTCGATTGCTAGTGTTGATGGGCATAGGTCAACAAAGCTATAGCAAAGGTCGGGATTTCACTCAAATTAATTAACTTTTTTAAAAAAATTATTATGATTGTTATCCATTTATCTGTTTTTATTTTCATTTTATTTTTATAGAAGACCCGATAAAAGAATAAATACATTGCTTGAAATTATAACTCAATTGCTAATGTTGACAAAATTAGGTCAACAGCAAGCCATATCAAGGGGTTGTGAGCTTACTCACGTCTAACCTTGCAAATAACTCCGGCGAAATAATAACCACACTGCTTGAAATTAGCAATTTAATTGCTAATGTTGTCGGCCAAGGGTCAACAGTATGCCATATCAAGGATCGGAAGCTCACTCTTCCAATCAAATTAAAATGACCCAGGTGAAATGAAAAATGCATTGCTTGCAGCCAGTCACCCGATTGCTAACGTTGCCAGACATAGGCCAACAGTAAGCTATACCAAGGGTCAGGAGCTTATCAAAATGAAAATTAAAAGGACCCGGGTAGACTGATAAATGTATTGCTTAACTTAATAACAAAATTGTTAATTCTGTCAGTCATAAGTCAACCGTAAGCCCGCACCCAAGGCCGGGAGCTCACTCTTCAAGTTAAAATTAAAAATGACCCAGGTGAAATGATAAATATACTGCTTAAAGTTAGCAACTCAATTGCTAATGCCAACCATGGGTCGATCGTGCGCTGTACCCAGGGTCAGGAGCTCCCCCCTCAAGTTAAATTTAAAATAACCCGGGTGAAATGATAAATGCATATGCTTGAATCAAAATCTCCATTGCTAATGTTGTCAAACATAGGACAACCATTAAGCCTTTTTGTTTATTTATTTATTTTATTATTTATTTTATTTTATTTTATTTTTCCATTCTTATTTTAATCATTATTACTGTTATTTACAAACCAAGCCAACGAATAAAATTGCCAGGCAGTGCCTAGCCTTGGGTAAATTTAGCCTCCCCCTAAGTAGCACCTTAAATTTCTTGCTTGACAAATGCAACTGTCTTTTGGGTTGCAAAGGTCGACAACAAGCTACACAATAGGTTGAGAGGCCACTTCGACTTGGGCAGGCCTCGAACTCATGACCTTCTGGTCAGTAGAAATCTAATGCAAAAAGGGGGGGCCTTTAAAGGAGTCTACCTAAATCTTTGTCTGCTGAGAGCATCGAATAGAAACAAGATATTTACATTCACAATGCACATATACAGGCAAACATTCAATGCCATAAGCATACAACATAGATAAACAGACAACGAGCTACACAATTGGTTGAGAGCTCACCCCAACCCGGGCAGGCCTCGAACTCATGACCTTCTGGTCAGTAGAGATCTTATGCAGCTGATTCCCAGCTAGCTGTGCCACGTTCCTGGTGCACAAATATCCCCTCAATTGAGCTTGTAAATGAAGGGGGGGAAGAGAGCAGCAGCCATGTGGCCAAAATGGCGCCTCCCTAAGCTAGGGTCCCACATTGCCCGGGAAGATTAAAAGGGGGAGGGGCCGGGCCCAGGAGCTGCCCGGCCAGCAGGCCCCAGTCATGAGGCGGCTTGCCCCACCCGCGAGCGGCAGCCCCAGACGGCGAGGAGCGGGAAGGGTACCAGCCCCGACCGCGCCACCTCACCTCCCAACAGGGGCGACAAGCCCCAAAACCCCGTCGCCCGCCAGGGACTCGCGGCGAGCCCCCAGGAGCCCAGCCCAGTCTCCTCAGGGCCGGCGGCGCTGGGCCTCCTACAACCCGCATTAAAGGTGAGCGGGAAAAGGTCGAGGCCCAGCCACCCAGGCCCAAAAAGGCTGCCCTCCCCGCCCGACCAGGCCACGCAGGAAGCAAGAGTCCGGCGCCGGGGCGGGCGGGCAGGACTGGCCCCCCCCCCCTCGCGCCACTCCGGGCCCGGGACCCGCAGCACCGGGCCCAGACCTCGCAAAAGTGGGGACCCGGGCCCAGGCGAAGGGCTAGCCCAACAAACGGGGGAAGGGATCAGGCCCCTCCCCCACGGAGCTTACCTGACGGAGGAGACCTGCGACTGTCTCCTCCGAGTGTTGAGCTCCAACTGAGCTCCCAGGAGGCTGGCCTTCCTAAAGGAAGGCCACGCCCCTGCCTCAAGAGGTTCCAAGAACCTCCTCTTTCTCCGTGGGAGGGGGCAAAATCCTCTCCCTCTGTAGCCTTTGGCTACGAGGGAAATCCTGATTTATGAGTTTAGTGTGGGATAGATGGGGATGTTTTAGTGTATTCTGATTCACATCGTTTTCTGGTCACATTCTGAGAGTTCAAGTAAAGCTCTATAATTTACCATTAATTTTTCACAGTATTAGTCACACAATGATTTTTTTTCCTACCAAGTAAGCTGACCTCTGAAAATAAATTTAATTATCTTCCAGTGTTCAGACAAATCATGCTTGAGAACACCTTCTCTTAAGAAAAGAGTGATGGATACCAACCTTGAAGGAAAGAAGGACTCTGGGATGTTAAAATATATCAGGCATCAGGTAATGAAAATTTATGGTACACAAACAATGTACTAGCAGATTTAATCATTTTAATCTTTGTCTTCTACTGGAAAATATCATTAAGATGATGGGTTATACATTTTGGCTACTTCAGGTTAAAGGTTCCATATTTTTTGTTGTGCAAAAATGTGTGATGTTTCATTTAAATATAACCACTATGACATCAAAGTGCCTTGACATATCCAAGTATCTTATATTGACTTGCCTTGTATTGCCTAACTCAGGGGTCAGGAACCTTTCTGACTCAGAGCCATAAAAGCAAAATATTTGGAAATTTATTTCAGTGAGAGCCATATACTGTAATATATAATAGAGTTTAAGACTGAATTCAACTAAATGTGAGTATATACATACATACTATGAGAAAAGGATTCCCCCGGCAGAATGACGGGACACTTCAGACCTGGCTCTGCAAAAGGCATGCTCAGGACTCTGGGAAGGAAGAGAAGGAAGAGAAGACGGAAGGAAGGGAGAAAGAAAGAAAGAAAGAAAGAGGAAATAAAGGAGGGAGGGGGAGAGGAAGAAAGAAAAGAAGAACAAACTGGAAAAGGAAGAAAAGAAAAGCAGGAGAGAGAAGGAGGGGAAAAGAAAGAAGGAAATGGGAAGGGAGGAAAGGAAAGGGTGGAGAAAAGAAAGGAAAGGGAGTGAGAAAAAAGTAAAATAATGAAGGGAAAAGAAGAAAAGAAAGAAGGGGAGAGAAGGGGAAGTGAAAAGAAAAGAGGGAGAAGGAAAAGAAGACTTTTGGGGGAATAGAGGAAGGAAGGAAGGAAGGAAGGAAGGAAGGAAGGAAGGAAGGAAGGAAGGAAGGAAGGAAGGAAGGAAGGAAGGAAGGAAGAGGGAGAATGGAGGAAAGAAGGAAGGGGAGAGAGGGAGGGAAAAGTAAGGAGAGCAGGAGAAGGAAAGGGTGAAGGGGGAGAAAGGAAGGAAGACAAAGAGCCAGATGCAATCATGAAAAGACCCCAATTTGGCTCCCGAGCCGTAGGTTCCCTACCCCTAGCCTAACTCATATGTCCATTCCAACCATGTTTTCATCAGTCTTTGATTTTTTTTTAAGAACAGCACAACTTTTGTGTTTATTTTTAAGTTCATGCATCTATGAAAATTTCTTTTGTATATCCATTTTGATGCGAAGGGTAATTGTGTTCTGATCCAAAACGTATAATCTATGGAATGGGAACTAGTCTGGCTCATTTAAAAGAGGTGGACCAAATTCAATTCTCCCTGGCTACGAACTCTCTGTTGGTGGAACTTCGCTGGCAACAGTCTTCCATATGAGAGTAATTTACAATAACAACAAATAGTTCTTCACAGTCTATGGGTCACTTGTATAGTGCCATTTACAAGAAAGTTCTAGAAATGAGTAATCTGTTTTTGAAGATTCATCTCAGCATAGATCCTGCATGCACCATTGTTTCCCAGAAGAAAATTCTTTTGCATGATTCCATATCCAATTGCATACCTTTCCAAAAAATGAAGATTTTGCAACTGTGGAGATAGTGACAGTGTACTTTAAACTCTACGTCTTTCTAAGCACATAGCAAGTCTTTTCAACCAGTTCCTCCATTTTAAAAATGCTTGTAATATACCGCATTGTCTACAATTTGAGCACAAATTTGTAGTATAAGTGATAGCTTTACAGTGAGGTCAGCCAAGTGAGTTGGCCTGATGCTTGTCTACTGGTGAATTAGCATGTCAAAAATGAATGAATCTTTATTGAGAGACCATCAGTCATATCAATATATATTACACCAATAAAACAGAATGAAATAAAATATAGTAGGATAAAATGTAATATAATATAGTCAGATAATCACATGATCAATTCATCCTCATCTGGTAACTAAAATTGGTTTGAGACAGTGTGAAAGCTAATCACTGTCACTTTAGAGTGGATGTGCCCTATCTATCTTCGTAGTTCTATAGTGCTAATCCTACTTCCACTACTG
The DNA here is from genome assembly GCA_030556195.1 of Anolis apletophallus. Lineage (NCBI taxonomy): Eukaryota > Metazoa > Chordata > Lepidosauria > Squamata > Anolidae > Anolis > Anolis apletophallus. The sequence goes on along the minus strand of JARBWK010000002.1, from coordinate 194,778,670 downwards.
ATCTTCGTCGCCCCAGCAGTTGGTGCCAATCGAAGCAATAAATCTCTGCCTCCTCCTTTTGGCCTTCACCAAAAAGGAGGCCACTCTTTTATTATGGTGGGATTCGCATGGGATAGGAGCCAGTTAATCTTATGTTGCTCTGCCCAATGTTCCTTGTTTCCCAAAATCGGGCCTAGAAGTTTAGCCCGGTCTATTGCATATATCGGGCAGTTTAAGAGTATATGACTAATATTTTCTACTTCTGGAGCCTCACAGATACAAATTCTATCGGAGTATGGTATTGAGTGAAATCTGCCGTATCTCTCCATTGTCTCCATCTGCTCAAATCTTGCCCTAGTCATGGCGAGCCTTAAATACTTAGGGAGCTGGTGTGTTAGATATTGTGCCCTCTTAAATACATGTTGTTGTACCGATAACCATTTTAGGGATTTGATGTTTGCTAGCCCGTGTATATCCTCTTGTGCCTGTATATCCACAATGCGCTGTTTAACTAACTCCCTGGTACGAGGTGGGTAACTTCCCTGTGTATTCACCTGTATACCTCGGGTTCTCAGGAAAGTTTCAAGCTGAAGCACCCAGGAAGCGTCCCTAGCTGCCTTGCGCTGTTCTTCTAGACAGATTCTAGGAGTCTATCGTTGTCTAAGTTGGCAATTTTACATAAATAGTTGAACGCTCTTATTTTTGCCAAACCATTAATTTGCTGCAGGCCCAGTTCCACCCTAACAGCCACCGCTGGAGTCCTGTTGCTCAGCCCCAGAAGCTGTCTGCCAAAGTTTATCTGGGCCTGTTCGATGATTGGCATGGTGTCCAAACCCCAAATCTCAGCCCCATAGAGTAATTGAGGGATTATTTTGGCTCCGTAAACTTTGATCGTAGGTAGGAGGGAACCCGGATATTGATGTTTGGTTAGTCTGAGAATCTGGTTAATGCCTAGTTTTGCTTTGGTGGCACTCCTTGATTGTTGGGCCTTCCATGAGCCTTTAGCCGAAAAAGTAATTCCTAGATAGGTGAAGGTATCAACCTGCTCAATGTTTTCCCCATCCAGTGTCCAGGAGTGCCTTTTGGGTCTGTATGCAAACCTGATAACCTTGGTTTTTGCTTTATTGATGCTTAAATCGTTACTGTGTGCATACTGGTTGAATCTTACTAAGGCTCTACGAAGCCCAATCTGGGTAAGGGAGAGAATGACAACATCGTCAGCATATAAAAGAGAATTGATGTGTCTTTGGCCAATCTTAGGCATGTGAAATTGCTGCCCTCTTAGTTTACGTGGAAGATCACTAACAAAAATGTTGAAAAGGGTCGGTGCTAAGATGCATCCCTGCCTCACTCCTCCCTGAGTGTCAACTTTGTTGGTGAGTGCCCCAGAAGGCATTCGGAGTTGGAGTGCGTTTCCTGTATGCAGCATTTCCAAGAGCTTCAGAAGTCTAGCATCTGCCCCAAGCAGCTTCAGTTTCTTCCATAGAAGGGTTCTGTTGACATTGTCAAAAGCTGCGGAAAAATCTACAAATGCGGCATATAGAACTCCCCCCTTCCTAATCTGTGTGCTACTAATATGGTTTAGTATGAAGCAATTGTCAATGGCTGACCAGCCCTCTTTATACCCCGCCTGTTCTTCTGGGAGAATATTCTCTGCCAACAGCCAGGCTTTTAATTTCTCCAGGAGAATTTTAGAGAAGATTTTAGCTGTTACGTCTAATAGATTAATGAGTCTATAGTTCTTAGGGTCAGATTTATCTCCTTTCTTGTATATTGGTACTACTATCGCTTGCTTCCACCCCAGTGGTATACTTAGGGTATTGACTATATGTGTAAATAAACCCGCCAACAGGGTTGACCACCAATCAGAGTTGTTCTTAAACAGCTCTCCCAGGAGTGAGTCCTCTCCTGGTACTTTGTTATTCTTGAGCTGATTAATTATTGCTTTTACTTCTCCCTGGTTATGGGTGGCCACTCAGGAAGCTGTTCGAACTGACCAGATTCCCGAATCTGACAGGACATCATTTGTGGTGCTAGTAAACTGAAGCTTGAGATATAGCTCCCATTCCTGTGCGGAAATATGATTGATCTTTATTAATTTCCTCTCACTGAGGTATCCATTTACTGCCCTCCAAAATAGTGCGGGGGAGGAGCTCTTGGCCGATTCTAATCCACTCCACAGGGCCACAGCATTCTCCTGCTTTTTATTTTAATCAGCTGTTTATACTTCCTTCTAAGACCTATCATTGAGGCCTGTGACTCTATTGTGGGGGTGAGCTTATCTTTCCTTACTTGTTTCTTTAACTGCTTCCTCATTAGGTAGCATTCCCTATCAAACCATGGTTTATTATCTCTCAATGTCCGTTTTTTGGCCCAGGTTCAGGGACAGTCAGATGCTTTTTAAGCATTGAGCAGATGTTGCTATACGCTGAATCTACCATCTGCCAGGGAACTACTGTGGATGTCACTATGTTTGCCCATTCCTTAAGTTCCCTAGAATGCAATTCTTTGGAAATTGCAATAGTGTCAACTTTATGCCATTTCAGTCGTAAATTTGATGAGGCTTCGATTCGTTTTACGGACCATTGCTCTAGATTGGATGGCGTTCTAAGATCCGTATTCCCTGTCAGAGTGACACTGAGGGGCTGATGGTCACTGACCAGCGTAGTATGAGTATGAAAGTCTGAGAATAGATGGTCAGCCTGCACTGACACACAAATGTAATCCACCACACTGCTGGATTTGGGACCATGAAAGGTGAAGGGGTACACAAACCCTGGCTCCCTCCCTCCCAAGATTTTCATCCCACAGTTCTTTACCAGAGATAGAAGTTTTATACCAGCCTGGTTTGATGTATGATCCCTAGATAGTCCCTTAAACAGCAGATGGGAAGTATCTTGCCCTAAGCCTATCTTCTGGGCAGTTTCTTGGGGATTATGACCTAGGCGTGCATTGAAGTCTCCTAACAGAATAAGAAGCGCTTGAGGATACAGAGGGGTTAATTCCAATATTAAAGACTCCAACTGCACCCATACTTCAGGATGGTAAAATGGGGAGGTTATTGGTGGGATGTATATATTAATTAAGATGTAGGAAGAGTCCTGAGTATGACATAAAATTGGAAGAAAGTGGGGATTCTCCGACATAATGATATCACACTGCCAGTTGAATTCTGTCTTTATATAAGTGGCCAGACCACCAGCAGCCCTACCTCTAGATCTGACCCTGTGCGCCTCCAAATACCAGCTGGAGTACCCCGGTAAGTTTATGGGTGCATGTGGTCCCACCCACCAAGTCTCCTGTAACGCTACAATACCATAGTTGCACAGAAAATCAGACGTCGAGTCTTGGATCATGGAGTTCCCCCCGGCAATGTTCCAGGAGAGGATATTGATATGAGATTTTGTTGAACTCTCTCCTGTAGTGAGTGCTGTTGCAAGGGACGGAGAAGGGCGCTGCCCGAATTAGCATGTCAGAATCTTTCTCTCTATGATAAGCTTATTATTTCACATTCTTGCCTATATTTAGCCAATCGTGCCTTTGTCAAACTATCTGTTGTTAATTTGTGTTCATTTTGCTTAACTGATATAACAAAAAAAATTAATCTAATTAATTAATACATTAGGTTTGATTATAATTATGATTAATTAATCTGATGTACATATATAATCAGATTTGATGAAAGTGTTTCATGATGTCTGATTTCTTGTTCAAACATTTGATTTTTAATTATAATAAAAATATTATATATATATATATATTATACTATTATTCATAAAGCTCAGTAATCTATTCTTTCTTCATCACATTAAATATGTTTAATGTTTTAAAATAGTAAAAGACAAAGCGGTACAAAAACATGGGATAGTTACAAGTGGAAGATGACTTTACTTGGATGTCCTTTAAAATTCTGTGACTGAGGCAGGAGAGTTGAGGAATAAAAGCTTCATTTGGGAGTTTTTCCCAGGTAGAAGTTTGGGGGGTTTTTTGGGGGAAGTGATGCAGCGGTTTAAAGTGCTAAGCTGCAGAACTTGCTGACCAAAAGGTTGGTGGTTTGAATCCATGGAGCGGGTTGAGCTCTCGTTGTTAGCCTAGCTTCTGCCAACCTAGCAGTTTCAAAACATGCAAATGAGAGTAGATCAATAGGTACCGCTCTGGCAGGAAGGTAACGGCGCTCTATGCAATCGTTTCTACTGACAATGCCAGCTCTTCGGCTTAGAAATGAAGATGAGCACTATCCCGCAGAGTCGGACATGACTAGACTTAATGTCAAGGGGAAACCTTTACCTTTACCTTAGAACAGGGCTGCCCAGGAAGTCGATCGCGATCGACCAGTCAATCCTGGGACCGAAGGAGGTTGATCCCAGCCAAATGGGACGTTTCTCAGAGGGGGGAGGAGCCAGGCTGCGCCAAGCCCCTCCCCCAGCTTTGGCACTTCTAGCAGCTTCTCCAGGCTTGAGGAAGGCAGTGCCAAAACAGCCTTGTGCTAGCTATGTCACCACTGGCTTGGCATTGCCATCCTCAAAAAGATGCAGAGTTGGGTGTTCTTTGTATAAGTCACAAAAGCAAAAGGAGGGGTTCTTGCAGTCAAATACAATGGTTTAATAAAATTTATAGTTTCATCATATTAAGGTAATCCAAATATTCACAAGTAAAGTGGAACGTAGGTGAATATACTTTGTTGTTGGTAATAAATCAAAAGCTTTCCGACCAAATGTCCCCAAAATTCAAAACTTCAATGGATAGAATCAATCAGGGGTAAACATATAGTCCGGGACAGGCGGAAAGGAAGCGGGTCGACGGTCAGAAAAAGGCCTTGCCGTTTCGCCTAAATAGGCTTCGTCCGGACCCCAAACAAACAATATAATATCCACAGTAAACAAAACTTCCACTGGTCTGGGGGTTCAATATTAAATCTTGATTACAATCATCCTGAAAGAGGTGGACGCAGCCACCGGCCTATCCAAACACCGGTCGTCCGGGCGTTTGGATATGCCGGTGGCTGCGCCCACCTCTTTCAGGATGATTGTAATCACTCCCCTCTCTTCCACTCTACCAGCAGGTTATCCGGGCTTGAGGATGGCAATGCCAAGCCAGTGGTGGCATAGCTAGCACAAGGCTGGCTTGGCATTGCCATCCTCAAGCGTGGAGAAGCTGCTGAGAGCTCCAAAGCCAGAGGGGCGGGGCTTGGCGCGGCCTGGCTCCGCCCCCCTGGCTTCTGCTCTACCAGCAGCTTCTCCAGGCTTGAGGATGGCAGTGCCAAGCCAGCCTTGTGCTAGCTATGCCACCACTGGCTTGGCATTGCCATCCTCACGCCTGGAGAAGCTGCTGGGAGCTCCAAAGCCAGAGGGGAGGGGGCGGGGCTTGGCACAGCCTGGCTCCACCCCCCTGGCTTCTGCTCTACCAGCAGCTTCTCCAGGCTTGAGGATGGCAATGCTAGCACAAGGCTGACTTGGCATTGCCATCCTCAAGCCTGGAGAAGCTGCTGGTAGAGCTGAAGCCAGAGGGGGCGGAGCCAGGCAGCGCCATACCTCGCCCCCGTCCCTCCCCTCTCCAGCTTTGAGGAGGTAGGTAGATCTTTCTGACTTGGTTTTATTATAAGTAGCTCGCGTGCTGAAAAAGTGCCTTAGAAGGTTGTCACTGCCTTTCACTGTGCCACAAAATTCAGAATATGGTCCCTTCATAGCAGAAGGGGTTAGCCCTCTATCAGCTACACTTGGAAATATTCACTCTGATGCTGTGTAATATAGGCAACCATCTTTTCATTGAATATTCTCAAACCTTTATCTCTCTTAGTTTCTTGTAACATTTACTTTAAACACTTAGATAAGTATAATCAAGGCTGATTGGGCCGTTTTGAAGACAAATTATAATTACAATATGTGGAGAAAGGACATTTTGAAATTTGTATGGGCAGGAAAAAGGGCAAGAATAAAATATCGAGTCCTTACTGACTCAAGAGAGAGGGGGGGGCTAACCCCTTCCCAACCTGCAGCTTTATTCTGAGGCAGCGGCCTTGTGTGCGCTGAAAGAATGGACAACTTTAACAAGGAAAAAAATATTACTCCTGGAAGGGTTTGACACGAGAAGAGGCTGGCACTCATACCTGTGGTATGGGAAAGCCAAAATTGAGAAGAATTTCTCAAATCATTATATCAGGGCGGCTCTCTATAAGGTATGGGAGAAATATAAACATAAATTCTATCAAAAAAACACCAATGTAGATCTCCCCGATCAAGGCGCAGCACAAAAAAGAAACCCCCAGTACTAAATGGCACACTTATAAAGAACTACTAGAGAGGAAAGGTTCGGGCTGGTCATTAAAACCGCTAGAAGAATTTAGAAAAATCGACAGGGACCTGTCATGGTTCCATTATACACAAATAAAGGCTTACTTTAATAGTGATTCCAAAAATGACTTTAACACCCAGGCCACAGTATGGGACAAAATAATGCAATCAGACAAGAAACTAATAAGGATAATCTACAGAAAATTGCTGGAATGGGACACAGAACTGGAACAGGTCAAGGACAATATGACAAAGTGGGCACAAGATCTGGGGCACCCAATCATGTTTAATGAATGGGAAGAGAATTGGAAAAAGAAAACCAAATATGCAGGATCCACGGTAATTACGGAGAACTAGTATAAGTTATATTTCCGATAGTACCTTACTCCTAGCAAACTCGCCAGGATCTATAAAGGTCTGAACAACAATTGTTGGAAATGTAAAGGACAGATTGGCTCCTTTATCCACTGCTGGTGGAAATGTAGAGAAATAAATTTTTTTTGGAAAACTATCCACCAACACGTAAGGAAAGTTTTGGATATTGATTTAGAATTGAAACCTGAATATTATTTACTAAACCTTACAGGCCAGCTACTGGAAAGGAAAAAAGACAAGTTATTCTTTTATTTGACAGCAGCAGCCAGGCTGGTGATAGCAAAGAAGTGGAAATCAAAGGAAACATTAATGGAAACGGACTGGATATTGAAAATAAGAGAGTTCATGGATATTGATTATCTAAAGTCAAGATAGCACCCAGGAAAACCCAATTGATTGGCAACCTGTACAGGAATATATAAAGAACTTTATGGGTTAAAAGACAAAAAGAAAAACTAGAAAACCAAGACGGCAGGACTTTTTATTATTAAGGAATGATATATCAAGACTCAAGGAACTCCCCGTGAAATGGATCGGAAGACGATGGAAGATCTTCTTCCTCAACTCCCCCCTCCTTAGCACCACTAATCTTACCTTCTCTATCTTTAACACTCATCTTCTCCCCCCCCCCCTCTGTCCCACCCCCCTTGCCTCTTTCTCTCTTTCCCTAATCTTTCCCTCTGTCCTGATTTCTCATCCTATGTTTTATTGTATTATTCTTGAAAACTCAATTTTAAAAAAGGCTGATTGGGCATGGCTGCAGGTTTAAATGAACTTGCAACTCTTAACTCAGGACGATTTACCGCAGCATAAACATATATGCAGCCAGGTTATGAAAGTCTTCCTTTTAATTAGCAGAATTTGCTTTTTGTGCAGGTGATGAGTTTGTCTCCTGCACCATTATCACTGTTAATCAAAGCAGCTCCCATCCTCACAGAAGAGATGTACGGGGACGTCCAGCCTGCAGCATGGGAACTGTTGCTTAGCATGGATGAGCACATGGCTGGTGCAGCAGGTAAGATGGTGACATTTTAAGGTAAACAAATACGGAGAACCGTATATATGTATAATAATATTACAATCAACTATATTGATCAATTTGCATAGACTAATATATTTCTTTAACGTGCATATTCAAGTATATATCTCGCAAATGCAATACATAATCATATTATCAACCTCAATAATACACAATAATCACAACAATATTCACAGGTGGCCCCCTTCCCTTGTCCTATAGTAAAGTGCCTGTGTAGACGGAGTTTTGCTACATACGGATATTCCTTTCTCCAATGTTCCAATATGGGGTCCGTAATTCCATATCATCCACTGAGCAAACTCCTATAGTGCAAATCGTACTCCTTCGTCTTCTAATCCGGCAAGGAATGAAAAAGCCGGTATAATCCAACCTCCAAATGGAGCGGGATGGAGAAGCCGATATGATACAAACTCTGTCTGGAGGCGCTGTGGGGAAAACAACCCCCTGGGTTCATAAGCCTGTCGGCGTGTAGAACAATGTGTTCGTCTCTGCCACGGGAATTGCCAACGGGAAGCAGTATGGACTACTACTCCTGGCCTGGAAAAAAACCCATTTCGGATTCGCTTCATCAGGGCAGTGGCGATGTTGAAAGTGGCGGTGTCCAAGCAAATTATAATATCACACTGTTATAAAATACAATATCCATAATAAATAAATTATACAGCATCCAAATGGTAAGTACATGTCTCCAAAAAATATATTAGTCTATGCAAACTGATCAATATAGTTTGTTGTACTATTATTATACATACTGTATATACGGTATTTGTTTGCTCAGGTTGAACTTGGGTAACTAATGTTGTTGTAATGACATTTTAAGGTAACCTTCATACATACGGTGTTGGTGAATTGGGCTTGGAGATGGCAAGGAGTACCACAGGAATTTTGCCTAGCTTTGGAGCCAACAGATTTTATATCTGTCAGAAAAAAAGTATTTCGGGGTATTCCGTGTGTCCTACCCAGTGCCACCTTCACGTCCTGTTGTTGCCATCATGCTTTTTAAATAGTTTTTCAGAGATAATAATCCTATGATAGCTGTCTATATCCTACCAAGGATGCATCTACGGTGTAGAATTGATCCAGTTTGACACCACTTTATCTGCCGAGACTTAATGCTATGAATCATAGAAGCTGTAGTCTGGTGAGACATCAGTATTATTTGTTAAAGAAGGATAAGGGCCATGTAAAACTACATATTCCCATTATCCCATAGTATTGAGCAGCTGCATTGAAGTGATGTCAAACTGCATTAATTCTACAGTACAAATGCACCCTAAGTCTGCTCATAATATACTGGTTTCCAAATTACTTAACAGAGCAATGAAAGGCTCTTACTACACTGCCCTGTATCCGAGAATCCGATCCCAGATTATCTGCTTATGCCAGATTATCTGGCAGTGTAGACTCATATAATCCAGTTCAAAGCATATAATCTGGGATCAGATCTTGGGCTATAGAGCAGTATAGATCTCACCAAAGATATACTTCCACCTCATGCTCTCCAGAAGTGCTTTCAAACTATACGATAAAGGTATTTATGTTATGTCTTGTCTTGTCTTATGTTATGAAACATATCTGTTGGTGAAATATTTTCTCCTTGCAGCTGCCATGTTTCTTCTGTGTGCTGTGAAAGTGCCTGAGGCAGTGTCAGATATGCTGATGTCTGAATTTAATCACCCAGAGGCAGTGCAGAGATTGAATGCTATACTCAAGTTCCACACTCTCTGGAGATTTAGGTATCAGGTCTGGCCTCGGATGGAGGAAGGAGCTCAGCAGATCTTTAAGGTAAATTATGGCCCTGTCTGTTGTAATAATAGCACTGGAATATTACCTGTCTACATGGTAGTTCACATAATTACAGAGCTGAAAAAGACGAAATGGGAAATCTAATCCAACCCCCTTTTGCCATGCAGAAACATCCAATCAAAGCATTCCCAGCTTCTGTTTAAAACCTCTAGAGAAGGAGACTCTGGCCTTCCCACGCAACTGTATAAAATCCACATTGAACTGGATTATATGGCAGTGTGGACTCATATAACCCAGTTCAAAGTAGATATTATGGATTATCTGCCTTGATATTCTTGGTTATATGGCTTTGTGGAAGGACCCTTCATCACTCTCCAAGGCAATGTATTCCACTGTTAAACAGCTCTTGTCATTAGGAGGTTCTTCCTAATGTTTAGGTGGAACCTCTTTTCCTTCAGCTTGAACACACTGTCCTAGTCTCAAAGCTGCAGAAAACAAGCAAACTCCCTCCTCAATACAATGTTCATTCATATGTTTAAATAGGACTATTATGCCATTTCTTCACCTTCTTTTTTTCCTGGCTAAACATGACCAGCTCCTGAAGTCACTCCTCATAAGGCTTGGCTTCCAAGTCTTTTATCATTTTGCTTGCCTTTCTCTGGAGATTTGCAGCAGGACCGGTTACAGGGAGAACACAACTCCCTTGTTACAAAAGCTCTAGTGGCTACGAGTCCATTTCAATCACAGTTTGAAGTGCTGGTTATCACCTATCAAACTCTATAAGCCCTTTCCATACTGTCTCAAGAACTGTATCTACTTGTATAAGCCTATCCAAGATTTTCAGGTGAGAACTTTGGGGAAAGACTGGTAAGAACAAGCAAGTCTGGTGAGATCATGGAGGGCAGCCTTGCTGTTAGATGGCCTCATGCTTTTGTATACATTAATTAAAGAGTTTAGGATGGCTCTCTCCTTGTCTTTTGTTTATATTCCAAGAGGCTTTGGAGGATTTTTGGCAGAGTCTTCTAATTGTGTTTTGTTGTGTTTTATTTTTCACTTTAAAAAAAAATATTATTTTAGTGTTAAGACTTTACAACAAAAGTGGGTGAAAACATATAAGGTAATAGAGAGTAGGAAAGGATAGATCAACATATTAAATCAGAGAAGAGAGAAAAAGAAAATAAAAATAAATAAATAAATTGAAAATAATAAAAAATCACCAAAATTAACCCCCATACCTGACTTCCCAGTTATTTTTCACTTTTTATTGCATTTATTTTAAAGGGTTTTATTTCAGCAGATGTTTAAATCAGATGTTAACAATCACTTTTTGATGTGTTTCTTTACATGTGCGCATGTTATCTCTAAACTGCCTTGAGTCTCAATTTTGGGGAAAGATGGCATATAAGAAAATAAGAATTGATTCCCATCAGTCAGATGTCAAGACACACACTCTCCCCTTTAGAAGAAGGCAGTGGCAAACCCCTTTCTGACTGTGCCAATAAAGCACCATGATAGTATCTCAACAAGTCAGAAATTACTTCAAGGAACACAACAAGTGAATAATAATAACGAATCACTCCAAACTAAACAACTGTTATGATAGACGTGTTCTAGCAACCTGAAAACGTCAACAATCATTTTGATCCAGAATAAAATGCAGAGCTTAATCAGATTGCCCCACTTACATAATCACATTTCTATATAAATAAAAATGTAATGTTTGTTTGTGGGATTAACATAACTCAAAAACCACTTGATGAATTGACACCAAATTTGGACACAATACACCATCACTCATAAAACACTGAAAAACACAACAGAAGAGACTTAAAAGCCAAAAAACAAAAATTACATTACAACGCATGCGCAAAACCACATATATATGCAAACACACATATACACAAATTTATATATACACACATATACACACACAAAACACATATTCACAGACTTTTTATCATGTCAGGAGTGAACCAAACAGTATTATTGCATTAAAAAAACAAAGCAAAACAAAAACCAATGCTTGCAAACTTGGAATTCTATTAAATGTCCTTTGACCAGTAGCTGGCCACTTGGAGTGCCTCTGGTGTTGCTATAAGAAGGTCATCCATTGTGCATGTAACAGGGCTCAGGCTGCATTGCAGTAGGTGGTTTGTGGTTTGCTCTTCCTCACATTCACATGTCTTGGACTCCACTTTGTGGCCCCATTTCTTAAGGTTGGCTCTGCATCTCGTGGTGCCAGAGCACAGCCTGTTCAGCACCTTCCAAGTCACCCGGTTTTCTGTGTGCCCAGGAGGGAGTCTCTCATTTGGTATCAGCCATTGATTGAAGTTCTGGGTTTTAGCCTGCCACTTTTGGACTCTCGCTTGCTGAGGTGTTCCAGCTAGTGTCTCTGTTGATTTTAGAAAACTATTTCTTGATTTAAGTTGTTGGCATGCTGGCTTGATATCCAAACAGGGGATGGGCTGGAAATGTCACTGCAGTTCCAGGAATGATATTAGTAGTGGAAAGATCACATGCGCAGTATGGTAGCACTGTCTTTGTAAAACCAGGCCTCCAAGTCAGCAATGCCCACAACACTGAAGAAAACAATAAACGGACTGGGCCAAAGCAACACATGGTAGGAGACGATTAGTCATAGAATATGTTGAATGGAAGCTTCTCAGGTAAAGCTGCTAAACTAGGAAGATCTTCAGTTCTTCAGTGCAAAGAAACAAGTCTTCTGCTCCTACAAACATTTTCCCCTTTTCTCTTTGTCTGTTTTTCTAGATTCCTCCACCTAGCATAAACTTCACCCTGCCATCCCCAGTACTGGGAATGCCCTCTGTCCCCATGTTTGACCCACCATGGGTACCACAGTGTGGTGGAAGTGTTCAGGATCCTATTAATGAGGATCAATCTGTAAGTAAAAGAAAATATCTTTGCTGCATGCAACCTTATTATATGAAAGTGGGATTGATGGTAAATTGAGGCCACCTTGAGTTACACGGGTCACACATTCCACCAGAGCACTCATCATCCTCTTCTGTCTTGCTGCAATATTTTACACAGATTTTAAACTTCTACAAAGCCTGGGTCAACTCCATCATACGTTTTTTTCCAAACTGTTTTCTTACAGAAGTCATTTTCAGCCCGGGCTGTGTCACGCTCTCATCAGCGGGCAGAGCACATTCTGAAGAATCTGCAGCAAGAAGAAGAGAAAAAACGTTTGGGGCGAGAAGCTAGTCTGATCACTGCCATACCCATCACTCAGGAAGCTTGTTACGAGCCCACATGTTCCCCAAACTCGGAACAAGAGGAGGAAGGTATGCTTTGACACATCTGTCAGATGCAGATGATCTCCATAGCTATAGAGATACAATGTATTTAATGTAGAGTACAATGGACCCTCTGGATCCATGGGTTTTGAATCAATTGCTTGAATCAACTCATCACACCCAAAATTATTAAGTGGCAGCAATATGATCTGGGTCCGTGGGCTCTGAATCCATGATTTCAACAGACTATGAATCGTCATGCTCCAAATTATTGAGTGGCGACAACGTGAACAGGGTTGCCAGGAAACATCTGTATTCACAACACTGCCATTTAATATTTTAGAACAGTGGTTCCCAACCTTTTTTTGACCAGGGACCACTTTGACCGGGACCACTCTCCAACATGATTGCCAAAAAGGTTGCAAATCAGGTTTTGGTCAACTTTAGATTCAGTTTGGGGTGCTGATTCAGAAAATTGCATTGGATAGACCACATCAGCTCTAGTTTCTGATAACAAACATGTGCTATGGTCAGCAGCAGGAAAGGACTGGCAGGTGGTGTGAAAGGAGCGGAAAGAAAATAAATAAAATCTATATATATAATAAAGCGGAATGTTTGTATGTATGTGGGTGGGTTTGTATGTATGTGCCGGCGTTCTGATTGGCTGCCACTTTCACAGGCCACAGCGACCAGCGCGGGTGATGGACCTACACCAAACTTGGTACACATAACCCCCCTGACCCTCTTTACGTTCTGGTGCTGTTCGGGGGACATGACCCACGGATTATGGAATTTGTATTACTTTCAAACACTTTGGTTCCCACAGACCACTGAGGCCACCAAAAAGGAGCAATACAGACCACACTTGGCACACACAGCCCCCATGACCCACTCTACATCCTGGTGCAGTTCGGAGGATGGTGGACCATGGATGATAGGACTTGAAGTACCTCTACTCACTTCCCAAGTCCGTTGCGACCCTCATCAAATTACTGATCGAGACCAAACTTGGCACACATAACCCCCATGACTGCCTTCACATCCTGGTTGGGTTCTGGGGAGGACGGACAATGGATGATGGGATTTGTAGTACTTTCACACCCCTCTGTTCCCACAGACTACTGTGGCCCCCAACAAACACAATAAAGACCACACTTGGCACACAGAGCCCCAGTGACCCACTCTACATCCTACCGAAGTTTGGAGGCGTGCAGAACATGGATGATGGGACTTGCAGTACCTTCCCTCACTTTCCAAGACTGCTACAAACCTAATCCAAAGACTGATCAACACCAAACCTGGCACACAGAGCCCTCATGACCCACTCTACATCCTGGTGCAGTTTTGTGTGAGACGGACCACGGGTGATGGGACTTGAAGTACCTTCACTCACTTCCTAAAAACAATGCAATCCTCATCCATTCACCAATACAGACCAAACTTAGCACACAGAGCCCCCATGACCCAATCTACATCCTACTACATTTTGGGGGAGGGTGGACCACAAATGATGGGACTTCTACTACCTTCAGTAATTTTATGATACCACTGCAACTCCCAATAATAATGGATCAAGACCAAACTTGGCACACAGAGCCCCCATGACCCACTCTACATCCTGCTGCACTTCTCAAATCACCTGGACACTGCCGGGTCCCCAAGCTAGTAAATACATAAAGAGGAAGAAGGCTCATGGACCAGATTTTCATCCTCTTGGCCCACTGGTGGTCCGCGGCCCACAGGTTAAGAACCACTGATTTACAATGTGATCATTTGCATTTCTTCATGTTTATGGGAGATCATGAAACTAACCCCCTCATGGATATGGTGCGCCCTCTCTACTCAAGTTTTTAATTACTCTAAACATAATTCCTTTTTGTTATCTGTGAAAATGGATGAGCGCTGTCTAAGAAAAAAGGACTTTTATTCTTCTTCCTTATTTCAATGCTTCCCCTAATTTAAACAGATAATTATTAACAATTCTTTTTGTCTAATGTAATATAGACTGTAATGCTCTTTAAGCAGCATGATCCTAAATTAGGCCACTGGGAGATCAAATTCCCCTTCAGCCATGGAAAATAGCAGGTAGTTATGATCTTATTAGCACTGTAAGATAGCACAAAGGGAAAAGAAAATTGGAAGAGCATAAATGGAAATTTCTGTATCAATCCAAGCAGAAAACTCCCAGTGCTTTTAATTTCAGCCCCTTGGGACATATAAATGAGATGATGATAATGGTGATTTTAAAACCAATGATTAAAACAAAAACATTTTTAATATACAACACAACAAAAATAATGGATAGAATGCATAGCACATTGTTTAGCTGGGATGAGCCTTGTGTACTTAATCTCCATAGATCTGTAGAAAAAGAGAGATTTTCATCTGTCTGCAGGAAAAATAGCAATGTTTGTCCTAGTCTCTGTGGAAGTCTTTGCAGAACCTGGAAGACTTTCCCATGTTTCCAATCCCAAAGTACAAGAGAATACCTTGAGCTACGAAGGGTTTTACATCTTATTCCCTATTTATGTAGTAAGGGGTCATCAGAACTATAATCTAGGTCACTGATTCTCAAAGTGGGCGGTACCACCCCCTGGTGGGCGGTGAGGCAATCCAAGAGGGCGGTGGGAGGCTCAAGGGAATTTGGGGGGCGGTGAACCCCTTTAAGGGGGCGGTGAATGATTGACCATTTAGGAGGGGTCGTGCGGCCCCCTTCTTTGGCTCCGCCCCCTTTGCTTTGACCTGCATATTAGATATTTAGATTAGAATTCGTAAGAGTAGCAAAATTATTTATGATATAGCAACGAAAATATGGTTGGGGGTCACCACAACATGAGGAACCTTATTTAGGGGTCATGGCATTAGAAAGGTTGAGAACCACTGCATTAATACATATATATTTCTGTTTAATTGCTATTAAATTAAAAAAATTATTTATAGGGGGGCGGTGAGTAAATTTTTTTCTGGAAAGGGGGCGGTAGGCCAAAAAAGTTTGGGAACCACTGATCTAGGTCCAAGAGAAATTCTTTTTTTTAAATGAAGTTTTAATTGCATGTTCAGCACTAGATCTTTTCCAGGATTTATAAACTGAAATTCACATCTTCTATTTGTTTTGTCAGTAGAAGAAGTTGTTAACCTGGCATCTCGTCGTCTCTCTGTGAGTCCATCATGCACTTCGAGTACATCTCACAGGAACTACTCTTTTCGGCGTGGCTCAGTTTGGTCAGTGCGTTCAGCAGTCAGTGCTGAAGGTAAGGCATTTAAAGATAGATATTCAGTGTCCTCTTATATATTACATCAATCTTTGCATTTCTTGTATGATTTATTTATGGATAAACTATTTGTCTATCAAAACTTGGTTCCTGGAACAGTTTACATGAGATCAGTAAAAAAAAAAACAGTTTCTATGACTGAGTACACTCTGAAATACACAATAACAACAACAGAGGATCAAGAATAAAGAGGAATAAAGGCAAACCCAACTTCCAGTTCTTAAAGCTGAACAATAGATTTAATAAATCCAGTGAAAATAGTTCAGGAAGAAAAAAAAGATGCAACAGAAAGATGCAAAAAATTATCACTCATCAGGGTGATTAAGGCCAACTCAATCCTGAATCCAGGCCTGAGTAATAGAATGAGTTGTATCTCTATGGTGATATCTCTGTACTCCAAAATGTTACTCAAAGCTAAGTCTCTGGTGCTCTACTGTGGACGCTATTTTGTGATTAGTTTAGATGTTATTCTGAAAGGTACTTTTGATGTTTCATACAACAATTTCACTGGGGTGTATGGTTCCCTGCTTATAAAATAGTACCCACTTTTGTAGGGTCATATTTGCTCATGTGTTTAAAATTGCTCATCCATTGGTTGTTCTAATATAATTAAACTTGGTACATACCATGTGAAGTGCCCAGTCGTGCAGCAGGTTAAACCACTAAGCTGGTGAACTTGCTGACCAAAAAGTTGGTGGTTCGAATCTGGGGAGCAAGGTGAGCTCCCGCTGTTAGCCCCAGTTTTTGTCAACCTAGCAATTTGAAAACATGCAAATTTGAGTAGATCAATAGGTACCGCAACGGCGAGAAGGTAACTGCACTCCATGCAGTCATGCCGGCCCCATGACCTTGGAGATGTCTACGGACAATGCCTGCTGTTCGGCTTAGAAATGGAGATGGACACAACTATACTTAATGTCAAGGGGAAACCTTTACCTTTATCTTTACATACCACATGAAGCAGTGTGTTGTAGTGGCTTGTGTATTAATCCAGGGCTGCTTCATTTACACAATTTCAATTCTTTCCCCTTGAACTTAGATGAGGAACACACAACAGAGCACACACCAAATCATCATGTGCCGCAGCCTCCACAAGCAGTCTTCCCGGCATGCATCTGTGCAGCTGTTCTTCCCATTGTTCACCTGATGGAAGATGGGGAAGTCCGGGAGGATGGTGTTGCAGGTATTGTTTTAGTTTCAAGATTTCTGGAATAATTTGAGAATCCTAAAATATCCAAATCACTTCATTGAGCAAAAGGGAAAAGGGAAAATAGGCATGACATATTTGTAGACCAAAGGCCTGTGGTGCTGGAGGAAATTTGTGAGAGTACCCTGGACCGCAAACCAGTCCATACGCCAGGAAATATGATCAAACCAGTCCATCTACCAGGAAATAATGCCTAGCTGCTCACTGGAGGGAAAGATATTAGAGTACTTTGGCCACATAATGAGAAGACAGGAAAGCTTGGAGAATATAATGATGCTGGAGAAAATGGAAGGAAAAAGAAAGAGGGGCCGACCAAGGGCACAGTGGATGGATGGTATCCTTGAAATGACTGGCTTGACTTTGAATAAATTGGGGGTGACCACAGCCAACAGGGAGCTCTGGCGTGGGCTGGTCCATGAGGTCATGAAGAGTGGGAAGTGACTGAACGAATAAACAACAAAAGACCTCATATGGAGGCAGGGAAATCAGGGAACAGTGAGGGAAACCATGGGGCAGAGTAATGCTGTGTTCCCTTACTATTAGGGGCAATGGTATCCATTCCCACAGCATTTCTCCACTGTCCCCCATTTCCTCTTGCTTTCTCTTCAGCTCCCTCAGCTTTCTCTTCTATGAGAAGTTGGATGTAAACACTACTGGCACAAAGCCCCACTGAGTCCCACCAGAAGTAGCCCTATGCCATATGGTGGGCTCCAAGGGACTCGGTGCCATCACTGTGCCAGAAGCGCAGAGAAGCAAGGAGAAGATGCTTCTCAGCCTCAATGAGATGAGGGCATAACTAAAGCAATAGTCCAATTGCTTGGGAAGTAACTCTTAGATCACACTGGCCAACACACATTCTGGTGCATCAGATGTTAGACCTATTTCTGAGCATATCTGACCTGTTGATTCAAAAAATGGCACCGGTTCCCCCCTATCAGCTCTAGTTTTTGAAATATAGAGCACATGCCATCTACCAGATGCTGCCTGCTTGCCCATAGAAAATCATGATAACCCTATCTAAGAAACTAGAGCTGATGTGGTCTGATCAGTGCAATTTTCTGAATCAGAATTCCAAATAATCCTAGGAACAAGCCTAGAAACCAGGAAAAAATGTTTGGTTGTGTTGTGTTATAATTTATTATTTACTTATTAATTATTATTTGCTTACTTCTCCATTGGTGTCCCCTTGTCATGGGGGAAAGGCTTGTGTACCCTAATGAAGTTGTGAGCTATGCTGGCGGTGGCAAAATAGTCACTGATAGCGTCTCCCATGCCAGACAGGTCACAACCGAAGGGTCTGACAAAGAGCATCAATGGGTAGGATGGGCTCTCTAGCCTTTTGGCAAATATCCTAGGAGAAGGAAAACTCTAATTTCAAACCTGGGCAGATGGTGCTTGTTTAACCCTGTAAGGTCAACCATCTAAGATAAGGAAACTCAAACCAAACCTACGACCTGAGGATCTCGCTGCCACCGTCCAAGCTTCCTAGGCCCCGGCAGATGAACCTTTGGTTTAAAGGGTGAGGCCAGTTCTGTGCATGCTGCGCTCCACCAGAAAAATCCATTGCACAGGCTCGAAGGACACATCCAACCTCCAAGTCATCAATACGCTTGTAGAAAGAGTGGGATGGTCCTTCCTGAATCTTTGTTCGCAAAGAAAAGCCAAGCCAATTATTTACTTATTAATCACAATTTATGCACTGCTTGTTGTGAAGTAATATCAAAGAGCATAAAATATAACGATGTCCACAACAAAAACTAAGAAGCCAGAGAAAACAACTGTGCTTTAAAAAATTGTCTAGTATTCTAGATTACAGTCAGAAGTGCTGCCATCTTTATTACAGTGAAGACAATAAGTGTGTTTAGGACTGTGTCCTTAGTACCGAATCGCTTCTAAACCAGACTTTTTCTCTAGAATAGAACACATCTTTTCTCCCAGTTTTCAATGAGAATTGCAGTGTTTTCTTGTGTGGACTTCCTTTTTTCCAGTCTAATCTGTAGAGAGAACTAGTTTGTCAATGAGTATTAAAAGGACAATATGTTTTTATTGAAAAACTTCCGATTTGCAAGTTTACTTTTCACCAGAAGAGAAAAAAACTAACCAAACTATAATGGAAGGAAAGCAGCATTTAACCTCTTTTTACAGACAATAAAAGCTGATTAAATTATAAATGGTTAAGAGGCAATTCATCACTAAATCCCAGCTGTGTCACCCAGGACAAAATAAAATGGGCTGAACTCACAACGAATGACTAGCATGGAAACAATATTGGTTGAATGTGAATTATTTGTTACTGAAGAATTTTGCTTAGACAAAAGGATAAGCTAGCACTCTACTAATGATGTAGCCTTGAGCACATTCCTACATTTCTTACTGAAGATGGTGGGAGTTACTTCCCCATAGACATGCATAGGTTTTTGTACTGCACACAAGGAACTTTTATTTTAATTCCATTGCAGGCCAACTATGGAAGAGCAATATCTCATCAAGTATGGAACCAATCTACTTTGTAAAGAGTTAGGTGGCTCATTATTTAAAATACAGAATGCTTATCAGGTGTTCTGTGTTCAGAAGACTACGAGGGTGGGTCAATAAGTCAGTGACTTTTGAATGAAACACAGGTTTTTGGATAAAAAATCATATTATTTTTCAACGTAGTCTCCTTTGAGCTCTATACACTTTGACCAAAGTTTCTCCATTTTTTTAATCCCTTCCAAAAATTAAGATTTGTCAAGATCATCAAAATAGATATTTGTTTGTGAGATGATTTCATTGTTGGAGTCAAATCTCTTTCCGCCAAGCCATTTCTTCAGGTTTGGAAACAAGAAATAGTCACTCAGGGCTAAATCCGGAGAATAGGGCAGATGAGGGAGCAATTTGTATCCCAATTCATAGATTGTTGCCATGGAAACTGCACATGTGTGCACCCTTGCATTGTCCTGGTGCAAAAGACCTTTTTTCTTGGCCAAATGTGGTCGTTTTGCCCCCTTCAAATCCTCATTAAATCGACCCAATAAGTTGGCATAATATTCGCCATTGATTGTTTTACCCTTTTGAAGGTAGTCAATGTGGATTATACTGCGTGCATCCCCAAAAACGGTCACCATGACTTTATTGGCTGACAAACCCACCTTGGCCTTCTTTGGCGCCGATTCACCCCGAAAAACCCACTGTTTTGTCTGCTGGTTTGTTGTGGTGGATCCACGTTTCGTCCACGGTTGCGAAACGGCGCAAAAACCTGTCCATATTGTGGTTGAACAACGCCAAACACTCCTGCGAAATGGTCACACAATTGCGTTTGTGGTCGACTGTGAGCAAACGCGGCACCCATCTTGCGGAAAGCTTTCTCATACCCAAGTGATCATTTAAAATTGAAACCACTGAGCCATGTGAGATGCCTATAGCTTCCACAATCTCTCGCACTTTCAATCTCTGGTCGGCCAACACCATATCGTGATTTTTTTCAATTAATCTCAACTGGGTGTCCAGAACGTTCGGCATTTTCCGTGCTTGTACAGCCACAACAAAATTCAGTAAACCACTTTTTTACCATTGAAATTGATGGTGCAGAGTCCCCATAGTATTTATCAAGCTTAGCCTTGGTTTGAGTGATAGTTTCTTTGCACAAAAAATAATGCTTAATAAGCACACAAAATTCACTTTTTTCCATTTTCTCTTCAAATCACTCGGTAGTCTGCTATCAATGGCTGACAAACACAAACTAAATGATGCAGCTTGTTCAAATTTTGACAGGAGTAAACTGACAGATGCCTGTTGACAGGAGCAGTGTTGCCCTTTCAGTTAAGAAGTGGGAAATTCAAAAAGTCACGAACTTATTGACTCGCCCTCGTACATTTATTTATTTATTTATTTATTTATTTATTTATTTATTCGGTTTTATATTCCGCTCCTCCCTGCAGGCTCGGGCGGATCACAACATACAATAAAACATACAATAAAAACATAGAGCATAACAGTGGTAAAATAGACAGAGATTACAATTCTTAAACTCAAAGACATAAGCATGCCATTTACAATTCGGATGGGACTTAACGTCATTCATATAACAACTGGTATGGACCTGAACTTTTTCTTCTTGAAATCTTGCCCAGTCTAGCTGTCTTGTTTTGTCTTTTTCAGTGAGTGCAGTAGCTCAGCAAGTCCTATGGAACTGTCTTATTGAAGATCCGTCCACAGTTCTTCGACATTTTCTGGAGAAACTTACGATCAGCAATCGGCAGGTATAACCTCTTGTTTTCCAATATATAAACTTCAGAAGAATTCTAAGGGATGCATTTGGGTATACTTTGTTATTGATTGATTGATTG
This sequence comes from Anolis apletophallus, assembly GCA_030556195.1. Classification (NCBI taxonomy): domain Eukaryota; kingdom Metazoa; phylum Chordata; class Lepidosauria; order Squamata; family Anolidae; genus Anolis; species Anolis apletophallus. The sequence continues at coordinate 194,757,177 of JARBWK010000002.1, read as the reverse complement.
ATTTATTTACTGACTTGACTCTCTTCTGATATGCAGCTGAAGTCAGTAAACAATATTTTATAGTAACACATTTTGTGGTGATAAAAATGAAAAGTGCTGTCAATGATTTGCCATTTAATATATACAATATAATTTAAGTTTTCTAGTCTGAGGTTAAATAAAATTTGGTTTATCATTCCTGGACAATGATTAGACTTGTGAACAGTGTCATCACTGGTGTCGGTGTCACCCCCATAGACCTCCTCCTGTACCAAATCGTGCCACAATAATGTAACTGAAATACCAGCTAATTTCACAAAATCATTGACTCTAAAAACCCATCTGCAATGAAAACAACAACATACGCATTATTGGGTAATAATGACTGCTCTGACCAGACAATGTATGCATTAGAAGGTTCAAAATATAAATTAGCAGATAATGTTATCCTTACATATATAAATGTGAACTGGGCTTCCAAAAAAATCTACAGAGATATTTGTATAAAAATAATACATTTTGCTGAAATACTGTACAAAAGTTTCTAGAAAGCCATGTTGTTGTCACCCCCTTTAATGGCGTTACCCAATCACTCTGTCCCAGTGACATTCCTGCTCATGAACTCTCTCCTTTTTACTTATGAAGCTATAAAGCCAACGTTATACCCAAATTGAAACCAACTGTAGTAAGCTTTAAGTTTTGTTTGCTGCAATGAGATAGCTTCAATGGTTAAAAATAAGTCATATTATAAGGGCTTTGTTTTAAAATATGACACAGTAATTGATTAAAAATGAAGGCAAATGGTAGGAGGTAATGCACAAACCCAAGTTTCATTCACATAAAATTAAACCGATTTATTTGAATGCCCAAAACATTTGCAAATAAGATTGGCCATTTAGCAGACTGTGGATCATATCCAGGCCTTTAGTCTGACAATTGCCTATCCTATAAACGATTTATGTCCCTGGGAACATCTACACTGAGCACTTTCAGTCAGTTTCAAACCAATGTAGGCCCCTTCCACACAGCTGTATAAAATCAACATTGAACTGGATTATAGGGCAGTGTGGACTCATATAATGCAGTTCAAAGCAGATATTGTGGATTATCTCCCTTGATATTCTTGGTTATATGGCTGTGTGGAAGGGCCCGTGAAAGAAAGTTGTGACGGTGTGCTGGTGATTACATTGAAAACCCTGGAACTGATTCAAGGTCTGCTTGTTGACTACAGAAATGGCAGAGGCTGGCCTTGAACCGATTCCAGGATCTGTAGTATCTGCAACTTGAAAGCTCTGGAGAAGGCAGGATTTTCCCCACATATACCACTGCAGTGCACATGTGCGGATTAGTGTAGTGTTTGGGGCTTCCACACGATGATTTGCATTATACAGAACTGTTTTTGCTGTGTGATATGGTTTATACTGATGCACATTAAAGACTCTATTTCAGAAGATCCCCCAACTTTACTTATCCCAGTTTAAATGCTGTAAGATGCATTGCTGTGCACATTCTTGGTATGCATTATGTAAACACCGCACTCTCAAATATCACCGTATAATCTTCATTTAATGTCTATCAACTTCATTAAATGATCAATATAGATGTGTCCCCTGACATGAGTGAGAGGGTACGGTATTTAGTCTTATAATGTTGTGATTGCAATTGTCTCTCATCTGAGATCATTTATTCTAGTGGAAGTAGTGAAACTAGTTGATAAATGGTATTCTTGATGGGATGGGTGAGATAAAGACTGTGAAAAATATTTTCAAGAATGTTTTGATCAGATTGAAAAGCAAATTCTGCATTTGTTTCAGGATGAGTTGATGTATATGCTCAGGAAACTTCTGCTTAACATTGGAGACTTCCCTGCTCAGACATCCCATATCCTCTTTAACTACTTGGTAAGCTGTTTGGAATATTTAACAGAACCTGAAAGGTCATCATTATCAATACACATCTTCAAAATGTAAAAATGGGGTGACTTTCTGATTTTTACATTTAGTGCTGCAATCAAGAAAGGAATTTATCTCTTCTGCTGTTCCTCTTTCACTCCCCTTTTTTAAAATTATTTTTTCCAGATACTATAATATGTATAAGTATTTAGACAAAAAGAAGAAATAAAAGAGACAGGCATTAGCCAGGGGGCTAAGGGGCTTCAGCCCCCCTTCTCAGGGTGGTCTCGAAAAGGCCTTACTGGTACATTATTTAAACTGTTATGTTTATTCATATCATGAGATCACCATGCTCATTATATCCCACAATGGGGTTATTGGGATAACAATACAAAAGGTTTGCTAGGGTATTTCCACCCAGTCTCAGCCCCCCGAACCAAACTCAGCCCCCAAATCAAAAGAACGGCCCTGAAAAAAGAGAAATATAATAGAAAAAGAGGCAAGCACAGTATAGAAAGAAAATGCATAAAAAATGTGACTACCAGCTTCGTTTTCTGTGGTTATAGTATAATCATACTTCCTTCTCTAAAAACTGTCATACACTTCTTCAGATAACTAAACCTACTAATTTTCAAAACCCAACTTCATCAAATTATTTTCTTTTTCCTGCAAGAAATCAATCACAGTGTTCAGTCTTTTAAAAACCTCACTAATGATTTTTCTCTGAGGTCTTTCGGATCTATACAATGGCCAGTTACTGTTGATGTCTGAAAGCAATGTATCTGCTTTCCAAACACTGTTTTCCCTGGGTTCAAAACTCTGAGAAAAAATATTTTGTTAATTGTCAAGTAGGGAGAACCCATGTATTTATATATGTAGTGTACCATGAAAATAATGGATAGGAATTTGTGAATGTAATTCAATTCAGCAGTCTTCCTTTAAAAATTCCTTGTGCAAGAACCATTGCCTGTAAATCCCTAACTACATTTCCAGGAAAGTTGAACTATGGTTTTTGTTTATTCCCGTTTCCAATGTCAATTTATGTTCATTAATCCTGTTGTCCTGTTTATCCCTGTAGTGCATAGAGGGACATTGCTGATGTAGGATGGCATACAGGCAGTTCCCAAGTTACAAACGAAATAGGTTCTGTAGGTTTGTTCATAAGTTGAATTTGTATGTAAGTCGGAACAGGTACATTTTTAAAGTGTAACTTCCGTCTATCTCTATCTATCTATATCTATCTATATCTATACACACATGCTTTGGATAGCATAAAGAATGATTGATGCTTCTGTGGCATTTGTTTTGCTGTCTGATCCCCTGTTCAGAACATTTTGCCTGTGATAACTGGATTTTGAAAATTTTAGGTTGTTGTAGAAGCAAGGATTAGGAGTAAAACTTCAGTGGAGACGCCTTTTCCTCATGGCAACTCTTTCAGGAGTAAATTTTCCTTCCGAGGAGTAAATATCTCACATTTCCTGTTGTCCCAGCTCTGTTCTTAACTTTGAATCATTTGTAACTCAGGGACTGTCTGTATGTCACATGTATCTCTGATATTATGAGTTAGCTTATTGGCCTAAGACAATAAGGCAAGTAAGGCAAGACAAACTCTTAATATCTCTTGCCAAGAAAATCCTGTGATATGGCTTTAAGAGTCACCATAAGTTAGAAATGATATGTAGACAGACATACAACAACAAGAACAATAAAAAGCTGCACTTCGGAAAGTGAAATTAGGTGTATCTTTTTGACACATAGGTGGGATTGATCATGTATTTTGTCCGCACACCTTGTGAATGGGGCATGGATGCCATTTCAGCAACACTGACTTTCCTTTGGGAAGTAGTTGGCTATGTGGAAGGACTTTTCTTCAAGGACCTCAAACAGACTATGAAAAAGGAACAATGTGAAGTGAAGCTGCTGGTGACTGCCTCCATGCCAGGTATGGATTTCACTATCTTTACACATGCTGGGGATTAAATTTTCTCTTTATATGTACTGCTGTCAATGGGGCAAACTTGCTGCCTTAACCGTTTTGATATTCACTAATATACAATTGAAAAAAACTCCTCTTAACTGCTTCCTATGATGGCAAAAGAGAGAGGGGAAGCATAGGTTTCCTCCCAAACCTTGGCCCCAACCTACTACTTCCTATTTCCTCAGTCTCCTTGTTTTGAGAATGAAGAAGGCTTTAGTTTTCATTTCCCTTGATCACAATAGATGCCACTGCACAATTGGGTACTCCTATTTTATTCTCTACTGCAGTGATTTTCAACCTTTTTTTGAGCCGCAGCACATTATTTACATTTACAAAAGCCTGGGGCACACCACCAACCAAAATGACACAAAATAACACTCTAACACAGTAATGCATATAGTTAATATGTTTTTTAATGTATTTCTACACTCACTTAATGTGAAACCTGGGCCTGTTTCGATGAACACAAAATAGATATCATGGCAGGAATGGTAGAAAGACACACAAAACTCTTGCTCAACAGCTGTCAGTCTCTCTCTGTTTTTAGTTTTTATCGCAGTCAAGCTTGAGAAGCTCATCTCACACAGATATGTGGTTGAAAACGGGAGCAATGTCAAAATAGCTTTGTTGGCCAGAATGGGGAACTCCCTGGCAACAGAGAGTGTCATAATTTTGTCCAGGGCCCTGTTCGGCATTTGCATTTTTCCTTCTCAAAAACTTCTCCATCACTGTCACTCGCTTGTCTTGCTGTGATCCCAAATTGACGCGCAGCTGCAGCACTAACTCCAACTTCGTTTACTTAGCCACGTCTGAGCGAATCCAAGATGGCGTGATCATAGCACTCTCGCGTCACTTATTAGGTGGCGCGAGAGTGCTATGGTTCCATTTCTTAAAGGGACAGATGCGCCTTATAGTTTATATATGAATGAAGTTCGAAAATAATTTCCCACAGCACATTTGATGATCTCTCACGGCACACTAGTGTTCCGCGGCACACTGGTTGAAAATCACTGTTCTACTGTGATCCCTCACATGACTGTCTGTAAAGGGCCTATTTTTACAGAATTTTCAGAATTGAAACAAAGGTCCCTTCTACACTGCCATATAAATCCAGATTATTTGATTTGAATTGGATTATATGGAAGTGTAGACTCATATAATCCAAGTCAAAGCAAATAATGTAGATTATCTGCTTTGATAATCTGAATGATATGGCAGTGTAGAAGGAGTCAATGTCACTTTAAAACTAACTTCACTGTACATATATTAAGAATTTAATTGTTCTTTGGCTCACAAGACCATTTCCATTTGCTCTTCAATTCAATTGGACATATTGATCACAGCAGAAGCATCAACTGGAGAAATATCCAGAGGTAACACTGCACTGAGTCAAAATCAAACACCACAGGACATGTCTTGAATTTTTAAAAACAATTTTGTAAACAGCCCAAACAGTGGAGGTTGGACTACCATTCAGCAAAAGGCATGTGTAATTCCATGGGATCCGATATATTTCTTGTGGTTTCTGTGCTAACTTAGATGTGATATGGACACCGTCTTGCACTACATTATATATTTTCAATTTTTTTCCAGAATTCTTAATCCTACATAACTTTTTCCAGTCCTTCTCTCTACATACCGTACCCTAACCTAGCTCACACAGTTGTAGGACTAAAACAGTGTTTGCCTTAACCCTTGAGTACATTTTGACATGATCATATTGTTTTTCAAAGGCACCAAAACCCTGGTAGTTCATGGGCAAAATGAATGTGATATCCCGACCCAGTTGCCAGTCCATGAAGACACCCAGTTTGAAGCTCTTTTAAAGGTTTGATATTTATTTTTAAAATGCTGTAATGTATTTTCATACCAGTATTTTCTTTTCTCTTTCAAAATAATGTTAATTAAATATTTACTGGGAGAGTGGGGGGACAAGGGAAGGAAAAGGAAATTTTGGGGTATAATAGATTTGTTATTGGTTAGTTGCATCTTTACAAATATCAAATATGTCACAAGGAAAAAACAAAGAGGGTGAGGCTTGTTGAGGTATGGGGAGTTCTACAAAATTATCATTGTTACAACTAAGTCTTCATCTCTATTTCTTTAAAACATATTTTATAAAATATTGGGGATTCTAACAATTTTAATTTTAAGTCCTTTGGTTGTTTTTTCTTATCTCTTCTCACTTTGTCTCCTGGTCTTCATATCTTCTTTTCCAGTTCTTCTTCCATGGAAATTGATCTTAATTTTTCATAACAGATTATTTCACATTAAATCTTTTCTTAAATTCTTTATTATTAATATCTGCAAAGAAAGTTCTACAGTTTTCATTTAGATGGTTAATAGGTTAGTATTTATATCATTTTATCATTCATGCCATCTCTCTTTCCCTATCACATAAAATATATTTTCCATCTACATCTCTTGGGTTCAAAAACTCTTCTAGTTTAACCGTAATTGCTCAGTATGACAATATTCATATGGTCACAATCAGACACCACTTAAACAGCCAGTCACAAGTAGGTGTGAAAAAGTTTATTGTCTACAAATCACAGTGCTTAGAAAGCACTTAAAAGACTAAATTAGCTCAAATAAAGTAGCTTAATTTGGCACAAAACAAACAGTCTTTGTGAGCATCAATAAACAGGAAAAACACAAAAGAAGCAAGAAGCAGAGTCGGAATGGAGTCCTGGGTCATCACGGATAGGCAGCCCTAAGGGTTGAATATCAGGCGTAGTCACGGATACCAGGTTAAACAGAGGGGGCAAGCCAAAGGTCCAGAGTAGCAGCTAATGCATGGGAATAATTACACAATGTAACCCCTGAAAACAGCCCACATTCCACCCCCCTACTATACCCCATTCTTGCAGGCAGTCAGCATCTGGCACTCACAGTAGTTCAAAGGATTTCAAACCACGCCAAACGTGGCACGGGCAGCAGCAGCGAACTAAACACAAAAGTACAGCAATGAAATCCCCCAAACTCTTCCCACAACCCCAGCTGGAGCAGCAGCATTCCAGCCCCAAAGAACAAAGCAGATTTCCCAACTCACATTACTCCATACAGGATATAAGATACAGCACTTCAGAGTCACAAGTCCCAAACACAGCACCTTGCCAGCCACAAAGTGAAGCGTCCCAAAGCCCACATTTTATTAGTCTTCCATCTCGGACCCACCTGAGCTTGACAATGGCCCGTCATTAGCAGGCTCAGCTGCTGTTTTTTCATTTTATTTTAAGCAATAAACATTCATAGCTTTCTTGAATGAAAAGACATTTAATTTCACAGCAACAGATCTACCGGAATAAGATATTTGTAATAATGTCCTGTACAAGGTCTGCATGACTTGATCCATGCATAAATATCAATGCTTGTTTCTTTCCATATCAGGAATGTCTGGAATTTTTTAACATACCTGAATCTCAATCTTCCAACTATTTTTTGATGGATAAACGATGGAACCTTATTCATTACAGTAAGGTGAGATTAAAAAAGTTTTCTTGAGGTTTTACATTATTTACTTTTTGACCATAGAGTCACACTGAAGGACCTAGAGATTTCTGGAACTTTTCTAATTAAATTAATGAATAATCAAATCTGCAAAAGTAAAAAATGCAAACGGGGAGGGACAACTGTAAATCTAAAACCACCAGCAGACATCTGAAACATGCAAACAATTAATAGATTCCCATGATTAAATGTGTGCGTCATGAAAGAAACTGTATGTCCTGTCACCTGGGGAGTCCGCTCTATTGAATTTACCAGTGGCCACTTCTGACTATTTCAAAGCAACTCATCAAACACATTGAGCTTTACTAAGTTTATCTTCAGCCAGCTGTGTGACAGTCTTTAGCTTTTAATAAAAAATATTGTGAACTCACGCTATTTTTCATTTCCTTCCATATTCATAACTAACTTGCTGCATTAGCAAAATCTGGTCCCCCTTAATATCCCAAGCTATGGGGGTGTGCATTTGTAAAATATACACTATTTAATAATGTTTGTTGTCCCACTGCAGACATATGTCCGTGATATTTATCCATTTCGAAGATCAGTATCCCCCCAACTGAACCTGGTACACATGCATCCAGAAAAAGGTCAAGAACTTATTCAGAAACAGGTATTCTATTTTCCAATGGAAACACCAATGAAAAATATGATTTGCCCTTTTACTTCAAGTTTCATGAGTTGGTAGAAAGATTATAAAGGGTTGCACCTAAGGGCCATCCCTTGGTGGGCATAATAGACACGGATTTCTCAGTGGTTAGTTACCCCATACCTTGGTGGCTTGGCTTGGCTTGGGAGGGTATGGGATTAAATCCTTTTTTCCCTCTTAGCTTTTTATTGATGCTTTAATTTGGCTTAAAGTGCTATTTGCTCCTATTTTTGTTGCCAATTTACTAATTTTGTCTTAAATGTTTACTCTGCTTGTGAAACCCCATTAAAGAATTGCATATGCTACAATCTTCTTAAGCATAGAGGAACCAAAACTTTGTCTCACTGTTTCATTAGGTGTTCACGCGCAAGTTGGAGGAAGTTGGCCGGGTGCTTTTCCTCATTTCTCTGACCCAGAAGATCCCTGTGGCTCATAAGCAGTCACATGTGTCATTACTGCAAGAGGACCTTCTCCGCTTGCCCTCGTTCCCTCGCAGTGCCATTGATGCAGAATTCTCACTCTTCAATGATCCACAAGGTATCCGAGAGAAAAGTTTAGCCGAGATCTTCAGTTTGGATATAGTTGAATGCCTGCGGACAGTCTTAGCATCACATTTAATAATGTTATGTAGTTATTGTTAGTTCAGAAAAGTGTGAGAAGCTAAGGCTCTAGTGGTTATTTTGAATATTTCTTCTGTAAACATAGCAATGACTGTCACTCCGAACACATCTGCTGAAACTACCAATCACAATCCATGGGGATTTTCTTTAGAAGACTAGACGTTCCTCTTTGAAATAGGTTATTGACTTGAATATAATATGGTTCTTCTTATTTTTCCAGCTGGAAAGGAGCTCTTTGGCCTTGACACTCTTCAGAAAAGCCTGTGGATCAAACTACTGGAGGAGATGTTTCTGGGAATGCCCAGTGAATTTCCCTGGGGGGATGAAATTATGCTGTTCTTGAATGTATTCAATGGTGCTCTGATCCTACACCCTGAGGATAGTGCTCTGTTGAGGCAGTATGCTGCCACGGTAATCAACACGGCAGTGCATTTCAACCACCTCTTCTCTCTTAGTGGATACCAGTGGATCCTGCCCACGATGCTTCAGGTGATTTTCTCCTCTGAAAGAGAAGAACAGGGCTTGACTAGGTGTTAAATAATAATAATAATAATTATTATTATTATAATCAATTAATCTGGAAGTCCTTAATCTAGGACAGTGGTTCACAAACTGTGATCTGTGGACCACCAGTGGTCTGCAGGAATGAAAATATGGTATCACCATTACTACACCGTTGCCTCGAAACCATGCGGCAACTAGAGTGGCTGGTCTCATAAAACAGGGATGTTGGAAAGACTGACTACTCCTGAAAAATTACTACTACCACACCAGCTCTAGATTATTAAACATGGTTTTCTGTGGGTGAGGAGATTGTGACTACTGGAAGTACATAAGTTATGCATCAGAAACTATAGCTGATGTGGTCTATCCAATGCAGTTTTCTGAATCAGCACTCCAAATAACCAAAACAAATCTAAAGTTGACCAAAAATCGATTCGTAACCCTTTTGTTAAAAATGCTGGAGAGTGGTTTCTGGCCAAAAAAAGGTTGGGAACCAGTTTTCTAGGACAAGTGTGCTGATTTTGTTCCCTTGATATGTGCATGTGTATATAACCTTGTTGACATATGACAAGCCTGCTAATTTCAAGGGGATTCCTTGGGTAAGGAATAGTCAGAGGTAGTTTGCCATTTCAACTCCTTTTTTCCCTTTTTTTGGAGACATGGTGATAGCTCCCGTATCTCAACATTTAAGGATGTAGTCCAGCAGTAGGAAAAGTGCCACATTTTCCTTGTGCAATCCATTTTAACCCTAGTTACATGGCACCAGCAGTTACTCAAAACCCCGTGACATGTCGCTCTCCATTCAATCTGATTTGGGGGCAATTCTTCAGCTGTAAACCTCCCCCAGTGCAAGAAAGACATCCACAAATGTGGCCGTTTGTCTTCTTTTACTCCCATTCTTAGGTCCCTTCTACACTTCCATATAATCCAGATTATCAAATCAGATAATCTACATTACCTGCTTTGAACTGGATTATATGAGTCTACAGTGCCATATATTCCAGTTCAAAGCAGATAATCTGAGTTTTATATGGCACTGTAGAAGGGGCCACCCCATCCTTTTTTCAGCTGAAAACCAGTTTAATGATGACATGCTGCGATGTGCCTACTAAACCCATGGGTGGGTATGGACAAATGTGGGGCAAAAACTGCCTCCCTGTGATATTGCCTCTCTATTATTCAGAGCAACATAAAATCCAAGCAGGGAGTCTCACAAAAGCAAAATATTGACTGTCTCTTTGTATATGTGTATAAAGAGAAATAATATGAAAGAAAAAGAACAGATTGATGGATTGCTTGATTGAAAGACTGTGTCAAGTCATGAGGCTGTGGTTTTACCTTTGAATATGTTTTTAATTAGTTGTTAAGGATTGTAACTGTTTACATTTTAATATTTGTATATTTTTAGGTTTTAAATCATATTTCATTTGGTTTTACTGTAAGCCGCTTTGAGTCTCTCTTGTAGAGAGAGAAAGTAGGGTATAGATATGATGATGATGATGATGATGATGAGTGGCCCCATCTAAGAATATGTGCATTTTTTTTCAACACAGGGCTGTTCCAGCTTTTAAACAAACAGTGTTTTGAAGTATTTTCTCTTTGCCCAGGTATATGCTGACTATGAAAGCAACCCACAACTGCGTCAAGCCATTGAATTTGCCTGCCGCCAGTTTTACATTCTCCATCGTAAACCCTTTGTACTGCAATTGTTTGCTAGTGTTGCTCCCCTCCTGGAGTTTCCTGTAAGTATCTTGTATCAGTTTTGACAATATTAATAACCGTAGCTTAGTCGACATGGTAATTGCTAGCTACACATGCTGGTTTGGCCAGCAAATAGAACAACCCATATTTAAGGTAGATGTGATTCTAGTAATTTCTAGTGGATTTCTAGCATCTATTCCATATTTAGGCAATCAGGCATGCTTGTCTCCTTTCAGATGGCCAGAGAAAAAAATGTTTTCTTTTAGAATGAAGTCAAAACTAGCCATTGAAACAGGCTACACCTTCTTTCAATGTCGCAGATCTAATGACATTCGACAGACTCCTGCACCTTGTTATTTCAACAACTGAAATAGAAGTAGAGATTCTATTCCAGGCCACTTTAGTCATTTCCCAAGCCTGATCAAGATTGCATAGCCCATCAATATTACATATTCGAGTGCTTCCTCCACAGCTAAGAGGTTCCCTGAGGGGTAGGCTTGTCCCAAAATCCCAACAAATTGAAATACTTTTCTTGAAGGCTCTCCAAACAAAAGTAAGAGTTGCCAATCTTCTGAGTTGGGATGCCCATTGCCAGGGCCAAATGGGACAAGGCCTGTTGGGGAGAGCAAAAAACAGCACAAACTGGTTAGAATTGAGACCAGTGTTTTTAGCCCACTCCATTTCAGCCCTTCCCTAAAGAAGATGTGTTATACTTCTCATGGATGACATCACAACTCATTCTTATATTACAAATCAAAGAGGTCCAATTCCAGATTGCTTTATAGGGAGGGAGCCTTGCCATTATAGGGAGGTAGCCTGCTGGGCAAAGAGATTGCTACTCTCTCAAACAGCTCGTTATGGGAGAATAAATTGTGAATTTTCAGCAGATTGAGCCCTGACATACTCAATGTCAAGGCCCAAGTCCCCAGTCTACGGATGGGGGCTGGGAAACTTGGATCCTGACACCATAACACCAGATAGGCACCTGTTGGCTTGGCCTTGGGAAGAAACGCTCTGGGAGCAGGGCGGGAGAAAAGCGCGCGCTTGTGATGGGAGGGAATGCTCATTGAAAATGTGGTAGTTTGCTATAAAGGAATGTGCTTTTGCTTTGTGGCCCACTTTTGGCTTTACACAAGTACGAGATTCCTCATAGTAAAGTGCTTGAGAGATATCCGGGATGTGTCCTTGTGAGTCTTTTAAGAACGGCTTTGAGTGATCCTTACACTCAATTTCTGAAACTTGAATATAGTTGTTTTCCATCCAGTCTAATGGCACTGCAAAAAAAATGACCATGGGCATTTTTGCATCTCACAAGCATCACAAACTGCCCAGGTTTCACACAAGATTTTGCACCCAACATAGACCAACTGATAATCTTACTGCAGATGAACATGCTCTATCTCATCACTCTTCTTCTACTCTATGCCCATGTGATCAGGAAGTTGCAGGAAGAGAAAACTCAGGTGGTTATAATATCTCTCTTTTCACCTAGGAGGCCCTAGTTTTCGGTCCCATTTCACCTGGCAATAATAGATCCATGGATCCGTGTCCAGACCAGCCATCTAAGAGCCCTTCCAAACAGGCACAAAACGCAGGGCCTGTCTCACCTTTACCGGAGGCATCCAAATGGCGCCTCAGGCAAAAGCAAACTCGTGTGGAGAAAACTGGATTTTCCCAATTTACTCCACATTAACTGACGTGGAAATTAATCACCTTATACTAAGGTCCAGGTCTTTCCAGGCATGGACCCAGTGGGGACTGACTCCTGAGACTGCTTCAGCAGTCCCGGGGGGTGGGGTGTCAATCCTCACAGCCATCCTGGTTCTCCAGGCTCCTGGAACCTGAGGGAGCAGAAGAATGCCCACCCCTACCACCCAGTCCATGTGCTGCTGGCAGGCCCCTCCAGTATAATTTTGGGGAAAATGGGAGGCTGGAGGGTTAACCTTTGTTTGACCCAGAATGGCATTTGTCCACCCCCTCAAGCCCAGGGTTTGAGTTGGGGAGGGGACTGAAACCCAGAAGGAAGTGGGTTATTTTAACCCACTTCCTCCCAAGTTTTTAACCCACTTCCTCCCAAGTTTTAGGTAAGTGTAGAAGGGCCCTAAGTCTGAGCAACAGGATCAGAAAGACTTTAACTGAGTCATTTCTACTCCCTTGACATCAGAAAGAAACTAAGCACCAACATTTATGAAGTCACCTGAAAAATCTTTAACTCATTCCCAATAAAACTGTCATCTCAAACTGTAATTAGTAGGCCTGGGCAATCCATGGTTCTAAATGGTTCTAAAGCACTTACAAAAGTTCTGGTGGTGAATATTTCAGAACTCTAACAAATTTTGTTATAAATGGCAGTTTCTAATTGGTTCTGTCTTAAAAATCGCTAATAATGAAATAATAATGAAATTTTGAAAGTTTTGTTAGAGTTCTGAAATGTTTACCACCAGAACTTTTGTTTCGTAAGTACTTTAGGACCATTTAGAACCATGGATTGCACAGGCCTAGTAATTAGCTGTGGAGAGAGCGAGCGAATCTCCTTTTCTGAAAACAGCATTATTTTCCGGTCCCAATTTAAGGTACAGGTGAACACCTATAAAGCCCTAAACGGTTCGGGACCCGCCTACCTTTGTGACTGGATCTTCCTTCATGAACCAGCTCGAACCCTCCGCTCTTCCGGGGAGGTCTTCCTCTCGCCCTTGCCAGTCTCACCAACTCGTCTGGTGGACACAAGGGAGAGAGCCTTCTCCTCTGTGGCCCCCCGACTCGAACTCCCTGCCTGGAGAGATTAGGAAAGCCCCCACTCTAGAGACCTTCAAAAATCACCTTAAAACTTGGCTTTTCAGCTGTGCCTTCGGAGAGTAGACGTTTAGTTTGATATTATTGCCCTCCTCAATGCTCTGTTTCGGAGTCCATTAATTCCCCCCCCCCCCATGTTTACATGTGTTCTCCTTTACAAAGAATGCTACCCCTTTTATCTCACCTGAGTTTTTAACATTTCATATTCATACATGTGGCCCGCCCTGTCACCTGTGATTTTAGATATTGTTTGTATATTGTTCTTTTACTTAGATGTTTGTAATTTACTGTGTTAATTGTTGATGTATTGATTTTGTTTTATTGTGTTTTGTTGTTTGAGCTTGGCCCCATGTGAACCGCCCCGAGTCCCCATCGGGGAGATGGTGGTGAGTTATAAATAATATTGTGTGGTTATTCTTCCCCTTGCCATATTTCTGGTGAAAATCATGGCCCTGAAGCTGCTATTTGCAATAACAATAATAATAATTATTATTATTATTGCAAATAGCAGCTTCAGGGGCATGATTTTCACCAGGAATATGGCAAGGGGAAGAATAACCACACATACAAAATACCTACAAACACAGCACCATCTCATTGGAGTCTTAGAGATTACCGTTTAATTAAATAAAACAAAGAATGGATATGTCAATTAAATCAACAATCTAGTTTGGTTCACTTCCACTCTAGACTTCCTGATTTTACCCAGCTAAGTACAAATAACTCTCTGACTCTTAGAAATTACAACCATCTCAAAGCAATGCCACCTCTGGCTTTTGTTTGTTTTTTTGTTTTCACATCGGTCATAGGGCTATCAGGTTCATACTGGGTAAAAATAGTAATACTCATCTATCTAAAATGAAACCATTTAAGCATAAATGACGTTGAAGTGAGAATTTGGAAAATCAGAGTTGATATTGATTTTTATTTCCCTTTTAAAATAAAGGATGCTACAAACAATGGACCCAGCAAGGGGCTCTCAGCTCAGTGCCTCTTTGACCTGCTTCAGTCCTTAGAAGGAGACACTCCAGACATCCTGGACATTCTAGAATTAGTGAAAGCAGAAAAGCCACTGAAATCATTAGGTATTTTCAAAGATTAACCTTTTGTGTGAAAGATACTTCTTTTTCCCCTGTCGTTCCTCAAAATATGTGTGGTTACAACTACTTTTTCAAAAATAGGGTTATAGTTAATATAAATATACTTTGTTATTGTACAGCTTTGCTTATAAAATATAGAAGAGATTAGAAGTACAGTGGTTCTGCTCTCGCAACGGTTCAGTTCACAGTAGCCATTCTTGTAAACATTTGTTTTTCATTTTCTTCTTGAAAGCACTAAATTGCCAAAAGAAATGTCCAATAAATGTCAACAAACTGGTTTGGGATTACAGGCTTTTATGTTTTATATCTTGTTTTTACTTATTAAAATGGCTCTAGAGCAGGGGTGCTCATTAGGTAGCTCGGGAGCTACTAGTAGATCTTCAGCCCTCTTCCAGGTGATCTTCGGGCCTCACCAGCCGGATGGGCCACCCCTGCCATGCGCGTGCACACCCTGCACGCACGTGCGCTTCTGCTGCTGTCTTCCGCTCTCGCAGTGCTTCTTTCGCCTGCGGGGCATTGCAGGAAGAAGGAAGCACGAGGCGGGGCCTCTGGAGGGAGTGCCCTGCCTCTCTCTCATCCAGAAGCAGCTGTGCAGCCAATGTTGCCGGCAGGACAGGCAGGGTGGAGCACTCCCTCTGGACGCAATGCCTGCAATGCCCCACAGGCGGAAGAAGCGCTGCGTGGGTGGAAAACAGCAGCAGGAGCATGCGCGGTGGCAAGAGTGCGCGGTGGCGGGAGCGCACGGTGGTGGGGGCAGGTAGATCTTTTGGACTTGTTTCCTTTACGATTAGCTCGCATGCTGAAAAAGTGTGAGCACCCCTGCTCTAGAGTAATCCATGGCACTTGGGTTTTATAAGTAGCTACCGTGTTTCCCCGAAAGTAAGACAGCGTCTTACTTTCTTTTCCCCCCGAAAAGTCCCCCTACGGCTTACTTTCGGGGTACGTCTTATATAAACTAAGACATAGCCCGTCGCCACGCCCACGCCGCCGCCATCACGCCACCGCCGCCGCAACCGGCCCCATTGGCCGCAGCACACCTCCTTTTCCTTGGACGAAAAAGGGGGGGGGAAGAAGAGCCAGAGGCGTGGCGAGCGGCGGCGCGTCACTCTGACGCGCGCGCTCTCGCCACGCCTTTGCCTCTCTTCCCCTCCCTTCCTTGGATGAAAGAAGGGAGGGGGAAGAGAGCCAGAGGCGTGGCGAAGCGGCGGCGCGTCACTCTGACGCGGCGCTGCTTCGCCACGCCTTTGGCTCTCTTCCCCCTCCCTTCCTTGGACGAAAGAAGGGAGGGAGAAGAGCCAGAGGTGTGGCGAAGCGGCGGCGTGTCACTCTGACGTGGCGCTGCTTCGCCACGCCTTTGGCTCTCTTCCCCCTCCCTTCCTTGGACGAAAGAAGGGAGGGGGAAGAGAGCCAGAGGTGTGGCGAAGTGGCGGCGCGTCGCTCTGACGCGGCGCTGCTTCACCACGCCTTTGGCTCTCTTCTCCCTCCCTTCCTTAGACAAAAGAAGGGAGGGTAAGAGAGCCAGAGGTGTGGCGAAGCGGCGGCGCGTCGCTCTGACGCGGCGCGCTTCGCCACGCCTTTGGCTCTCTTCCCCCTCCCTTCCTTGGAGGCCTGGCAGAAAGGTGCGCCGCAGAGGTGTGCCGCGGCCGATGGGCCAGTTGCGGCGGCGGCGCGACGAGGTACGGCTTACTTTCGGGGTACGGCTTATATTAGCTGACCCCCCTGACACCCCCGATACGTCTTACAATCGGGGGTGTCTTACTATCGGGGAAACACGGTAGAACCCTGTTCTTGCACTTGAATTACAATGCAATCACATTCATGTTTACTTGAAAGTCCCGATCTGTTACACAGGACCCAGTCTCTTGTAAAGTCAGGAATTATAATCTTACATTACAATCACTTCACTGCCTACAGAGAAGTATGACCTACTCATTTTATTCCACTAATACCCCACTGTAACTATTGAAATTAATGTGATAGTGCTGGCTGCAGGTTTCGGGTGTTTATTTATTCTGCTTAATAGCACAAATTATCTCTAAAGCTCCAGGCAGGGCAGGCTTTCCTTATCCCTAAATCTGAAACTAAAACTGAAAAATAATTTCTTGCCTCAGATCATAAGGATAATAATCTATTGAGAAGACTGTAATCAAACTGTTGACGAGAGCTGACTTTCCTGGTATTGTCCACGTTTTCACATAATTGGTGTCTGTTTTCTTTTGTCAGATTTCTGCTATGGCAATGAGGACTTGACCTTTTCCATCAGTGAAGCCATCAAGCTGTGTGTAACAGTTGTAGCATATGCCCCCGAGTCATTCAGAAGGTAACATCTTTTTTGGCTTTTGTTTGTTTGCTGTTGTTTTATTCCTGAATGCTATTCCAAAGAACTAGCGAGTGTGCCAAACACGCAGGGAAATATATAACTCCAGCAGAAATGTTTAATAGAGATATTAATCACAATACTGCTTGTTATTGAAACAAAAATGGCTTTAAAGCTCTTTGACAGTGGAGTATGGCACCTCAGAGTGTGGCGGGATCTCTTTCTTTGGAGATTTTAAAACAGAGGTGACATGGCCATCTGTCAAGAGTGCTTTGTGTCTTCCTGCAAGGCTTGACTGGATGGCCTCTGTAGTCTCTTCCAGAGGGCTCAATAAATCAATCTATTATTATTATAATTATTAGATACATTATAATCTATATACATAAATTTGTACATGTTGTCATCCCAGACAGGCATGTAGCCAGGGGGGGGGGGCTAAGGGGGCTTCAGCCCCCCAAATGACTGGTACATTATTTAAACTGTTATGTTTATTCATATCATGATCTGATCACCATGCTCATTATATCCCACATTAATGGGGTTATTGGGATAACAATACAAAAGGTTTGCTAGGATAGACCCTTTTCCACCCAGTCTCAGCCCCCGAACCAAACTCAGCCCCGAATCAAAATCCTGGCTACGGCCCTGATCCCAGACTTAAAAACAAAAAAAACCACACAACGCAGAAACACAAAATTTGGCCACAAAACCCAAAACCAACAAGGTATGACCAACACATGGATTTTTTATTTTAAAAACCCACAGAAAATCGCAACAAAAAAGCCAAAAACCTGGGGGACAACATCTTCCAGCATCCCCTGTGACGACGACAGACAGCGCATGCGTGAACATACTGCGTATGCCTGCAAACCCCATCCTTCCTCCCCCCCCCCCCCCGCGCCACCAACAACCACAGGAAAAAAAACCAAACAAACCCACTGGTGCCGTCAACACAAGCAGCCAATCCAGAGCCTCGCTCACGCCTTGAACCATTTATCTCTTTTCTCTTTTTTGCTTTCAAATAGTGGTTTTATCTTAAACGTTTTGTAATATAGTTCCAAATTTGAAATTCCCCACCCCTGTTCTTCCTCTTGTGTAGAGCATTCTGGATTTCGTTTTTCCTAAGATCCATTTCTTTATGGCCCTGTTCCAACTATTTAAGTTGTCTATGTTTGATTTCTAAAGGGAAGAACTAAGTACAGTATTTTTGCTATCAGAAATGTTCTAGTTGCTTTTATTTTGCCTAAAATACCCCAATTATTTCCTTTTCCAATTTTTTGTAATCTTAGAGATTTTCTTCCATGTCTCTATGATTCTAAGTATGGTTGACCTTTTCTGTAACATTTTAATAAAGTTTGGAAAATTCTACCATTAATTAAATAAAAGAATATACTCGTAATGCTTCTCAGCTTCATCCAAGTTTTAATTATTTCAGATGTACAAATCCCTTCTTCGGGTTCCCTTAAATTTATTACTTATTTATTTATTTATTTATTTACTTCATTTATATTCCGCTCTTCTCACCCAGAAGGGGACTCAGAGCGGATTACAGTACATATACTTGCAGACAATCCCTGCAGTTAAACATATACATATATTGACGAACATAGACGAACAAAGACGAACAAAGAGGCAATTTTCTGGAAAAGTTCTGACAAACTTCTGGCCACCAGGGGGAGCTGCCGCACTCCTCATCTCTCTCAGCATTTTCCAGCTTCCCTTGTTGTTCTTCCGCATTCGTTTCAGCGATTCCTGGAGTTCTTTAATGCCCTCATAAATCAGTCAAAATTTGCCTCCCCACTTAATGTGGTACCTTTATCTCCTACTTGACAAAATGAACTGTCTTTCGGGCTGCAAAGGTCGACAGCAGGCTACACTTAAGGTCGGGCAGCCACCCCGACCTGGGCAGGCCTCGAACTCATGACCTACAGGTCAGAGAGATCTTATGCAGCTGACACTTAGCTAGCTGCGCCACTTCCCGGTGCAGCTTTTATACAAAATGATCTCACAGGACCGCACCAAAATCCACCTGCAAGAAAACCATGCTCAGGTAGATATTATATGCATATTTCTTCAGGGGCTGAAAGGGCTGTTTAGGAGCAGGGAGTTTGCTCCTGCCTTTCCACAGAGGAACAGTGGGTTTTGAAAACTGTATAATTGACATATTTTTGGATTCAGAATACCTACGCCTAACACTCATATGCCATTCAAGAAGTTGCAAATAGTGTGTGGAATAGTTTGCATACATTGATGCGTGTGGTGAGCTAGCAGCAGCGTAGGACATTTCTGCTGAAGGAATCATACTGGTTCGTTTGTCAGGATTAAATTTGTATTGTTAGCATGTTAATCCTTAAATATCATGACTTCTGGTTACTGCAAGATTACTTTCTTCCTCATATATATATTACATATAATAAAAGTCAGTGTTTGCGGGCGGGGGCGGGTGGGCCGAGCAATGGGAGGAATATGTGTCAGCGTTTCGATTGGCTGCCACTCCGGGATTATTTGCATAAATGGCTCTGACTGGCCAGCCTCAGAACTCCAACCCTCTAAGGCACCAGGCAGAGGAGATTGGTTGCCACTGAGGCAAAATTTGCATAACGGACTCTGCATGGCCAACATTCCACCATTCAAAATCTCAAAGGTGCCAGAGAGTGCACTTTAAAAAAAGGCTTCCTTCAGCTGATTTAACAAACTAGGCCTCAGTCTGATTTGGCAGTAAGGCTTCCTCTACTTGATTTTCCAGACTAGGCCTCAACCTGATTTGGCAGTAAGGCTTCCTCTACTTGATTATCCTGACTAGGCCACAACCAGATTTGACAGTAAGGCTTCCTCAACTTCATTTTCCTGACTAGGTCCACAACAATGACAGAACAAGACCAAACTTGGCCCACAGACCCCCCAAGATGCACTATAAATCTTGGTGCAGTTTGAGGTAGGATGCACCATGGATGACGAAAATTGCAGTACTTTAACTCACTTGCTTAGAGCACAGTGGCCCACACCTATGATGGATCAGGACCACACTTGCCACACAGAGGCCCAATGCAATACCCAAGCTTGACACACTGTGCCCCTATGACCCACTCTACATTCTACTGCCGTATGGAGAAGAGTGGGACTTGAGGTACCTCCATGGATTAGGGGATTTGTAGTACTTTCAAAGCCTTCATTTCCCACAGACCACTGCAGCCCTGAACAAAGACCTAAAAAGACTACACTTGGCACCCTGTGCCCCCATGACCCAGTCTCCACCCTTCTATAGTTTACAGGAGGGTGGACCATGGATGATGGGACTTGAAGTACCAAAGACCAACCTTGGCACACAATGCCTTTCTCAAATAACCCGGGCACCGCCAGGTCCCCAAGCTAGTATACCTATATAGTCATTGCAGTCACCTAGAGAGACCCATCTGATACCACAAAGGTCTTGAGGTTCACTGTTTAGTTGGTTAAAGCAGAAGATTGGTGTGTGTTAACATCATTCAGCAACCCTTATTTCTAGGCATCTGTTCCCTCATTTGTACTTCTGAATTATATCCTTACTTTGATTTTATTTTCCAATGGTGCACATTGCTCCAGTCTTCAGATGCTGATGGTCCTTGAAGCCCTGGTCCCTTGTTACCTTCAGAGGCTGAAGAGGCAAACCTCCCAAGTGGAGACAGTGACAGTAGCTCGAGAAGAAATTGCTGCGATAGCTGCTCTTGCTACATCCTTGCAAGCCCTTTTGTACAGTGTGGAAGTTCTTACTAGGTGAGATGCCTCACCTCTGTGACCATGGGTGTTATTTATGTATTTTCCCATACTTAAAATGGATATTTGTCTTTACTGTCACAGTGAGGACTTAACTTGACTTTTCACATGATCCTCCAAATAAGCACAACTCAGATTTAAAATTTATTGAAGCTTATGATTTCTCTGTTTCAAAATATGATTCCAAAATATGGCAACAAAATCAGCTTACCGGCTTTATCACTATACAACAAAATTTGAAAAAAAATCTGTTCCTTGTTTGAAAGTGTTATTTCCTGTTTAATTGTGCAGTAGATACTTTGAAAGTAATTGCTATACTCCAGAAACTTTGTTTTTGTTACTACCACAAACTACGTTGAATTGGTTGATATTCTATGAGATATTCATTGAAAAACTAGAGCAAAATGTGCTGCAGAATATCCCACCATTTTTTTTGCAGTTTTAATAATTTTTTTATTTACGTTTTTATGATAGACCCAATTAGGAAATTACATTTATAACCCAGGAACAAAAACATGTTACATTGTGTTGTAGCATGTTTAAAAAATCCAGTCATTGTAATAAATTCGGTTTTGTCACTAGAATGAGGTCTGACAGCCTTATGTTTTTTTAAAAAATAGGCCAATGACTGCTCCCCAGATGAGTCGCTGTGATCAAGGCCATAAAGGAACCACTGCTGCTAACCACACTATATCATCTGGAACAAACACCAGGTAATTCATAGCTTTAAGCATCCATCTTCCTTGTGATGCTGTATGGGTGAATGAAGTTTTAAAGGAAAAAATTGCAGGAGGAGACTAGGACTTAAGCATTACCTTGCTCCATCAAATTAAAGGTTAATTTAGACTAGTCGTGTATTGTTTCTAAAAACAGCCAACCCAATTTTCAGCAGTAGATGACAAGTAGAACATGATAAAGAACATTATAACTTTTTATTTTCTCTCTAGTATCTCACAGTCACAGAGCTGTAGCCAGGATTTTGATTCAGGAGGGGCTGAGTTTGATTCTGGGGTGGGGGTGGGGGTGCTGAGTCTGGGTGAGAGAGGATCTACCCTAGCAAACCTTTTGTATTTTTATCCCAATAACCCCATGCATATGGGATATATTGAAAAAGAAGGGGAGTGTTGCCAAAACAGCAACGCAAACAAAAGAGTCAGTTTCTCGTGTAAATTATAATATCATGAGTAAATACAATCGTAAAATACAACAACAATAATTCTCACAAAAAGGTGTCGCACACGCCTATAGTAAGCTCCTACCCTTATCGTGGAGTGAATCTCAAATAAATCCAGGTATGTCCGTTTCAATCCGCAAGGACAAATATTAGTAGGCAAAGTTCCTGTCAGTGAAGTTCCCAAATATAGTCCAAATAAGATGAGTTCCACTCGTTTTGGGTCCAACAGGCTCTGTCCAAGATGAACTAGCAATTCCGTGAAGCCTGGCATGGACGCACCATCAAACCGCACCTGAGTATATCCATCCGTATCATGGAGAGTTGTATTCGGGTTGGATCCATGGAATTGTAAACATCATAAAGTAATTGCAGTATCTCACAATCTCCGGATCAACCATGTATATAGAAAGGCCGACGAGGATATCAATGTACAATGGCACCAACTCCCGTTTCGACCCCTTGAAATGGGTCTTTATCAAGGCCACATATCAAACACATATCAACTCGCAATCCATAGTAAAGCAGGTGCATAGGTCTGTAATATAAAACCATCATAATTATCTAATATCTAAATTGATGTATAAGAGAACTCTAAAGCAACTCAATAATATATAAGCAGTATAAACATAATGGCATAGTAATGATATCAAAAGGTATATTACTGACTCTTTTATTTGTATGGGATATATTGAGCATGGTGATCAGATCATGATATGAATCAACATAACAGTTTAAATAAGGCCTTCTCATGGACCACCCTGAGAATTTCAGGGGGGGGGGGGGCTGAAGCCCCTCAAGCCCCCCTCCCCCAGGCTACATGCCTGCGCAGTCACAGCCTGCATTTGCCCTTGACGTGGAAGGAATGCAGGAGTGAAGTCAGAACCTGAAGCTAAGGGGCAGTCTGACATCAGATTGTTTGAGTGAAAAAAGGAAGAACCAAGCTAATGTGCCTGTATCTCCACCTTGGACACGGGGACAAGAGTTGGAGTCGCAAACATCTCTTTCCTGCAGACGTCTATCATGAAGACAGAAGTGAAAATTGTAAATGTCTTCAGAGCAAATAAAATATTAGAATGAATTTAAAGCAGACAAAAATCAATATAAATTTTCCCCTTATTGCCACTGAAATTTGTTGTTGAAATTTTGCCACATGATTTTTTGAGAAGTATTTGGAATGAAGATGGGGTTGTGTGATCAATAAGATCTTGGGAGCTGCAAGGGGCTGCTTGATTCCCATCTCTCAAACATGTTTCTGCACTATGACTTTAATGCACACCAAACACTTTCTTCAAATGTTATTTCTCATTTCTGCTGGCCAGAGAAATAAAACAAGTATTCAAGGCGGCTTGCAGACAGGGGTATGCTTTCACTCCCCTATCTACATCGTATTGTGGTAAGGGTATTGTCAGACCTGGCATGATATCAGGCCAGGATTATCCATAAGGCCAACCTCGGCCACGGCTTAGGAGTGCAAGCCGAGGGGGGTGGGGCGCAGATCAAGGACCTTTTTTTTAAAAAAAATGTTGAAACAAATAAAAACGCAACGCGCATGGAGATGAGGACGGAAGGACACCGGAGGTCCTCCTTTTCGGCGGCGCCCCTGCCTGAATACCAGCTCCTGCTTCTGCTATTGTTGTGCAAACAGCGTATGCGCAGGAGCTCTCGACACTGGCGTTGACGTCGACAAGAGGAACAATTAATTCCCTCGATGCCAACAGCATCCACTTGCTGGCTCCTTCATTGCACAGTCTGCGCATGCCCTAACACCATGAAAGCTGGTATTCCTCCTCCAACACAAGGAGGAGACTCCTCCTTACTGGAGAGAGAAGCGCAACTGCCGGCTACGGCACATGCACAAACCCCAGTGCAGGAGAGAAGCCCAATGCAACAAGCCCCGGTATTGGGGAGAAGCGCAGCATCGGTACAGCTGCTGACTACAATGCATGCGCAATCCCTGATACCGGGTAGGAGCCAAGTGACTCAAACCTCAGCATCGGAGTGGAGGCTCCTCCCCCCATGCCTGCATCCATAGTGCCTGCCGAGAGGGAAACTCCTGTGGCGGACCTAGTGGGGCCACACTGGGAAAGCTGGATGCGGGGCCCTAAGGGGAATGAGCAGATGAAAGGATTGGGAGGGGGGTGCAGTAGAGGTTGGCTTAAAGGGGCGTAATTCCAAAGTGTGGCCTAGGGTGCAAAAAGGTGTTAATCCGGGCCTGCATGATATGTAAGTCAGATCCTGAGTTTTGTTTTGTTTTGTTGTGAAATATTCATTGTGTTCTCCTCATTTTAGGTACCCAGAGCAAGGAGCCAAGCTGCACTTTATCAGGTATTTCAAGACCCAGTCTCCCTAACACTGTGACAAACTCTTCCAGCGTGGATCTCTCTCTGGATTCCTTTTGCAGAAATTGCCACACACAATGTGTGTGTGCATGAAAAGATATCAAGAAAAAGCATTTCTTTTTAGTCCTTGAGCGCCTTGGTATTTCTTATTAGGAACATTAGCAAGCCATTATTTCCTTACTAACATACATCTCTACAGATGGCACTGTTATAATCTTTTTATTCTGAATGGGATGGAGAAACAATTCACATTACTGCTGAGTTATTCCCACATGCCGACAGATGAGGCAGGAATCCAAAGCGAAAGTTCTGTTATTTCTGATGATTTCTTTCTTCATATCATTTAAAAAATATTTTCTTGCTTAGCCAACAAGGCATATTATTTATTAATTCAAAGCACCTTGCATTTAGGCAGGGAAGGATTAAAAATGAGAAATAGATAAGGCATCCACAGACTTTTATTCTTTTTGCTTCCGCAAAGGAATTGTTAGCAGAATTAATAAGGGAAAATGTTAAAATTCAAATACAAAAATTAAAAGTATTGAGCATAAAATAAATTTATTTGCAGATCATATTTATTTGCATTATCATATACAAAACAATGTTTTATCAGCTGTTATTAGTTTTGAGTACATTTTAGATTCATACAGATATCAAAATAAATTGTGATAATTCAAAAATATTAACTATAAACATACCAATAAGATAAAAATGTCCAATTTACTAGTTTTTCAGGATTTGGATATTTAAGGATTATGTTGACAAAAAGCATAGCACATCTTGGGTATATATACTATAAACCAATACTGAAAGCGAATAAAATGCTCAACACTACAATTATTGTTATTGGACGTTGCCACATTTTACCTATTCCTATTTCAAACTATATGTCAATAAGAAGGACAATGTTTTCAAAATGGCAAAAAATATGGATAAGTTCATAGCTGGAGGGAAATCCTTAAGATTTATTAACAGTACTAAATATGGTCACCCATCATGAGGAAAGTTAGCCCTTCCCAATCTAGAACTGTACTATGGTACATACCAGTTGGTTCAATTAGGGAAATTTGTAAAAGATGACAATTCTATATCTTAGATACAAATCAAGAGAAGCACATTATTTAACCATCGTATGGAAAACAATTTTTCAGATAAAGTTAAAAAGCCATAAGAAAGAATGGGGATGCTGCAGGCTTCAGATTTTTCCTTGTGTGTGTGTTTTTAGAACCTGTGTGCAGCCATATTAAGAAGCGTATCCCAAGTTAACTTTGCATAAGAAACACTTTAATAAAAATATGGACCAGATACAAGAAGGCTTTTAGTGAAAAAACACCCTTGTGGATTTCCTCAACAGAGGCGTTTAGAATTAGACAAATGGAAGACAAGAAATGGCTAATCTATAGAGACATCTTTACATGGAATGGAAAGGAATATGAATTGAAGGACAGATCCCAGTTAGAAGGAGAGCAGGAGATGAACTGGTTTCCCTACCTACAAATAAAAGAAAAATTCAGGGAGGACAAAAAAAAAAGGATTTGAAGAAACAAAAAATGAGATAGAAGAAGTAATCTTCAGCAACAATCAGAAAAAAGTGGGGAAAATCTACAAAATTTTATTGAAATGGGAAAATGAAGGCAATAAGTTAGAAAACTATAAGAAACAATGGTCCAGGAATATAGGCTACAAAATAAAGGAGGAAACCTGGACAGGGATATGGAAAAATAATGTTAATATTTCTTATTGCCACCAGTACAGGGAAAATTAGCTCAAGGTTATCTATAGATGGTATCTTACTCCAGATAAGCTAGCAAAAATATATAAGAATACGAAGCCTGAATGCTGGAATTGCAAAAAAAAAAACCCAACCCAATGACACCTTTTTCCATCTGTGGTGGCTGTGCCCTAAGGCTAGCAAATTCTGGAGCGAGATACAAAGAGAAACTGAAAAAATGCTAAAAAAAAAAAAAAAAGAATTGGAGGGGAAACCAGAGTCATTCCTGCTGGGAATCGTTGAACATTCATTTTGGTAACCACAGCGGCCAAAATGGTGTTCGCAAAGTATTCGAAATCCCAGGAAGAACCAACGATAAAGGAATGGCTTCTGAAGGTAGTGGAAACTATCCAAATGGAAGCACTAACAGAAGCTCTGAGGGAAACTAGGAAAAAGGATGAGAAAAGCAAGAAATGGGATTGGTCAAATTTGAGGATTATTTTGAATCTGAAAGAAATGTTAAGTTAAATTTAAAGAAGATTTAAGGATAATAGAGGGGGTAACTCGGTTTCTAAATAAGTAATTCAATTTCTGAATAAATAAGATATGAATAGAAATGCTATAGGAATTAATGAAATGTTAAGTACGATTTCTTTTATGTCCAGATTCTTCTAATTTGAATCATCTACCGGCCCTAGAAACGTAGAGGAGTAGATAGTCACGGAAGACCAAGATAAAAGGACAATTACACCACCAGACCCTCAACTGTTTGTCTGTAAACACGCAGTTAAAGTTTCAGAGGACAAGTATCTGAAACTTCACCCTTTTTCTGTTTTCTATGTCTAACCTTTCCTGTCTACCTTTAAGGACTTGTTTTCTATTTTCATCCCCCCGATGGATTATGACCCACCGGGGGTCAAACAACACTAATTGTTTTCGTGATTGTATTTGTTGTATATTTTAATAACTTTTCAATAAATTTTAAAAAAAGAATGGGGATGCTGCAGGCTTCAGATTTTTCCGTGTGTGTGTGTTTTTAGAACCTGTGTGCAGCCATATTAAGAAGCGTATCCCAAGTTAACTTGCACCAGCCTGCCTGCATTGTTGGGTGTCTGCTGCTTGATGCAACCCTCACACTGGCTTAAATGTCTGTAAGAAGTGTTCTAATGTCCCATATACATTGGCCATGTAATGCTTCTTGAAGTGAATTTCAAACTCTGGTGACCAAACAACAAACTCTCACAATAGTGTGCAAAAGAAAGCTCTTTATTTGCATCAATGCTTGGTGGTTTCTATAATTACGCTCCGGGGCTCAAACTGGCGCCAGGATTTCCTATATGATCATCCACATAACAAAATCACATCCTCCAATACCTGTTTGAAACTGCATTAAATGGTCAGTGTAAATAGGCTTTATAATGAAATGGACATGAAGGGAAAGGAAACAATGGAAATAACAGAAAAATAATTTTGATTTTGGACTCCTGTTTCATCTGCTGGCACATAAGTATAACCCAGTGGTTCCCAAACTTTTTTCGCCTACCGCTCCCTTTCCAGAAAGAAATTTACTCACCGCCCCCCTAGAAATTATTTTTTTTATAAATTTAATAGCAATTAAACAGAAAGATATATGTATTAATGCAGTGGTTCTCAACCTTTCTAATGCCATGACACCCACATAAGGTTTCTCATGTTGTGGTGACCCCCCCCCAACCATATTTTCATTGCTACTTCATAAATAATTTTGCTACTCTTACAAATTCTAATCCAAATATCTAATATGAAGGTCAAAGCGAAGGGGTTGGGGCCAAAGAAGAGGGCCGCAAGACCCCTCCTAAATGGCTAATCGTTCACCGCCCCCTTAAAGGGGTTCACTGCCCCCCAAATTCCCCTGAGCTCCCACCGCCCCCTTGGATCGCCTCACCGCCCACCAGGGGGTGGTACTGCCCACTTTGAGAATCAGTGGTATAACCCCCTCCAGGCCATCCAAAAAAGCACATCCACAGTAAGTTCTAACCTCTCATCCTGCATCTTTTTCCCTTTGTGTCCTTCAGGGAAAACCTTCATTTGCTGGAAGAAGGCCAAGGCATTCAACGGGAGGAGCTGGATGAACGCATTGCTAGGGAAGAATTTAGGCGGCCTCGTGAGTCCCTGCTCAATATCTGTACTGAATTCTATAAGCACTGTGGCCCTCGCCTGAAGATTTTGCAGAATCTAGCTGGTGAGCCAAGGGTGACTTCCTTAGAGCTGCTGGATGTTAAGTCTCATATGAGGTATCGTTTTTGGAATTTATGAATCTTTGAAAATAGAAAATGTAAACCATCTATCAAACTGTTGAAGTATGTGTGGCTAAAATATCTCAGGGGCTTAATGTAATGTTATCACAGCACATTAAGCAAAGCTCTTCAGCTTTTGGATTTGAAATAGAACAAACAGCATCCTTTCTGTTACAGATTCTCCCAGGTTCCTTCGTTTCTTCCTAAACTTGAGTATGGTAAAGAAATTCTCTATTTTATCATGAAATAGAAACTACAATACAAATATGCCTAACATCGCTAAAGACATGCTTTCGGGAAATCTGTTGCCATTCTGTTGTGAGAACGAGTACCATTAATCTTTCAGTTTGTATCTCCAGTGGGGAAATTGTGTTTTTTCAGTGCTTCGGCAATAAATTATGATGGTTGGAAAACGATCATGGTCATCTTTTGGACTACAGTAAATCCAAGATATCTCTAGGGCCAAGGCTCCATCTATACTGCCATATAATGCAGTTCAGTGCTGCTAAACTGAGTTATATGGCAGTGTAGATGAGGGTCCATCTTGGTAGGCTTTGAAGTTGACAATTTAGCAATATTTCAGTTATATTTAGTTTTTAGAAATAAAAAGCAACAGAGTGAAATGTTCCTTTCCTTAAAGAAGCACCTTATAATTTTGTATATTTTTTCCTTCACAGTCATAATAATATTTACTTAGAAGGACAAATATATCATAATATTTACTTAGAAGGACAAAAATGACCCCCATACACACATATATAGCAAGGCTTTTCCATTCATGTAGCAAATCTCCCCAGCCATCTTATTTTTACAGCTATTGCATAACTATTGTAGGAGTGGTGCGAATGCAAAAAAAAGAAAGAAGAATTAACAGGGGAATTGCTCTGGATGCATTAAGCACTAGTCCTTAGTATAGGATCCAACAAATGATAGGGGTTACTCTCCATTATCAGCCTCACTTAAGACCCCGAGGCTTCATTTATGTTCTCTGGCATCTTCCAATTTTGTCCTGAAAACACTTCCCACCCGAAATGACCTTCAGTAAGGGACAATTAGCAACATAACTCATTTTCCCATATCATACATATTCATATGTTGTTCATTAAAGTGGATTGAAGGAGACACCCTGAAAGAAGTCAACCATGATTCCTGTGCATGCTGGAGATTGTGTTCATGAACCATGCAACATTCTACTAAATGGGATGTGTTTTTCCAGTAATGTAGTAATCATTCTTTGCAGAGGAGCTCACTTTGTAGAATCTCAGATTGCCCTCTAAACAAGCCATGATTTTAGGTTGGCAGAAATTGCACATTCCCTTCTGAAGCTGGCACCCTATGACACCCAGACGATGGAGAGCCGTGGGCTCCGGCGATACATCATGGAGATGCTACCCATCACTGACTGGACAGCTGAGGCAGTGAGGCCGGCCCTTATCCTCATCTTAAAAAGATTGGATCGTATGTTCAATAAAATTCACAAGATGCCTACTTTGAGGTGAGCAGGTGTGACGGAAACCCTCGGGGGTCCGTTTCTGATGTTGCAAGCCTTGAAGGAAGGGTGTGTCATTTTATTGACAGTGTTTTGCTGCACTGAATTCTCACAGCAAAAAAAGAGAAGGAAAAATGTATTTCTCCTATTGGTGTGTATGCATGTGCAACAATAGAGGAAATGCATCTTTATGTAGAACCCACATCAACGTTTTTAAAAATGTAGCGTGCTCCTCAGAACAAGCATCCAGGTTAGAGGTGGTTGTCACCATAATTTCTAAAATCATCAATTATTCTCAGTTTTTAAGAATTAGGCATATATTGTTATACAGACAGTTTAGAGGTATGTACATTTGGTGATGAAGACTATTTACCGACATAGCATTAAAATACACAGTTAACAAATCAAATGTGTTCATCGTTAAGTAGTAGCAGGGAAAGGGTAAGGTTAGGTTACTATTCCACAAAGAAGAGTAAATTCAGCATATTGCAGCAAACGTTTTATTCAGAACTAACAAGATTGTGTCAGATGAAGCCACCAGGTCAGGTAAGCCTTGCATGAGTAAACAAAGCTATCTGAGTATTTTAGAGACAACCTGAAGAGTTTTTCCAAAATGCATCCAGGGATGCATTTTTTTCATCACTTTTCATATGATTTCCATTATGGTGGCTATTTTTATAGAACTATACATTTTTATCATGTTGGGCTTAATTGGTAAAGTAATAATACTCCAAACTGGAGCTTCAAAAAATCAATGATTGAAAATCTCAACAACAATATTTGTATTCATTAAACATAAGTCAACTTGCACTTGAATCACATACAAAATATACAGTAAATGCATATACATATTATACAATCATGCCGCAAATAACACAAGCAGGGAGGCAGTTGTATAATATGTATATGCACTTATATTTTGTATGTGATTCAAGTGCAAGTTGACTTATGTTTAATGAATACAAATATTGTTGTTGAGATTTTCAATCATTGATTTTTTTTTTTTTGAAGCTCCAGTTTGGAGTATTATTTGCTTAAGAGGAACCACCAACGTTATGTTTTGGTAATTGGTAAAGTAACAGTCTTGTTCCTCATATGGAAAAAAACAAAAAACAGAAATAATTCCAGGAGTTCTTGAACAAATTCTGTTTTCTTGCATTCCTGTCCCTTGTTTTGCTGTTCATGCAATCTTAGTAAAGGATTCCCGAGGCAGATACTGCTTGCCTTGTCAGTTATAGGTAGGCATACAAAGCTGCAGTACAATTGGCTGCAGCTTTGAGTGTATGGTCCCATTATTTCCTAATTCAAACTTCATTATATTATTTACAGCAGATATGTTGCTACAAACCAACACCAAAACTTTATTTTCCATCCCCCCTCTGCGATCTTCCCATTGGTGAAGCTGCTAAAATGTCTACTTAGGTAGAAGGTAAAAATGAAAACGGGGAAACTGTTAAAAAAAATGTTAGAAGCATTGCTAACTGGTGTGCTTGTACACCTAAATATAGAAGGCATAAGAAGGATTTAGGTTCTAACCCTGCTGAACACTTGGAAGTAGACCTCTTTCCAATCATAAAAGAAAACAAGTTATTTTAGAAGTTCTTCAATAAGTTCTGTTGTCTTGAAATCATATTCCTTTTTAAAATCATTTTACTTGTATGTTTTATTAGCAATCTTCTTTCTTAAACCTTGCATGATCCACTTGATAGTGTAGTTGGAAGCATTTTTTTTCTGGATCAATCTATATAAGCAAATTCTTGGATGAAACAGTTTGTTTAATTTAATACAAACAAGAAGGAGACAATGACAATCATGAAACTCAGTCCACTGCCACTCATAACAAAGTAATAGACAAAGAGTTCCAAATGCAGGATTGACTGTCAGTACATGAGCATCCATAAAGGAACCACAAGATAGGTTTTGGTCGCATGAACTCTGTTAACAATCATATGGTATTTGCATACTCAGCTCCTTTTCTATTGTTTGTCATGTATGAACTCTTCCTTCCCAACTGTATTGTGGTATGTTGTATTGTGATCACTGCAAATAAGTAGAACAAGCATAATGAAAGGCATTAAACCAGAAAGAATTACTAGTTCATTCAGTTGTGATAAACCCATACTGCTCTTTGATTTTATAGACTATGTACATATGATGAACTTCAGTGCTAACTTAAACATTTCAGAGGATTAAAAAACTTCCCAAGAATTTTTTCCAAAGAGATTTGAAGCAGCAATTGCCCTTAAGGCCTATTATTTTTGTGAGTGTGACTCTTCTGCCAGTTGAATGCTAATCCTGGAACAGACCTGGGCCATATCGGCTCACAAATGGGATTGAGAGGGTACGGTTGCAGCATCAGTATTGCAATAAAGTTCAACTATTCCATATGTGGAATAGTTAGGAGAGTGCCATCTTGTCATTCTCCACAATAACCAAAGTGTTTTGGACCAGTCCTTCATTGGATTGTTTATCTGAGGGCTCTTTCAAACAGCCAGGTAACCCAGAATATCAAGGCAGAAAATCCCACAATATCAGCTTTGAACTGGGGTTTCTAAGTCCGCACTGCCATATATTCCAGTTCAAAGCAGATAATGTGGGGTTTTATTCAGCTGAGTAGAAGGGGCTTAAGATACTACCTTATAGCAAATTTGTGCAAGTGCCTCTCAGTTTTAATAAAATTCTTGCTCAGTTTGCTCAGCAGTACCCCTAAAGGCCTTCTTTGAGCCCTAATGAAGGAGTTGCAGTGATGGGTCTGATTCACCAACTCTTAGCCTGTAGATTTATCCAACTTATGTCAATCTGTTATTTTATACTGAATTTATGGTCAACAGCTAATTTTAACCAAGTGCTCGTTTCTCAGCAAAGAAAAAAAAAGACGATGGCATGCCAGGGCAAAATAAGTGCAAAAGGCTGTTCTGCATTTCACACACTCACAAATGCACAATAACTGAAATTGAGATGTTGCTGAGAGAAAGAGAAATACAAGTGAAAACGCAGATATGGGATTGCATTTTTCAGAATGTTTAGTTCTAAAAAGTATAGCATTCCCAATACTAAAAAGGACGTTAAAATATTCAAAGGCCAAACCATCTGGGGAATGCTGAGGCTTGTAGTGCCTTTTCCATGCTGTGCCCTTGGCCCACCTTTGTCACTTGTTCCATTTGTTGTGGGCCTGAATATTTTTGTACCAAAATCAAAGCATTTTGGAGATGCCTTGTTGCCGTAGGTTCTGCTTCTTCTGTACAATTCTGCTTTTCTGAGCAGCTTAGGTATGATGCTTCCATTGCAATGTCCATTGTTGCTGTCTGAGAAGTCCACCTTTGGCGTCCGTTTTGTGTCAGTCACCTTGTTGCCGGGTTTCAGAGGGTGTCAAATGCCTAATGCCACTACTGTTGTGTTCCAGGCGACAGGTTGAATGGGAGCCTGCCAGCAGTTTGATTGAAGGGGTTTGTTTGACACTTCAGAGGCAGCCAATCATTTCCTTCCTGCCTCATCTTAGGTCACTGATCAATGTCTGTGTCAATCTGGTGAGTAGCCAAAATTCCAATGTCCTGCCCATCTGCTAAGCTTCCTTCTGTGGTCGAAACTCCCCTGGAAATAACCTTGTGCCAGTTGGTGTTTTCCTGTCCTCTGCCTACTCACAGAAATAAGTGTCTCAAATGACACTAGAAAGAGTGGAGTCCATTTTCAAAGTGGTGCCTGGGGAGAGAACAGGAGGAGAAGCCCATGTCCAATGGCTGGTTTTTTCTGCTTTCCATGCACCACTTTGAAAATCCACTCCTGCATGTTGCGCCGAGAGTTGAGGGCTGCAAGTTGGAGAGTGGGGTGGTGGATGCTGCACACACCTGGTAGCTGACTTGGATGAAGGGTGGGAGGATGGAGCTGGAAAAAGAACAATTTGTATGGCTCTGCAAAAGCGCATCAGCCATCAACTAATTTGAGAAATCACCTAAATAAATTTGCAATGTTCACTGTCTAAGATCACTTTGGAGTGTTCCTGTACAATGTTCATATTCTCCTTACCCCTTAACTATATGGCCTTGCTGTGCAGGTGCCCTTTGGCTATTTTGGAATATTGCTCCCATTATCCTACCTATTGGCTGCACTGGCCAGAACTACTGACCCAATAACCGTAATAAAGTTTTGTTGTTGTTGACCCTATAACCAAATCGGAATAGCTTTACCTGCTGGCATGCATAGACCTCTTTTGGAAAACACAATTAAATTTCAAGTGTGATAGTTTTAGAATTAAAAAAGACAAATCAGAAAATACAATACATTATCTAACAGTCTGCATAGTTTCAATTAAATTAAGAAAACCTCGCAAATGTTTTTATTGTTTTAATGTTCTACTTATTGTTTTAATTGTTGTTATATTGCTTTCTTTATTTAATGGCCTCAAAATGTGCCAAATGTCAGCCTTCTTGAGTCCCCTTTGGGGGTTGAGAAGGACGGGGTAGAAATACTGGAAATAAATTATAAAAAATAAATCATAGCACAAGAGAAGGTGCTTTTCAATTGAAATTAATATTCATACTAAATTAACTGGCTCATTTATTTAGTCATTTATAAATGTTGATATATGGCAATGAATTGAAAGTAACAATATCTGTCAATGGTAATGACAAGTTCAGAAGCATATGGGAAACAATCTGGAAGGCTAAATCAACAGTGTGACTAAATTCACAGTAATACAACAGGTCAAAGATATGGCTATGAGAAATAGTAAAAAGGAACATACATACATTTGCCGCTCATATAAATGTATATTATATCACAAACTCTTGTATATAGTGGTACTTCATAGATGAAATGAAAATGAGTCTCAGTTACTAGTCCATACGGGGTGGTATCAAAGAGACCGGTGAAAATCCGGAATAAAAAGTCCCGAAGTAGATGAATGGAGTATGCCCTTGGTCGTGGAAGGGAACCATGTCTGAGTTCTATTAGTCTAATCACAAAGCCAATGATCCTGAAAGTGGAGCTGGATACTCCAAAAGGGGAAATCCACAGGATGCTGGAGAAACGCAAACGTGGGCATCTCCACAATACAATAGAAATACTACACACAAGTTTTCTCAGCATATTTTATTAGTGCCTCCAAGTGACAGATGGGATAGGTGAGTTCCCATTGTTTGCCCCAGCTTCTGCCAATCTAGCAGTTTGAAAACATGCAAATGTGAGTAGATCAATAGGTAACGCTTCAGTGGAAAGGTAATGGCGTGGCATGCAGTCATGCTGGCCATGTGACCTTGGAGGCATCTATGGACAACATCAGCTCTTTGGATTAGAAATAGAGATGAGCACCACCTCCCCAAAGTCGGAATCAACTAAATTTAGTGTCAAGAGGAAATCTTTACCTTAATCTGCCAAGTGACAGAACACAGTTAGGCAGTTTTCATAAACCAGGTACTCATCTGATGTGTTGGACTGTAATTCCCACCATCCCATCATCTGTGATGCTGGCTGGGAGAGTTGGGAATGCTAGTCCAACAAACCAATAGGATACTCAGTTAGGGAATGCTGTCATGGGCCATTTATTTGCAACAAGCAAATACTGTAGATTTTTAAATTATTTATTTACAGTAGTGATGGCAATTTCCAGATGTTTTTACACACCCAGCATTCTTCACTATTGGCTAATCTGCTCAGGGCTGCTAGGGATTGCAGTCCAACTCCATCTGGAGGTGACATGATTCCCAACCCTGATTGACAGTGTATGAATTGAACAAATGGAAAGCAAGTATTAATGAGGGTTGGCTACTAGTTCTTCGGCCAAACTGAACCTAGCATAACAATAGAAGCTACATGTGTTGCCTGGAAAATTAGGATATTTTTAGCAAGATCGAAGCTCAGGCCAACATAAAACTTCCATTTTAACACACATCTAGACTAGGTGTGGCACAAATTTCAGTAGTTTGGAGCAGCTAATAGAAAGATTACAATGCAGTGTAATCCAGACTGCATTGTTCACCATGAGATGCCAGACTATGCAAAACTCTTGGATAAGGAACAGGGTTTTTTTTTACCTGAAAGCATATTAATGGCATTATGTATTCTCAATTGAAAGCTGCAAATATATATTGGAATCAGTTTATTCTCTCTTTAAATTTAAACTTTTTAAAACATTAGGACAATGAAGAGGAGAACCTGAACATTGTACTATTTCTCTGAGACTCAGGACATTGCCATGACACTAGAAGGGAACAACTTAAGCCAACTAGAAACATTGTGATTTCAGTACATTTTCCAGTGAGTACCTTGGCTACATGACATACCCTCCAACCCCACATTTTCCACAAGTACAGTGCTGGTTATTCAGGGCTAGTACTGGGTACATTCTTCAATGTGCTGGATTCCCTTTGCCTCCTCTCCGGTCCCTTTGGCTAACCCTGTAGCAGACCCTTTCCCTCCCTCCCTCCCTCCTGCTAGAACCATTCCTTTCCCCCAACTGGCCCCAGCTACCGCAAGGCACTGTGGATGGCTCTGCTTCCCAGAGCAGCCCAGTCTTGCGCTATCTGAAGTGTATCCCTCATCAACACTGGAGGGTATGGCATGGATGGAATTGCAATAGTTGGTCAAGGTGATGTGCTGTGTTTGTATTGCAGGTGATGGGAGTAGTAGGACCTTCCAGTGTGGCCGATGGATTACCCCTTCTTCATCTCAGCCCTTATCTCTCGCCACCTCTACCCTTCAGCACAGCTGTTGTCCGGCTTGTAGCATTGCAGATTCAGGTGTGACTGCCTTGCCTGTTAAACAGGCTTTGCTTATCATGTGGTCAAGACACCAGCTCACTGGTGCTCTTTTGTCTTCTGCGAAAGCTGGGCAAAAACTGTGAAGTATAGAGTACACTTTCCACAAATATGCAAGCGTTTTGAAGTTTTGCACTTAGTCGTTCTTTAGTGGGTGTCAATTTAGCATAGCCCCACTGAAATTACAATGGGGCTCTGCAGGATTAAACCCTCTGAAGAGCTGAAACACAGGAAGTAGTTGTGGATTTCTGAAATTATAAAGTGATAGGCAGGCACATAGCCTTCAAACAAACAGAAGCAATTAGGTCTTTTAATGTCACGAGTATGCAGCTTTTAGATTTCATAAAATTCTCTAAATCTGTTTATGTTGTTTTGCTTTCACTGAACCTCATAACAGATGGTACATGATGACAAGCGCACAAAATATCAAACTTTGCAGTTCAGTGAGAGGTTGTTTACGAGTTTTATATTTCAGGATTTCTTGGAGCTTACAGAAGGCATACCTTACTTTTTTTCAAAAAACTCTCCCCTGTCCCCTCCTTTGAAGTTAAAATGCAGTTGTCCAACTGTATAAAATCATTTTTTGTGATGTAGGACATTTAGGATTTGCATCAGGGTTAGCGAAACCCTAAGATTACAGACAGCAGATATCAAAAATGTAAACACTCAGATTACTATTATATTCATTATCAAATATTTTTATGTTCCCAAATACTAAAAAATATAGTAGGTTTGTAACATGATTCATGAGCTATACTGTATGAGCTATACTCCAGAGGGAAGATGAGACAGGATACAAAAAGAGATGATGTTGATGATTCTATTTTGGGGGAAAAACCACCAAATAATGTGCTTTAGTGTTTGGGGGGCTCCAAGTATCTTGCTCTTCTCTGCAAAATGAGAAGAAAACATGTTACTGAATTATAATGCAATTTTTAGACACAGTTTCCTATTGGTGTCAGCATTGTTAAGAAATTTGTGCATATAGATTACGGAACCATGTAGACCTTCTCTGGTCTATAGAACAAACGTACTAAAGATGTATTTACTAGTTACAAGGAAGGTCTGGGACTCTTTGGCTGAGAGACTATGGTGTCAAAGGACAGAAGGAATGGACAACCAGTATACAGATTTAATATATGCATAACTGAACAAAACTCACAAAAGCTGTGCATTTCCAGAACGCTGTCAGTAGCATACTTGATTGAATTGACTCAACTTTGGATAAGTCCAAAATTGAAACTTAATTGTTTCAACCAGTCACTAGTTTTAAGGACAGTTGAAGTGTTTTATCTTGTTCCGGAATAGTTTTCCTTTGTGCTATTATTTTACAGCTTTAAAAAGTTTCCAACTTTGGGGTCACTTAGAAAGCAATTGATGCTCTTTCTCTTATGAAATTATTTAGAATCAAAATGTTGAATAGATCACTTGATTATACTGAAATTGCAATTCATAGGTATCTTCTTCCAAGGTGATGAACTTATAAAGATATAGAAACAAGAAGCTCCTGTAGGTTGCTGGGTACCCAATGTGTTTGTGGATCCCGCTTCTTTATGGCCACATTACCCCCCTCACTTCATCATGTGCCAATAAAAATGTTTTAATTCTCTGTTTTTATTATTACTGCACAGGCTTTGAAAGAAGATTTTCCCTTAAGCCACGTGATATCCCCATTCACCAATCAGGAGAGGCGGGAAGGAATGCTTTTAAATCTTCTGATTCCATTTGTGCTCACAGTAGGATCAGGAAGCAAAGGTCTGGTTAACAGAGAGATTCTTCTGTTCTCCCCTCCCTGCTGGTTCTACCAAACAGCAAATATCTGTGTTTCCTTCCTCCTCTGTGTTACCTTTGCTATGAGCGTTCTTCCCAGTGGCGTGTTGTCTGTAGGGCTCCTTGGGAATGCACACAAGGGAATGAGTGTTGTGGTGTCCTTCTCTCACTTCAGCTGTGTTTTCTGAATTCACTCTTTGACACAGGAGCTCGGCTCAATCAGATCAGAACAATGAATGACAAAGCATGCTGGACAAAGCCCAAAATATCAACTATATGTAAGACAGAAATGGGAACAAAGAAAACCACACTGCTTCCTCATGGGCTTATCGACGCCCAATTCCATGATGCCTGTGTGGATCAAATGCTGCTTTTTGCACCATAATTTTTTAATGAATGCTGATTGTTTACAAAGGAGTCGCTCATATGTGTGGTTTAATTCTAAGCAAATGATTCTGTCCCAGTGTCTTGGCTTGGAGGTGACAACTGTTTGGTCCTCATCGAACCAACTTTCAATGCATGTGTGTGCAACTCCAGGCAGAATGTAGCAAGGGGGATTTTTGCTGATCATGCATCATGTCCTACATGAATCTGTTCTTAAGAGGCAAATTTAAGAACAATATGAGGATGAAGAAAGAGCACGCAAGAGTATGATATTTTTCTGAGGTCAAAATCATGCAGTGCTTGTGCTAAAATAGTAAGCACACTTTTGTGTACAAGAGTAAAGGATAGAGGAATTCACTGGATGTGCCAGACATTCGTATTCCATCTGAGTCTGGTGCTGGAAATGGTGCTGAATCCTTTTCTGTGAGCTGGGGGGTTGATCTGTTTTTGTCTTTATTTCCCCCGTTTTGATCCTATATAGATAGCCCTTGGCTGGAACAGCCAGAAGTCCTCCTGCTGCTCCAGACAGTCATTAATATTTTGCTACCACCTCGCATTATCAGCACATCCCGCAGCAAGAACTTCATGTTGGAGAGCTCTCCTGCCCACTGCTCCACTCCAGGAGATGCAGGGAAGGATCTGCGTAAGGAAGGGCTAGCTGAATCCACTAGTCAGGCAGCTTACCTGGGTGAGTGAGAGTTTCCATCTGGCAAACAAGACTTATTCCCAAATAAGTGTATATAGGAGAGTGCAATACTTAACTAATTTGTCATGCCCTCCTTCTCCAACAACCTGAATCCAGGCCCATATGTTAAGGAAATTCAAATGTACTTAGATTCCCCCCTCATTTCTAGATTTACAAGTCAGAAGCATTAGCATGTACATATTTTGCTTAGCTAGAAAACCACCTGTTTCCTGTGCAAGAATTGGAATCTGATGAAGAAAGGCTGTAAGCACGTTAAGGGTAATGCATGGAAGAGTGCATGTGCAGACAGTTCATAGTACTTAAATGCCCTTTATATCTTTCTGACTTCCAGCTCTGAAAGTGATACTTGTCTGTTTTGAGCGGCAGCTTGGCAGCCAATGGTACTGGCTGAGCCTGCAGGTCAAAGAGATGGCTTTGAGAAAAGTAGGAGGGCTGGCCCTATGGGATTTTGTTGACTTTATAGTGCGCACTCGAATTCCTATCTTTGTGCTTCTTCGGCCCTTCATCCAGTGCAAGGTAAAGCCACATCTAATGTTGTCTCCATTTCCTTTTGGAATGTTTCCTAATGAAACCAGATGTACAATCCCTCTAGTGCAGGGGTACTCACACTCTTTCAGCATGCAAACTACTTATAAAACAACCAAGTCAACATGATCTACCTACCCACTACTCAGAGAGCCATAAAAGCAAAATATTTGAAAAATTATTTCAGTGAGAGCCATATCATATATTTTAAGACTGAATTCAACTAAATGTGAGTATAATAAGCCCCTGAATTTATTTATAATAATAATGATGATGATAATATTCATTCAGCCTCTGCTACTACTAATAATAATAATAATAATAATAGTAACAACAACAATAGGTTCCTAGAGTAGAAGGAGACCTCCAAGGGCCATCCAGTCCAACCTCCTTCTGCCATAAGGGAAAAACGCAATCAAAGCATTCCTCACAGATGGCCATTCAGCCTCTGATAATAATAATAATAATGGGTTCCTAGAATAGGAGGAGACCTCCAAGGGCCATCCAGTCCAACCTCCTTCTGCACCTGTGCGGCGTCAGGAGCCTGCGGGGCAGGAGTGAGCCTTCCTCCTGCCCTGCCTGCAATCTACCAGGACGCCCTACGCGATCTACCAGTAGATCGCGATCTACCTAATGAGCACCCCTGCTCTAGTGACAAAGAGTAATGTCATAATGCTTTGTAGCAGCAGCAGTTTCAAAATCTAGGACATATTCCTTGAATACTAAAATAGCTTGAGAAGGTTTCAGGCAAGAAAGTTTAGCTTTCCAGAATTAAAGAAACAACAGGAGATCTATCAGATGGGCTAATTCTTTAGAACAGAATTTCCCAGTGATGGGCTTGATTCTGCAGAGTTTAGGAAGGTGGGATTTGTGACAGTGCTCCAGTATTAGTAATATTTCTGTGGAATAAACTAAACATGTATTGCAGGTGTATATTAATGCAGCATGTGATCATGGATTACACAGAATTTGTTCCTTTCTCAATGACTATTACTATATTTCAATACAATTGTAATTTCACAAGCTATGATATCACTCATTTTCCAGAATAGCTGTTATTTTTTTAAGTTACTTTGATAGTTATGAGGGCATGGCTTCACTAAAAGATAGAGAAGAAATATCACATGGTTTCATGCCTTGGGTCCTCTTCTGGATGTTAAGGGGATGTTGAGACATCAGGGATAACATGAACCATAGATGAGCAGCCTAGAACATTCAGGTGTAAAGTTTTGGAGTTTTTTTAGTAATTAGTATAAGGATGGGAATTATGCAACTTCCAGATGATGTTGGACCAAACTCCCAGCAGCAATAGCCACCATACCCAGTGGTGGGAAATGGTGGGACTACATTTCAATAATATCCAGAGGGTTGAATATTTCCCACTTCTCTTCTAGAAAGCCAGCATTTTAGCTAAACTTAAGCAATTCTTCAGTTGCTTTAGCATAAAAGGGAAACATTCATTTATGGGGAAAGTCCCCATTTTAAGAAAGAAATTGTGACATGCTCAGGAATCCCAGCTGTAAAAGGCTTGTTCTGGAGAATATAGCAATGTAACACATGAATCCATTATCCAGTTGCCACAGCTTTACTTAACCAGGGCCATCTGCTGTGATTTCCAATGTTCCTCCTAGAGCTCAGGTTGAAAACATCACAACTGTACGAAGATAGTTTCAATTGAGAACTGAATCTGAAACATTATGAAAGTTAAACAGCTGTGGATCCTTCTTTAGATATTTAATTGATACTTTGATTGTGTTTTGTTGTTCTTTGTCGCTCTCCCCTACTACTTTCACTCCTAGTTGTTAGCTCAACCAGCTGAGAACCACGAGGAACTGACTGCCCGACAGCACATTGCGGACCAACTAGAGCGGCGCTTTATCCCACGCCCTCTTTGCAAGAGTTCTCTCATTGCTGAATTCAATAATGAGCTAAAGATCCTGAAGGAGGCTGTACACAGTGGGTCAGGTGAGGACTTGAGGGGAGTTCAAGTTAGCTTGAAAAAGCTGCACTGCATCTACAGAATAGGACATGTCATGACTCAACATCTATGGGACGACACAACACTGTTCACCATATATAACTGACAAACTGAAATGATGAAGAACTGATAAAGTTACTTCTAGAGTTAATGGAAAATGCTGAACTGGCAACCTTCATCCTGAACTCGTTGTGCAACAAAATAGTGTTAGTGGTGGTGGTACTACGCCAGCGGAAAACCAATCTAAAGTGACTGCCAGTGCCCATAGATTCTTGTGAAGCCTAGGACCACTTGGGTAGTATACCAAACTGCCTTTTGTAATTTTGTAGCATTGTGAAATCCAAATGTCCCAAAGAAAATCTCTGAAGAGATTACATGTTTAGAAAACATCCTGGAAGCAGAGACCAAACAAAATAAAAGGGCTCTACTACAACCACAGGGTAAAATGTTCATCATGAAAAAATCTCAGAAAATCTGTTATGTTGGTGGTGGGGTTATAGAAACATGAAAAAGAGCTCCTAAGATCCATAAAGGCTAAATCTTTTCTTTGTGAAGAGATTATTCAAGACTTTATGAAACATTTCTGTCTAAAACACGTAATAATATACCTTTCTTGACATACTTAAAAGCCTAGAACTGTCTGTTAGCCTTCTCCAGGACCATCACTCCCCATTGGCAGCACCACTTTCTTTCTGTTACAGAGCACCGTACACATTGCATAAGCAATGGTCACTTTGGTTTCCTTCTTCTCAATCAATACAAAATAGAAATATGAACATTTGGATATGAATTTGAAAATATTGGCTGCTTTTGGGACGTTCAAGTTATAGCACGTTCTTAATATGCATTATTCATATTATATGAAGTTGCCAGCCCTAGGTATGCACTTTGCTTAGTCACATTACATTTTAGATGCCTTGTCATGCTAAATCAAGAACAGGATATTTGACACTTATTCTAAAAAAAAAATTGTTTGGTGTGACAAGGGAATCCAAACCATGTCATTTTAGTAAATGAACACATAACATCTTAGACACCAAGTTCATAATAGATTTCAACTACTGCTCCTTACCTTCCAAAAGTATGGCAACTATGTCTCCTGTTCTCAACTTGGTCACAGTATCATGAGATCAAAACTGATTATGATCCAAGGAAAATATCTGCAGAGATTGCATGTTCAAAAAATACCCTGGAATCAGAGGCCAAACCAAATAGAAAGGCTCAGTAACAAGATAAAAGGTTCATGTTGAGCAAATCTCAGAAAATCTGTTACGATAGTGGTTCCACATAAGTTACAGGTATTCCATTCTAGTCGTTTTGAGAAAAATAGGCATATTAGTCTTGCAGAAAAAGAAAGGAGAAGAAACGTAACAGCACTTTTTCCAATGACTGGGTTATACAGAGTGTTTCAAAAGATGGACCTGATTTGAAATTGCTATATCTCTTGCAACCATGAATGAAACTCTTACCACTTGAAAGGGTGGGGCATAGAGTTTCAAATTCTTACTGCTAGATGCTTCTTCCAGCACACAAACAGCCCCAGGCCTCAGTCATTCACAAGATGGGATCCTCACAACGTAAGGCCCAATGAGTTATTCACCATTTGCAGGTTTTTAAAAACATTTGTTTCTTGCTTCAAATCAGGGGTCCTCAAAGTTTTTAAACAGAGGGCCAGGTCATAGTCCCTCAAACTGTTGAAGGGCTGGATTATAATTTGGAAAAAACCCCCATGAATCAATTCCTATGCACACTGCACATATCTTATTTGTTGTGCAAAAAAAAAAACACTTAAAAACAATACAATAATTAAAATGAAGAACAATTCTAACAAATATAAAAGTATTTGTATTTCAATGGGGTGTGGGTCTGCTTTTGGCTGATGAGATAGGGTTGTTGTTGTTGTGTGCTTTCAAGTCGTTTCAGACTTAGGTTGTCCCTGAGTGAGGGCCAGGTAAATTACCTTGGAGGGCCGTATCCGGCCTTCAGACCTTAGTTTGAGGACCCCTGCTCCAAATGGTAAGTAAAACCTGATAACCTAACAACTCCTTAAAATGTTTGTGACTTTTTGTGTAACTGTAACATGTTGCCATTGTGAAATATACTGCTTTGAAATTGGGTCCATCATTTTGAAAGACCTCGTATTTTAACATGAGTTTTCATGGCTATCAAAAATGCTGATAGAGTGATTATTAAAGCCAAGGTTTCGAAGAACAGTTACACAGTGATGGGGGTGTAATAGAGTGTAGTGAAATAGAGAGAGAGAATCAAACTGTGACTGAGGCCATGAATCCTCAAAGACCATGAAAGCTCATGTTAAAATATGACCCAGTCTTAAAGATATTACTAAGTTTTTCTCTCCTTTCTCCAACATTTTCCTTTTTCTGTTCCCTTCTCCTTCATTTACTTTACTTATACTACTAAAGGCCCGAAAATATATCCTCCTCTCTGAGCTATTTCTAAAGGTCCTGCTTGAATGATGAACTTTGTTTCTTGATAGCAATGGCTGGTACTATACATCAGCTACTTAGCTATGTAAGTTCCATAACTACAGTATATACTTAAGTAGCATCTCCCAGTGTGTCCCTACTCCTGACAGCAGTTGTTGTGAGTGACAAGTTTAGTTTCCCATTGATCAGAATACAGTACAAAGATATTCCCACCCCACCCGTGATCCATATTGCAGAAATAGTATCTACATCACAATTTCTTATTGGACAACCAAATAAAAAAAATCCATTGCCTCATAGTAGCTGCTGGCTGGTAAGTTTGGGAATCTTTTAAGATGCATGATCTATCTATGAAATACATACAGATCAGTTATGAATGCA
Source organism: Anolis apletophallus (assembly GCA_030556195.1). Lineage (NCBI taxonomy): Eukaryota > Metazoa > Chordata > Lepidosauria > Squamata > Anolidae > Anolis > Anolis apletophallus. The sequence goes on along the minus strand of JARBWK010000002.1, from coordinate 194,712,452 downwards.
TACCTCTAGGTTATACTTTTGTAACTATTGTCATGAATTCCAACCATTGTAGATTTCTTTTAATGGAACTGTCATCCCTCCACCCCACCCTTGACTTTGTTCAGCCTACCAAGGGAAGACTTCGATCAGTACTGTGGGCACATCCACCTCTGCATACCGACTGAGCCTTGCCACTATGTCCCGCTCCAACACTGGCACAGGCACTGTGTGGGAGCAGGATAGTGAGCCTTCCCAACAGGCATCACAGGATACTTTAAGTCGGACAGATGAAGAAGATGAAGAAAGTAAGTTTTCACCCTGTTGGGCATAACACTGAGTACTGGTAGATCTTTTTGTTTAGGCCTGCATCAGTCATCGTCATGTAACTTCACATGAAAACGCTTTAGCAGGGATGTCATCAAGATGTAGATTACATGCAGCTCTCCATCTCATGTTCATCATCCCACCAAGTGGAATGGTAGCAATTTTGGGATGGACATCCTCTTGGCTTTTTTAATTGTTCATTTTGGAGACATTTCAGTACATATTTTAATGTGACACCTTATGAAGCTGTCTAACAATAAATCAAATGAAGTAACTTTGAGTTTAGAAGGAATTTAGTGAGCACAGCTAAGATTAAGGTCTCGGCTTTTCCTTTCTTGAAGCCAGATATCTTTTGGCATGTAACTAAATGGGATCATCTATGTTCAAAGGGCATGAAGGAGTTGGGTAGCACTTGCAAGGCTTAAAGATATACTGTGTATGAGATTTTTCATCTTCTCCTCTGAATTCTGTCTAGATGATTCTGTGAGCATGCCCAGTGTGGTAAGTGAACAAGAAGCATACCTTATGGGTGCCATTGGGAGGAGGCGATTCTCCAGCCATCTCTCCAGCATGTCTGCACCTCAGGCCGAGGTGGGCATGTTACCAAGCCAAAGGTAACAGAATGTGTTATCTCTTATGTCCTGTCATTATCTGTTCTCATAAGAACAGAATTCACAAAGGTATCATACAGTTTATCATTCCTAAGTATTTGAGGGAAGAGGAGTTGTTTTAGGGACTAGGCTTGTGTTGGCTGTGGATGAATAGCCTCAAAGTGTGAGTGTGTGGTTAATGTGTCTTTGTGTGCAATGCCCTCGTTATTCACTGGGGTTAGGGACTCCTGCAAAAGTGGAAAAACCATGATTTTAAAAATGCTGAGAGAACACCTATCTAGGTATCTCTAGGTCCTACAGCAGGACTCTGGCCAAAGTCCATTGGAAGGTGACTGCAGAACAGCACTGGAGAAGCTATAGAGATAACATTTTAATCAAATGTGTGAATAATTAAATCTACAAAAATCAAACCTGGGAATAATAAGAATGGTAGTAACCCTACTTGAATCTTCCTTTAGAAATCTTGTTTTGTCCTGTTTTTGATGTATCTTGTAAGAGGTAATTTGAACAAAGACATTGCTCTTGTCAAGGTCCATCTCCAAGGCACTGTAGATACAAATACTTCCTACTAAGTCACACCTGTATCTGAAGATACTTAAGAAAATTAAAGTGTGCAAAAGGAGTTTGTGAAAGATGATTCTTCTGAGTGATGTGGTCTCTTAGCTCGCATTGCTCACATTCTTCAGACACTGATGTGCAACATTTGAGAACATAGGGATGACATTTAAAGCTCTGATATAGGACTGCACGCTAAGTTAAATGCTTAGCATGCAGTGAAAATACCTCTTTTCTTTTGAATTTGGAAATCTGCAATTAGCCTGATTTGGATTGGCATTGTCGTGTACAGGTGGGGGGATTATTTCTTCCTAGATTGGTTTACCTGCTCCACAAACAGAGAACTAAAAAGAGGGAGTGGGTTCCATTGGTACCAACTGGTGGAAAAGTTGTCCATTTACAGTTTTGGTACATAAATGATGTGCAGAGGGGAACAGAATTTTGAATTTACCAGAAGACCAATGTTTACTTTTATGTGTCAATTTTCTTTTTAATGACTTCTCATAGTGTATTTTCCATTTGAATATTTCTTTTCTATCCTAAGGATAGGAATCATGTTGTTGAACTGCAACACCCAACAGCCCTGGCCAGCTTAGCTAAGGAATGATAGGAAATGCAATCCAGCAAAATCTGTAGAGTCAAATAATTCCAACCTCTAGCCTAATCCTATTTTGTTAGCATCAATGATACATGCACAAAGTGCTTAATCAAACATCTCTTAATTTTTCATAATACAATATAGTGAAAAATAAAAGCTAGTATGAGTCAAAATGAGGGGGGAAACCCCTTAATATGGCCAGGCTGAGATCATTAGTATGCAACCAGTTTTAGTTGGATTTGGGGACCATGCGTTATTGTTTATTCTTGGGTACAAGTCTAGAAATTTTAGTCAAAATAATTCAACCTAAAAACAAGGGTCAGTGCACATACTGTATGTTAACTTTTGTCAAAAAAAAGCAACCATTCCCTTCTCTGAGTAGTGTGTCAAAGGATGAGTGCTTTTAATCAATCCCAGGAGAAGCTTTAAAAAGCACGTACTCTCTAATCTCTCTGCTGCTGCACTGTTTTGGGTCATTTTGAATTTCTTGAGGGTAAAATGTTCTAGTTGTCCCATTTCCCCAGCCAGATGGCACTGGTGCTTTCCCCTCTCTGCAATGTGACCCTCAACTTATCCACAGGTCATATCAAAATCTATTATTTTATTCCCCAAACCTACCCTCAATTTATATATGAGGCTGATTTATACATGACTATCTCCAGTAGATAATGGTATTGGTTCCCTCTGGGGCAAATAGAAACAGTATTTTAATTGAGAAGATGGCTTGAGGTGGGAAAGGGTTTAGAAAACACTACCATCATTCTTATGGGGCCAATATTAGTTGTTTCTTCAAAAATAGGAAAGATCATAATCCTAGATTGCCTGTGTCTTTAGTAGTTAAGTCATGGAAAACAGTGCTTTAGTAGTGCTTCTTACAGTGAAAGAAAATGACTTTCATTGATCAAGATAGTTGTAAGCTTTGATTCTTATGATTGACATTTGTCCTTTTCTCAAAGGCACATGTTGTTTTAGGTTTTACTAGTGAACCATGACATCCTTTGCATGTGCAAGGGTGACACACCTCGCGCCAGAAACAATAACACAGACACAAGTGGTTGGATGAAAATGGCCACAACTCATTTATTGAAAACAGAAACAAAGGGTTGGCGGCCCCGCATGGGTCCTGGATCAGGGTCGTACAGCCCCCACGAATGTCCAATGCATTTGCAAGCCTGGGGTGTGAGTGGCCCAATGCCTGTCCACGGAAACTCGGCACCCCAGGGGGCCTGTGCGTTATCCCCCTTACAACCAAGGGGCAATAAGCCAGCCTGATCCAGGGGCCATGCCACACGCCAAACACGGAGTTGTGACAAAGAACATAATAACGCATATCCCTGAACAGTGCAACAATGGCATGAAGAATGAACAAAATGGACACCCACAAGCAAGGCAATAAGTAGGGGGGGTGGGAGGACAAACAGATCTGGCCCCACGTGCAGTCTGGGCAGCCCCAGGTGGCCTTAAATAGGCTGCCCAGGTGGAAGTGCAGGCCAGCTGGCACAAAGAGCAGGCGGGGCGGGGCCAGCCCCGTCATTGGCCGGCCGGCGTTGGTGGCGGGAAACTTCCTGCCACCTCAGGGACTTCTGGGTAGGAGAAGCCCCTTCACCTCCCCCAAGATGGCGGCGAGGGCAACCCCGCCCCGCAACCTGCTCGGCTGGTAAGTCGGCCAAGCCCATTATCTAAGACCTCTTCACACGTGCCACCGGAATTGGCGAGTATCGTCACAATCCATGGTGATCCTGGTAGCGACCGCCCAGGGACATGGGGACCTGTTGCCTTGTGTCCCGCATTGTCCCGGCTTCCTCTTTACCTCATCACATGAGGGGAAGCTTACTTAAGCTGGCTAAACCCATCATTCCTTATGGAAAGATGGGGAGCCTCTTGTCGTTCATACCCAATGGGGCTTTTTCACTTTCACCATGGAGCTGCCCCAGAAGTACTTTTCCAGTGTGTGATGGGAGTCGGCAGGCTCTGTAGTGAAAATGAAAAAAAACCTGTCACCATCACCAAATTTCAGCCCATGTGAAGGGGTCCCTAGTAATGTGTGAATAAAATTTTAGGATTGAAGGCCTTGATCAGATTATGACAGAAATTTTGGCTAATTCGTTAGAAAAGTGAAGGTGCATTTTAAAAAAATATTTGAGGTCATTTTGGTTGGCATCTTATAGAATCCTGATGTAAAATGAAATTCAAAAGAGAAGCTTCCCATTTGGGAGGGGGGGCAGGGGGCGGGGAGAGGGCAAAGTGCCCTCTCCCCACATCCTACCCCAGCAAAATCTTCTCTTCTCCCCACATCTCACCCCAGTTCAGAATTGTAGGCAGCATTCCTTGCAATAAACAGACAGGAGACACTAAATTGCAAGATAGAGTGAATGCCATACGTTTAAAAGTCCCATAGAAGGACAATAATTTGCAGCACTGAAAGCTCATGAGAACTTAGAAGCTTGAAGCCCACTGTCCCCACTTGGCAGAGAAATTCTGTGCTCCATGCTGTATGATGGCTGTATCTTGATGTAATATAGCACATTGGGTACTGTTGAAGGCCAGAATCACTGGGTTGCTGTGAGTTTTCCAGGTTGTATGGCCATGTTCCAGAAGCATTCTCTCCTGACGTTGGGTACTAACCCTGACATTGGGTACTAATTACATTTTCATGATTGTGACCTGGAGAGCAGGTGATTAAGTAGGCTGTGACATATTCCTCTCCAATTTCCAGCATTGATCAAGTTGCCCTGCTCCCCTGAACCAAAAGTAAGGGATGCTATTTGACTATTTGTGGATGTGGAGTATGTAGGTGTTTGACTGTGAGCCTGGTAGCTAGAGCAGGGCTTCTTAATCTTTTCCCACTGTGACCACCCAAGACATCTTTCCACCCAAGACATTTTTACGTGACATGGGCATAGCTGGTATATACAATCAAACTAAACAACCTCATTTTCCTTTTTATGAAGTACAGCTGAAGCATTTCCTGCAGAGTCCATTGTAAACACTGCATGTTCTTGCTAACGAATTCATGTAAATGTCTAAAATAGCCACTAGGTTTACTGTTGCCATGTTTTGTGTCCCCCCCCCAACATTAAGTTAAGAGGACCCATGTGGGTCAGGACCCACAGCTCTGAGGTAGAGTAAGCTTTGAACAGAAATGGGTATAAGTAACATACTGGTGTCTATCTGTTCATGCCTCTCAACAGGATTCTTGTTCCTTCAAGAACTATGGTATTCAGTAAGAAGATCAGTGAAGGGACCAGGGGGAGGTAAAGTGGGGCATCTTAAAAGTAACCAACAGTAAGTAGAACAAAATGAGGGCACACGAGGATTTTAGGAACCTCTAGGACTTCTTTTTCCTTGATGTGAGAATGACCCGTATGACAAATTGTGCAAACTGGCAAATCTATACGCCTCACCACCTATATATATATATAAGAAGCATTTTAGATCAGAAAAGTAGGTCCTCCCCTTCGAGTTTTGCTTCTTGATCTTTTGTAAGCCAGGTGCGAGGCCAAATACTTTCTGTCCCCTTTCCCCTCAATTTATCTTCTGATACTTCTTTTCTTTGAACACAGAGACAATTGCATGCTTTAAAAACATATTTTCTTCCCTAAATGCCTCACCTCCCTGCCCTTCCTGCAGTGAACCCAATGTCCTTGATGACTCCCAAGGCCTGGCCGCTGAGGGCAGCCTCTCTAGGTACAGTGTTTACCCTCCCTGTCTGTCAGTGTCTGTGCTGGGAACACTATGCTCCCTCTTATCACTGTCTCTCTTACTCATCCTCGATTATCTCTCCTTCCATTCCTGTTTCTTGTTCTTCATCGATGATCAGGCCTGCACGTCAAAGGTGTAGCAACCCTATTTCATGCTGAGCTCTGGCCAAACAGCAAATTTTATGAGGAGAGAAATAATAAATAAATAAATGTAAATATAACATAACCCCGAACTTGGCAAGCCAAAGCAATAGGTTATTTTTGCAAGGTATCTCTCCCCTCCCCCTTCTTCTCATATGGTTTTTAGTTCAGAGATAACACACTAATCCCAGTGTATTCGATTAATATTTTCAATATCAACTGGAAGCTTTCAAATGTAAAACCTTTGCTTAGTTTCCATAGTGCATTAAGAGATAATTTGGAGATTATGTAATATACCGTATGTATGAATTATGAAGGGGTGCTGCCGCCTCTACTTGTTAAAATGAGGCCCCATCTCGTTTCTAAGAAAAGTGGCTTTTTGTACTACTTTTCATTATTAAAATGCTTGACCAGGCGACATCCTTTCACTTTCAAGGAAAGCAACACTTTCTATGATTCTATGTTGAAAAATCCTCCAATGCCACTCACTGCTAAGTAAATCTTGTGCAAAAGCAGTAACACTGCTATGCTTTTAAGGTATATTAATTTTGGTATATGAAAGGGAGGACTGCACCTTTAACACTCAGCTCAGTCATTTTAATCATTCTTGCTGTTCTGTTGTGTTGATACCTCTCAACTGACCTCAGTAGTTGGGAAGACATCTTATTTCTATTTCTCGAAGTCTTTGCTTCACTACAGGAATGTAACCCCTTTTTTTCAACAATCCTAAGACGACTGCTTTCTTTAGCGTTGTTTACTAAAGATGAGGAAATGTTGAGAGGGATTAATTTGTGTAATCTTTGTTTTGTTTTTTGTCGTAGATTTTTAGAACAGGAAATTATGTGTCACTGGATGTGTCATATCAATCATTCCCATGATTCATGAAGTCCTTTGTGCTTGCATCTCTTGCCTTGGCAGATGGATTCAGCTCAGATTGGCGGTGGCATCCAAGTGTGGGTGGGCGAGACAGATAAGTAATTTGGAGGCACAGGGATGTAATGCGCTGACATATTTGCATGAACACTAAATGAAGGCAGCAGTACTATTAACTTGGGAGTAAGTCAGCTAGACCTTGGTGATAATAACTTTAGAGAAGACTCGGATATTATTGCCCTGTGAAAAAATTACCTAAATGGAACTTGTTGTTCATAGTGAGATGATAAAACCACGTCTTTTGAGTTACAGTTTTCCATCACTTATTGCTGGGATTAGGTTCCAGGACCTCCCGCAATAAGTGAAAAACCACGATGTAAGGATGCTCTATTTATTTTAATATTTATACATTATTTTAGTAGTTATACACTATTTTAAGTCTTTATAAACAAATAAAGTGAAGGAAAGGAAGGAAAGGCCCTTCAAGGCTGGAGGGAGGGAGAGAGGACTGAGGAGGGAAAGGGCCTTGGAGAGCAATGGTGGCAAAACCCCACAAAACAGCAAAAATACCTTGATATATATTTTAAATTAATATTTTTTGAAATCCACGAAACAGCGAGTCCGCAATAAGTGAACCGCAGAGTAGTGAGGGAACACTGTATATCCACTGAATTAATTAGAAAACTACACTACAGGTAGGAATAAATACTTGCTTATAAAGGGTAACATACAGTGATGGTTAATACTTGAATAGAAATGAGAAGGAGCACCTTATAAAAATATCTTCTTAATCCTGATTGGTCCTTCTCTTGTCTAAGATGGGCAGGAGGAAAGTGGGGGGAAGCAGGGGAAGCAGAGGGAAATGTCTTACCCCATTCCCTCCCGTCTTTCCCCATCTTCTGGGATGGCCACCCATCCCATGTGCCTACCCTCCTTCATCTTCTCCCCACTTTCCCCCACATTCTGCTGCTTGGAGTCAGGTAACACCCAACTCCTGCAGATAGTTTTTGGGTTCCATTTCCATGAACTTAGGAAAGAGAGTGCCATGGAGTCCCTTTGGAAGTGCCCTTACATTGTCTGATGGCCTCTGCGGGGCTCCCATTTCCTAAGCACATGGAAATAGAGCCTGAAGACCATCTGCTTGGGTCCTAAGAATCATTTGCTTCTTATGGCAGTTGTGTTAATATGGTTACTCACAGGCCCGGACGAAGGTAATTTAAAATGGTACGCATTCTTTTGGTGCCGGGTGCACATGTGCGCTGGCGTGCGCATGCGCAAGGCCAGCTAGTCGTGCGCACGTGCGCCGGTGTGTGCACGCGCGCCGGTACACGTATGCGCAGGGCTAGCTAGTTGTGCGTATGCGCCTTAGTTGCAGCGTGACACCAGGTGGTCGGAGTTGCGAATAGCACTCCAAAAGGCCGAAAAGGACGGAGGAACGTTTTGCAGACGAGGCAGAGCCTCCCACCTCGGGCTGCAAAAACATTCCTCCTTCCTTTTCAGCCTCTTGGAGTGCGATTTGCAACTCTGACCACCCGGTGTCGCGCTGCAACTAAGGCGTATGCATGAAAATTCTGCACATGCGCCATTGTTGCGGCATACTCCAAGAGGCCAAAAAGGACGGAGGAACGTTTTGCAGCCGGGGCGGGGTGGAGACTCCCGCAACTCCGATCACCTGGAGTCGCGCCCACGCGCTGGCCCGCAACAATGGCGTGGCATGCGCCGAACCTGGCGGCTACAGCTGGGGCCGCATGCGCCCCTGGCCACGTAGCGCCCGTAAGCAGCCGCGTACTTTACATACCGTTAAAATCTGCCCCTGGTTACTCATGAACTAAAAAGTGTCCAGATGGGGCAGTGAAACATTTACATTGATGTGAATTATGTTCTCCATCACCAGTTCCAGAGGCAGGAGAGAAGTGATAGAAAATCATTTTTGACCATTGATTTCTCCTTCCCTTCATTCCGCTGGTTTTTCTATCCTGCCTTGTCAGTTTCAGAACTTTCCAGTTCTCTTTCTTCAACCATTATAGCTTTGTCTATTTCCATACTTTATAGGATCTATCTTAGAGATTTCTCTTTGTTACTCAACCTTGTAGTTTATGTCTTGATCTTCTTTTACAAAACTGTATGCTACTACTCAACATCTCTAAAATGTTGTTAAAAAAGGCTCTGCTGGCTGCTAGCCCACAAACCTTTGAAGCAGCATTGGGAAATAGAGAGGTTTCTTTGCAGCACCAGCAGAAAGGAAAATAGCAACAGAGAGGTTTAGGAAGAGGAAGAATTCTGAATAAAGGCTGTAAGGTTAGGACAGTGTTTCCCAACCGCTGTGACGCGGCACAGTAGTGTGCCGTGATGGACCTCCTGCTGTGCCGCGAGAAAAGCTCTCTGCTCCCCTTCTTTCCCCCCTCCTCCTGCTGAACTCCTGCTGCTTGGGGGAGGAGGAAAGGCCGGGCGGCGGCGAAGAAGGGGCCAGGGCGCCGCCTCCTTCAGCCGTTTCCCTAGCCAGCCTCCAATCCACCATGAGTGGTGGACGGGCTTCAGTGGGCGGGGCTCCTCCTCCGTGTGGCTTCAGCGAGCGAGGGGCGGGAGTCATGGCAGAGAGCGGGGATGGGGGCCATCACTTCCGCCCCTCGCTCGCACTGCCCCCTCAAGGCTGGAGCAGCTGCTGGGAGAGCTGAAGCCAACAAGGGGGCGGGGCATGGTGCGGCCTGGCTCCGGCCCCCTCCCCCAGCTCCAGCTTTTCCACAGCTTCTCCAGCCTTGAGGGGACAGTGCCAAGCCAGCATTGTGCTGGCTCTGCCACCGCTGGCTTGGCACTGCCCCCTCAAGGCTGGAGAAGATGTGGGAGAGCTGAAGCAGGGGGGAGGGGCGGGGCATGGCCTGGCTGCTCCCCCTCCCCTGGCTTCGGCACTCCCAGCAGCTGCTCCCAGCAGGTTACCATCCCCCAGCTGTACTTTACTGTGTTAGAGTGTCATTTTGTGTCATTTTGGTTGGTGGTGTGCCCCCGGATTTTTTAATGTTAAAAGTGTGCCGCGGCTCAAAAAAGGTTGGGAAACACTGGATTAGGGAATAAGAGTGTGGACAAGGTGAGCAGTGCAGCTAAGAAAAGGGAAAGAAAAAAAAATACTGGATGCCACTCCTGTAAAATCACAGGGTCACTTGACACTTAAAAAGAGCTCTGATCACTATATTAGATGGGAGGTTTCCAGGGCAACAGGAGGATTCAACAGATAGGGTACACTTTGGCCATTTTTTCATGAATAGTTTTCTGCACAGGCACAAGCAAAGTATTCTACACTCCCATATCATATGAGGAATAATAGGATGAAATCCTCACAGAGAGTTCACACATCCCAACCATCAGTTCAAGAAATGAGTAAATGTTTCTTCAATAAAGAGGGTGAGTCATATTTGCCTGCTATACCAGCAGCATTTTATTGAAATATGCATAAACTTTTGAGCAATCAGTGCTTATGAATCTCAAAATAGTATTGATTTGCACACCTCTATTGCTCATTTCCCAATTAATGGGTATAATCTGAAGGAACAAATGAATTTAATTCTATTTTATTGGGAACAGTTCAGCTCATTCTAATTTGAGTGCAAGTGCTGCAAATTCCAATTAAACCCTTTCAATGGAAAGTATAAAGGATAATAAGATGAAGAGCACAGGAAAAGGTTGGCCGCAGGGCAAGTGTTTCCAGCTACCTCGGGGCTCGTCCAGACAGTACATTTATTGCAGTATCTACTGCAATAAAGGAGGGGCTATCTAGACATCGTTCTGGAAAGTCCGAAATTAATTCACTACAAACCAGCAAAACCCCTGGTTTGTAGCAAATTAATTAGTGGGTTTATTCCATGCCTTCTTGGAAGGCACGGGATAAACTCACTATTTCTAGTTCTGAGCGGCAGAATACTGCAGTCCAGAGAGTATTCCAATAGTTTACCGGGCTAAATAAGCCCGGTAAACTGGGGGAATACCCACCCCCTCCCCTCAAGTCCCCAGATCCCTTAGAAAAGTAATGAAAACGTACCCGACCTCCATTATAGGCTTCAGCCAGCTCTCCCAGCACTTAGAAATGATGCGCCAGGAGAGTGGGAGGAGGGGGGAAGAAAATTGCTCCCCCCCCCCCACTCTCCTGGCGTGTAATTTCTACGCACCGGTAGAGCTGGCCGAATCTTGTAATGGAGGCCAGGTACGTTTTCATTACTTTTATAAGGGGTCTGGGGGCTTTGGGGAAGGGAAGTAGGTCCTCCAGATATTCTCTCAGGCTATTCCCAAGGGAACGTCTGGACACCCATCCCAGAAAGTGTGCGCTTTCTGGGGTGGGTGTGGACAGGCCCTCAGGAAAATCCGGGTTTTTAAAAATGCGGATTCTTCTGGGATAAAGGCCTATCTGAATTTGCCCCTAGACAGAAAGACAGAGAATTGGAACTAGATTTTTTTAAAGGATATAAACAGTGGAATATGATGGGAGATGCTGTCTTAGCTGCAAATGAAGATTAGGTTTGTGTTTTTGAAGATGAAATACTCTCACATTTTTGAATTAGCGAATTTTGAAAAAAGTGTTGAGATAGAAACATGATTACATGTTCGATTAGAACCTGTGAAGCAAGATAACATATTAATTCCAGAAGATCAGGTAAGTCTAACAGGATTCAAAGTGAGGTTTTGTTCTGCTAAGCCACCTGCAAGAACTAAGGAAGTTCAATTGTCAGAGATTTTTCAAAAACTGATTCTTCTGCACTGGGAGGCTCTTTTTTTAATCATGTTTGCAATGAATGAGAGATGGGAGAAATGGCAGATCCTAAGGTAGACACTCTGATGAGGGGGCTAGTATCAGAAAGAAATGGCACCCAAAAAACATGATCCTAATGCTTAAAAATCACAAGCAAAGAAGGACTAGGCATGCCTTTTGAAAGATGCATGAATCTTCAACTTCTTTGCAGACACCAGCATTTTGTTGAGGCAGTTCCTTACATGGAAGCAATATTAGCAGATGTCTTAATAGAAAATCTTTCCCATGAATCATTGCAATGTAAATAAATCTTTTTAGTTTACAGCAAAAAATGTGTACAGGACCCTACATCTTTTAGTAAAGGTAAAGATTTCCCCTTGACATTAAATCTAATTGAGTCTGACGCTGGGGGGTGGTGCTCATTTGCATTTCTTAGCCGAAGAGCCAGCATTGAACGTAGACACCTTCTACGTCATGTGGCTAGCATGATTGCATGAAACACCGTTACCTCCCCGCCGAAGCGGTACCTATTGATCTAGTCTTGCATGTTTTTGAATTGCTAGGTTGGCAGAAGCTGGGGCTAACAGTGGGAGCTCACCCCATCCTGCAGATTCAAACCACCGACCTCCCAGTCAGCAAGTTGGCTGCATGGCCATCTGTCGGGGGTGCTTTGAATGCGATTTTCCTGCTACTTGGCAGGGGGTTGGACTGGATGGCCCACGAGGTCTCTTCCAACTCTATGATTCTAAGTTCTGCAGCTTAGCAGTAAAACCCGCTGCATCTTTTGCATTAACTTAATTTCATCAGAGGCTATTGCTTGCTTTTTTTTCACTTCAGCTTTGGAAGGCTGATAAAAAATATAGGGCCATTTTTGCAAATACACTTCTCAAGAGAGTGCTCCTTTTTGGAGAAAAAGCACGAGAACAAGTATTATTTGCAACCACTTAAAAGACACAAGCGGTGCCTGCGATGCATAGAAAGAGATATGGCATTTCATGAGGGATGGCAAGCAGCATGATTTCTGAAATTTCCATCCCCGGAGGAAGACTACTTGAGCTAATGCTTAATACTTTCAGGGGAATGGAATCCTCCAGATGCTTCGTGGCTTATTCATAGTAGGTATGTTTGCTTTTGTAAGAAAGAGGAAGCTATGCACTTCACCAGATCTCTAGCTACTTCTTGTGCATGATGTGGTTCTTCCCAGTAGAACACAAGGACACCGTGACCTCTCTCCCCAGAAGCCCCCTAAACAGAGTAAAAAAGGAAAAGAACTCACCCGGGCTCCATGGGACAGCTGCTGGAGTTCTCCTTGCATGTACAAATGACGCACCAGGAGAAAGTGGGGGGGGGGGGGGACGGGGACGTACAGGAGCAATTTGCCTCCTAATTTAGCCTGGAGAACTGTGGGAATACTGTCTGGACTGCAGTATTCTACAGTCCAGACACTGGAAGTAGTGGGTTTATCCCACTATCATAATTCGCCACAAACCAAGGTTTTCCTGGTTTGTGGCGGATTAATTCCTGTTAGTCCAGAATGTCGTCTGGACAGCCCCCTTTTTATTGTGGATGTTTCCGCATTAAAGGGGCTGTCTAGTCACTTCTGGTGAAAGAACAGACGCAATCTGCATAACATATGACACTGAGAGCCACATCAACCTTATGGTTGCCTTCAAAAAGGCATTTGTAGTTGTAAAACTGTCTAAATGTAACTATGTCTAAATGTAAAACTGTCTAAATGTAACTAGACATTGAAAGCTTCATGGGCCACATAAGTGCATGTAGAAATTGATATTTTCTGAGAAAATTCAAATATATTCATGTGAATGTTTATTTTACAAAAGTGGGGATCAATGCAGAAATAAAACTGTGAATGAAGATAAGTACTTGCAGATTTGTCCATCCTTGTCTGCTACTAAGGGCCCTTCCAGCCAGGCCCTATATCCTAGGATCTGATCCCAGGTGTTCTGTTTGTCCCAGATTATCTGGCAGTGCAGACTCATACAATCCAGTTTAAAGCAGAAAACCTGGGATTTTTTTTCGTGTCAGGAGATACTTGCGAAACTGCAAGTTGTTTCTGGTGTGAGAGAATTGGCTGTCTGCAAGGACATTGCCCAGGGGGTGCCTGGATGTTTTGATGTTTTACCATCCTTGTGGGATGCTTCTCTCATGTCCCCGTATGCAGGCCCAGATCATGGCCTTTTGGCGCCCTAGGCCAAAGGCTCTGCCCCCGCGTGAGGAGGAAGGAAAGCCCCACCCCCGGAGCCGATGCTGCGCATGCGCGGCAGTGGCCCCAAGGGCGGGGCCTCCCCACGGCTCCTCCCTCCCTTCTAAAGCTGTCATGCCGGCCTCAGAAGCGGCCAAAATCGCCCTTTTCAGGCTGGCATGACGGCTTTAGGAGGGAGCGGGGAGCTGTGGGGAGCCGGGCGGGATGCCCTTCTTCCCTCTCCTCCTCCTCCTGGGGGCTTACATGTGCTTGCCGCCACCAGGCAGAAGCAGATGCCGACGATGCCCTCCATCTGGGCGATGGGTCGGTGGCGCAGCGCGATGCCCCATCGAAGCCTGGCCCGGGCTCTCCTTGGAGCATCAGCGCCGTCCAACTTGAGTGGCTCCCTGGGAGGGAGAAGGAGGGGGAAAGGAGGGGGGAGAGCCAGTCCCATGTGCTCCTCTCCTCCCAGCCTGGCGAGGCTTAGGCGGCCTCCTCCTGGGAAGAGCGGTGGATGGGTGGAGGCGGGGAGGGTCTCCTCCTCCTCCACTCCCTCCACTTTGTTCAGCTCCTGCCGCCGCCCCTCCTCACGCTCCAAGGAGAGCAGCACCGTCAGCTCGCCCGCCTTTCTCTCTGTGTGTAGGGAAGGGGGGGGAGAAAGGGGCGCCCCCCTCTTGGAGCCTAATGGATCGGTCTAAAGCGCCGCCACCCCTTTCCCCCAAGCGGGAGGCAGGGGCATCTTTGGGGAATAGAGGGGGTGGGGAGAAAGGAGAGACAGAGACAGAAAGAGAGATGAAGAACTGCTCAGGAAGGATGCTCGTATCCCGAGATCTGAGCAACTTGGAGGCGGGCGGGGGCGGGGGAAGAGCCTTTGGAGCCGAGGAGAGCAGAGCAAGGGGGGGGGGCGGCAGTGGATGGCGCTTCCGCCACTGCGCGCATACACACTTTTAGAAAAATTGAGTTTTTTTTGAATTTTTAAAAAACTTTTTTGGGAGTGTCCGGACCTGCTGGTCCCCCATGGCTGCCGCCCTAGGCCATGGCCTAGGGTGGCCTTATGGGTAATCTGGACCTGCCCGCATGGGGTGCTGGAGTTCTCCCCGGATTCGAACTCCCGATCTGTTGGTCTTCAGTGTTGCCAGCACAAGGATTTAACCCATTGTGCTACTGGGGGCTCCTGGGAATCAGATCCCGGGATACAGAGCCTGTCTGGAAGGGCCCTAAGATACACGAAACAGTACCTTATTTAGTGCTGAGTAGAGTTCAGCAAAACTTTGCCCCCTATTTTGGTACCAAGTGCTTGGAATTCATGATGGGAGCATTCACAAACTAGCAATCTAACACAGGACTGCAGCAAGCGACTGGCCATGTTTTAAGTCACTTTAGATTTGTTTAGGACGGCCCTGTAAAGATGGTAGTATCCCATCTACAGTTCCTCTATGAACACTTCTCTCCCCATTACAAAGCATCATTTGTATAGCTACTGTGTGTTGGTATAGAGTTTTGAATCAGGTCATAATGACCTCTGCTGCTGAACCATGTTGGATTATTTTCTAGATATCACCATTGATGTTTAGCACTCTGGGGCTAGTTATACACTCAAAGGAAGCAAGTGAATAATGATTTTAAAAAGCTTGTAACTGTAATGAATGGATAATTTATATTACAAGGAGCTGCAGAACAACTCATTTTGAAAACTCAATACTTTAAAGACAGGCATGAGGTGAATGGAAACAACAGATGTCTCATTTTGCTTGTTGTGAGAGAAGATAGAAACAATAGATTAAATCTGGAACAAGATAAATGCAAGCAAATCTCTTGGGAAACTGACATGAGGTCGTGCAGTGTGACAAGGGAAGCTATTGAATCTTCTGCCTTGGAGGTTTTCATATGGAAACTGGATAAATATCTCTCTAGAAGAGTTTAGTAAAAGATAGCAATGAATTACATGTAAGATGTGTGTTGTTTATAGTAGGTAAACCCAGGTGATAAATTGCTACAGTGGTGATACATATGCAAAATCCCATTTTCCACTAGTTCTAGAGCAGGGATGTCAAACTCATTTTCACAAAGGGCCACATCAGCTTTATGGTTGCCATCAATGGACCATTTGTAGTTGTAAGACTGTTTAAATGGAACTATGTTTCCCTGACATTGAAAACATTGCGGGCCACATAAGATGGTGTGGTGGGCCCAGGCCCGGATTACCGATAAGGCCACCCTAGGCCATGGCCTAGGGGCGCAAAGCCAAGGGGGACGCAGTTCACGGACCAAAAAAATTTGTTAAAACAAAACCGCAACGTGCGGCATGGAGAAGACTCTCTTTCTCAGGGGAGGGCAAGGGGAGAGCACTGCGAGGGGGTGGGGGAGGAGGGAATGGTGCCCCCCCCCCACTATCGCCCTCGCCACCTTGTCAAGGAAGGAGGGCGCAAGGAGGAGGAAGGAAGCCCTCGGGGCCGCTGCCGGGAATACACGGCACCCAGGAGCACGGCACCCGGGGGCTTCCCTTCCTTCCTACTACTCCTCGCTCGTGCCCTCTTTCCTTGACTCAAGGAAGGAAGGAGGGCGGGAGGAGGAGGCAGAGGAGGCTTGAATTTTGGCGCAGTTGCTGCCCTGCAGCAGCCTTCAGCAGCTGAAAGGTCACGTGAGCGCGGGAAGAAGGGCTCGGTGCCTGCGGGGAAAAAGAAGGAGAAGCGGGTTTGGAATTAGACCAGGATTCTCCTTGCTCCTTTTTCCTTTTGGGGGGCAAAGCGTGGGCAGTGGAAAGAAGGAATGTGTGTGTGTGGGGGTGCGGTAGAGGTTGGTTTTGGGGCGTATTTCCAAAGTGTGGCCTAGGGTGCCAAAAGGGGTTAATCCGGGCCTAGGTGGGCCATTTGACCCATGTGTTCTGGAGAAATATGCATTGTAGTCACAAGTAAAAAAAATTAGCAGTAGAAGAGCTAATTTTAGCTAGTGGCTTCAAAATTATTTCAAAACCTTTAGGGCTAATTGAAGCATTGCTTTAAAAACACTTGTTTGCATCTTCTGATGCATGTTTGCTTCCAAAGTGATCTGTTTTCCACTTTCCTAATGTTGTTTTTCATCTGGTAATACTGTGCGACGAAATGTTCTGTACAAAAGGGTTTTCAGACTTAACTGAGATCGGAAGAAAACAACACATTACCTGGAAATGAGAAAAATGCTGATAGGAGTTCATGTTGTTATAGCATTCACAAACAGTGCTCCTACGTGTTCTTGTCACTTTTCCTGGAAGCAATGAATAAACACTACCATCTGTCAGTAGCAGCGGATTACTTTTCCTTTAGTCCTGCAAAATAAGGGAGTGGAGCAGAGACGAATGAAGTAGAAAATGAACTATATTCCTTGCAATCATAGTTGGAACACAAATAGGCAGCACTGATTGCTAAATAGCTGCAGAAAGATCAAACATATCTACAAGTATAAAACAGTAGATTTATTAATGTGCTGTCGAAGGCTTTCATGGCCGGAATCACTGGGCTGTTGTGAGTTTTCCAAGCTGCATGGCCATGTTCCAGAAGCATTCTCTTCTGACATTTTACTCACATCTATGGCAGGCATCCTCAGAGGTTGTGAGGTTTGTTGGTAACAAGGGAAGTGAGGTTTATATATCTGTGGAATGTCCAGGGTGGGAGAAAGAACAGAGAAAAATAAATCAGGGCCAGCTCACGCCTCCGAAAAAAAGGATCTTTCTCACACCCTGTTCATTCCACAGATATATAAACCTCACTTGCCTAGTTTCCAACAGACCTCACAACCTCTGAGGATGCCTGCCATAGATGTGGGCGAAACGTCCGGAGAGAATGCTTCTGAAACATGGCCATACAGCCCGGGAAAACTCACAGTAACCCAGGAGATGTATTCATTTTGGGGAAATGTAACACCTGTGTCTCTTAATTGGAATAATGTTTTCTAGTACTCTGCTTCTGATTTTGATAGAGTAAAATTTATAAATTACCATACTGAGTTTCCCTGGGCTGCAATAAAAATATTCAAGCAGGAGTGAGGAGCATGGTTAGAATGAGTTTGAATTTGGCATATGTAGTATAACAGGGCATACATGTCTGTTTAGTTTTGAGAGTACCTCATGACCCCCATATCTTCAGGATGATATATTCTAAGACTTCACATGGATATGGATATAATAGTGAGTCCTATTAAAATGAAGGACTTCTGCCTGAAGAATGCCATAGATCAGTGGTTCTCAACCTGTGGATCCCCAGATGTTTTGGCCTACAACCAGAGGCGGTCCTACAGGTAGGCCAAGGAAGCGGCCGCATGGGGCGCCATCTGGGAAGGGGCGAATTCCCCCGCCTGCTGGGCGCCGGCGCCAGACAGCATCCTGGCCCTGCCGATGTTCCTCAGGCAGCGCCGCGGCTGCCTGCTTTTGAGCCCTGGCCTTGTGCGCTCCGACGCCGCTTCTGGGCATGCGCGGAGGTTTTCACGCAGGCGCAGTTGCTGCGGAGCTGAAGTTGAGCGCAGGAGCAACTGCGCATGTGCGAAAACCTCTGCGCATGCCCAGTAGCTCCTTTGCGCAGAAGCCTGTAAGCCAGGCATGTAGCCAGGGGGGGGCGCTAAGGGGGCTTCAGCCCCCCTCGAAATTCTCAGAGTGGTCCGCGAGAAGGCCTTACTGGTACATTATTTAAACTGTTATGTGCATTTATATCATGATCTGATCACCATGCTCATTATATCCCACATTAATGGGGTTATTGGGATAACAATACAAAAGGTTTGCTAGGGTAGACCCTCTTCCACCCAGTCTCAGCCCCCCCCCTGAACCAAACTCAGCCCCCGCGAATCAAAATCCTGGCTACGGCCCTGCTGTAAGCAAAGCACTCCCTATCGGGCAGGCAGGAAGTGCTTCCCTCTCCCTTTGTCTCCGCCCCTGCCACCGAACACGGTGACCCAATTGGGCAGGGAAGGGAGCGGAGACAAAGGGAGAGGGAGTGGAGCCTAAGGGGGTATTGGCGACATATTGCCTCCTGACAGCCGCCACCGGAAGTAGCCGCCGCGCGCTGAGGCACACTCCCTTGCCAGGCCCAATCACATGTGTACCCTACCACACCCGCCCACCTCCCTGTGTGCGCGCGCGTGGGGGAAGTAGGAGCATCAAGGAGAAACAGGCACGACTGCGCAGGCAAATAGTAATATATATTTTATTTTACTTTATTTTGGGTTATTTGCGTTTTATAGGAGTAATGAAAATATTTAGTAGAGGATAATTTTATTTATTCTTTTATAATAATTTATATAATAGAATGTTATATTATATTATAATGTCAATATATTATAATATAATTATATTGTAATGTAGTATAATATAATTACGATATAATATAGTATGAGTATGTACTATATATATTGTATATACATTGATACAATATAATACTACTAATGGTATTGTGATATTATAATTGTATATTTGTTTTACATGGGGGGGGTGCCAAAATAATGTTTTGGGGGTGGGGGACCAAAATAATGTTCACTTACCATATAAAATTACTTTAGACCACCCCTGCCTACAACTCCCTGAAATCCCAGCCAGTTTACCAGCTGTTAGGATTTCTGGGAGCTGAGGTCAAAACATCTGGGGACCCACAGATTGAGAACCACTGGATAGAGTAATGTTGAAAGACCTAGAAAAGGCCTATGGAGGATATATTTGGTTGAGAATGGATAAATGAAACCACATATACTGGTCTCGTGGATATGGTTGCCACACACACACATAACATGCTTATTTTATTCCCTAGCCACAATGGCACTGGGGGCTTGTGTTCAGTGTGCTCCCTCCATTAAATTTCATACTCATTATGTGAATTACAAGTTGTCCATTGTGTTCATTGTCCATGTCGTTCTGAACTGTTAAAGTTATGCAAAAAATATGGAGTACCTATTAAAATTAATCACTGAAAATATTTTTCAACCTAAATATTGCTAAATATTTTTAAAATACTGATTTTAAGAAAACATCAAACTAGTAACCTTATTGTTATCCTGTTCTCATCATTTATGATAGAGAAGTGTGCCAGTTTCAAATAGGTTGTATTATTACAGCATAGCTGAGCACTAAGATCTCAGTTTTGACAATAAGTATGTGTGGCATAGTTTGTGAATGACATTTTTCTCCTAGTCCAGTCCCAACCTAACAAACCTCTTAACCTTCAAAGGTGCTATAATCTTTGAAGTGGCTATGTCATTAATGTCTATTAACATTTGCAAAGAAATCTTCCTGTGGCTGTAAAATCTACATTCTTCTATATTAGTTGACAACACTTTTGATGCTCAACAGGGTAGCCAGTGTGCAAAGCGAACCTGGACACCACAATCTACTTCTTCAGCAACCATTAGGGAGAAAAAGAGGCTTGAGGCAGGTGAGTTTGCAATATGGTTGCTGTACTGGATAAAATAATTAAGTACACCCTGTGCCGTAGATTGTGGTTTGATATGGAAGGGACCTATTGTAAATATCTGATGCAATAGAATGGGGCTTCTTAAACTTTTCCCATCTTGAACATTTTCTGTTTGAGGTTTTTTTGTGTGTGCATCAAGCATATCAAACATTTACTGATAAAAATTAATATTTGCAAACAGGGTTGCAGCCAGGGGGCTTGAGAAGGCCTTACTGGTACATTATTTAAACTGTTATGTGTATTCATATCATGATCTGATCACCATGCTCAATATATCCCATATGTATTGGGATAACAATACAAAAGGTTTGCTAGGATAGATCCCCTCTCACTCACTCAGCCCCCCCAAATCAAACTGCCCCCCCAAATCAAAACCCTTGCTGCTGTACTGTTTGCAAAGCTTGCTAAACAGGGTGATTTTTCTTTGTATGGCGTACAGCTGAAGCATCACCTGCGGAGTACACTTTAAACACTGCACAACCAATTCATGTAGATGTCTAAAACAGCCACTAGGTGACATTCAGAAACCTTTTGCTAATTTTTGTGGGATTCCAACAATGAACTAAGGGACCCCATTTGGAGTTGGGACCCACTGTTTAAGAACCAGTGCAATAAAGGACAAGAGTTCCTTCTCAGTTGAAATTTAGCCATCTTTAATCCATTTCCCATTACGCCTACATTTGGATACAGCATACTGAATTGATTCTGGTGTATGTGTGGGAAGCTCTAGAGACTGTAGTGTAACTTTTCCCATTCAGAAGAAGTGCTGCACTATCTTTAGGAGTTACTGCTTTTCTAACTTGCTGTATCATTCTATTTTTTTATATCTTTAAATATCTGTCTTAAAAAGTTCTGACACTTCCTTTTGTGGAAAGAGGTGTTTTTCCATTCATAACACAAAGGGATTTTTCAGTGTTCTTAACTAGTCTGAAAAGGTTTTGCAGCAGAACCCTATTGCGTAGCAAGATTTTGGAGGATTGGATCCAGATCTAAATCTGTGCACCTGGGCTAGAAGAAGGGAGAATTTGCCCCAAACATTTGCATGCATGCAAAACAGAATCCAGTTGTAAATGTATTTTATTTTGTCAGGAGACATCCCAGGCAGTAAAACTACAGCATGCAGAACCCTTCCTAATGTCTAACCACTAAGAGATCAAAGCTTGTGCGCCAGCTGCGTCCATACCTTGGGAAATCTGACTTGGCCACGGTGGTCCACGCTCTGGTTACATCCCGTATAGATTACTGCAACGCTCTCTACGTGGGGTTGCCTCTGAAGACTGCTCAGAAACTGCAATTAGTCTAACGTTTGGCAACCAGGTTACTAACAGGAGTGGGGTATAGGGAGCACACAACTCCCTTGTTGCACAAGCTCCACTGGCTGCCAATTAGTTTCTGAGCACAATTCAAAGTACTGGCCTTAACCTACAAAAACCTATATGGTTCCAGCCCAGTTTACCTGTCCGAATGGATTCTCCCCTATAAACCACCAAGGATGCGAAGATCCTCCAGGGAGTCCCTGCTCTCGGTCCCGCCATCATCGCAAACGCGTCTGGTGGGGTTGAGAGACAGGGCCTTTTCCGTGGTGGCCCCTCGGCTATGGAACTCTCTCCCAAGTGAGGTTAGATCTACCCCCTCCCTCCTGTCCTTCAGGAGGCTAGTAAAGACCTGGCTTTGGAATGAAGCATTCCCAGAGAAAAGCTGAGATTGGTTATAGACCATAATTTTATTTATTTATTTATTTGTTCAGTCTTATATTCCGCTCCTCCCTGCAGGCTCGGGGCGGATCACAACGTACAATAAAACAAGCTGCGTATAACAATACATGCAGCCATACAATAAAATTTAAAACAGTTACAGGTAAAATTCAAGGTTAAAAACATGCTAGACAGCCGGACTAGGTGAAGGCCAATCTGAAAAGGGCGGTCTTGCAAGCCCTTCGGAAGGGGGCAAGCTCTGGGATCGCTCGGGTGTCATCAGAAAGGGAGTTCCATAACACTGGAGCTGCCACAGAGAACGCTCTCTGCCTGGTTGTAGACAGGTGGCAGGAGCGGATTGATGGCACAAGTAGCAAGTTCTGTTCCTCAGAACGAAGTGATCTCGGGGGAACATACGGGGTAAGGCGGTCCCTAATGACCACAGTTATAGACTGAGTTGAACTTGTGTTTAGTTGGTGATTTGGTTTTTATGTATTTTATTCCTATGTATTTTAATCATGTATTGTTGTTAGATGTTTAAAAATTTTATTGTAACATTGAATTTTTGCTGCAAGCCGGTCTGAGTCCCTCAACGGAAGTGAGAAGATCGGGATACAAAAGTTTTAAATAAATAAATAAATAAAGGATAAACCTTATTAACACCATTTGGTTTGAATGCTGTATTACATCTGATATATAAGCACGTTGATACAAACAGAACAAAATCCACTGAAAAATATATGAGGACTGTGTACAAAGGAAAATAAACCAAAGATATGAAAATATATTACTGTGAGTCTAGTGAACTGCTTTCTATTTTTTAGCTAAGGAGACCTCTTTTATCACGTCAGAAAACTCAAACTGAACCACGTAGCCGTCATGGAGCACGACTCTCTACTACACGTAGAAGCATACAACCAAAAGCAAAACCAACTGGTGAGGAAACATTTATCCAAGGCTAGTTTTTTAAAAAAAGTTTCTATTTTTGGCAATTTATGTTTCAGCCAACCAATTGCCATTACCCACCCTCGCGTTACAATTATCAGGCAACTAACGAGTAGCAGTGAAAAACAATATGTGTCAGTGGTCTTTCCAAGGTTTACACTGTCACCCTGTTGTGTTTTCACTCTCTTTTGTGCTGGTTGATCTCCTCCTACGGAAATGAGTTACAATACTAACCCCTCCATTGGGAAAATAACTTAGAAAGAAGAAGATCTCCCTCTATTAAGTATCACGACTGGAGTTCTCTTGGTGAAATGTATAGGGATAAACTCCTGTTATTGCTGTATATGTCCTTTAAGATGGAGGGAGATATCCAGTCCCACCTTTGTGCAATGACCTCCTCACAACCTACGTGTTATCTGCTGGCAGGCATTTCCCACAGTCCTTTAGTGGTCAAAGAGGGGTGGGCGGGGATGCACAGGCAATGTCTGGTTGAAGAAATACATGAAGACAGCAACCTAGCAAAACTAAATCTTCAGGAGATGGATTCAGGTACCTCCAGTCCTAGCCAATGTAAGATCTTTGACACCACATATTATTCTATTTTCATTTGTTGTGAGTCAGCTTGGGCCATATTGTGATGAAATGTATCAAAAGCACAAATTGATCGAAAACAATGAGTTAGTAAAGACTGGAGAGAAAAGCTATTAAAATATATTGAAATGGTCAAGCTAACAAATGGTATCCGGGGATGAAATAATGAAGAATTTGCAAAAAAGTGGGGGAGGCTGACATTTGGATATCTGGAAAGGAAGTCAAATAGAGATTTGAGAGTAGCTACAAGGGGAATTAATTAAAACAAAAGATACAAGTGTAGATTCTTGATTAAGTATATTTTCTACATTGAGTAGTGTTGGAAGTCTTAGGTGGTGGGTTGATGGGTGTGGGGGTAGAGGGCAATGGGTTTGCTAAGATGTGCCAATTGTACAGTTTTTATTAGTTACTGTAGGATTTGTATTTGATCTCTGTTGTTTTTTATTTTGGTTCTTATACACAATAAAATAAAAAAATAGTTTAAAAAAAGAAGACTACAGTGGGGTAGAAGGTGATCAAGGGTTTGAAATAGTCCCCCAAATGTAATTGTATTGTTCCTGCCAATCTATATATATATAATCCTTCATGTAGTCCTGACAGGCTTATAGACAAAGAAACCACATAAGGCAGACACACAAAAACAGCCCACATACCCAGAAAACCCTACGAGGTATGTTTACCACAACCCCCCTCCCAAAGAGAAAACGGCCACAAATCCAAAAAAACCATGGACTACAACTCCCATTATCCCCCACGCCACCCCCTCTGGCAGTTTAGAGTGTCGGAATGTTGGTGGTGCTGGCCAATTAGAGGCATTATGCAAATATTCCATCAGAATGTAGAGGCTGGGAGCCACCCCCCTCTGGCAGTTTAGAGTGTTGGAATGTTGGTGGTGCTGGCCACTCAGAGGCGTTATACAAAACAGACAGGTAATAAAAGACCATACAAGAGGTAGAAGCTGGTGAAGGGACTAGCAAAAGGAAGGAAAAAAAGGTAGGGAGGGAATGGAGGAAGGGAGACAAGGGGAGCAAGAACTGATACAGAAAGGGGAAGGATGGCAGGAAGGAGGAAAAGGAAAGAAGGGAGGGAGAAGAGGCAGGAGGACAGAGAGAAGAGAAAAGCTGAGGGATGAGGGCGAGAGGGAAGAAAGGAAGCATAAAAGGCAGGAAGGAATGTTACTGTTGGTCTTCGCCACAGGCACACACGTACAGTATGTACATATAGACATGCACACATACATATATAATGCACTGAAATATACACATGCACACATACATACACACATCTGTACTTACACACATCTACACATATACACGCATATACATATACAAAAACACATACATAAATACACACATATACATGCATATACACATATACATATATACACACACATATGTACACAGACACAAATCCATATATATATATACACATACAAACACACAAAACACACACACATATATATAGACTGGGACACAGGAAAGAGAAAAAGCCACAGCAGCGCGTGGCCGGGTTCAACTAGTCTCACTTTCAAAAAATACAAATATAGTCTCTACTTTTTTGATTCACTACTGAAACATAGACAGGATCATTTCTAAATGTATGTCCTTGTGCTTCCACTATCATGCATGGCTTAATATTGCAGTGGATCAAAAGCGATCAGTAACATTCACTGAAGCCCAGTCAGAGGCATCAACCTCAAAAACTGATCCAGCACCTCCGGGAGCCCAGCAACCGAGCAGCAAAAAGAGCAGTCCTGCAGAAGATGGCAAACAGGATTCTGCAAATAAACCTGCTGTTACTTCTTCACTAGCTGTTATTGTGGCAGATCTCCACAGTCAAGCCTCATCTGGTCAGGTAATTTCGTCAAAAGGGTAGAAAGCATGTTTGTTATTCTCTGACAAATTGTTAACAGGGGACAGAGAAAAGGGAGAACTGATCAACACCTTTTTTGCTTTAGCCTTTTCCCAAAAGATTAACAGTGTCCAACTTGGGGAGGATAGAGCAGATGATGCAGTGGGGAAATGCAGCACAGAATAAGTAAAGAGGAATGCCTGGCTAATCTAAGTGAATTCAAGTCTCCAGGATGAGATGAACTACATCCAAGGGTATTAAAAGAGCTGGCAGAAATAATTTCAGGACCACTAGCTATCATTTTTGAGAATTTCTAGAGAACAGAAAAAGTTCCAGAAGAGTTGAGGAAGGCAAATGTTGTCCCCCACCTTTAAAAAGGGTTTGAAAAGAAGACACAAATTATTACCACCCACGCAGGCTGACATCAATACCAGGAAAGATTCTGGAGAATATCATTACAGAGACAATTTGTAAGTATTTAGAAAGGAATGCCACTCACAAAAAGTCAACATGAGTTTCTCAAAAATAAGCCAGACAAATCTTTTTTCTTTTTTTTTGATAGAGTTACACACTTGGTAGATAAAGAGAATGCTGTGGTTACAGCACATCTCGACTTCAGTAAGGAGCACCAACCGCTGCTCTGAGATCGGATTGAAGAGAGGGGCCAGGAAGGCAGTTCCATCTTGTCTCCTGCACAGTGCTTATTATAATATAATATAATACATTGTATATACATATAATATTGATAATATTATAAGGTAATACAATATAATACTACTACTACTAATAATATGATATTATAATTATATATTTTATATTACATGTAATATTGCTAATAATATTACAGTATAATGTTATAGTGCAATGTAATATATAATATTAATATTGTGCTATGGCAACAATATATTGTATTTACATTTTACTTGTAAGCCGCTCTGAGTCCCCCTCGCGGTGAGAAGAGCGGCATATAAATGTCGTAAGTAAGTAAGTAAGTAAATAAATAAATAAATAAATAAGGCCTTTGACAAGGCTCACTGTGATATTCTCATAAAGAAACTAATAAAATGTGGGCTAGACAATGCTACTGTTCGGTGGATTGGGAATTGATTCACCTGTCCGAACTCAATGGTTCTTCCTCACTCTGGAGAGAAATGGTCAGTGGGGAATATAAACGAAACATCCCCCAATGGTTCTGCTTCTGGTGTTTTTGAAAGCCTGGGTCGGAAATGACCCAGGCAACAGTCAAAGAAGATTGTCCCTGAGGAGGTGCTCACACTTTCCCATTCCACAGAATGCAACCATGTTTTTTAAGTTCCCTCCACACCTGGTCACCTCTCACACACATTTTACAGCCACTATTTATAATAGCCCCCTCCTCGTTCATCTAACCTTTAGGGTAAGTTCTTTGGCATTGTTATCCCTTTGCTTCATAATTTACATCCTTTGTTACAGGCTCCTGACTTTTACTCTCAATTTATCCATAGGTCATATCAAAATCTAGATTTTTAGCCCCTAAACATGCCTTCAATTTATTTTGGAGGTTGACTTATACATGAGTATATGTGATAGTCTTTTCTGTTATAGAGTTATCATGGAGGCTAGTCACTTAAGTGACTTAGCTGGAGTAAATCTTCTACCACTGACTCAGGGCACTTCAGGATAATGCTAAAATGTGCATTTTAAATCTGGGGTAAAAAAAATCCCAGGAGTTGATAGCAAGTCAAGACAAGAGACCCTGTCAGTCCTTGGAAATATTCCCCTGCCGTCTTCTCATTTTTATAAGCGAATCAAGACGGGGGACATCCAGCGGAAGTTTTTTCTTCTTTAAAAAATCACTCCATTAAGTGCTGGACTACATATGCACACATGTGAATATCTTAATGTAAACATAAGCAGGTTTCTTTTTTTAAAAAAACTTTATTAGTTTCAAACATAAAGTAAAATACAAGCGATAGTGATAGTCGAAATCTGAAAATAGAATATACAGATGATAGTAAGAATAGAGCTAGAGTGCTGCGAGAATATCCACCTAGTGTGGATAGAAAAGAACTTAAGAAATATAGCGGTGTTCAAAAGAGTTTTCGGAGAGATGATACAATTTCTTCTTGGACTACATATGCACACATGTGAATATCTTAATGTAAACATAAGCAGGTTTTTTCTCTCTTCGCTCAATTGTTAATTCAAGCTCTGTTTAATATTATAAAATCTAAAAGAAAGAGTTACAGAGTTTTCTAATTGCTTTCCACTTCTGCTTCCCTTGAGCCACCTCTGAGTCTGTGGCTCCATGTTTTGACAGCCTGATCAGCTGTTTCAGGCTTTCAAAACATGTGCACTGGAGCATTCCACACAGAGGGGAGGGAAGATAGTCATGTGTTTTTCATGAAGAGACATACTGTCATGCGAAAGTGCTCATTTTTCAGACAGAATTGGATTTTAAGTGCACCTTTTAAACTTGTGCACTGGGAATGTGGCGCAGCTGACTGGGAGTCAGCTACATAAGATATCCACTGACCAGAAGGTCATGAGTTCGAGGCCTGCCTGGGTCGGGGTGAGCTCTTGACCAATTTTCTAGCTCGTTTTCTGTCTATATATGTTGTTTGTCTATGGCATTGAATGTTTGCCCGTATATGTGCATTGTGATCCACCCTGAGTCCCCTGCGGGATGAGAAGGGCGGAATATAAATGATGTAAATAAATAAATGATGTAAATTTTTAGCTGTTAACCTAGTTCAGCCTGCATCAACCTCCCCCCTCCCTTTTAATCCGGTTACTTCCAGGTGTAGAAGGGCTCTAGGGTGACATAAAGAAGTTGTGGGCAAAAGGGGACACAGCAACATTGGTAGCTTGGAGCTGAAAATGATATTTCTGTTTTTACGGAAATACTTGCCTTGTTTTTGCAGGTGTGCGAATGTTTTAGGCTCTTATGATCTGACTGGAGAAAGGGTGTAGCAAATAACTTGATTTCCATTCATCTTCTTTTACTGCAGACGGAGACACTTTTGGCTGAAAAAGATAAGAAAAAAGAAGAGGATTCGGACCAAACGCCAGTGCCAGAACACAGCACTCCTCCACCCACTCAACTTTCTGACACAGAGGATTTTACAGGCCTAGAGACCACCAGTTTACTGCAGCATGAAGACACTGTCCTTCACATCAGTGAAGATAATGGGATGGAGAATCCTCTTCTTTCCAGCCAGTTCAGCTTTGCACAGGTTGAGGTGGGGCAGACTGACATTGACCTAGATGAGTCACATGTTTGATTTAGGAGGGAGATAGATGACCATATGTTAGAAGCAGAAGCTTGCTTCGGGTCTTCATATCCCTATGTATGTAATTGAAAGAGCACTTTATAAACATCTGAGGAGCGCATCTCGTATCCTCTGGAACAGGCGGGCAAATGCCTTTACGGAAATAAACCAGATCTAGAAAATATATTGGACAGATCTTTTTGGACTCAGGGCACACTATAAGATAGAGGAATAACGGGGAGCATTCCTAGACACAAAATTAAGTTACAACATCTTGCCCTTTTGCACTCCTCAGCCTGTCTGATAAAATACATTGCATTGATGAACATCAGTCAGGAAAGGAGCAATATCATGTTAATCTGGCCATGTTAATCTGGCACCTCAAAGTTTTATTTTTGTAAGCTCAAAAGGGAAATATATATCCATATACACAATATCAGCATACACTTAGTCTATTCATCGTTAGCATGGTTCTCTACAAAGCTAGAGAACTATTAATGGCTGTGTGTATTCCAGTGAACATCAGAATGTCAAATGCCAGACAAAGATCAGAAGAATATTTGCTATCATTTCTGATTTGTGTTTGGAATTATAATGTATTAGTTTTCATTATTTTGAAGGCTACACGTAAACCCTCTTGAATAAGTAAATGATAATGCTGCACATAATGTGGAAAAATATAGAGATTTGGAAGTAAGGAATATCAAAACAATAGGAAACGGTACGCTCATTGACTGTTTGCATTTGCAACCATGCGTTAACTGGCATCTTTCCATTACTTTGTACAAATAAACCAACAGTTGATTTGTAGGAGAAAATATATCTATATAATGGGAGTATGTCATATGAAAATAATATTTGTTATTCTTGGTGTTAAAACCCATAATGCATAAATTATACACCTGAGATTTGGGTAGATTATTGATTTAAAATCATGAATGATTTGCAATGTAGACTAAATGAAAGATGAATGTAACCAATTCTAAGTATCTTTTGTTCTGACATGCTTATTTTGACATAAATTGAATTTATGTTTGAAGGTTTCTAAATTGAAAAAATTTTTGCAGCCACATGTTTGGCTAACAAAATGTTTTATGTTAAATTATATATCACAAGTAGCTGGGAATGGTTTCTGAAGCTATGCAGGAAAAAGTTATGGCAAAATCAAAGTATGTAGTTAACTGTTCCTCTTAAGGAAGGAATGCGCCTCACTTCTGTCACTTTAAACCAATCAAGCCTCTGTATCACACTACAAATATTTTTAAGAGAGAATGTAACTTCATGTCACTTCTTAAAGTTTGTTAAATAAGTTGATTTTGTGAATTGCTAGGGTGGCCTTCTTACAAATATCGTTGAGATTTGCACGAGAAAGTAGAATGTTACTGCCCGGAAAGGATTATTCTCATTCTACTTTATTACACTTTGATTAAGTGGGGTTTTTTCATGTCAGGAGCGACTTGAGAAACTGCAAGTTGCTTCTGGTGTGAGATAATTGGCTGTCTGCAAGGAAGTTGCCCAGGGGACGTCTGGATGTTTCACCATCCTTGTGGGAGATTTCTCTCATGTCACCACATGGGAGCTGGAGCTGACAGACAACTCACCCCACTCTCCAGATTCAAACCACCGACCTTTTGGTCAGCAGTCCTGCTGGCACAAGGGTTTGACCCATTGTGCCACCAGGGGCTCCTGGTTAAGTGGTTTAGGAAAGGGCACTGCAGTGGTCAATACAATTACATTATATTCTACAGGCTTAAATGCACTGGTCAAACTATTATGCCAAAAACTGGAAGTGTATATAACATATCAGAATGAGATAAGTGTATTATTTTTTTGTCTTAGAATCACAGCTGCAGTACATTTTGCTCTCTGATAATAGTGTGCTGGATGTATTTCTCCTGTGACCTGAATTATCTGAATTATAAAAAGGACACGTCTTTTACTTTTTAGTAGGCCTGGTTGATCCATGGTTCTAAATGGTTCAAAAGGACTTACAAAAGTTCCTAAAAACCAGGCCTACTTTTTAGATTTCAGGTTCAGACTTCACATATGGTTAGAGATTGTTAAAAGTTAACGGTGCACACTGATAACGACAAGAAAACAACAACGCAGCCAAGAAGAATAAAGACCTGTATATTTAAGACTTTTTTTTTACAGGTACTATGAAATTTTAATTAAGATAAAGAAAACATTTTTTCCCTGTGTGTGCAATATATATTTCACACTCTGGGAAGAAAAAAATACAGAGATTCACCATCACAAGATAAGATCTTATCATCGTCATTAGGGTTATGCATTCTTGTAAAATCGGATTAGTTTCTGCTTGTTTGAACCCATACCTGTTTTCCAGCACCTCCTGAAAATGGGCATGCTGCCGAATGGGTTTTTTTTAAGTATAAAGAAAAAACGGTTGTTTTTAGCCCATTGGCAGCAACGAGGTTAAGAAAGCATCCATTATAGGCGGGGGACTCCCCCCCCCCGGGTTCCCCTTCCATATCCTTCCGCAAGACCTGGATTTTAAAAAGCATCAGAGTTACCACTCTTGCTGGATCCTATCCCTTTGTAGATGAGACCAGGTTTAATGCTATTTAAAGCTGTTTCTACTCTAGAGATTTCTAATTTCTCTCAAAAGCACCAGAAGCCACGCTGGTTTCCAAAAGGCCCAGGGAAGGAAGAGCCAATAATCTGGAGCTCAGTTGAGCTAGGACCACAACATGGTCACGATAGCAAAGGGGGAGCCAGTAACTGCCTCCCGCTTGCTCTCTTGTTGAGCTGATTTTTGTATCGGGAGGGGGCTTCCCCTTACATGCTCCCGAAGGGAATGAATGAAAGAACGGATGAAACGGGAGAAACAAATTCCGTGCACAACTCTAACCATCACCCCCTGTTGAAGAGTATGAAATCCATTTTAAGAAGCCATAATGAGAGTTCAAAAATATACCTATTGTGATATTTGTTGGTTTTTGTAGTTACAATTTAAAAAAAAATAACGATCTAAAGTCAACATAAGCCTAGCAGCCCAAAGGCTGACGGAGGCTGCTTCTTCTTAAAGACGAGGGCACATTTATAGTGTATTTATTTTTCATATAGGCTGCACTGTGGTTTGTAGAGGTGCAAGCAAATGTAGTTTTTTTTCAGTATATCCGTGACATGTATATTTCTGCTGTGAAGACAAATTATGCTGCTTCAACTTAGTGTGTTAGAGGCCTTATGTGCACGTAATGTTGAACAAATGTCTCTGTTGTTTTTTTAACAAAAGGTGTCTGTCAGTGTTTGATTGTTTACATTACATGTGTTGATATTATTAAAAATCACATGCTGTCCCTTCTCAAAAAACTGTGAGACCAGATTGCAGCCATCCTCACACCGTTTACTGTAAATTCCTTGAACATGTGCCTCCTGACCGTTTTTCAAGCAGCATCCGATCCCCACTCAGTTTTTTTAAAGGAAGGGAACGTTACTGTATTGGAAATCTTTACTATGACCATCTTCTGTGCATTCGTCTGTATTTCCCCCTCCATCCCAAATATAGCTGTTGAAATCTTTGTATAGATGTTTCTATGTACATGTATGTGTATAAGAATGTCAAGGGATGTATTTTTAAAGAATGCTGCTGCACGGTTTTGAAAAAAGTGATCTAGACTTGAGAATTGGTTTTGATGTCCATAAAACCTTTGCAAAGATATATTTTAAAAAGAAAAATTGGCAGTAAAAGTGTGATTCAAACCAGTTTTAGCTGCACAAGCAGGCTATTTCTCTCCCAGTTCCCAAAAACAGACTATTCCTTTAAAAAGGTGAATCTATTTTCACACTCTCATTGCCAAAGAGTTATATACAAGTATATATCACAGAAAAATAAAGTACCAGTTTCTAAAATTACTAATAATAGGATTATATAAAGTTGGCAAATTATCTCAGGGCAGTCAGGGGAATGTTACTTTCTTGCTGGTATATAGCAAAGTATAGGAAATGAAGGAAGGGCTATTCTGCCATGTTAACTATTAAGACAGGATATTTGAAATTGAGAAGATTTTATGACTAGACTGGTTTATATGAATTATGAAATCAAATATCTCTTTATACCCACTGAAATTAATGTTCTGTGTTCACCAAAAAAGTGATGCACCATGAAAAATATGGAAGCACTTAAAATGATGGATTCAAGGGATATTCTAGATCTGCAATGGGTGCCAAATAACCAAAGATGGAATGGAAATATACTAGAGATGTTTGAGTTATGTTTATGAAAGAGATTACAATAATTTAATGTTTAAATATGCCTAAATAATAAAACATTGCCTATAACTATATAACTGTGTTTGGAAGAATGTCTGTCTGTAGCATTTATTTCTCCCCCAGAGACTGAAACATCACTTTTCTAAGGATCCATTCTCAAAATGGAATGAGGAACAATCCACCCAGATTCCAGTCTCTGTTGGCAGGAGTCCGCTCTTCTTTTTCTGTTGGTTTCCATTGGAACCCCTTCTTTTTCTGGCAGTTTTTGTACTACCTTACAAGCTTGAGGTATAATGATCCTTCTCTGCTAATTAAGTCGAAATTAGTAGGCAGTAGGCCTGTGCAATCCGGGTAAACTGTGTCCCAGATGTTGGTGGGGGTCCCAATCTGTTTTTCAAGAGCCTCCCGAATTCAGGAGGCGTTTTCGACCCAGGAAGCCGAAAGATTAGTTTTCTATCTGGCCCATTATGGGAGGAGGGACTTGCCAGGCTCCACTTCCTGTCATTTTAGGCATAATTTGTTTGTGCCGTCACACCCGGTCTATATATACTCAGGAAGGGCGAGGGCATAGACTCTCTCTATCGGGGGATTGCTTCTTGCCTTCCTTTAGAGGCTTGGGGCTCCCAAGGACCAAGCTGGACACTATAGACAACTCAAACAGGCTTTATTGTTTTTAACATGCATTATCTGCACTCAGGCACTTTACTTTGTTCCCCGAAGGATAAAAGAAAAATACTTTACAGTCTCTAGTTGCTTGGGTCCAGGAAGCTTCAGCCGGATGGCTCTCCAAGTCTTCTCTGTCTTTATGGCCTCGAGGTAAGGACACTCAAGACCTCAGCCAGATAGCATATATAGAAGGTATGGGACCTCCCTCTGGATGCCAGCCAACTAGTTTGAAGGCACCTGGGTCTCCTCAGAGCTACCCAACCGTCCGGTATGTTGGGCTTTCTGTATGACACCCCAGGCCCGGATCAGGCCCTTTTGCCGCCCAAGAGCTTCTCCAGCCTTGAGGGGGCAATGCCAAGCCAGCGGTGGCAGAGCCAGCACAATGCTGGCTTGGCACTGTCCCCTCAAGGCTGGAGCAGCTGTGGGAGAGCAGAAGCCGGGGAGAGGAGGCGGAGCCATGCCACGCCATGCCCCGCCTCCTCCCCCAGCTTCCTCCTCCACGTGGCTTCAGTGAGCGAAAGGCGAGAGTCATGGCGGATTGGAGGCTGGCTGGGGAAACGGCCGAAGGAGGCGGCGCCCCAGCCCCTTCTTTTTCTTCACCGCCGCCCGGCCCTTCATCCTCCTCCCCCAAGCAGCAGGAGTTCGGCAGGAGGGGGGAAGGAAGGGGGGCAGAGAGCTTTTCTACAGCAGTTGGGAAACACTGTTGTACTATACAACTCTACTGCAGTATTATTAGATTAATATACGGTGCCCCCACTGGTGCTTCGACACAGGTCGAAAGTTCAAATCAAGGGAGAGTGCGGATGAGCTCCCTCTGTCAGCTCCAGTTTTCCATGCAGGGATATGAGAGAGGCCTACCACAAGGATGGTAAAACATCAAAACATCCTGGCGTCCCCTCAACGTCCTTGCAGACAGCCAATTCTCTCACACCAGAAGTGACTTGCAGTTTCTCAAGTCATTCCTGACATGAAAAAAATATATCGTACTATATTATACAACATATATAACACACCAGTATATTATTTATTTATTTAGAACATGTATACCCCATCTTTCTCCACCTCAGGATGGCTTTCAACAAGCAACTATTTGGTGCTGACACAATATAATAATATAATGCAAAACATAATTAGCATACATTAAAAACAGTTTGCCAGTTCAAATGGTCACCCAAATCAGTCCATTGTGGTCCAGTAAAACCTTATCTTCACCAGTAAATCGGTCTACTCACAGCCAGAATTTGAGTTTCTTCAGGAAGGTCAGGAGGGATGGGGCAGATCTAACCTCATAAGGGATTATACTATTGGTATGATATATTGTAGTATACGTAATATATTATATTACATTATTAATATTATATATACTAGCTGAGGACCTGGCGGTGCCCGGGTTACTTGAGGAAGGCATTGTGTGCCAAGGTTAGTTCCTATTAGATGTTTATGTGGCTTGCAGTGGTTTCAGGAACTTAGCGAAGGTACTGCAAGGGGGCCATGGTGCATTCCCCTCCAAACAGCACCAGGATGTTGAGTGGGTCATGGGGGCTGTTAGTTAGGGTCAGAGTGGCTCTGAGGGCAGGTGGCAATGAGTTCCAGATCCTGGGGGCCGCCACGGAAAAGGCTCTCCGCTGGGTTTCCATCTCAGCCAGATAGCATATAGAGTGGATCATGGGTACTCTGTAGAGTGGATCATGGGTACTCTGTGTGCCAAGTTTGGGTCTGGTCTGTGATGTATAGGGGCTGCAGTGTTGTTTGGCAAATCCCATCATTCGTGGCCCATCCTGCCCTAAATCACACCAGGTTGTGTAGTGGGCCTGTGGGCCCCTATTTGCTATGTTTGGTCCTGATCCGTCATTGCTGTGGGCCGCAGTGGCTGAGTGACTGAGGCCTTTTGCTTTCCCTCTGAGTCACCTTAGAAGTGTATTGGGTGAAGGTACTGAACATTCAATTTCCAACAGAAAAAACTTTCAACTGGCTAATTTCAACTCCAGCCATTTATGCCTGCCTCAGGCCCTTCCCTTCCCTCTCTGTGCTGTGTTGGAATGTTGGGAGGCTGGTCAGTCACAGCCATTTATGCAAATAATCCCGGAGTGGCAGCCAATCGAAACGCTGGCACATATTCCTCCCACCCCTCGGCCGCAAACACTGACTTTTATTATATACAAAGATTACATTATTAATATTATATATCTATATATATAAAAAGAGAGAGTCCGTTTTTGACGCTTATGCACGGACACACCAAAACACCCAGACCCTCAAAACCCACCACACACATTTCAACAGACCAACACCTACAAACGTGGCACAAAAACCCCAAAGCATAACTCCTAAGACCCCTAAAACCAGCCCCAAAAACCCCCATACAAACCTATGGAGGCATCCGAACACCAAAAACTACAACCAAAATGGCGCAAAACCACTTCCTGTCCCACAAATAACACTCCCCGGAAGTTGTCCCTCAAAAAAAAAAAAACCCGCCAGGAAACACATACCTAAAACTCTATCAGACCGTTCGTAGCCTTCTCCTTCTCCTCCGCTGCCTCTCTTCCGCTCCCAGCAGAGGAGGGGAGAGAGAGAGGGACGTGTGGGCCACTTTCACAGGAGGAGCTGAGGGACGTGCGGCCAACCACAACAACGTTCTCCAACGCAGCCCTCCTCCCTCCGAAGGTCACTCTTGGCCCACCCTGTGGCTGGGAAGTGACGAAGGGGGAGCGATGGCGGCGGCGCAATGGCCGCTCTTCCGGCCCCCTTTTCGCTCTCCTCCGCCGCCTCCGTGCTGCTCCCTGAAGAGGAGGACGAAAGGGACCCCCGCGCGATCGCTCTCCCTTCGCCCTTTTCTTCTGGAAGCGGAAGAGAGATCGCGCGGGGGCCCCTTTCGTCCTCCTCTTCAGGGAGCAGCACTGAACCGGCGGAGGAGAGCGCACAGGGGCCGGAAGAACGGCCATGGCGCCGCCGCCATCGCTCCCCCTTCGCCACTACCCTGCCACAGGGTGGCCCGAAGACTGACCTTCGCAGGGAAGAGGGCTGCGGTGCAAAACGGTGCTCTGGTCGGGACCACGTCCCCTCCACCTCCTCCTGCGAAAGGGGGCCGCACAGTCTCTCTCCCTCCCCTCCTCTTCTGGGAACGGCAGAGAGGCACCGGAGGAGAGCGAGAAGGCGGCCATCAGGAACCAGAACAGACGGACAACGAAGACACAGGCAAGCTGACAAAAAACAAAACAAAAAAACCCCACTACTGCACAAAAAAACACAAACCTACACAAATAAACACATACATAGACACCAATAGTATATATACACACACATACAAATATATACACACACAAAACCACAAACACATATATACACAAACCCATACATTCACCCCCACACACACAAACACCCCCAAATATAGACAGACACAAATAAAAACACACACACAACAATTAAACACACATACAGCCATACATACACACAACCAAACACATATACACACACACACACACAACACACACTCATAACATACCCTTACATACTTTCCAACATCTCCTACATAGGGCACAGCAACGCGTGCCGGGTTAAGCTAGTATATATATATAAGTATTATTACATTGCAATACTATTACAATGTAGGTAAAATACATAATGAAAGCCAAACCCAATGTGCATGTGATAAGAGAAGGGCTCCTTCTGCACTCTAAAACCCTACAAAACCAAATCCCAACAAGTCACTCAAAACGAGGAGTCCAATGGCCGAGAGAGCAACACACCACCGCGCCTGCGCGCTGGTTATTTAAGAAAGGAGGCGGGCACGGGACGAGAGCTTAGACGTGATTGGCCGGGAGACTTCTCCAGCTGTCCGCAGCCACGCAATCAAAACCGCCGCTGCTCCATGAGGCGGTTGGAGGGCGTGGCCTCCACTTCAAAAGGAGTGACGGAGGCGTAGGCCAATAGCAGCTCTTTTTCCCCTCCTTTGCCCCGCCCCCCCTGCCTCTTTGGACGCCCCTCCCCTTTACCTCAGAGTCCCATAGGGTGTTGTCATGGCAACGGAGGCGGAGTAGGCCTCTCGCTACGATTCCCGTCATGCTCGCCTTTCGGTGACGTCCTCTTCCTCGTCGTCCTCCGTGAGAGGGAGAGAGAGCGCTGCTGAGGCTGCTTAGCGACCGCGGGGCCCGCGAGACCACCCCCTCTCCCTCGTCGGCGGCGCGGCCATGGCGTCCGGCTGCCGGGTAGGCCCCTCCATCCTCAACAGCGACCTGGCGGCCCTGGGCGCCGAGTGCACGCGCATGCTGGACTGCGGGGCCGACTACCTTCACCTCGACGTCATGGACGGGTAACGCCGCCACTCGTGGGCAGCCTCCTGTGGTTGTCCTCCCCTCCCTCCCCCCACCCTACCCTACTTCCGGTCCAGAAAAGGCTACAGGAAACGCCGCCCTCGCGACCTTAACCTTGCTCATGCTTGGGACAAGGAAGTGTTTGGATTTCCAGGTGTTCTTTTTGGAAGGGGGGGGGGGGATTCCAGATCTTGGCACCTGCTGCCTTGGGGCCCTCCCACTCAGCCATATAGCCCAAAACATCAAGGCAGGTCATCCACAAATCTCTGCTTTGGACTGGGGTTATCTCTAGCAGTGTGAACTCAGTTCAGAGCAGATAGGGTGGGTTATTCTGCTCTGCTATTCTGAGTTATACAACTGTGTGGAAGTGCCCTTGCTGATCGGACCCAAGTTTATTTGTTTTCATCTATCTATCTATCTATTAGGCATGAGAAAAAAGTTATGAAAATGATTCGTTTCGTAAGAAATTCGTAAGAAATGCTACTTTCTAGTATTTCCGCACCTGGAACTCCAACCAGGAAGTGGACTTTCTTTATAGAACTTCGGGGACCAGGATTTTCTTAAGTGTCGTTATTAGGTCGTATGGGGGGGGGGCACCCTCCTTCTCTCTCACCACCCTCCCGCCTCCCTTGCCAATAAGTATTATGGCAAGGCAAGCCCTAAACTCGCTCCTTCTTTCGGCAGGGAAGCCTGGAAAAAATGTAAACAGAGAGGTTTACTCAGAAGTAAATCTGCAAAGGAGGGCACTTTGGATGAAGGGCCCTCCTTTGTGGATTTACTTCTGAGTAATCCTCTCTGTTTACATTTTTCCAGGCTTCCCTGCCTCTCCTGCCTGCCAGGATCTAAAGCATCAAAGAGTATTGGGGTGAGAAACCAACCTAATGTATAATAGAATGAATGCTACTGTAAGTGCCTAATATTATAAGTAATCCAACTGGCCCCCCAAAGAATATGTATGTGTGTGCACCCAAGCAGAAAACGCTGGCTTTTCCCGGGCTCACAGAGAAGAGCCCATTTGCACCGCATGAGGAGGGACCAGTCAGAATACTTCGGTTTGAATTTTACCTCTTCTTATACCCATTGTTATTACTGCTGTATTATTGCATGTGCATGGAATGTAGGTATATGACCAGCCTGGGCAAACTTGGGCCCTCGCTCCCTCGGGATCGGGGTGAGAGAGAGGCAGCGAGGAGCCAGGGGGGGGCTCCTCCTCCTTTTCTTTTGCTGCTTCCAAGAATAGAATACCCCCTCCCTCCCTCCCTCCCTCCCTCCTTCCTATTTGGAGAGTCCCATCTAGAATTCAGTGTGATTTATTCAAGTTTTGGCCTACAACTCCCAGAAATCCCAGCCAATTTACCAGCTGTTAGGATTTCTGGGAGTTGTAGGCCAAAACCATCTGGAATGCGCATGCGCTGGCATATGAACTACTGACGAATTTCGTTAGTAATTAAGTTACATTTTAGAAATTTTTGGAATTTTTTTTATAAGTCTTCCTCTTACTAATCAAAAAAATCCCCCCCATTAGATTTTCGATTTCCTATTTTTGGGTTCTAAACCATGCCTACTATCTATCTATTATATAAATGGGTTCACGTCATGTGATGTATACCTCAAACAAAGAAATCATACAACGCAGAAACACAATACTTGCCAACAGAAATAGGCCTCAAGCAAGGTACGTTTGTAGCAAAGAAACTCCCCCAAAACCTAAAAGGCCCCAAAACAACGAGTAAAAATAAAACTACATTTCCCACGCATCCTCCGGGGCAGCCAAAGACTCACCCAGCCTCCACATTCTGAACAACACGATTGGCTGCCAATAAGGGCGGATTTGCATAACTGCTGTAACCATAGTAACGCTGGCAAGAGCCATCCAAGGCTAGGATAGAATGCTGAGAGATTTCAGTTGGTGTTTGAGGGTTAAACTGCCAAAACCAAACTCTGAGGGAGCAATTCTCCAGCAAATTCCTACCCACACAACACATCATTTCCAACCCTTACATACTCAGACTTTCTCGCATCTCCTAAATGGGGCACAGCAACGCGTGCCGGGTACAGCTAGTTACATATAATAAAAGTCAGTGTTTGCAGGCAGTGGTGCGGCCGAGCAGAGGGAGGAATATGTGCCAGCGTTTCGATTGGCTGCCACTGTGGGATTATTTGCATAACGGGCTCAGATTGGCCAGCCTCAGAACGCCAACATTTTACGGCCCCAGACAGAGGGGACTGGTTGCCACTGAAATGGTATTTGCATAACGTACTTCGATAGGCCAACCACATTCCACCATTCCAAGGAGGCTCGGAGGGAAAAGGAAATGCCTCAGGCAGTCACCAACTGCGGCCCTACCACACCGCAGAATATCAAGGTAGGTAATCCACAAATATCTGTTTTGGACTGGGGTATATAGCAGTGTGAACTCAGTTCAGAGCAGATATGGTGGGTTATTCTACTTTGATATTCTGAGTTATACAACTGTGTGGAAGTGCCCTTGGTGATCGGACCCAAGTTTGTTTATTTGTTTGTATATATATATATACATACATACAGTATCGTTCAAAAGTTTGGGGTCACCCAAACAATTTTGTGTTTTCCATGAAAAGTCACACTTATTCACCACCATGCATTGTGAAATGAATAGGAAATAGAGTCAAGACATTGACAAGGTTAGAAATAATGATATTTATTTGAAATAACATTGTTTTTACATCAAACTTTGCTTTCGTCAAAGAATCCTCCTTTTGCAGCAATTACAGCATTGCACACCTTTGGCATTCTAGCTGTTAATTTGTTGAGGTAAGCTTGAGAAATTGCACCCCACGCTTCTAGAAGCATCTCCCCCAAGTTGGATTGGTTGGATGGGCACTTCTGGCGTACCATACGGTCCAGCTGCTCCCACAACAGCTCAGTGGGGTTCAGATCTGGTGACTGCGCTGGCCACTCCATTACCGATAGAAGACCAGCTGCCTGCTTCTTCTGTAAATAGTTCACGCACAATTTGGAAGTGTGTTTAGGGTCTTTGTCCTGTGGTAGGATGAAACTGGCTCCAATCAAGCGCTGCCCACTGGGTATGGCATGGCATTGCAAAATGGAGTGATAGCCTTCCTTATTCAGAATCCCTTTAACCCTGTACAAATCTCCCACCTTACCAGCACCAAAGCAACCCCAGACCATCACATTACCTCCACCATGCTTAACATATGGCGTCAGGCATTCTTCCAGCATCTTTTCATTTGTTCTGCGTCTCACAAACGTTCTTCTTCGTGATCCAAACACCTCAAACTTGGATTCATCCGCCCACAACACTTTTTTCCAATCTTCCTCTGTCCAATGTCTGTGTTCTTTTGCCCATCTTAATCTTTTTCTTTTATTGGCCAGTCTCAGATATGGCTTTTTCTTTGCCACTCTGCCCTGAAGGCCAAAATCTCGCAGCCGCCTCTTCACTGTAGATGTTGACACTGGTGTTTGGCGGGTACTATTTAATGAAGATGCCAGTTGGGTACCTGTGAGGCATCTGTTTCTCAAACTAGAGGCTCTAATGTGCTTATCTTCTTGCTTAGTTGTGCAACGGCCTCCCACTTCTTTTCTACTCTGGTTAGAGCCTGTTTGTGCTGTCCTCTGAAGGGAGTAGTACACACCGTTGTAGGAAATCTTCAATTTCTTAGCAATTTCTCGCATGGAATAGCCTTCATTTCTAAGTACAAGAATAGACTGTCGAGTTTCAGATGAAAGTTCTCTTTTTCTGGCCATTGTGAGCGTTCTATTGACCCCACAAATGTGATGCTCCAGAAACTCAATCTGCTCACAGGAAGGTCAGTTTTGTAGCTTCTGTAACGAGCTAGACTGTTTTCAGATGTGTGAACATGATTGCACAAGGGTTTTCTAATCATCAATTAGCCTTCTGAGCCAATGAGCGAACACATTGTACCATTAGTACACTGCAGTGATAGTTGCTGGAAATGGGCCTCTATACACCTATGTAGATCTTGCACCAAAAACCAGACATTTGCAGCTAGAATAGTCATTTACCACATTAGCAATGTATAGAGTGTATTTGTTTAAAGTTAGGACTAGTTTAAAGTGATCTTCATTGAAAAGTACAGTGCTTTTCCATCAAAAATAAGGACATTTCAATGTGACCCCAAACTTTTGAACGGTAGTGTGTGTGTGTGTGTGTGTGTGTGTGTGTGTGTGTATATATATATATATATATATATATATATATATATATATAAGCTTGGGGACCCGGCGGTGCCCGGGTTATTTGAGAAAGGCATTGGTTGCCTGTGATCCAAATGGAGTCTAGATCAAATGTCAGCAGGGTTCAGTGGATACTGGTGAAGTACTACTGCTATATGCATGTCGCATTGTCGATTTCTATCCTCCTCCCCCCAAACCACACCAGGATGTAGAGTGGGTCATGGGAATTCTGTGTGCCAAGTGTGGACTTGATCAGTCATTGGTGTGGTTCATAGTTGTCTCTGGAAGTGAGTGAAGGTACTGGAAATCCCATCATCCATTGTCCGTTATCCCCAAATCCGCACCAGGATGTAGAGTGGATCATGGGGGCTCTGTGTGCCAACTTTGGTCCAGATCTGTCATTGGTCGGCTTCACAGTGGTCTTTGGGAGCCGAAGCAAATGAAAGTACTGCAAATCCCCTCATTTGTGGTCCAGCCTCCCATAAATGGCAGCAGGATGTAAAGTGGGTCATGGGGGTTATGTGTGCCAAGTTTGGTGCAGGTCTGTCATTCGTGCCGGGCCACAGTGGCCGGTGGAAGTGGGAGCGAATCAGAAAGCTGACACACACATACATACCCACATACAATGACTTTTATTATATGTAGTAATAATTAGGGTACCTGGCAGTGCCTGGGATATTTGTAAAAAGGGTGTTAGATAATATCATGTAGTTAATTAGTAACATTATTAATTAGAAAAAAGCCAGTCTTTGATTCAGTTTTTATTAGTGCTGCCATTAGAAAATACATAACAATGTGGATGAACCTCAATTCCCAGAACCGTGGGTCAGTCCTCCCTAGACCAGGCCTGTGTACACAGCTGGCCATGTTGAGTCTGTGTGCCAAGTTTGGTCCAGATCTGAGGTCAGCTGGGGTCAGTATAAGAGTGAAGTACAACTCCCATATGCCAAGGGCAGTCACCCCCGAACCCTCTAGTTCAGTGGTTCTCAGCCTATGGGTCCCCAGGTGTTTTGGCCTACAACTCCCAGAAATCACAGGCCAGTTCACCAGCTGTTAGGGTTTCTGGGAGTTGAAGGCAAAACATCTGAGGACCCACCGGTTGAGAATCACTGCTCTAGTTGGTCATGTTGAGTCTGTGTGTCAAGTTAGGTCCAGATCCAAAGTTGGCTGGGTTCAGTGCTCTTTGGATGCAGGTGAACTACAACTCCTATAAATCAAGGTCAGTTCCCCCTAAACCTGGTCATTGGGGCTCTACATGCCAAATGTGATCCAGATCTATTATTGAAGGGGGTGTGCCTTGATGCAAGGTGAACTACAACCCCACCGTGTTGAATCAGTCCCCCAAACCCATCCAGTCTGTTCAGTTGCTGATCAATTCCTCTCTGCTGTGTGCCACAGGAAAGGGTAGGAAAGGGTTAAGGGAGAGGCAGTGGGTGGGGTGATGCAAATGGCAAGAGAAAGGAATCCTGGGATGCCTGCCTGTGGTGGAGGGAACACCTACATTCTAGGATAAAATTGTCCCTGAATGAAAGCATTTCTTGGATGGTGGGTCATAGTGTGTGTGGAGGACATTGGAAGAGTTTGGGCCACATATTCATGGCACTCACTATAACCTGCAGCTTCCTGGTTGACGAAGTTCTTCTTTCTTGTCCTTAGACCTTATGACTATCTGTAATTTTCTGAATGTAAAAGAGAAAAAAACCCAAGAAAACACAATAATTTCCATATGTACTAATTCTTAACTTGCATGTATATTTATACCCTTTATTATTCGTATTACTCTATACTTACATCTATCTTATAGTCTTCTTTAAAGTAATCTTTTATTTTCGTCCAGTCATTTTTTATTATTACACCCTTCTCTCTGAATCTTATTGTAATGATGTTGATTATTTGTGTGTAAATGTTGTGTGACATGTGTTAAAATGTATGTTGTTTTGAATGTTCTATGGTTTGTTTCTGTGGGTGAAACAGAAGGGAGGCATGGCAGAAGCTTAGAAGAGCTGTCGCCATGGCAACCAGGGCTAGAGGCTAGTAGAATGTTCAGGTTTGAATTCTACAGTTGGAAAAGAGCGGGAAGCCAACTGCCAAATGAGAGGGGATGAGTTATGTTCTAGTTTAGAGTGTCCTAAGGACTGAAAGAGAACGGTCCAGTGTTAGTGTCTTAAGGTCTGCTAGTGAGCAGTCCAGTTAAAGGGTATAGAGACCCTAGTTAAAGTTGCAGGGGTTTATAGAGGTTTAGTGGAAACCCTATAATAGGTCCCCATTGTGTTATGTAACAGAAAAAGTTGTGCCTCTAAGGAAGTTTGAAACCAACCAAGATTGTACCCATTTGTGTCAAAATAAATTGTTTGCATCTTAAAAGGAAAACACCTCTCCTGATTCTTTTATTGGTGGTGGCCCTCAAAGTCAGTGGTCAGCCGGATAAATGGTGGCAGCGTGGTCAAGTGGTCACTGAGAAGTTTTAAAAGTCCAGTCAGTTAAATGGTGAAGGGGTGAGACAGTACCCTGCCAATAAACGTGAAGTTGCTGAGGTAACTTCGAGGTTTCCTTGGATTGGAGGTCAGCAGTGTGGACATAGAAAGATTGTCCAGTCTGAGACCGGTCAAGAAGTGGAGTGGTCACATATTGGCGGCAGCGGTGGGATCTTTAAGAGAGGGTCCACCCTGTCCAGCCGGTTGATTTGAACGTAGCTTCACCGCACTTATTGACTCAGTCATATACTTTACTATATTTTTATACCGCCCCTCTCCTCCCTAAGGCGACTCGAGGCGGTGCA
The DNA here is from genome assembly GCA_030556195.1 of Anolis apletophallus. Lineage (NCBI taxonomy): Eukaryota > Metazoa > Chordata > Lepidosauria > Squamata > Anolidae > Anolis > Anolis apletophallus. The sequence continues at coordinate 194,667,780 of JARBWK010000002.1, read as the reverse complement.
CACATGGCAACGAATGCCCACAGATAAAATACATAACACTTAATAAAACAATCATATAAAAGCTGAAATCATATAAAAGCCAAAATCTAAGATCATCCTGGGAGGCTGTGCTCTCACTCCCGTCTACAGCTCAAATGCGCCCGGCCTTCTCAGCGGTGGCTCCTCGCCTATGGAACACACTCCCAACGTAGGTAAGATTGGTTACCTCCCCCCTGGCTTTCTGGAAGAAACTAAAGGCATGGTTCTGGGACCAGGCGTTTGGACAGATGTAAGGCAGCACGTTAAAAGGGCAATCTGGAACAACAAGACGATCGGCGAGACTGGTCTATGGTTTTAATTGATGGCTTTGTATGGTTTTTAATTATGTATTAACTTTGATATGTTTTTATTTGTGATTTTATTATTGTATCATGTGTAATAGCCTCTTGATGGGGTTTATTGTAAGCTGTCCTGAGTCCCCCTTCGGGGGCTGAGAAGTTGATGGGGTATAAATATGGTACATAAATAAATAAAATCACAGTTAAAAATATAAATACAAATCTCAGCATCTCATTGTTGAAATCGGTTTCCGTTGCATCATCATCGTTCCAAAGGTCTCAATTAAGTAATTAAATTTCATCTGCAAAAGCCTGCTCAAACAGCCAGGTCTTGACTTTCTTCCGAAATGTTAGGAAGGAGGGGGCTGATCTAATGTCCCTAGGGAGGGCGTTCCATACCCAAGGGGCCACCACTGAGAAGGCCCTGTCTCGTCCCCGCCAATCGGGTCAGCGAAGAAGGCGGGGCTGAGAGCAGGATCTCTCCGGAAGATCTTAAGCATCTGGATGGTTCATAGGGAGAGATGCGTTCGGACAGATAAGCTGGACCAGAACCATCTAGGGCTTTAAAGACTAAAGCCAGCACTTTGAATTGTGCCCAGTAGCAAACAGGCAGCCAAGTGGAGCTGGCGCAACAGAGGAGTTGTGCACTTCCTGAGTGCCGCTCTTGTTATGTCTGGCTGCTGTCCGTTGGACCAATTGAAGCTTCCGAACAGTCTTAAAGGCAGCCCCAAGTAGAGCGTGTTGGAGTAATCTATATTTAAACAGGAAATTCTGTTTCATGGACATTTTGAGGTCATTTTGTGCATGAAGTGTTTTGCCTGTAACAACGCTTGTGTACATGAAACAGTCGGAAAGCAAAATAATGACTTTCTATCATTGGGTGAGTGGGATGGGGTGGGGGGATTAGAACCCTGTCTCTTGGCAGATTTAGTCATTTTAGTGGATGACTTCTGTAACAGCTGAAATGAAGGTACTGTGTCATAGAAGAAACCCTTTGGCAAATGATATATAAGATGCCCTTTTGCGAAAGCAGATTGATTGCTTAGAAGTTTTCCTTTTGAGATCTCCCTTTTCCATGTTGTCTTCACTTTTGCTCAGTGTGTGTGTGGAACAGCAAGCAAGGGAGGGAGAATAAAAATATTTGCAAAGTCAAAGATCAGGAGAATGCAAGTTTGTAACATTATGACTTTGGCTCCTGTTTGTCCAGTGTTGATGGATGCCTTTCAAGTTGTGCAGTCTGAGGATGTGGACAGGATCCTTGGAGAGCTGCCACATGTATTCTATATCCTTACCCTTCCTGGCTGGTCAAATAGGCCAGAGGGGGTCTGGCAGAGTGGTGTGAAGGTGGTGGTCAATGCCTCCTTGGGACAAAGAAAAGTTCTAACTTGCCGAAAGGAGGCGATTGTGAACCCTATATTTAAAAAGCCATCCCTGAACCACCCTGTAATGGACAACTACCAGCTAGTGTTCAATTTCCCCTTTCTGACCAAGATCTTGGAGCATGTGGTGGCCTCCCCACTCTAGGGATTTCTGGATGAAATGGATTATCTAGATCAGGGGTGGGCAACTATTTTTTCCAAGGGGCCACACGAGAGCCAAAAAATATTATGGAGGGCCGCACCTAAAGACGGAACTACATGCTAATCTACATAATTTATTTATTTATTCACTTACTATATTTACTATATATTACACATCATTAATATTAACATATTAATATATCAAGAAATATTAATATATTATTAGTATTAATATCATAATTATTATATTATAGTATATATATATAAACACTAGCTGACCCGGCCACGCTTCGCTGTGGCTGTTTGTGTTTGCGGCGGGGTGTGAGGGATGCTGCCTTTTCCCCGGGCATCTCTTTCTCCTCTTCTCCCTGCCCTCCTTCCTTCAATCAAGGGAGGATGGCGGGGCAAAGAGGAGAGAGAGGTGCCCGGGAAAAGGGCAGCTTGCTTCCCGTCTTTGCCGGGTTCGCGCGGTCTCTCTCCCCCTCTCTCTAGGTCTGTGTGTCTCGCGGGAGCGCGAGACACATAGAGATCAAGAGAGAGAGAGGGAGAGAGACCGTGCGGCCTGGGTCCGGGAACAGCTGGGAGGCGGCGGAGGAGGCCGAGGAGGTAGCGGAGGCCTCGGCCATGGCGAGGTTGAGAGCGAGGGGCTGGGTTTGTGGGGGGGGGGGTGTTGAGTGCGCTGCCAGCATTGTTAAGCAGTGCTTTCCCCCTCCCGTCCCCTCGCGGGTGAAGGAGGCCATTGCCATTCACTATGCGCCGCTATGCCTGGCAATGGGCGTTTTTTGGGGGCTGTATTTCGGGGAGTTGCGAGGTAGGGAGGCCGGGTTTTTTGTGCCCTGTAGGTACCTTGTGCCATGGGGGAATGTGTTTGGGGAGTTTGGTGGTTCTGGGGCTTATAGTTTTCGTGTCTATTTGCCCTGTTGCACGACCATTCACTTTTTATATATATAGATAATATATTGAAATTATAATATATCATATAACATTATATTATATTATTTATTATATTATTTTATTGTTATAAAATTATTATACAATAATAATAAAAACCACTAAAATAAAATAATGCTTCCTTATAGTCCCCTTCTCTGGAGATTTTTATGCAGAGGCCAGGCAGGGGTGGCAAGCCAGAGGCCCTTAGGTGGGCCGGATAGAATCAGCCAAAGGGCCGCATCCGGCCCCCGGGCCGCAGTTTGCCCACCCCTGATCTAGATCCATTTCAATCTAGTTTCAGGCCTGGTTATGGAATGGAACAGTTTTGCTCGCCTTGGTGGATGACCTATGAAGAGAGCTAGACGGGGGAGTGTGTCACCGGTGGTTCTCCTGGATCTCTCATCAGCTTTCAATACCATTAACCAAGAGTTTACACTACCCTATAATCAATTTCAAAGCAGATAACCTGGATTTTATATGGCAGTGTCAAAGGGGCCTCAATTATCGATTGGATAAGGCCAATGATCTGAATCCTGATAAGGCTCTCTGGATTGGTGGTTCTCAGTTTGGAAATTGGATAAAGAGCCTTTTCCTGATGGGTTTATACTGCCTTTATAGAAGCAAGTATAGAGATTAGCCATATTGTAAACTCTATAATCTCTTGATCTAGAGGAGGATGGGGAATGTCAGGCCCCCAAAATAATTTTGTCTGGTCCTTAGTCTCCCACCAAGTACTTGGATTTGGTGCCTTTAACAAACATCACAAAATGTGGCTGATTTTGGATCATTTAGGATTTCTGTATAGGGGAGACTTCACCTGTAATTTTACAGAGAAAAACCAGGCCCCAAACAGCGTGATACTGCGTAACACGATTTTTGTTACTATTTTATAAATGTCATTTCCTAATGAGTTCTATCATATAAATATGAAAAAGGTTTACTTAAATTGCAAAAAAAAAAAAAAACCCCAAATTTTTGATGGGACATCCTGCAGCACATTTTGCTCTAGTCTTTCAGTGAATACCTCATAGTTCCTCAACCAATTCAACAGAATTTGTGGCAGCCACAAAAACAAAGTTTCTGAAGTAGAAAAACTACTTTCAAAGTAAGGACTGCACAATTAAACAGGAAATAACACTTTCAAACACTTTCAGGTTTCCCCCCCAAATTTTGTTACATAGTGTGATCCACTCTTTTCCTCCCCCAATTATTTTCTTTCCTCTATTGAGCGCATGTTGGTATAGATGGCTGTCTCCTCCCTTTCCACAAACCTGCACAGAGGTAGGGCAGCTTTGTGAGTGGCTGACCAGCCATCTATACCAGGGGTGCTCACACTTTTTCAGCATGCGAACTACTTATAAAACAACCAAGTCAAAATGATCTACCTACCCACTACAAAAATGTGAAACATATAACACAATATCTGCTTTGAACTGGGTTTTCTGAGTCCACACTGCCATATAATCTGATTCAAAGCAGATATGGGATTTTATTCAACTGTGTGGAAAGGACCTCAGATAACCCAGGGCCGGCAGCACTTGGGCGGTGTCGGGAGCCTGCGGGGCGGGACTGAGCGTTCCTCCCACCCTGCCTGCGATCTATCAGGACGCCTTACGTGATCTACCTAATGAGCACCCCTGATCTATACCAACATGCACTCAATAGAGGAAAGAATATAATGAGGCGGGGAGGGAAAAAAGTGGATCACACTATGTAACAAAATTTGGGGGGGGGGGGATGGGACGGGACCTGAAAGTGTTTGAAAGTGTTATTTGATGTTTTATGGTGTTTTAATTTTTATCAACTGCATTGAATTCTTGCTGTGAGGCCTGTCTGAGTCCCTCTTCGGAGATGAGAAGATCGGGATATAAAAGTTTTAAATATAAATAGTTGCCAATTGGATGAAGAAGGCGAGCATAGACATGCCTGTTCAGTAGTGCCGGATAGCTTAAACATACCTCAGTCCAGTTTTGATTTAATCCTTCTGTGCCTTCAAGTTGTTTTCAGTTATGGAGTAACTCTGTAATGGAGTCTTACTGCCAAGAAGTATTCATGGGGAGTTTGCCTTTGCCTTCCTCTGAGGCAGAATCTGTGATTTGCACGAGGTCAACCAGTGGGTTGAGTGGTGATACAAACCTTAATCTCTACACTGACCATTTAGGTTGGCGTAGAAGAGGATCATCCCCATGGTGACCAAATACCACATGGGACTGATCCAGTGTAATGCAGGGCAAAGGTACCGTAGCCCAGCCTTGCCAAACAGTACCCAAAATTGGGTGAAGGCCCACAGAATTTGGCCCAGGGATACAGGAGGGTAGTCTCTCCCCCTCATCACCAACCATGACACAGGCTCACCTTTTGTCATCTTGTCTTTATATATAAAAGACAAGTAAGGGCAAACTGTTATGGAATGGTTTGAAACAAAGGATTATAGAGTGGAGGAGAAAGTCCAGAAACAGATTTTTGATCAAATATTAAAATGTAAATTAGGGAAGGAGAAAGGCTTGATGGCTTTCATGTATAAGAAAATAGTTGAAAAACAATATAAACTGAAGCAAACACCAGTCGAGATATGGACAGAGGCTATAAACTGCAGTGAATCAGACACTGAACACTGGATTGATTCAATTAAAAAATTAAAACTATTAGGACCAGAAAAAGACAATTGAATATATTGACCAAATGATATAGAACCCCACTTGAATTAGCCTATATAATTAAATAATCAAAACTATGTTGGCACTAATGCGGTAAAATAGACTCTTTTATGCACATGTGGAACTGTGAAAAGATACAAAAATATATAATAAAATAAATAAAGATGGAAAAACTAATAGGGCAAAAAGTAGAGCAGAATAAAACGGATTTTTTAATTCAGAAAATTGATGGCAAGGGCAGCACTAATAAATGGGCAGATATTATATGATAGAAGCAGCTCAAGCTACCGTAGCTTTGGGCTGGAGAGAGCAGGAAAATGGGATTTTTTTAAAAAAATGGCTTAAATATTTAGCAGACTGTATGCTTCAGGATTATATTTTTGAAAGGAGGATGAAATGTACAACCGACTGTTGTAAGATGAACTGGAAATCAAAATGGGGAACTTTGATAGCTAGAGTAAAAGGAAAAAGGAAATATAAAGAACTGATACTCTCTCCTCGATTTATTTAAGTCAAATAATACTTAAAGATACAACTATTCCTAGTGCGTAGGGGGAGGGGGAAAACACAAACTATAAACTAAAACAAATGCTGGACACAAGTGATTGATAAGTGTAGAATTGGTACTGGTAAGGTTAAGTAAATATTTTGTTATTTATTATTTACATTATTTCTACCCCGCCCTTCTCGGGGGGGGGGGGTTGTCGGCGCTCAGGGCGGCTTACAAGGCAGCAATTCGATGCCATAGTATACACGATACAACCATAAAACATACAATATTAAAAATAACATTGTTTTAAAATTTTAAAACAATGTTCCGTCCACAAACCTACGTTAAAAAACAGTACGCCATATTCTCATCTGTTAGCTTGCCAGTCCAAAGTGCTGCTTTCTACTATTGTACAAAGGCCTGGTCCCATAGCAAAGATTTTACTTTTTTCCTAAATATAAGACCTTATATTGAGTAAATACAAATTTAATTATTGAGATTTGTTTTATTCTACTTGCATTAACAATTAATTAATTTTTAAAATGACAGTTTGCACCTCTTCTCTCAGTGTCCTGTCTGGGTATGTGATGGTGGACAGGTATTGACCCGTGTTGTGGCCAGACTACTGTGACAAGGATAGGCAGACAGTTAGGGTGGTTGGGTGGTGGGGACTCCCTCCTCCCTTTGCAGCATTTGGTGAGTTCTGGGTCTCTGAAAATCTGTCCATAACCTAGTGGCTAACTATATTAATCCTACATTACCATAAAAGCATGTACTTATTGTGGCTTAGGTATATGGGAACTGCATGTACTGGAAGCCCAGCAATATCCCAAAGATACTTGCTTAGCAATGTACTATACTGTATATCAATATATGAACAGCAGAGCACTGAACTAAAATGTTGTTGACGTTTAAAGATATTACAAGATGTTTATTACCTTGAAAAGAAAAACTTGAGAAAGGCTCAACCAGTTGGGAAGACAGGGGTTTACAAACTGAGGCGAGAGAGGGTGACTGGATTGTAACAAGGGATTAACACAAGTGTAGTGGATTGCTCTTTCTGCCTCATTGAGAACAATCATGTACTTACAGAGATCAGTGGGTCTCACTGAACTTTGTTATAGTTTGTTTGCTGGCACTTTCTGTGTTCTTCTTATTTTTCAGTGAAGTAGTACTTGTATTAATTACTAATAAGGCATGCAGTAACAATAAAATCTTGCCTATGTATCATTGAGTGGGACCTGTTTCAACAGAAGCCACTGTGAAACCACAATACTCCTCTTTATGTTCATAATGGTCTGCAACATTCTTGTTTTCTGTAATAACGTATTAAACTCTCAAGAGGAAGACTTCACTTCCTTAGCTTCCCTCCGATGTGTTCACAATTCAAGGAGAAGTATCTCATTGCAAGCTGAGGGAGAGAGAGAGAGACCGAGAGACTGAGGCTTTTAGTGTTTGAAAAGTTTCCTCCTCAAACATTTTATTCTCTGCATTCCCAGCACATATTGTTCAGAAAGCATTTTAGAGAAGATGAGGGGACAGATTGTCTTCTTTCATGGAACTTCCTTAAATGAATTTAAACTTAGGATGCAACCAATAGTACTTTGCAGAGGTCTAGACCAGTGTTTCCCAACCTTTTTTGAGCCGCGGCACACTTTTAACATTAAAAAAATCCGGGGGCACACCACCAACCAAAATGACACAAAATGACAACCTAACACAGTAAATAACGGCTGGGGATGGTGGCCTGCTGGGAGCAGCTGCTGGGAGTGCCGAAGCCAGGGGAGGGGCAGAGCCAGGCCACGCCATGCCCCCACCCCTTCCCCCAGCTTCAGCTCTCCCAGCAGATGCTCCAGCCTTGAGGGAGCAGTGCCAAGCCAGCAGTGGCAGAGCCAGCACAATGCTGGCTTGGCACTGTCCCCTCAAGGCTGGAGCAGCTGCTGAGAGTGCCAAAGCTGGGGGGAGGGGGTGGAGCCAGGCCGTGCCATGCCCCGCCCCACCCCGCCCCCTCCAGCTCTCCCACAGAGGAGGACCATGAGCCGTGGACAGGCATCAATGGTTGGGGCTCCTTCTCTACACGGCTTTAGCAAGTGAGGGGCGAGAATCATGGCGGGAGTCATGGCAGATTGGAGGCTGGCTGGGGAAACGGCCGAAGGAGCGGCACCCCAACCCCTTCTTTTTCTTCGCCACCGCCCGGCCCTTCCTCCTCCTCCAAGCAGCAGGAGTTCGGCAGGAGGAGGGGGGAAAGGAAGGGGGGCAAAGAGCTTTTCTCGCGGCACAGCAGGAGGTCCGTCACGGCACACTAGTGTGCCACGGCACACTGGTTGAGAAACACTGCTCTAGACTATTACAAGCATTGATGTCTACACTGTGCAGTACACAAACTATCTTCTTTATTTAAATAATCTGAGGCATTGTACTAACCTGTAATAAAGAACCGAGGCTCCGAGAGTTCCTTGCATAATGATAAGAGAAACACACAGCCCCAAATTCTTACAAAATAAAATATATTTGCAACAGAATGGAATCACATTTTTTCATGAATTCTTTAGGAATAGTAATACTCAAATATTTTCTTCTTAACTCCATAGGCATTTTGTTCCAAACATTACTTTTGGCCATCCTGTTGTAGAATGCCTTCGAAAGCGGCTGGGTCAGCAGCCCTTCTTTGGTAAGCAATTAACATTTAACTGATTTGTATACTTTGTTATTGGGTACACACACATTCGTTTGGAGTGGTGGTGGAAATCAGGAACTTCGTTATATCCCCTTCTTAAGCATAGTTTTGAGCAACAAATCTGAATAAATTGAATAAATTCTATGACAATTTAATATGACCTAAAAATGGTATTAAGCAACTGTGTGCCTACTCCGAGGTATCTTTTAGAACTGTGCCATGTACTAGATGTCCTCAGCTGAACTGTCTGTCTATCATAAGTTACATTTCTTTAAAAAAATCATTTTCTTGTATTATGTGGATGTTGAATCAGTACTAATAGTCACACACTTCAGAATACATCAGAAATCTGAAACTGTTACCACAGAATAAATGGCTCAAATTTTGTTCACATCTTGCTAAACTCAGAAGTAATGACATTTCAGTAAATCTGGAGTTAACACCTGCCTTTGTCCTGGCTCTTGAAAAACACTCTGGCGTCACTGTTGTAGAAGGGCAGAGATTATTGTGAGACAATACGAAACACACATACAATTACTATAAACATATTGCAAAATTAACATTCAGAAATCAACTCAATAATAACACAAACATTATGCAGCCTCAAGTTATGAACAATAGTAATACTTATGAAGAAGTATACAGTGTACTTCATACTGTACTGACTGGTGCAAAAGCATGGGGCATGTGATAGTTCAAGCAAGCAACAGGTAACTGCAGATTTAAATTGACTTCACAAAATTTCTTACTAGCCTCAAAGGTGTTTATTTCTTTTTAGCTCTGCAGAATTTATTAATAAAACCCAGGCCTTAAATATATGGTGGATTAACTAGCCATTATAGAAGAAAACATGGTCAAAATTAGTAGTACTACATCAAGATTGAGCTGTCTACAAACGTGTTCACAAGAGTAATGTATATATTGTGACAGGATGCAACTGCTGAGGGCAATCTATATGTGGTGGTTCTGTTTGAAATCCTGCATTTTATTATTGCCAACTAATAAAATTATGTGATGTTTTTATACATTTTAGTTTAGACTTACTATTTTGAGTTTATAATTATTACTTGAGTTTACAGTTAATATTTTGTTTCCTGGTTTGGTGTTACATTGTCATACTTAGTAGCACCCAAGAATGAGAAATCCTTTCTTAAAGTGGAAGACCCTAGACATGGGAATCCTTGTTCCTTATTGGGCTATTAAATAAAACATTAAACATTGGGCATGGATTAACAGTTTTATTTATCTGTAGACATACACACATGCAGACACACACACTAGCTTTTCCCATGGCCTCATAAGCAATAGAATATACAAATATTCCATGAGATAGAACAAATATTCCATGAGACTGAGAAATAAAAAATATAATTTAAAAAATCATTTTTAGAGACAGTTAAGTATGGGTCAAGCAATGCCCAAAAAATCTGAGTTTTTTTGCATGTAGAAACAACAGGTTAAATAAATAAAGCCAAAGTTAATGTAGATTTAAAAAATCATTTTATGAGACATGTCCTGTTAAGAATATGGAACAGATACTTCCAATTATCATTACTAAATAGGAATTGACATATAAAACCACCTTTCCTGGAATTAGCAACTAAGCACGCCTAGTTTTTAAATAATAATCAGGGACTGGTGGAAATGACAACTTTCATCAGGCCTTCTCTAGCAATCTGTTTGTCTATGATCTTGTTGCTTACTGTTTCGTGCAGGTTTGTAAGTATCCCTCCCAACCCCATTAGTGGCCCCCACCCCAGTGTTTGACCCTTCCTATCAGTCTTCTCTTCCCCCCCCCCCTCCGGTTCCATACCTGCTACATTAATCTGTGTTCTTAAACTGTGATTTTAAACTCTTTTCTAATCTGTTTTTTAAAGAACTGCTTCAATGGGGAGCTGTATTTCCCTTTCCCAGGGTGCTTGTGTCTCACTTTGTGCTGGTCAGTGACCATAATAAAGTTTTGTATTGTATTATACTGTTTCCTGTTTGTATGTTTTGGTGTGCAGCTTCTTCTACTCTATGCTTTCTGAGAAGTTCTAAAAGGGCCTGCAGACCACATGCCCTCTCTTTCCTTTTGACTATGTGACCTATTGATAGCTGTTTTGTTACAAGAGAGATCCCCTGGCTGGCTGGCACAGGGAACCATCTCAAAGATATTTGAAACTGGACTAATACATTTCTGTAACCGTGTATGCCGGTCTGAGTCCCTCGATAGAGGTGAGAAGGTCGGGGTACAAAAGTTTTAAATAAATAAATATGCTGAACACATGAAAGTTGTAAAACAAATATGTTATTTCCATTAGTCTATTTCATTTTGTCTCCTGAGTGTATTTTTGTGTGTCAGGAGCGACTTGAGAAACTGCAAGTCACTTCTGGTGTGAGACAATTGGCTGTCTGCCAGGACGTTGCCCAGTGGATGCCCAGATGTTTTACCATCCTGTGGGAGGCTTCTCTCATGTCTCCACATGGGAGGCTGGAGCTGATAGACAGGAGCTCAGCCTGCTCCTCAGATTAGAACCACTGACCTTGTAGTCAGCAGTCCTGCCGGCACAAGGGTTTGACCCATTGTGCCCCCGGGGGCTCCTTCTTGGGTGCATGATATGAAACAAGTTGTTTTATGGTAGAGCACCCTTTGGGGTACTGATTAAAAAAACTTCTAAGGCTCTGCTGTGTTTATGCACTGACAAATCTGTTTCTCCTGACAGATCGAAGATTGCAGGTTATTCAGTCTAACAACTGAAACCATTGTCTAGCATAATTATATTTGGTTGTATACTACAAGAGGAGACTGCCCTAAAGGGTCTTTTTGGTTCTTCTCTAAAAGGTTAGGTTCTCTAATAGGGACAGATTCTTTTCCCAAGGGAGTTGATGCATAATGAATGCAATCTCCAGCTAGTGATTCAGAAAATGGACCTCATATAATTCATTTTTAATTTTCTTTTGATCTTTCTAGATATGCACATGATGGTTGCTAAACCAGAACAGTGGGTTAAATGCATGGCTGCAGCAGGTGCCAATCAATATACCTTTCACATAGAAGCTACGAATAATGCAGGTGCACTCATTAAAGACATAAGAGAAAATGGGATGAAGGTGAGGTGTGAGAAATATTTGTGAAAGTTCTGAATATTTCTGTCAAACACATGCATCTTAATTGGAAAATAGAAAAAGAATAATGTGTAGATCATCTTTGAAAAGTATGTATTGCCATGAGAGAAGCAGCCAGCAAATGTACATCCACTGGATCTGTATAAGCAGTAGCTTCCAAGTGAAAACGTCTGTAGAGTAGAAAGCCAACTTAAGAGTGCTACATTTGTACAGCTTTTCTCTGTTGTGGGGAAAACCTTTAGTCAGCAGCATTTTATCTTGTTAGTTGATGGGATCATCCTGATAGTCTTATTGTATCCCCCTTGTTGAAATAAAAATGTATTATTTTAAAATATTCTTCTTTCTTCCATAGGTTGGTTTGGCTATCAAGCCTGGAACGACAGTAGAATACTTAGCACCATGGGCCAAGCAGATAGATATGGCCTTAGTAATGACAGTGGAACCTGGATTTGGTGGACAAAAATTCATGGAAGATATGATGCCAAAGGTAGATTTCACATTTCTCATTTGAAATGGATCAGGTGCACGAGGACGTGTAATGCTATCATATTAAACATGGATATACTAATCTTCAGTACATAGAAAAAATATTACAGATGACAGGAAAGTGTCAAAGCAAAATCAGAAAACAAGATAAAGTGGAAACCCACGGAAAAGATTGGAAGTTAATTTCTTTTTTATTTTTTGTTCTTTTTTTCTTTATTCACTCTTTCTTTTCATGTATTCTTACAATTCATACTACTTTATTTTTCTGGACTGTATCCAATTTTCTTTTTTCCCCATTCCGTTTTTAAAATACAGGGGAAAAAATGACTATTCTATTCTTACAATAAAAATTGTTTTGAATTTTTTTTTACAGTTGATGTGATCTGTAATTATCTATTGGTAAATTGTTCTTTCTGGTCTGATAACTAGGTTAATTGGTTGAGAACACAGTTTCCTTCCTTGGATATTGAAGTGGATGGTGGCGTTGGGCCAGACACAATTCATAAATGTGCAGAGGTAAGACCAAAAATCAGTCTGCATTAAGATTAGAAGCCATAATTTTATATCTTATAAAAATTTCAGGAACATTTTAATAGTATATAAAGAAAATCTATTGCTTGAATTTGAAAAAATCTCCTGCCCCATTTATTTTGAGTTACTGCTCCAAATATTACCGTCTTGTGTTATTTGAACAAACTTGTACTTTTGATGAATTGTGATGCTTTTCTTTGCTAATGGACAAAAGGGACCTGTAGTCAGAAGAACTGATCTGAGATATTACTGTCTTCTCTCTGGGACATACTGACTTTCTATTTCATTTTAAATGCAATCTTTCTGATGCAATAAGAGATTTTATACTTTTTCTTAGGCAGGGGCAAATATGATTGTGTCTGGGAGTGCTGTAATGAAGAGCGATGACCCCAGAGCGGTGATTAATTTGCTGAGGAATGTCTGTTGTGAAGCAGCACAGAAGCGTTCTCTTGACCGATGAAATCAGAATGGTATCTATTAAAAACATAAGAAGCAGCAAGACAGCAACACTGAAGATTCATTCCTCCATTGTCATGAAGGAAACAGAAAATGTGTTAGGACTGTCTTGCCAGTTTGGTGGTATATTCATATAGTACAATTGCTTGGCCTGAGACAGCAATATATGGCCACTTCTTGCTTGAAGATTGTATGTGGTGGTTACCACATTTCCACATTCAACATACATTTATACATTCCTTAATCTTAAATACTTGGAAATAAACAAGATGAGAGAAGTCTTAAGAATGGCTGACCTTGTCCAAGTCTTCTAAGGTCCAAAAATGTAAGTATAAAATGAAGAATTAAAAGGAGAGGTGGATAAGGAGACAGAAGTCTACTTGAAAATCTCATGGAAATATCAAAATAAGAATACATGATTTTTTTTTAAACCCTCTTACTTTTAACTGCAGTGTTTGTTTGCTCCTTAAAGTTCATATTTCTGTTAAATGCCAGTTGTTTTGTGGAAAAGCATATTGCAGAAATGCATCATGAATCAAATATATATGCTTTTCACAAATATTCCATTTCATAAACATTTTTATAATGCAAGTAACTTGTGAAATATTACTATTGTCATTTTCTGCTGTTCTAGAGTGCCTTTTGACTGGAAAACATCTCTTCCTTTACAAGTTGGGTAAATATGTTGAGATACTTGCTAAATGAAAATAAAAGTTCTGCCATACAAAGAAATTTGCATGTCTCCTCCATCAGGCAGCATGTTTGACATTAACTTTTCATTAAATTATGGCCTTTTTGAGACGGCATTGTAAAAGTGGCCATATTTAAAATGAAAAATCAGGAGTATCGGAATGACCATACAGATCTCCATCACAAGGAATCAGAGATGTGAAATACATACAAGAATAAGCTGAAGTATATGAACACCTGCATCTATATATTGTGCATTAAAAAGCTGAAGCTACTGCAATATAGAGTGACAAAAGAGTGTGTATGTGGTAGGTCAGATCAGAGGTAGTTGTTGCAGATAAGAAGCCTTTTAGCAGACTTGTACCTTTATTTATTTATTCCTAGTGGAAACCTAAAGACCAGAGGTTTGAAACACTGAGGAAAGTGTACAGAAAAATATTTTGTATAATAAGGGCAGATGACATATTAACTTTACCTCCCGTTAGAGGAGGGAAATAGGCTGCCAACATTAGTTGGGGTAGTTGGAGATGGAAGCTAACGTAAGAATGGCATGGAACCTAGTACTTTTCAATACACTAAGCATTACGTGTAAAGTATTGGGTTTATAGAGGATTTGGTTGTGAAGAACTAGATCAGAGTGGGAGATGACCCGTAATTTAGGATATTAGATAGGGAGAGGGAGAAACCTTTTACATTGTTCAGCTCGCTGCTATGAATCTTTATCCATCAACATCACACTGTAATGTACAGAAATAACTTTTTATTTTAAAACTTTGCATTCAAAATTGCTGTGTATCATAGGCAAGATCCAAGTTTAATTCTCTGAACAAAAGTCTTTTTACCAAAGTTAAAAGAAAATTGCAATAAACTACAATCTAACATAGATTGTAGTGTTGAAATGCAACTGAACATTTTTACAACATCCAGTGTACTTCCAGTCCATTGGAATAAAAAGGAAACAAAAATTTTGCCACCTACCCACTGTATAGCATAGTTTTGGATAGGACATTGAATAAAAACCTGCTTGACCGAGAAGCCTTCTTTAAAAAGTCTTAAAACAGAAAAGCTATCCTCTTGAGAGCAGAACATAGCCAAATCAAATTGGCACCACTGAATGTGAGTGGCAATCCACATCAATGAAAGATGTGGATGATATTCCAAACACTAAATTTGAAAATGAATAAGGAAAAAACCCGGTTTATTCATGGTATGTAAAACACTGCTAAATGTAACACCTAAACAAACATTAATTTTTCTGTACAAGTATGGAATGGATATTGCTCAAATGTTACAAAGTGCATACTTTCTGTGAAATAGAGTGGGTGTTTCTTTTAGTTAAAATATTTCTCAGTCCTTTTTATTCCTTGCACTTAAAAATGCTCAGATATCTACTACAGAACACAAAATATTTTTTAAAAACTGATTAGAATTAATGTATTTTTGGCCCTCAGAACAGAACTCAATAGCCATGTATCCACATAATCAAATTTATAAATAGTTGATTCTTCTCTGGATAAAACATTTCCCTTAAAGGGAACAATGTATTTATATATGTATGCCTGGCGCTCACACACAAGTTTCTTAATTTGACTTTCTGTGTCCAGCTAAAATTAGTACATAGCTACAGTGGGAGGAGAAGCACTATCGGATGGAATGCAACCACACATATACTTAAAATATCTTTCCAGTCTTTCAAAACATGGCAGCAAAATAGTGGTTGCAGTTTAATAGTGTCCACTTTTGACATCGATTTTAGTCCTCTGGAATCAAATCATTCTTCTTGTGGTTCAGATAAAAAGAAACTACACTTGTGTTTCTATACTGCCTATCAAAAATAGAGGGAAAAGAAAACATGGGTTGTAAGTATAAATATTGTAGTTCCAGCTGCTATTGCTTGTACAAGCACAAAAATGCTTTACCTTACCCATTCTTTCACCCTAATTAGCTTTCACAATGTCCATGCTATTTTCTGTCACGTCTGTTTTCTCAGGCTGCCAGTTTCCAAATACAGGGCATGCTCTTCCTTCTTTTGTGACTGCTTATCATTTGGAAAACTGAAGGCACCATATGAATGACAGTGAGAGTCACTGAGAATATCCACATTTGAACTTTCTTGCACAACTGTTAACAGAGGTTGGCATGTTAAAGCTTCTGCTTCTTTATCATTTAGTGGGAAAATCCGGTGTGTCCACAGAACAGCCTGAAAGAGATGAAGAAGCAGAATAAGATTTAATCTGTCAATAAATATATACCATTGCTTAGAGCAGAGGTTGGTAAATTATGGCCTGCAGGCTGAATGTTACCCTTTTTAAAGGCCCTGCTTCCCAGAACTAGCAAACCTTTTTTAAAAACTAAATATGTTCTTGTCATACCTGAACCAGAAACGTTGCAAAATCCCACTTTAAAGGTTTTAAAAGGAAAAGGAAGAGACATTGTTGGGGTGCAGCTCTCTAAAGATTTCTTGGGGGGGGGGGGTATTGTTCACCAGCCTCTTGCAGTCTCCACCCCCATGTTACAGTAACTTTTTTTTCAAATCCTATTTAGCAGAAAATAAGCTTTCAGAAGACCGGACCTTGTATAACATCTAAAAAAATACCTGGAATATATATATAAGGATGACAACAATAACAACGTTATATGAAAACTCTAGGGGGGGGGGGGAGCATATATGATGTCTAAAGAGGCTTACCACAACACAAGATGGACCAGCAAATTAATGATCACAACCAGATGGGAAAATTGTACAGCCTTTCCTATGACGTTGAACTGCAGCTTCCCACAAAGCTTGCCAACACAGTAGGAGCTGCAGTTCAATAACATTTGGAAAACTGCTTTTTTCCTTACCCCTAGTCTATGCTATGCCATTCCCTGGTATTAATTAGTATGACACAGTTATTACATAAAAGCAAAATATTACAGCAACAACACATTGTGCTTCTAAAAAAGTAAAATACAATGCAAGAATTCTGAGTAAGAATTTTTAACAATATATTTACCAGAAGTAGGATTGATCTCTCTTTCTGCTAATACAACAGGAGCTTTCAGCATCCCCACATTAATCAGACCTGGCTATTATTAAATATAATCACCGTTGTTTCTTGATTTCCTTCTGAAGATTGTGGTGTCCCCGAGTAGAAATAATTGCATATCTCTGAAGTATTATCAGTGGAGTTTTCATAAAAATTAGGTGTCAAATTGGAGTTGACCTGTTTTTCTTTTAGCGCTGAATCTTGTCCTTCGAAACTTCTACTGTAGGATCTATAATGAAATAAAATGTTCAGCTTCTTCCAAAGAGAACTACTCTGATAAAAATAAGACTGATTTTGCAAAATTCTGAAAAGAAAGTTGAACACACTGAAGAAGTCCTTTTAAAAAGCAAGATCAGTCTACCCATTACATCCAAGGCCCTTTCTGCACTGCCAGATTCTATCTTCTTATCCCAGATTATATGGCAGTGAAGACTCATATAATCTAGTTCAAAGCAGATAAACTGGGTTCAGATCCTAGGATATAGGGCAGTGTACCAGCTACCAATTCCTTTTCACATTTATTACTAAAGCAGGAAGTATAACATATTGAAATGTATCAGAAAAGCTAGTTATAATCTCTGAAATCTACCGTTATATCTTATATTTTAAATATAATTAGTTACGAATATTTTCAGATAGATGGCAACAAAATTGTGTACGATCAGATCTGCACAAAATAAGATAGCGATACAGAATGAAATAGGTTTTTTTTTTAAGGGACTTTGTACAAATCCCCTGGAAAAATACAGACATCTGGCAGGGGAGTCCAAATGCATCTGGCTGCAGTGGGCTCGGGGAATATTGCAAAGCTCCATGCTGTGCTTGAGCCTATTTCCAGACTGCCTGTCTTGCCCTCTGGGCAGAAGGAAAATGCAACATTGTTTGGCCAGGCAACCAGAGATTTGCAACATTCCCTAACTTCCGTATTTGGACTGTTTCCTTCCCTAATCTGCTTTTGTGTAATTCTAGCAGCAAAACCTAGAATCCTCCCTGTTTCCCTATACCCTGTCAGATCTTAGATGGTGGTGGAGTGACGACTCCTTGAAAAAAATGCAACAGAAGTGGATGCATAACTAACTAACCCCCTTTCCTAAAAGGGGGAGATGGGGACTAGGGCAGCAAAAAGTTTCAATTTTTTAGCCTTTCTGATTTTGGGGGAAAGGATACCTAAACTGTATTTTCCAGGTGTGAATCTGTGGAAATGGAGGGTCAACCATTAAATCACACTGGAGGATCTACAAATGCCTAGAGAGCCATGCTTTAATGGGTTGTTGGGTTTGTTTTTTAAAAAAAACATTTGCATTTTAATAAATATTCCAGGTTTTTCAATTGTCAGGGGAAATCTGTGCCCTTCTCCCACAAATATGGATAGACTATTAAAGTTCTCTTTACAGTTGCTTCCTCTTAACCGCTGTTCCTAATATAAGTGTTTTAATATGAGCTTAAGGAAAACTCATGAAGTTGGCAAGGGTGGAAATTTACAAAAAGGCAAACAAGGGAAGGAAGTCAACGGACCTAACTGGAAATAATTCTGAACTCCTGCCAAGTATGCTAGCATGTGGGGGAATAACCTGAGTGTGTGTGGTTTGCTCCTCCTATCAACCCAGAGAATAAAAAGCCAAGTTAGGTCTAGACCAGGGATGTCAAACTCACTTTCATTTAGGGTCACAACAGCCTTATAGCTGCTTTGAATCAATGGACAAAGAATCCCTGGATTCAGAGGGCCGCTATAATTTGTTTTACTTAGTGCTTGGTGCTCTTCAGTTTTTAGCCAATTTGGGTCCCCAGATATTATTGAACAACTTCCACTTTTAATTATCCCCATGCAAACTGGGGATAATGGGAATTATGTGTGACTCTGAGTTGGGGAAAGGTTAAAGGACATTTTAAAGTCAGATATCACAGCTTTGTATCTCAATTTAAACCCTACCATCCTGGCCAAACAGCGCAAACTGCAGCCTTCCAGAAATTATGTAAAACAACTCCCAACAATTCTAATCATGATGCCTAATGATGAGGAATATCAGAGTTATAGTCCAGCACCTGGAGGGCCACATGAAATGACATGGCAGGCCAGGTTTGGCCCACGGTCCATGTGCTCTGGATCAGGGCTTCTTAAGTGTTTTCCACTCGCTACACCTTTCCACCCAATATTTTTTCGGTGTCCCCAGGTAAATAGGTATATAAAATGTGTGTGAAAATTGGGCATTTATTGATAACATATCAACATTTGTAAGGCTTTGCTAAACAGCTGATTTTCCTTTTTGTGGAGATGAAGCATCTTCTGGAGAGTCCACTGTAAACACTATATGTCAGTGTTTCTCAACCTTCCTAATGCTGCGACCCCTTAATGCAGTTCCTCATGTTGTGGTGACCCCTAACCATTATTTTCATTGCTACTTCATAACTGTATTTTTGAGGGGTGTGTGTGATTTTGTCATTTGGAAGTTGCTGGGATTTATAGTTCACCCACAATCAAAGCATTCTGAACTCGCCAACAATGGAATTGAACCAAACTTGGCACAAAAAACTCCCATGACCAATAGCAAATACTGGAAGTGTTTGGTGGGCATTAACCTTGAGTTTGGGAGTTGTAGTTCACCTATATTGAGAGCACTATAGACTCAACAATGATGGATCTGGGCCACACAAATCCTCAATATACCCAAATGTGAACAACTAGTGGAGTTTGGGGAAAATAGATCTTGACATTTGGGAGTTGTAGTTGCTGGGATTTATAGTTCACCTACAATCAAACAGCCCCTTGCACCCCACCAATGATAGAATTGGGTCAAACTTCCTACACAGAACCCTCATGCCTTGAAGGGACTAGCTGGCGTGAGCCTCCATCCCACCTCACACACTTTCCCTCACCCACACATGCGCATCATGTTGCCATGCGCCAAGCACGCCTGCTCTCCCCTCCCTGCTTGGAGTCTCAGAAACAGCCCTGGGAGGCCTGCCAATCACCGCAGAGTAGAGCTTTAGGTGGGAGAATTCACAGTCTGTTTCCAAAAAGAAAGAAGGACAAGCAGAGAAATCTTCAATCTTCCCTGCCAAAGGGCTTCCTAAGACCATCATAAATATATGTTTTCTGGTGGTCTTTGGCGACCCCTCTGAAACCCTCTTGCGACCCCCCTGGGGGTCCCGACCCCCAGGTTGAGAAACACTGCTATATGTTGTTGCTAACAGATTTGTGCAAATGGGTGATGTTCATAAACCTTTTACAATTGCCAAATTTTTCATGATCCTAACTTTGAGTTAAGAGGACCCCATTTGGGGATGGGACCCACAGTTTAGGAAGGAGCGCTTTAAACATAAATTATGACAAACAGTGAAGAAATAAACACAAGCAATGTGCATATATATGCTCTCTAGCGAAAACACTGTTCTGTTCTAGAAAGTTCCAAGATGCTCTGTGTGGAACAGTGTCATTCATTTGTGTGAATCACCAGAGATCACAACAAAGAACATGAGAATCAGCTTGTAGAGGGGGAGGGGGGGGAAGCAGCCTGAAAAGACTAATACTGAAAAACATTAAATTTTAACTTGCCTGTTCCTTTTGGGCCAATGGCACTGCTCCCACAGAGACCATCGAGCTCTCTCTTTGTCTTCATATTTTGCATGTCGAACAGCAAAGACATCATCAGACAGATCTTCCACCTAGGTGTTAAAATTCTCAGAGTATAAGAGCAGTAACTCTTTTAGTCATAAGTATCTGAACATCCTGAAATATACGTAATGCCAATGCAGTTCAAACACAATTAAAACAAATACAATCCCCTTTCTCCAACAGAACACCACCATTTAGATTTTTAAGTTAAAATTTTTGGAACATGTTAATATATAAATGGGGAGCGATCATGGGGCTGCTGCCTCATGAATCCGAACTCCTGGGCTCAGCAATAAAAAGAGCATCGGGGCCACTGTTGAGCCCGAGCTCCTGGGCTCCACCATGAGGGAGGCATCAAGGCTGCTTTGCAATAAAGGAGGCATTGGGGCTGCAATGGGCCAGAACAACAGGGCTCAGCCAGGTGGGAAGCATTGGCACCGCTGGAAAGCCCAAACTTCGGGGCACTGTGCTAGCCGAGACCGGCATAGCCGGCTCGGGGGGCACAAGCTCCAACGCCTCTGACAGGGGCTGGCCTCAGCAGAGGCAATCGGTTCCATAGCACCTGAGAACATCAGGATTGCTGACGAGCCCGAAGTCCAGAGCATTGCCCTAGCCGAGATTGGCATAATGGGCATGGAGGGCACAAGCTCCACCGCCTCCGGTGGGGGCTGGCCTCAGCGAAGCTAATCAGCCCTGTGGTACCCGAGCACATCAGGGCCTTCAGAGAGCCCAAACTCCAGAGCACTGTCCTAGCCGAGACTGGCATAACGGGTGTGGAGGGCACAAGCTCCACCGCTCCTGGCAGGGGCTGGCCTCAGCAAAGGCAGTCGGCTTCGTGGCGCCTGGTCCTCCAGGCAATAGAGGGTAGCCGATGCCAAAACGCGTCAGTCTCCTGGCGGTGGCGAGTGCGGGAGGGACGAGGACTGCTATCGCAGCACTATGGTCCACAGACAAAGTACCCCCCTTTTGCACTGGTAACAATTGCATGGGGAAGGAGGGCAGTGATGTAGCAGGTGATGTAGTGCACCCTTCTCTTGGTAGCGCCAGGCACTCGGGGGAATTATTTATTTATTTACTACATTTATATGCTGCCCATCTCACCCCGAAGGGGACTCAGAGCAGCTTACAAGTACAATGTAAATACAATATATTATTGCCATAGCACAATATTAATATTATATATTACATTGTACTATAATATTATACTGTAATATTATTAGTAATATTACATGTAATATAAAATATATAATTATAATATATTATTAGTAGTAATATTAATTATAATACTCTCCTGTTGGCGGCAAACAGGCCGGGAGGGAAAGCCGCTGCTACTGCCAGATCTCCAGACAGTGGGCAGGAGGCAGATGAAGGCAGAGCACGTCCCTCTACCAGCGGCGGCAAGGGAGGGGATGGCTGGTGCTGCGATGGAAGCGTTGCAGCTGCTAGGGGTGGTGGTGAGAAGCCCTTAAGGCCCACAATCTTAAAGCCTCCCTTTCCTGGCATTTTCCCGCCTCTGAGTCCACTCTGGGACTTTGTCAGGCCTGCCAAAGAGAGATGTGATCCCTGTCCTGGATGAGCTCAGCAAAAAGGTCTAGGAAATAAGACTCCGACTGAGGTAAGGAGCCCTCCCAAAGCGCAATTTCCAGGGGGCGGGTGGCTCTGAAGCTGACCTCTGAGGGAAAGCAAAGGGAGGGGAGCCTGCTCAAGAGGTTGAGCACTAACTCGCAACTCACAAGACATTGTCAGAGACAGTCCGAGTGGTAGATTGGAGGCAAACACTAACAAAAATACAATAAAAAACCCTGTCCTATTGCTAGTCAAAGCAGAGAGAGAGAGAGAAATTCCTTACCTGCTGCATAGCGGCGGAAAGAAGGAACTAGAGCGGCAGCCCTGCCTACTGGCTATATATACTATCGGAGGAGCATGGGCAGGGCTACCACCAAAAAGTATCCCTTTAAGGTGCTAGAGAGTTCCGAAACTGCGCAGGTGCAGGAGACCAATACGTGTGCATTTCACAGGACCACGCAGAGGAATGCAGTTTACCTTTTCTTCATCTTCCTGTAGACATCTCAAAGGCTTGAGTGTAATAGTTCTCCAGCTGTTGATAAGAAAATATTTCTCACTGCAGGATTATCTGAATATAACCCAGTTTTGTTACACTGTGAAAAGTTATTTTGCATAGAAATAACTGCACACTGTTTCGTTCAATATATGAATGTTTGTATGTGCTGTATGATTTGATATGGTCAAAATTGACTAATCAATAAAGAATTATGTTATTATGTTAATATATGAATAAATAAATTCTGCTTAGTCAAAGTAATTTAATTCAAATCCTGGGCTGCCAGCTGGCAAAATATCTTCTCAGAGCTCTTCCACACTACCACAATGCACATGCTGGTAACTTCCCATCTATATTGCTTAAATAATGTTTTCGTTTATTCAGTGATTGTCAATGAAAAAAATGAAAAATAGTATGTGCATACACAAATGCATGTCTTATAGCAGAGGTTCTCAACCTGTGGGTCCCCAGGTGTTTTGGCCTACAACTCCAAAAATCTCAGCCAGTTTACCAATTGTTAGGATTTCTGGGAGTTAAAGGCCAAAACATGTGGGGACCCAAAGGTTGAGAACCACTATCTTGTAGGGAGTACGCTTGGAAGCTGCAAAACTGCTCTTGAGAACAACACGTTAAAAACACAGAACAGTGGTTTTACCCTATATGCCTATAATATCCTCCAGGTTAAGTAAATGAGTTTAAATGAAAGCCAAAATTGATGGGTAGAAGTTACTGGTCTAGGACCTCAAAACTGAGGGAGTGCCTCTTCCTTTATATACTTGCTTAAGATGTAAGAGCTACTGAGGGAATTTACCACTGACTCTCACCTCTGGGAGGAGTACATGATGTGGAGATGCTTTGTTTATGACCTGCTCTTCCATAGACCCCTAAAGACCTGGCTAGTGCTGATGTTGGTCTCATGTCAGCATTAAGATTGAAACATTAGGGTCTGACATGGATTCCAACATGGATTTGAATAAATAATGTCTGTATAGTAACACAGTAAAACCAGGAGTGCTGGTATTGCATAAAGACTTAACATTCTTGAAATCTGAGATATTCTGATAAGGATGAGAAATTTGTGCCAAATAATCCTTTCCCTCCCAGGGCACATCTACACTGACACTTAGCGCAAAGGGCTAGCAAATCAACACCATGGAAGCTAAACAATACACAGCTAATCTAGGTTAACACAGACTAAAGCTGCTTAACACAGCCTTGAATCATGTTGCAGGTTTCTCAAATTCTTCCCCAGAATCCAGAGTAAACTGTCACAACTTTACAGACAGAACTGGCCGCAACTTTACCCAGCCATCCTGTGTTCCCCAAGCTCAACCTCCTGCATTTAGCACCAAGTCAACCATTGCTCTAAGCCATGACTGACTAGCATGACTCATGTTGGGCCTACTGGCTACTGTGACAAAGAGAATGAGAGGGACACAAAGTGTGACTGTCCAGTGCTGCCAAATTGGATTCAGTGTTGCTGTATAGCCAGGACTATTGTCCACCATCACAGTGGCTGGGTGGCTGTCAGTCAAAACCATCCTGGGACTGATGTGGTACTTGTTATGCCTTACTGGCCCCAGGACAAATGGTCAGTGTAGCACCACCCCTATTTCTCTTAAATTCTACTTTTAATTTTGATAGTGACTATTGCAAAAATACTTTAACGCTATTTTGAGAAGGAACAGAAAATAAATGACATGTACCTTGGAGTAAGAATTTCTTTATACTGCAGTTTCTCCAACTTAGATGGTGCAACCAGTGACATAGGGATGACAATATTGTCTATATCATAGGAGCTCTCACTTCTTAGTCTCCGTCTAGAATTAAGCTATTAAAAATAATTATATTATATATCTATTGACATTAAATGGTTACAACAGTCAATGAACCTCAGTGCACAGAATTATAACATCAACTAGAGCACTCAAGATGAGCACTACTGAAGTGCTGCTTTTTTCTGTTATCGTTTTCCTTTTTTAAGCTGAAAGTTTTTCCTCACTGTTTTTGCAACATAAATCCTACAATTGGTTCTCAAACTTTGGTCACCCCTGTGTTTTGAACCTCACCTTCTGGGATTCTTGACCATTAGCCATGCTGTCTGGGATTTCAGAGAGCTGAAGTATCTTACCAATGTTTGGGAACACTGTCTAAACTAATTTGGCTCATATTCAGAAGCCCAGAACAGGGCATGGACTGATAAGTAAATAAATGCTTAGAACAACTATTATTCAAACAGCAAACATCAAATTGGAGGGATTGTGATTTTACTACCGGCCAATCCATTTTGTGCTTATGCATTTTAACTTGAAAACGGATTGGGAATAAAAGAAAAATCACTTCCTCTTGCATTGTATCAGATAATAGCTGAATGTAATTTTAAAAACAGACTGGCACCAAATCAAAGCTATGCTAGTGATGGTTTTGATAATATTTAATAATATGCTTATGGTGTTTTTGATACTATTAATTGACCAATGTCACAATCACAGGTGGAATTTTGCCAAATACAAATGCGCATCTTACAATGAGGGATAATCATAAAACATACTGAACTGAAATAATGGTAAGATAGTGCTTGCTTCAACAGTACATACACTAAAACTGAAATTATAGTATAATATGTGAATACCAAGTGCTGTAGGCTACATTTTAGAGAAAGGATTGGCCAAATCATATCTGAGTACTCTTTGTCTAAGAAAACACTAGGAAATTCATGGAGTCACCATAAGTTGACTTGAGAGCATACACACACACACACAAATAAGCTTGATTAACAAAACAAAAGACAGAAAATTGAGTTCTTGCTATAGTTTTTTTTAAAAAAAAATCCTGAATTACTCAGAAGATGTGTCTGACAGAACAATGCCAGTGTCATAAAACACGGGGTTGAATATGTAATTAAAAGTATAAATATAAATGTATATACCATATTTGCCAGGAAAGCAGCACTAAGAAGTAAATATTTAGAAGAATAAATCTTTAATAATAGTAAAATGCATGGATGTGACTAGAATAGGAATCAAAATACAACACAAATTCAAATACAACTGCTAATTTTGCTTTTTTTTAAAAAAAATACTGAAAATGGCCAATACATTAAAAGGTATACATAAAGAGAAAGGAAAAAAAATAGGAAAAAAGCAGAAAAGATAATAAAAAAGAAAAGATACAGAAGGATGAAAGTGATGTCCCATTTTTAATTCAGCAGTAATTTAAACAATCAGTTTATACCTCTCTCATTTATATAGCTACTACCCTCTCTAAAATCTATCTACCAGTGATCATAATCAAATCCAACCTATTTTTTTTACAAAGAAGTAAAAAAGAATTAGTAATTTGTTCTAGTCATACTATTAGTCTTATTGTTCTTTA
Source organism: Anolis apletophallus (assembly GCA_030556195.1). Lineage (NCBI taxonomy): Eukaryota > Metazoa > Chordata > Lepidosauria > Squamata > Anolidae > Anolis > Anolis apletophallus. The sequence continues at coordinate 194,641,836 of JARBWK010000002.1, read as the reverse complement.
TCAGCTAACATAATTAACCCAAGGTCTCTAAATCCTTTTTCCCCAGGTATAGTTTTTTCTAACTTAATACCTCTTCCAATTCAACTGTTCCAGGAGAGATACAAGGCAAATACAATTAATATTTTCATATATCTGATTTATCATGTATATATGGGTTGTAAATAAGGTTGTAAATCTCCCTGTTAATTTATTTTAGCATACCTGAGAAGAGGTAATGTGACTTGATCTAGACAGCATGTCACCAATGGCTGAGCCTGTAAAATTATGGGATTGCTGTTCTTCATGCTGAAAAGAAAATGCTTCAAATCTATTCTTACTTTGTCCTGTCATAAAAAAGCAAGAGTCCATTATCTATTAATAAATAGGCAATGCAATTAATTCAGCATATATGCTCGAATACTGACTTTGGTAAGTTCAATGCCCCATGGGATAATGGAAAAATGAATTTGGAAGGCATAGTAATTATCAGTATTCTGCATGAGAACCTTTATAGAAGGATGTTTAAACAGTATTCCATGATTTCCGATTCTGTATCAGATCTTCAAGAGCCCAACAAAATATTCCTTCTGAGTATGTTGATTTTAGTTTACTGAAAACTTTTGTCTCTAACATATTGCAGAGGGGGGAAATACCTCTCTCTTGCTTCTGGAGTCACAATGGCTGAAACATATACCAACTGCTACAATACAGAAGTTCATTAAGGTTTGCATTAGATCCCTAATCCAGGTTGTTGTGTGGTTTCTGTGCTATATGACCATTTTCTAGGAGTACGTTCTCCTGACATTTCGCCTGCATCTGCAGCTGGCATCTTCAGAGGATTCCTAATCCCTAATCATGAGTTCAGCAGAATCCAATGAAACACTAATTGCATAAATGAGGTTAGATACCGACTCTAAAAATGCACTTTTTTGCTATAAAAACATCTCTAAACATGGGGTGCGTTTTAGAATCTCGAGTGTCTTATGTATTATTGTTGTTGGTAGTGGTATGAAATAAAAGTGAATCTTATAATAGATGGCATCTTACCATTGAAGAAATACATGATCTGCTAAATTATTTAAGAGGGGCATATAATTTTGAAAAAGGGCAAATTGGGGAGTGGGTGGAATTAACTCATGTAATAATATTATGTCCCTGACTTGTGTGTAGTTGCTGCGAGATAGAAGATGCAATTACAGAAACCCAGATCTTGATTTCCAGCAGACATCTCTCTCCACACGCTGCCCTTGTGAGAGGCGGGTTCCCAACATGCTCCCCAAAACCAGCTTTAAAAAAACAAAAAGACTAATAACCCAACACATGCGCCAAGATCAATGCTTCAGTGTACACAACTAGATGCTTTTCAAGCAGGTAACAGGATGTGTGTGGGGGGATTTATCATGTAGCACAAAAGGGTAAAACAAAAGCCCTGCCGTATATCATCATTTAAGCTGCACATGGAAAATGGCACTATCCATAAATGGCAGAAAACTTCTGAGGAACAAATGACATGTGGACTGCAGTCATCATTCCTCATAATGTACATAGAGAAAGCAAAAAAAGTGCAGGTGCAGGTAGGGTTTCCTAACTGGAATAGAAAGTATTGCTTAAAAAGTATAAGTTGCTTACCTGTAACTGTATTTCTTTGTGTGTCTATCTGTGGAATGCGCATATAGTGGGTTCTCTGAGCCTGCGCAGCAAAAACACGGACATTCTAAAGCTCTCTAAAAGAAATTAACTAAGGCCCCGCCCACCCAGCATGGTATAATACCCAGTGGGCGGGGCTTGCCCCTCAGTTCCTTGTCGCCGACAGCAACAGGATAAAGCATTTAGCATGACAGAGGGGAGGAAGGGAGGGTTTTGTGTGCATTCCACAGATAGACACACGAAAAAAATACAGTTACAGGTAAGCAACTTATACTTCTTCTTCGTGTCTTCTGTGGAATGCGCACATAGTGGGTGATATAACAAGCTTCATACCTGGAGGTGGGTCATGCCACACAGGAGAAGAGAACTGCTCTGCCGAAGGCAGCATCCTTCTTGGCAAGAATATCCAATTTGTAATGAGCCGCGAATGTGGAAGGAGTTGACCAGGTTGCAGCTTTACAGATTACGTCTATAGGAACACCTCGAAGGAAGGCCTGAGATGTAGCAACAGCTCTGGTGGAATGAGCTTTAACGCCCGAGGGTAATTCTTTATGAGCCAATTGGTAGGCCAAGCGGATTGCCGAGACTATCCATGAGGCCAGGCGTTGAGAAGTGAGGGGAAGGCCCAATGCATCCTTCCTATATTTCAGGAAGAGGCGAGGAGACTTCCTATGGGGTGCAGTTCTATGTAAGTAGAATGAGAGGGCCCTTTTAACATCTAAGGAGTGGAGAGCTATTTCTAGCGGGGAAGACGGTTTAGGAAAGAAAGCAGGAAGGGATATATCCTGGCACATGTGGAAGTGGGAAACCACTTTAGGAAGGAAGGTGACATCTGTACGGAGGACCACCTTATCATCATGGAAACGGATGAAGGGAGGATCTGACCGTAAGGCAGTCAGTTCACTGGCCCTTCTGGCAGAGGTGATAGCAACAAGGAAGGCAGTCTTCCAGGAGAGATGGGAGATATGGCATGTAGACATGGGCTCAAAGGGCGGCTTGGAGAGCTGAGACAGGACAAGCTCTAAGCTCCATGGTGGGGGAGGGGGGGAGACAGGAGGATAGGAATTCTTGTAGCCTTTAAGGAAGCGAGTGATCAGGGGTTCCTGGAAGAGGGATGGGGAGCCGTACTTTCTTCTAAACCATGATAGGGCTGCAAGGTAGCATTTAATAGAAGAGTGTGTGAAGTTTTTCTGGGAAAGGTGAACCAGGAAATCTAATACTAATGGCAGAGGGGCTGAGTGAGGCTCATGTCCCAGTGGATGTAGGAACGAACGGAGTTCCATTTATATGTGTATGATCTCTTAGTAGAGGCCTTTTGGGCGGCTTGGAGAATCATCCTGACGGGCTGAGAGGTGAGAGATGGTTTGATCCTCCAGGCTGTCAGGTGGAGGGAGGGGAGATCTGGGTGGAGGATGAGTCCTTGTTGGAGGGAGAGGAGGTCTGGGTCTTGAGGCAGGCGAAGGAAGTCGCCCTGAGATGCTTGGAGCAGGGGTGTGAACCAGGACTGGCGGGGCCACCAGGGGGCCACCAGAATGCAATCCGAGTCGTCCGCAATCAGCTTTGCTATGACTCGAAGGAGCGGGATGGGAGGGAACGCATAGAGGAGTGGGGACCACCGGTAGAGGAAGGCGTCTCCGAGACAGTCTGGGGATGCATGAGGGCGGGACCTTGCACAAAAGGTTGCGCACTTAGTGTTGAGGGGTGATGCAAAGAGGTCGAGGCGTGGAGGCCCCCAGTGGTGAGCGAGTGAGAGGAAGGTGTCGTGGTGTAGTTGCTATTCGTGGCTGGAAGCAGGGGACCTGCTCAGGGAGTCTGCCAGAGTGTTCTCCTGACCCGGGAGGTGAATGGCGATAGGTGTTGTGTTGTGAAGTATGCACCATTCCCAGAGACGTAAGGAGATGGCGAGGAGAGTGGTGGAGTGTGTTCCTCCCTGTCTGTTTATGTAGCACTTGACCGAGGTGTTGTCTGTCAGGATCTGAATTGTCCGGCCGGATACTTGAGTGGCAAAGGCCCGAAGGGCTTTCTCCACTGCTATCAGCTCTAGGGCATTGATGTGCAGTTAGAGTTCCCGGGGAGACCAGCGGCCACTGATCGTGAGGTCGAGAAGGTGAGCACCCCAACCGAGGGAGGAGGCATCGGTGGTAAGAGTCAGGGATGGACGGGGAGGGTTGAAGGGTAGGCCCGAGCAGACATTGGACCTGTTTGTCCACCATGAGAGGGATTGTAGGACAGTCTGGGGAGGGTAGAGGACCTTTGACTGGGAGTCTAAGGCGGGGCGGAATTTTGACAAGAACCAAACTTGGAGGGGCCGAAGGCGGAGACGAGCGAACTGTGTGTCCTAGGATGGACTGGATGGCCCACGCTATCAGCAACGGGACTGAAGGGTATGGATGGAATGGCAGAGGTTGGAGAAGCGATCCTCTGGGAGGAAGGCCTTCTGGGAGGATGAGTCCAGGACGGCTCCTATGAATTGAATAGATTGGGAAGGCTGAAGATGAGACTTCTTGAGATTGACCACAAGGCCCAAATCCTGTAGGAGAGATAAGGTATAGGATATATCAGAGGACAATTGATCAAAGGACACTGAAATCAGTAACCAGTCATCTAAATACGGAAAAACAGTAATTCCGCATTGGCGGAGGTGTGAGGCAACAACGGCCATACACTTTGTGAACGTTCTCGGAGCTGTGGAAAGTCCGAAAGGCAAAACATTAAACGAGAACAAGGTCCCATCAACAGCAAAAGTAAGGAACCTGCGATGGGGCTGCCTAATGGCAATGTGAAAATAGGCATCACGGAGATCTATAGTCGCCATCCATGCTCCTTTGGGGATAAAGGGTAGGATGGACGGGAGTGTGATCATCCGAAACTTACGTGGTTTAATAAAAAAATTTACACCTCGGAGGTCCAGGATGGGCCGAAGGCCTCCATCCCTTTTGTTAACCACAAAGTATCTGGAAAAAAGCAGGACTGGACAAGGTGGGAGGGAGTGGGAGAGATAGCCCCTTTAGAAAGGAGGGATCGAATTTCGTCCCACAGGACAGGGGATGAAGGAGTAGAAACCACATTCCCTGTAGGGGGAAGGGAGTCAAATTCAATAGCATAACCAAGTTCAACAATAGATAAAACCCACTGGTCTGAGGTAATGGATGACCAGGCTGAGAGAAAGGGTTGTAACCTGTCCAGATAGGAGGGAGGGAGGGAGAGGGGGAAGGAGAAGGGGAGTTAGAACCTCTGTCTCCTGTTATCAGAAGGTCTGAACCCTCGATACTGACCCCTGGAAGGCAGTGTAGGGCGTCTGTATCCGGTGGAAGGGTAGTAGGGTCGCTGTCTTCCCCGGGAGGAGGATGGGTTGTAGTAGCCCCGAAAGGGCTGAGGCTGTTGGTAGTAAGGATTTCACCTTTGTCTATAGGGCTGATAGGGCTGCTGCCAGTATTTGCCCACAGTCTGTTTCATTTTGTGTGAGTGTTCAAGTTGAGAATCGGTTTCAGGGTTAAAAAGACCTGCTTCATCTAGGGGAAGGTCCTCTATAAGTGTGCGTTGGTTGGTAGAGAGGGCAGATGACCTAAGCCAAGCGTGCCTCCAAAGAGCAATCGACCCAGCAATCAGTTTGCCTGATGAGTCGGCTGTATTTTTTGCCTGATCTTTTTGTAGGGCAGTGACAGAAAGAGCTTCCTGAAGGAAGGCCTTAGCCATAGGTTGTTCATTAGCTGGGATAAGATCTAAGTAAGGTGAGATCTTGTTAAGAAGATAATTAAGGTATACGCTGAAATATACACCATAATGAGCTATGCGGCCGAAAAGGCACGCTGACGAGTAAATCTTTTTCGCCATAACATCAAGTTTTTTACCTTCTTTGTCAGAAGGAGAAGACTGATTCCTTTGGACCAGCTTAGGCTGAGCATCGGTCACAATAGAATTGGCTTTCGGCAGTCTAGCCAGCCAGGTGGCAGTAGAAGTGTCAATGCGATATAGACTCTCAGCCCTCCTAGGTGTAGCAGGCACCAGGTGTGGGGCTGTTCCAGTAATTTGCATAAGCTTAAGTAGGTAAGGAATAGTAGGTAGGGCTGTAGAATGCTGAGGTTGTTGTTCAGCAGAGGTAAAGTAAGGGTCTTGAACTACAACCCCTGATTGAGGGGGAATAACATTCAGGGATCTGGATAGTCTTATCAGTAGTGCAGCAAAGTTTTTGAAATCCTCTGATGGGGGGCGGCATGGGAGGAGAATAATGAGCAGGCTCGTGATGGAAATAATGCTGAGGAGGAGGAGCAGGCTGGTGGAAAGCCTCAGGGTAATAGGAATGATAGTAAGGGAAAGGCGGGGGATAGGGAAGGAAGGGATAATCATAAGGGTGCCTATAGGGGTAGTCAAACCTTTCCCCAGAGTCAGGGCGCCGTTTGGCAGGACTGCGGGACCGGGAACGCGAGCGGGTCCGAGGCGCTGCAGGAGGAGAAGGGCGACGGCGCCGAGGCGACTGAGGCGCCGCACGCGCCTCCGGAGCCGGGGAAACAGGCTCTGCGGAGGGGGTGGAGAGTAGGAAGGAGGAGGTGCCTGTGCCGGCGTCGGGAGGGAAAGAGAGGCTGGGAAGGAGTGGCCTTGCTCGGAACCGAGATGGGCGTCGAGCAATTCAATGGGGAGGAGTTGCAGGGGATCTTCAACCCCAAGGAACTCTTAATCATGAAAAAGTTGCAGGTTTTCAGTAGCAGGCTCCAATATAGGCGGGCTCAAGGTCGAGTGGACAGTGAGTTGCCGCGTTTGCTTTTTTGATGGCTTTTCTTTTGGTTTCGCTTTAGGGCGATGGGACTGCTTAGCCATTTTTTGTTTCTTTTGCGGGGGATCAGTGGATGCACCAGAGGCCTGACCGCTTGTATGAATCTCAGCCTGTACCCCTTGGGAGAGGGGAAGGGAGGGCTGTTCCATTGGCAGAGGGGAGTGAGTGATCTCCTCTGCAGCTACTGACTGGTCGTATAGCAGGGCTTTGAGACGGGTGTCTCTAGATTTTTGGGCCCTGGGGGTAAAGGACTTGCAGATTTTACAAGTTTGGGGAATATTAGTTTCACCCAAACAAAGCAAACATTTATTATGCTTGTCAGCTTCTGGTAAAGTGGCTCCACAAGCGGAGCATTTTTTAAAAGGAAGAGAAGACATGCTTATCTGTCCTATGAGGGTAGTCAAAGCAATCCACTAGAATCCAATAGGCAAGGAGAGAGAGAGCAGAATGCTGTGTGTTGCTGGCGAGCGGAAAAGGGACTGAGGGGCAAGCCCCGCCCACTGGGTATTATACCATGCTGGGTGGGCGGGGCTTTAGTTAATTTCTTTTAGAGAGCTTTAGAATGTTCGTGTTTTTGCTGCGCAGGCGCAGAGAACCCACTATGTGCGCATTCCACAGAAGACACGAAGAACTAAAAATACCATCTGTAAATTATCCTAACAACAAGAACAATGAACTTTTAATTTTTTTAACCTAATTTACCTGTCACTGTTTCACTCAAATGTCTTTTCTTCCTTCCTTCTGGCATATGTTCAGATATTTCTGACAAAGCTTCATATCTGGAAGTGGAATCATATCCACAGGTCCACTGTTGAGGAGGAGTTTTATATTGAAAATATTCTACAATAGAATAAACATAACTTTAATATTTATCCTTCCTGTTTAAATTATACAGGAAGTTACATGTTCTAGTAATACATATTAAGGAATCTTCAAACCATCTAAAATTGGAAAGACAAATGAAATGAACAGTGAATAGATTTTATCTTTTCTTTTCTAGCTATAGACACAAATCTGGAAATAAATCTTAATGAGCTCAGTGGGTCTTTCATTAAAAGATATCAGGATATCAGAAGATAGCCTAATAAAGAAATGCTGAGTTTTTTCCTTCCTTTTCAATCCTAATTCAGTTGTTGTTCTCATATTTCAAGCAGGTATCTACAGCTGAACAAGCCCTTTCCAAACTAAAGCTGCATGGTGACCATTCCCAACAAAACCATATAAAATGTAAATAAATTAGAAATATCTGGATGACATACCATTTGAAGGAGACATTTTAAATTCAAAACCAAGGGCAGAAGTTTCAAAAGGATCACCTTTGATCTCACACTTCTTGAGCAATTTCATAAAATGTACATGAAGAGGAGTATCTGAAAAATATGGATGGGTAATATGAAAATAAGCAACTTTACGTCTAAGAACAGATTACATATACATTATATATATATATATATATATATATATGTGTGTGTATGTTATATATATGTTAGCTGTGTACTTATCTCCCAGAGTTAATTTGAAGACTCTAATCTATTTTCCAATGTGAGTTCTCCAGAGTCTTGAAGGGAAAAAATTAACTGGGACCTAAACAAGAATATAAATGATATATGCACAATTATCTTTCCCAAACCATTCCAACCACAGGAATCATGACAGCTTAGTTTGAAGTGAATGTTTAACCTGAAATTGAATATCTTCTTCCTTTTGATACCTCAGTTCATCTTCTTCAGTGTCAGAAAAAAATGTTTTTGGAATAGAACAGGGCTGTCCAACTGGCGGCCCCCGAGCCCCTTCTCTACGGCCCCCTAACCCCCTGCAAGACATCAGTTTGTTTATTTTTTAAAAAATTGGGAAAAAAAATCAAAAAATTTCGTCCTCGCGGGGGGGGGGGCAGGAGGGGCGGGGCGGCGCGAGTGAGGAGGAGGCGGAGGGAAGCCACGTCAGATGCCCTAGGGGCAGGACTTCCCCCCGCCTGTTCCTCGCTCGCGCAGGGCCGCTCGCGGGCTTGCGTGCCAGGGCGGGATCGGCGAGCCGCCCTCTGCCGTGTCCCTAGCTCTTGCAGCAGCCGCGCCTGAAGGAAGGTAAGCCCCTGCTGTGGCCATGCCCCCGCGAGCGGCCACGCCCTCCGCTCCGGCCCCCAAGGTGATCAGTCACCTAAATTCCGGCCCTTGGCCCAAAGAAGTTGGACAGCCCTGGAATAGAAGATACTGTAGTTAAAGAATATGTACCATAATTTCCCACCTTGTCACACTCCCGGTGATACAACAGACTCATATATAGAATTAATTTACTAACAAAACTCCATGATCAACATTTTTTTTACTATCTCCCATATTCCCCCCCCCCACTTCTGTTTCCCTTTCCAGAAGCGACTTGCAGTTTCTCAAGTCGCTTCTGACACAATAATAAAAAAACCTGTGAAAATGAAATAAAGTATCTGTCTATTTTAAGTAATCATTCCCCTATTTTACAAGTCAATGTTATGTTATGTCATTGTAATTCATACCACTGTTGACAGTACCAAAGGATGCCACATCCATTAGTGGCAGACATTTTCACTTGTTTATACAACCATATTCAGGTAAACTGGAGCTCTGTTTTTGCTTGGACTTCACGTATAAATTGACATTTACTGCTTATTTGATTCTGGAGTCAATTCAAGTACTGCTTCAAGTGCCAAAATAGCTTCACATCTATCAGAAGAATTACTCTATATCCCACCAACAGACTCTGTTATCTGAGAATACAGGATAGAATATTTTCTGAAATACCATATGTGGAGCTGAGTCCCTATTGAATTGGTTTCTTTCTTGTTTGCCTTTTATGAAAATTATCGCACAAGAGTTGAAGCATGCATTAGCAGCGCCCTAACTGGAAACATTCCTGATCACACAACATCTTGTGCAGACTGATCAAATCACTTCAAATCAGTCTGCACAATATTATTAGCTATCCTTTTCTATGCATGGGGGAAATAGATGTTTAGGCTGCAGAAAGGACCTCCTTCCATGTTGGCAATGATGCAATACATTAAAAGCACTGCTGCAACAAGTACACAAGAATGCTTATTGTTGTGGGTGTCACTTCCCCCTGCTTCACTTTCCTGTCTCCAAGTTGGTCTCCGTTCCACTTCCAGCAAGCAGCCAGAGAGGACCTCCAGCCACAGAGCCATATTTTTCCACTTTTGCCCCATTCATTACCTTTAAAAAAAAATGCAAGTAACTGCATTGAAACAACTTTTACAGTACACATATAATTACAAAGAAACGTTTACCTGTAGGAAATGATAAGGTAGGATGGAATGAAGCATCCACTTCTAACATGAATTGTTTTTGTGTGTTGGACTTCAGGCTCAAATCATAACTATTCCATGTAGAGGCTGAATGCACGTCTTCCGTGTTAAACAATCTGTCTTCCAGCTGCATGGTCTGTAAGATTACACAGAAAAGCTATTGTTTATTCACATTCTACAACAAATTTTCTAACAAACAGAAGCTCAATCCAGACAAAACAACACGATTTCATTTAAATAAAAAGGTACTTTTGAGATGGAGTTGAACTTCCCTCCAAAAATCAAGTTTATAGTTTGGATGGACAAACTTTTCTCCAGGACAGTAGAGTAATAGCTAGCTATGTCTAGTAGTTGTCTTCACAGCCTTAATTCTCTCCTGTATTTTCCTAGAATATTATACCCTACTCTAGGTTTGATGATTCTCCAATCAGTTACATGTGTCCTAGATACATCTAGACTGGATAACTGCGAACAGATTATATGCAGCTGCCTTTCAAGCCTGTTTCTAAAATGCAAATAGTACCGAGCGGAGCACCAAAGTCCATTTTCTAAAGCATGTCATGCCAAGGGCCGTAGCCAGGATTTTGATTTTGGGGGCTGAGTTTGGTTCGGGGGGGCTGAGACTGGGTGGAAGAGGGTCTACCCTAGCAAACCTTTTGTATTGTTATCCCAATAACCCCATTAATGTGGGATATAATGAGCATGGTGATCAGATCATGATTTAAATGCACATAACAGTTTAAATAATGTACCAGTAAGGCCTTTTGGACCACCCTAGAATTTTCGGGGCTCAGCCCCGGCTACATGCCTGCATCGCTATGTTAATTACTCAGATTCTCAGGACTGCTGGCAATTACCTCTAAAGGCCAGTATATTCATCTTTGAATACTCTCAAAGCCATCTCTTTTTCTGTGAAACTGCTGAGGTCATTGGCAGATGACTTTGATCACATCCATGGTGAGGACATTAGTAGTACAGTTCCACAGTAGTACCTTGGTGGTGGAACTCACTGCCCCAGGTAATCTACTTGGACTTTATTTTGGGGGCGATTCAGTAACTGAACATGTTGGTGTTCTAGACGTTTACAGCTTGACCAGGGCATGATCTGATTGTCTTTACTCATTTAGTTGTAAGCCCATGTGAAGTAGAAAATCAGGACATAAGATGTTTACAATAAAGTTTACATTAAAAAGGGAGACCAGAAAGGAATCCTTATGTTTCTTGTACTGAGGCAGAAATATAGCTAAAGTTTCTAGCTCATTTGGTCAAGGGAACATCACATTAATTGTGAATGCTTTCACCTGAGCTCCCAAAACATTGTTTATATAGCATCTTTTATACAATTACTTCTGAAAAGCGGACAAGCTGGATGCAATACCACTCTCCTGCTCTTCTAGGTGGGCTGACAGATTTATCCTCAATGAATTAATCCCCTTAAAATCCATCTGAGTTTCACCTTGACTACAGAAGGGATTCTCAATTTTTTCATTAAAAATCTCATTCTTTAAATATTTATGATAAATTGCCATATTAAAAATCCAAATAGGAGTTATGCCATTTACTATTTAAAGGGAACATTCATTTTACAAAACACAAATGTAGCTAAGCTAACATCAATGGGAATTTCATTATTTTTAAAGCTTCTAATACATCCTTCAGTCAAATATATAATGCATTTCAATATATTGGGGAAAATGCTTTGAGGCAGGGGGAATCAATATACTGATACCGGGGCAGGACTCAACTTGAGGGATGCATGAAGAAGAAAATTATAGGAGAAAAGGTCTTCTTTAAAGAAGAGAATTTGGCCAAGTCTTTATTGACTTGCTGTCATGGTCCAATCTGCAGGTTAAAGCAACTACTGTATTTTCCGGCATACTGTACGACTTTTTAAGCCTGGAAAATGAAAAGTCGGGGGTTGTCTAGTTACACTGGGTATAAATTAAAATAATAATTTAAAGAAAAGAATAAAATTCCCTTAGTGGTGTGGCCTGAGGAGGGAGGGAGGAGGGGGAGAGAACATGGGGAAGAGTGGCAGGCTGCATTGCTATGGAAACCGGCTGGTGGTGATGACCCGCTGGGCTTTCCCTGTGGCCCCCGCCACTCTCCCCACTCTCCTTTCAAGGACCTCCTCTACCCTCGCCACTCACCTCCACTGGGCTTGCCTAGGCCCAAGGAAGTGCCTCCGGACAACGATTTCCAGCAGCCCCGGGTGTGTGTGTGTCTTGGATGTGCTCCCTGAGGCATTCTGGGAGCCGTAGTAGTCAGGGAACTATGGCTCCCAGAATGCCTCAGCGAACATATCCAAGGCACACCGCTACCCAGGCTGCTAGAAGTCATCATCCGGAGGCGCTTCCTTGGGCCTAGGCAAGCCCAGTGGCCTTCGGAGGTGAGCAACAAGAGCAGAGGAGGTCCTTGAAAGGAGGGTGGCGGGTGCCACAGGGGCATAGTGTTGGAAGAGGGGTAGTCTTAAACAGTGAATATATATCTAACTCTGTATTTTATTTTTAAAAGTTGGGGGTCGTCTTATACCCCCAGTCACCTTGTATGCCGGAAAATATGGTATCTCAAAAACCTGCTGTAATATGGAGATTTACCCCTGTTATGAAATCTATATAAAGTGTTCTCTGTTTACATTTGTTTTCATTAGATAACATACAGCTGCACTGAAAGACCACAGATCCCTCTCATTGTAAACAATTTATTGCTAATATAAATGTGTGGTTATTTAAAGCATTTTTGGAGCTCACTACTCAGTCACTTGTAAGTGACATCTTAGAATCAAGCTGTCTCTTATGAAAGATTTGACATTTTCCAAAGTTCCCACAGAAGTAAAATAAGACATTTCACTAAAAGGTTTAGTTGGAATAAAACTTCAACTTGAAATGTAAAAAGCTATGCCTTACAACCAAGTTTTTTCAGCTAGTTGTGCAAAAAAGCACAAATGGATTATCTCGGTGATTAGATATTTAACAATGAAGACATATTTTAATGCAAATCATGTTTTGAGATAAAGAAACCTCTCTGCACAAATGACAAAGCTTTCAATAGTCTATCGAAAAATATATATATTTCAAATGAAACAATACACTCCAAACATAATGGCAACACTGAGATCTTCTCTCTCAATAGTCAAATATATAGCTTGAATCAACAACACCAAACACAAAAGTTCATTCACTTTATGTAATACATATTTCCTGGGATATATACAAGTAAAATAGATTTAGTTATCTGACAACTTCCAGATAATGTTTAATTTGAGAAACATTAAAACCTTTGAAATGCATTTATCAGAGTGTTAATTCAGAAAAAGATGGGAGGTATTGTGAGTAGAGAAACTGACCCCTCTGGCCAAAATTTAAGATGAAGTTGCACTCCTTCCAAGGAGCAGTTTGGGAGGTCTCCTGAACTCAGTGCTAAATATAGAGGCTCAGGTGGTAGACCTTTTCTTGGTTTGTCAAAGCTGTAATGTTGTAGTGCTATCTCATATAAAAATTGTTCAAGAGATAAATACTGTTGAGGACAAAGCAGTTGTTTCACACAGCACTCATACTGTGTAAACTTATTCAAAGAAAAAATTCTAAGCTTTTAAAATGCTATCATTTTGTTTCACCCACTAAAGAAATACTCTTAAGGTCCTAAGAACCTTATCATATTCAGAATTACACAATTCAAAACAATCAGATATAATTTAGCCAGCAGCTTTTCGAAGATGCTACGAGGGCGGGTCAATAATTCCGTGACTTTTTTAATTTCCCGCCTCTTAACTGAAAGGGCAACACTGCTCCTGTCAACAGGCATCTGTCAGTTGACTCCTGTCAAAATTCGAACAAACTGCGTCATTTAGTTTGTGTTTGACAGCCATTGATAGCAGACTACCGTATGATTTGAGGAGAAAATGGGAAAAAAGTGAATTTCGTGTGCTCATTTTAAGCATCATTTTTGCAGGAAAAAACCATCACTCAAACCAAGGCTAAGCTTGATAAATACTAAGGGGACTCTGCACCATCAATTTCAATGGTAAAAAAGTGGTTTATTGAATTTTGTTGTGGCCGTACAAGCACGGAAGATGCCAAACGTTCTGGACTCCCAGTTGAGGTCTCTACACCCGAAACAATTGAAAAAATTCCTGATATGGTGTTGGCCGATTGGAGATTGAAAGTGCGAGAGATTGTGGAAGCCATAGGCATCTCACATGGCTCAGTGGTTTCAATTTTAAATGATCACTTGGATATGAGAAAGCTTTCCGCAATATGGGTGCCGCATTTGCTCACAATCAACCATAAACGCAATTGTGTGACAATTTCGCAGGAGTGTTTGGTGATGTTCAACTGCAATATGGATGAGTTTTTGCGCTATTTCGTAACCGTGGACAGAACGTGGATCCACCACAACACACCAGAGACCAAACAGCAGTCAAAACAGTGGGTTTCTCAGGGTGAATTTGCACCAAAGAAGTCCAAGGTGGGTTTGTCAGCCAATAAAGTCATGGCAACCGTTTTTTGGGATCCACATTGACTACCTTCAAAGGGGTAAAACAATAATGGCGAATATTATACCGACTTATTGGGTCATTTTAATGAGGATTTGGGGGGGGAAACAACCACATTTGGCCAAGAAAAAAGTTTTTTTGCATCAGGACAATGCAAGAATGCACACGTGCAGTTGCCATGGCGACAATCCATGAATTGGGATACGAATTGCTCCCTCATCCGCCCTATTCTCTGGATTTAGCCCCGAGTGACTATTTCTTGTTTCCAAACCTGAAGAAATGGCTCGGCGGAAAGAGATTTGACTCCAATAATGAAATCATCTCACAAACAAATACCTATTTTGATGACCTTGACAAATCTTATTTTTGGAAGGGATAAAAAAATTGTAAACGTTGGACAAAGTGTCTTGGGTCCCATCTCCAAAATGTGGTTTGGCCCCAGGTCCTCATGATGGATACCAAAAAGCATGAACGTCAAAGATCCATTATATTACAATTGTGTAGCAAAATGGCGCCCTTTATATAGAATGACAAGATCAAGGATTGCTTTTTGGATTGTCTTAAAATATTTTTGAGCCATGAGTGGTTGAATCTGTGGATATAGACTGTGAATATGAATGCCAACTGAATGCCAATAAAGGTATTCCCATTCATTTTTTTAAAGATCAAAAATTAAAAACACTTTTGGTCCCAAGCATTTTGGATAAGGAACACACAAACTGTAGTACTGAAATAGAAGATAAACGTATCAGCATGTTGAACGTACATTATGAAGTAACTTCATTTTGTAAAGGTTTTGTCTATGTAAAAGATTCACATTTATTTATTTACTTAAGGAAAATTGATTTTTGCTTTCAAAATTAAGTATTTAATTCAATTCAGGGTCTTCAGAACTTGCTCATGCTGAGGTGAATGTTAATTTTACACAGATTATCGTAAGGCACTACTAAGACCATGAAGCTTTACTGAAACAGCACAAATATGGAAAAGTTAAGTATTTCAATTTCCTGTAAACTGAGCACTGCAGCTGTGTAAGCTTTTTCAGCTAAAACACATATTACTCAAAACAAACGAAAAACAGATTCATATGGTAACATGTTTCTATAGAGTGAAGTGTTCCAATAAAACCTTTGTAATTTCTCCTTCTTTCCCATAGTATTGCTTCAAGGGAAAGGCAATACTAGGACAAAGGTATGAAGTTCAGGAGTTCTCTTTCCATTAGTAAGATGCTTTTGTGTATGCATATATCTTGCAAAGGAAAGCAATTCAACCCTATCTAAGCTTTTGGATGACTTGCCTGATTAAGGCATAACATCCAACCCTACTAAGCACTTGAAAGGTTTAGTTAAATATACACTGTTTTACATTTTTGCTAGGAAGGAGTGTTTCTCTGTAGCACAGGAGTAGAAAATATTTTGAGTCCCAGATGTTGATGTATTATAACTGTCCTCATCTCTCAATTACTAACTTTGCACCTGAATTACTAACTTTGCAGGGTGTTGCTCATAGCAACTGCAGTGTAATACTATGTGGGCAATCACTGAGCTGCTTGCTTCTGTTGTATAGCAGATCTTTTACAATAGGTCATCCATGCCATTTTCTGTTGCAAAAAGAGACCTAAAACAGCCCATTTTTTCATTCATTTAAACAGAAAGTTTGTGAACACTGTCACTTACACTACCTTTCTTTTTGTGTGTCCACAGAATTGTATACTCTAATGTTACCTCAAGTACCAATTGTTCCCCAAGCTTGATGTCTCGAGGCCCCATCTACACTGTCGTATGATGAGTTTCAGAATGCAGTTCAACTGTATTGAACTGGATTATATGAGTACTGTATGCACTGTCATATAATGCAGTCAAACTGCATTATATAGTATAGATGGGGCAAAAAGACTATAAAGGGGCATCTTTCAATATGATATTTGGACTCAGATTTTTTAATGCTGACAATGTTCCTTAAAGTATAGCAAATGTTCCACAGAGGCCTGGTGAGGGAGGCAAATATGCTGCTATCACAACAGAATGGGAAAGGGATACATCATTTTATCTGAAAAGATGTGTCTATCACCACATTTTTTCCATCTTTAGTATTTCCAACTTAGCTCTGAAATCATGCATCCTACAAATGTTTCAGTGGGAAATACCATCACATCCTCTAGAGTGCATCTGGGGGTATTCTGGAGCAAAATAAATGAGAGGTATTTGAAAAAGTGCTCTGAAGAGTTGCATGTGGCACTTAGTCCACTGCTGTCCTTAAGGAATGCGTCCTAAGTCTCAGGTACTGGCATTTAACAGCAAAGAAGATGCAACTTATAACTTCCAGTCTTTGCTTTATCCGATTTATTTATTTATTACTAGGAAGAATGAAATTCCATACAGTACTTATGATCCAACATCACAGCTAGTTCGGAAAAAAATGAAAGTAACAATATCCAACCTGGCCAACTTAAGAAATCCTGCTAAACTTTTGTGACTAGCCTTATATTTGACCAGCTTATTCAAGACTTGCCTTCTTGAAACAGGGAGTAATCACATTTTGGCAAAACCAACATAATTACTAATGCTTAATCAACAAACACAGTATCTTAATATAGTTTTGAAATATAAACAAAGAAACACACTTGCACCTGTTGGTTCAAACTGAAAGTGGTACTCATTTTATAGAGTTTTCTCCTCTGAAAACTCTGAAGTGGTCTAGTGCGAGCAGATGTGGTCATCACAGAAGCAGTTGTTCTCAGCTTTGTCTTGTCTTTCCTTCTTTTCTTCAGATGCTGTTGATTAATCAACCAGTTACTAGATGATGAAATTTCCTGATTGTGTTCATGATCTCTGAAACATGTCAAATAATTATGTTAGATTGATTAGAGAGTTCAAGGGATGAACTGGATATTGTATAATATTATATTATTTAAGCTCTGTTCCATAACCAATTTAAGATCAGTTTCACTCAGTGATAAACTTTCATGAAGCATCTTTTTGTTGGTCAAGACATATTTAATTTTTGTCAGCTCAAACAGTCATTTTAATTAATATCCTAAGTCTAAAACTTTCAAAATGTTTTCCATTATTTATGCAAGAAAAAATGAACGTCCATTATTCACTGGGGTACTACTTCCAAGTAATCAAATGGAAACAGAGGTGAAAACATCCAAAGAAATGTTGAACCCAGAAGAAATTATGTGTGTGAGTTCTGGGGGTGGCGTAATAACAGGTTGTTTACCTGACGTGGTTTTCTGAATGGTGTTTTGTGAACTCACACAAATAGAGTTTGTACCTGCACAGAGCCCTGCTTTTAATATTCTAGTAACTTTTTAGTGGGAATCCTGCTTTGACCCACATTCACACCTACACCAGAGCACCAGGCATACTCCTTAGTTCTAAGAAGACTTCACATCTATAATTCTGCACATGCATTTTCTATGGAAAATTACTAGCAAAGTGTAAATTGATCTTCTATTTTTTTTTAAAAAAATAACATACATGTATATGCATTCAGTGTATAAAATGTAAAGGGTTAAGGTTATAGTCATAGCCTGTAAAGATTGAAGAAATCATATAGATAGATAGATAGATAGATAGATTTTATTTCCTTTAAATATTTCTGTCTAAATTTGATCTCCTACTGTAGTCATCATAAATGACATTTTGATTTTACAATACACAGCTAAAGTCTAATAGCTTTTCAATATTCATAAGAACAAAAGCAGGGCCACACTGAATGGAATCAAATGACAATAGCAGCCATGTTGGATGGGTTCAAAAGTCTATCAACCCAACATTCTACTTACTTTATTTATTTAGTGAAATAAGATTATATTGAAAGCTCTCAACAGGGTACAGAATAAAATCCATTTAAGACATTAAATTACGGTAACTTTTTTTTAAAAAAACCAAACCCCTAAACATATACTAAATCTCTTAAAATGTAATCCAAGACTATTTGACAGCAGTTAAAACACTTTAAAATAACACTGACCAATATGCATGTGGTCATTAGATCAAATTGATCGGGCTCTCAACGTTTTAATTAAAAATGTTTTACATGGCAGTACAATGATACCAGCATTTGTGCCGATGAAGCCTCTGAGAGGGAGATATTCCAAAATCAGTGTGCCACAACAGAGAAAACCTTTTACAGTATCTTTGTTCAATGTACTGCCCTTACAATTGGGACACAAATGTGGACCCTCCAACAAACCTCAGTTCTCAGGCAAATTCTTACACAAAGAAATATGCCAGACATCTATGGGATGCATGGCTGCAATACTATAATCTTTAAAATTTGCTGCTTTAAAATTCTCACTCTCCCTTCTCCCCCCCCCCCCAACACACAAAC
This sequence comes from Anolis apletophallus, assembly GCA_030556195.1. Classification (NCBI taxonomy): domain Eukaryota; kingdom Metazoa; phylum Chordata; class Lepidosauria; order Squamata; family Anolidae; genus Anolis; species Anolis apletophallus. The sequence continues at coordinate 194,623,314 of JARBWK010000002.1, read as the reverse complement.
ACACACAAAACAAATAAAATAACATATTTATTTTAGCTCAAAGTAATGATGTCATTTTATGATACATTCCCCCAAATGCTAAAACTACAACACTATCTGGAAGTACTTGAAAGCACAACCTACCTTAAAGCGATGCCATTGACCAGATCTTTCTGCTTATAAGATTTTTGGGACAGTGGGGAGGATGTAGGAGACAGAGCTAGGGGAGTGATGAGACTGCTGATTATTTCACTCAGCTGAGCACTCTGAAACAAACCATAAAGAAAATGAAAACCCTTATATTTAAAGTACAGCACAAAATATCCTAAACTTGTTAGCAATACATATCTTCCTATTTGAACTGCCACATTCTCTGCTGAAGTTATGTATTCAAAACAAACTAAACAAGTAACTCTAATGAAGCAGATAAGAGCCAAGGAAACCAATTTATTTAAATCCTAAATGTCATATTATGAAATACAATACAGTTGTGTGAAGTCGCTTTCCGCCTCCCTCCAAAAACAAAACACATGATTTCTGAAACACAATTCAAATTTTACACAAAATACATATAGTGTTTTCTCAAGGGGTAAAACTATCTATTAACACTGGAGGAATAAGCTAGCCACAAACAGCAGTACCCAGTTGTGACAGTGGGCGCATTGGCTTTGGCAGATCCTAAGTCTGCTCAACAGAAATCAAAAGGCTAATTGATGGGTTTGGGAAGATTAAGACTAGGAAAAATGGGATACGTTTAAATAGAAGAGGAGAGAAGAAGGTGGAGGAAGTGGAGACTGGAAGGAGAAGATAGTGTTAAGAAAACAAAGAATACTAGAGATTTTGACTGCATTGAAAGCAGAAGGCATATACAATAGATTGTTCTTCATGCCAACTTTTCCCCACCTGGATCTCTTCCACATACAATTAACAAAAGGAGTTGGTAGTGTATAAGGTGGAGACAGTCTCAAGACCCCTACATCAACTTAAAGGAGGTGCTCAGGGGGGACAAGCACAAAAGAGGTTTACAGCTACTGCGGAAGGCTTAGAAAGTCAGCATAGGTCCTCTACCTGAAATGGAGGAACTCATTTCATGAGGAGCAAAATAAAGTAGAGGCATCCTGGCATTTTTTCCCCTTTTAGGCAAGGAGCAAGATGAATTTGTGATGTGCTCTCCACCCCACAAAATCTCAACAAAGGATGGCATAGCATGAGGTACAGTTACATTAAGTAAAAGATTTACCATATAATCGTAACTCCTTTGATCTAACCACTATTATAGTGTTAAGAATGAGATACTCCATGTCACCTGTGAAAAGTTCTTTGAGAAATCACAGGCAACTATCACAAGGATATTATCTCCAAGATAACTGCTCTAAGTCCCCCTGGGGAGATAGGTTGGGTCACAAATAAAGGACTAAAGTACACAAGGAGTTTCACCAGTACAAATTTTTAATCTATATCAGCACTGGTCTAAATGTAACATAATAATAACAACAATAATAACAATTCTTTATTTGTATCCTGCTTTTCTCCATAAACAGAACCCAAAGTGGCTCACAACATTTAAAAAATAATACAAACTAACCATACATGTAACAACAACCTATAAAATCAACTTTACAATAAAACATAAATAAACATTTTAAAATCATTTAAGCAGATTTATTGCATTTGAGAAATACAGTAAAGCTTCGTGTTTCAAAGATACCAAACAGAAAATTTCTTCATTTCCACAATCCACACTGATCATAGTTACAGAAACAAACCAAAGTATTTCTAGGGATATCACTTAATTATACATCATTTGCAATCATTCTGCAACACATCTTTGATGTTTACTCTTACTTGAATACCTGTTTTTCTATGTTACGGAGAAGCAGAGTTGGACTGCTGGGTGATGTTTCAAAATCATGTTCCGGCCAGGCATCCTGTCTCTCAAGGGAAGCTTGGGAAGTCCCTGTGGCATTTAATACAGTTTCTTGATCTGCCAGTTGTTTTCGCTTCTTCAGAGTATCTTTTGAAATGGAAAATTCTTCTAAGACAACCATTCCCTAGACAACAATTGGACAAGTGTTGTATAACAATTTTATGGTGATTTTAATCCATAGATTACAATTGCTCAAATGATCTGAAATATTCTGATTAGAGACTTAAGAGTTCTGAGAATGTTCAAAGCTTTATACAGACAATACGGAAGAATGGGACATTCTGTCCATGATCACCCCTCAGGTTCTCCATCAATTCTTTAATCATGGTTCAATATTATGCATGTTTATGCCAGGTAGTGTCAAAGACGGTCCTAATTCTTTGGCAAATATATTTTGCATATGTGAGGGGAGGGAGTAAGGTCTCAATAATATGTTTTCTTTTTAGTATGAAGAAAATATCAGTTTCTCTCATTTTTTTAAATAACACTATGTAACATCATTTTTGTTCCTGGGTTATAAATGTCATTTCCTAAGTGGTTTGATCATAAAAACATGGGGAAAGTTTATTAAAATGCAAAAACTTTGTTTTTGAGGGACATCCTGCAGCACATTTTGCTATAATTTTTCAACGAATATCTCATAGAGTCTCAACCAATTCAGCATAGTTTGTGGCAGCCACAAAAATGAAACAGACAAAATGTGGTACTTGCCCTTAGCATACACATTACTGAACCAAACAATCTATCTCTGTATATACTGACTCAGGTATCAATTTTACTGACTTCAGTGATACTTACTCTCAAGTAATTCTGCACAGGATTCCATTTCATAAGGCACTATGGTATACTCAAGTTGGGAAAATAGTAGGAATAAATGAATATATGAAAACAACAATGTAATAAAACATAAGGAAGGTGTTACTGTCTGGATCTGGAAATAATATATAGGCTGAAACATTGGCTGTTCTAAATTAACAAATGGCTAAAATTTCTTATGCGAAAGCATTTCGTAGAGGTTCTAACTTTTTTCCATATTAGACTTTGGAAAATGGAGAAAGGAATTTCCCTTCAGCATTTTTCTATTTATAGTTAAGTTGCAATGACAACAGGCCACAAAGATAATTGTTAGAAAGAAAAACTAAACTTTTGTTAATTTATGCAAGGTTTTTTCTCTGCCCACTAACCATACCTTGGTGGCACGGATCTGCTTGTGAAGGTCAGTGAGTTGTTGAATTTTGTACTCTAGCTCTGAGATCTGGGCTTGAAGCCATGTCCAGCGACAGCCAACTTTAGCTCTCTCTACCAACCATTTGCAGTCACATCTATAGTTACTGGGAAGAAAAGCAAACACTGGTTAGCCAGCGAAAGATGAACTTCATTTCAGGAATTTATTTTAAATCTTACACACAAACAAAGTAAAAAGGTGTCACAAGTCTGTAAGCAATTGATAATGCTTTTGCGCTGAGACAATTCTGTCTCAATACATCTTTTGGTTTTTAAAGAGGCCGAAAGACCCTTTGGATTTCTGGTAACAGAATAACACCGTTACTTCTCCAGTGTTTAAATATACAAGATGCCCTATGCTTCTAAAGCACCTCAAGTGCTGCCAAAAGTACCCAGTGGTTTCTACCTGACATTCTGATGAGTGACAAATTCTTCACTAGCAACATGTCTTCCTAGCATAAAACACATCCAACTGATTTGTTTAATGTCTAGCATAATATCCCATTTCACTGTTCCATTTTTTAGACTGTAAAATCCAATCGGTAAAGTAAGTGCTATGTTTAAAAACCTTAACAGGACAGATCACTATCTGTTAAGGAATCAAATTCTGGACTGAGAACAAGTAGAAAAAACACATCTGTTTGTTTAAAAATAAAATAAAATGACCCTTCTTTAAAATTCAGTGTTTATCTAGCTAAAGGATCTGCCGATCGGAGTCCCTCTACGGAGGTAGAGAAGAGCGGGATATAAAAGTTTTAAATAAATAAATGGAAGAAAAATCACAGAATCATCTCATGTTGATAATATGAAATGAAGTATAATTTAATATAGGCCTACATGTAACTGGATAACAAATAAAGTGCATTAACATCTTGTTAACTGTGACACCTTATAATACAGTGCTTCTCCAGCTATTTAATGTGAGGGGCTAACAATAAGTGTTTTCCCAAGTGCCAGGGACTGTCACTGAAGTTGAGTCCAATTGTTCTAACTTTCCTGGAAATCTGCTACAGAACAACAGCCAGTGGCTCAGGGACTGGCACCAGTCCACGGACCACCACTTAGAGTAGTACAGCTTTAACAGAAGTTGGTGATCCCCTACAAGAATACTTAGACCCATTAAAAACATTCAGCCACAAATGAAAACCCATCTTGTTTTCCATAAACCTTGTTTGTTTATGGGTTTATGAAAACCCATAAACAAACTTACAAATAACCAACTTTATAAACAACTGTATTAACATTTGTTTATTAATCAAATGAGAACTATATCAACACAGCAGCTTAGTACTGAAATAACCTGACAAGTATGAAACATCAGCTAGCTTCAGGGAAGTAGCCTGACTGAAAAATAAACTGGACATGAACACTTCCTGAAATATAGAAAATGAATTTCGCCTCTGTCTTAACACTGCTGGCATCTCATATATTTCTGAAATCTCATATCCTTATTAGCACAATTATGCAAAGAAATCTTATGATCATACACTGTATTTCACCACAGAATAGTAATCATCACATAATAGTTGCACCCTCATTTTTGGGTGGTAAAATTGTTATTTTTGTGTTACTCACATGATATTCTAATAGTCACACAGCCGTTTGACACAACCAGTTTAAAAAGTCTTTATAAAGCCTTCCTCCTCTCTCCAAAGAGCCCCATTTCAGATTTTGGCTGGGATTCAACCAGATGTTCAAAAGACAATATAAATTTTATAAAGAAACTTTTGGCTGGGATTAGTTCAAAAGACAATATTCTGAAAGAGAACCTTTAGTTTCTGGGGGCAAACGAAGGAACGAACAATGGAATGGTCAGATTAGTATATAGAAGTAAATGCCCCAGGATTCTGATCACTGCAAACAATGTTCCTTCTTAAGTAGTAGAAGAATGGAATTAATATAGCTAAGATTTCTTCAATGGGATGAATAATTTGGTCAAGTGGTCTAGAATCAGGTGGAATCCACTGTCTTTCAGGACCATGAAATATCTTGAGAATAACCTCTTCAGTAACACCTAGGCATGGATTATACAACATCCCTTTTCAGCTTGTTTTTTTTTTTTTTTGAAATCTCTGGACAGTTTAGGAGCCTCTGGGAGTTAAGGCAAGCCTTAACTGTCTGGACCAGCTAAAATTTCTGGACATTCTTCAAAGGCAGCCCCAAGCAGGGTGTAACTGAGGGTGCATCTACTATACAATTAATGAAGCCTGACATCACTTTAACTTTCATGGCTCACTGCTATGGAATCATGGGAATTGCAATTTGGTGAGTCACCAGCGTTCTTTCAGAAAAGGCTAAAGACCTTATAAAATTACAACTCCCATGATTTCAGAGCATTGACACTATCAAACTGCATTCATTCCACAACGCAGATGCACCCTAAGGTATGTTCATGTGGCCAGATCAGACTTCTCTACATTTAACAGTGCAAAAACATTACTGGCCCCAAGGAATTTCCCAAAAGAAAAACCTAAGCCTCTGGGCTTAGGACCAAATCCCAGAGCACAACCATCACAATCTCAGTATCTTTTCCTTTATCTCTCTTTCCAGTAACTAGGAGTATTTCTGTCTTGTTTACAGTAATATTCAATTTCTTTGCCTTTGCCCACTCAGTCATTAATAACATACACTGGTTTAGAACCGAAATATTTCTGGTTCCCAGAATACTTTATTCACCAAGATAACTAAGTCATTCCTGTCCAATGACTAGAATTCAGATTGAAAGGTTTTTTTGCTGTAGGGAATACAGCACATTTTAGCAAGACCATTAATAATCCCAGCTGAGAAAAAAATAAGAGAGGGCAACCCCCAAGTTTCTGTGATATCCTATTTTATTATAACTTACTTTCAAAATGTATAAGGATTCCAAGACAATATACAGCAGGGGTGCTCACACTTTTTCAGCATGCGAGCTACTTATAAAACAACCAAGTCAAAATGATCTACCTACCCACTACTCAGAGAGCCTTAAAAGCAAAATATTTGGAAATTTATTTCAGTGAGAGCCATATATTTTTAGACTGCATTCAACTAAATGTGAGTATAATAAGCCCCTGAATTTATTCAGCGTCGGGAGCCTGACTGAGCCTTCCTGCCCTGCCCGCGATCTACCAGGACAGCACCTAGGGATCTACCTAAGAGCACCCCTGATATACAGAATGCTATAACAACCAATATATAATAAAATTACAAAAAAGCAAACTATTTAACCAGAATAGTTTTTAAAAATTAAAATTAAAGTGCATATGAATATATATAAACTCCTAAAAGTTTAGTGCGATTTGCTTCTGCCTCATGTGCTAACACCAAAAAGAACCCCCCCCCTCAAGTATATAATGTATTTCTGACGTGACAGTACTTGAAATTTCTAATAGATGAGAATAATATATCAGTTGCTCCTTCAAATTTGTGGCTATAAATTGTTTAGAGCAGGGGTGCTCATTAGCTAGATCGCGATCTACTGGTAGATCGCATAGGGCATGCTGGTAGATCGCAGGCAAGGCGGGATGAAGGCTCAGTCCCGCCCCGCAGGCTCCCGCCACTGCCCAAGTGTTGCCGGCCCTGGGTTATCTGAGGTCCTTTCCATACAGTTGAATAAAATCCCATGTTATCTGCTTTGAATCAGATTATATGGCAGTGTGGACTCAGAAAACCCAGTTCAAAGCAGATATTGTGTTATATGTTTCACATTTTTGTAGTAGGTAGGTAGATCATTTTGACTTGGTTGTTTTATAAGTAGCTCGCATGCTGAAAAAGTGTGAGCACCCCTGGTTTAGAGTAAGTAAAAACATCTTGAAATGAGCTTGGAAGTCAACAAGGAGCCAATGGAATCTGATAAAATGTTCCAGGCTGATAACCTAGTAAAAATTCTACTTGTAAATCTCTCCAACTATCAAAAACAATCTGAGGTTTAGGAACCATTTTCAAAGGTAGCCCCATAAATAAAGTATTTATAGTAATTCAACATGCTTTTAGAATTGGGGTCCTATTGGCTACAAAGCCTATTTCTAGATTTTTTAAAGAAATAAACACACTCACTCTCACTGCTTTATTCCCACACTCCTCTTTCCTATGAATTACTTATCATTTCTTGAGAGATCTTAAGACCTTAATTCTGTTGCACAATATGAAATGAAAACTTGCCGGCACAAGATGCTGTCATAGTCCTAGAATGTTCTATTATTTGATCTCAGCTTTTATCACTATTATTCAAATATACAAAAATTACAAAAATTCTCATACTCAACATTGTTTCTTAACTCTGCTTTAAAAAAATTTATTTTGATGCCTAAACTTATGTTTTGCTGTTAATTTTATTGAGTGCTTTAATACTTACACTGCCATTGCTTTTCTGGAAACTTGCTCCTCATCATCGTCGTCGTCGTCATCATCTTCACTCGAGCTGCTACAAGTGGCTTCAGAATCCAAGCTCTCTTCCATCTGTGATAACAGCCCTACTGCAGAACATGCGAATGCCTTGATTTCACCAGGTGCCACACAGGTATCAAGCAGGATATCTTTATTCCCATCAGCATCTGGATTCAAATTTTCAGTTTTAACTGAGGTGCATCCATCATCATTGCTACCTAGGATATTGGTGGGGTCATGAAAAGCTTTCATTCTCTGTATCTGATGCCTTACAAAGCATTTCATTTGGTGATCATAGTGTTTAACAACATGCTTTGCCAAAAGAATTTGCAAATGTTTCTGAGTTCTTTTGGCCTGGTTGAGCAAGATTTGTTGCTTGTTTACACACTGAAGCAAGCGACAATTCAGTTCTTGTTTTTTACTGTTGGGGCGATAACTCACTGCTGATTCCAAGGTGTCATGATGTACTTGATGGAATAAATCTCCTTGTTTTGTCTCAGAATTCACAAATAAAGCCTTTCCCAAAAAGCCATTCTTTCGATATAACTTACAATTAGGAAGCAGTTTCTCCTCTTCATTCCTAGATTCAGTTAAATGTAATCCATGCAATCTCCCCATATCTGGTACATTCTCTGCAGTTCCTGATAAAGCTTCCTTTCTGATCTGCTCCCCAGATTCTGAATTCATAATCTGGCTGAAGTGTTTATTCGTGCTGTTACCTAAAGTATTTCTTATCTTGGTGGAATTATGCTCTTCTGAGTTCCTTGGTGTACAATGTTTAGTCTTTACGCTGACAGCTAAACTGGGCTTTATTAACAAAGGATAATCTTTTGAAGACTGAGATTCAAAGAATTTTAAATTCAAACAATCAGTGTTATGAGTAGCTTGGGGTGTGGGACCACCCAACACAGAGCAAGTTATCTTGGCAACAGAACCATCCTTCATCTTCTCTTTTACAGGTCTGGCACTTCCCATGGCAAGTGTTTCACTAGATTCCATTGCTCTTGAAGACAAGGAAGATGATAAGTAGATACCATGACCTTTCATTGTTTTCTCTTGGAGAGCAGGTGTCATAGCTGTTGTAAACAGTTTGCAATAAACCTGTAAAATATAATATGTTGTAAGAGTAATATCTTTTTAAAAATTCTGTGAAACTGCATAAATGGAATTCTAGATAGTATTTACATTTGTTCATTGGAAATCATTCGAGCAATGATTGATGGAGAGAGTTAATCTGCATCCATGTATTTAACCGCCCATAGCTTTAAAATGTGTTTTTTTAATCAAAAAACAAACAACATTCTGCTATGCGCATATATTATATATCATATCATATCATATCAATATATATATATATATATATATATATATATGGGACTGGGGTAGTTCTTGGAATTAAACCCTAGTACATATCAAGGGCCAACTGTGTTTCACTTTTACCACTCCCCTTTTGAAGTCCATGATCCAATGTGCAAATTGAGGGCATGGGTCTTGCTATTTTAACTCTGTCTTGTATGATTTAGTAAGGCAGACAAAATAATGCGACATCACAGATATGTCAAACGTCTTCTAATATCAAGAATGCCATACAATTTGTGAAATCAGCTTGTCATGAGATTTCAGCAGATCGCATTCATAACATTTGGAAGAAGCAATATTCACAATTTTGTCATGAGCTCTCAGTTTCAAAAGTATCATCATTATCATTAACCAAGACAGTACAGAAAAAACAAACAGTTGGACTAGCAAAAATACTAATAAACCAACTCAAATGAGGTAGGTATCAAGCACCTTCATGGAGAAGAATTGTCCAAAGAAAATTTGGTAGAACTGAAGAAAAGGTGGCCACATGGAGATGAGCAGGCACACACACCAGGAAGAACTATCAGAAAATCTTGTTTGTAATGCTACCTCAATATACCTTTGAAACACTGAGAAAATGAAAGAGACTCAACAGAATTTCAGTTAATCACTGCAGGACAAAATATTTGTAAACAATGTAAAACTTATCAGACAAAACTGACAGAAGACAGATATGATGTTGGGTTCCTTTATTACACCAAAATGGTCAATACCGTCCAGCAAAATTCCTTCAACTTCAGCTTTGAATGAAGCTCCTTCTCTAATAAGCATGCTGTAACAATGTTTGGCAGATAATTCATCAAGTAAACTTTCAAGCATTTCTGACACCTGCTCCTTCTGTGCTGAAATTGGCAAAGGATTGCTAAAGCTGGAATTTTCACTTTCACGTTTATCTTCATCTTCAACAGTTACTATGACTTATGTTCCTCATGATGTGCTTTTCTAACTCCACTGAAAAGGAAGATGTGCTGCTTCTGTCTTCCTTTTCAGTGGAGTTTCTCTTCTTTCCCCATCTGGAAAACCTGCTAGAAAAGACACTGCAGGAAAGCACAGTTCTGCTTAGTTGCTCTCTGCCTGTGTGCTCCTCTGAAGAACAGCTAACTTCTGCCAGGATTTTGATTCGGGGCTGAGTTTGTTTGGGGGGCTGAGACTGGGTGGAAGAGGGTCTACCCTAGCAAACCTTTTGTGCTAACCCCATTAATGTGGGATATAATGAGCATGGTGATCATGATTTAAAGAACAGTTTAAATAATTGTTTGATGGAATTTCGGGGGAGGGCTAACTCATGCCTGCCCCTAACCAAACCCCTTAAGGATCATCAGTTGCTGCCTCTTCTTGTGCTTCTATATGCTTATCTAGCCTGGAAAAAAGTACTATCTGATGTATTATGCTTTAACCCTCTTTAAAATTATTGACAGATTGAATAAAAATTCTAACATATTTGTTGGTTCAGTTCTTTCAGAACACATCATCTGGTTTCCAATAGCATGTGGAACTGGCTCCCCTTATGTACATCAGGCCTAAATTTACATTGTCAGTTCAGGAAGACAACCTCAACATAAATCAAAGACACACCTGTAACTTCCAGGTTACATTAGTCTGCTGCAGGAAGACAATTAAGACTCCCCAGTAGAGTGAAATGTTTTCATTTGCTAAAAATCTTATTTCAATTTCAGTTAAAAGGCTGAATCTCATGCCACCTCTTCTCAGCAAGAATGAGATTAATTAACAATTCAAATCTTTCCACCCAATTTATAACATGCAGGTAGTTCCTTTGTTGTTGGCAGTCTTGTATGTATTTTATGTTTGTTATAATACACGTTTCCTCCCAGAAACAAGAAACTTCCCTTATCATGGTAGTATGTGTAGTTGTTAGTTATCTGATCCCACCCTAATGAACACAATTAAAGTTTGATGTAGTTGCATTTTTGGAGTTATACAAAGTATCTGACTTCCATTTTAGACCAAAGGTTCCCTAATCGATCTCCACATATTGCTGAACATCAGTTTCTAGAAGCCCGCACACACCAAATGTGTGAAATTAAGGGAGTTGCGGTCTAATATCTGGGGTTCCATATGTTGACAGCTTGTGCATCCCAAATCTTGCAAAATCTTACAACCAGATGGGGTGGGGGATATTCTTTAAGATTCCTCTATGCATGATAGTTCTGTACTTTAGGAAAGCTATGGTTTTTAAAGCATACTGAACTTCAATAGAGTGGGAGGATCCAGTCCCTCAGTTAAGTTGCCTGTTTGAATATTTTTAGGTAATGTGGATGTAATGCTAGTACTCCAGCTCACTAAGTATCACTAGCTTGGCTCTTAATAAAAACAATCTAGTCTCTCAGCTGCATGCCTCTTAGGCATAGGTTCAAAGAGCTGAAGGAGTGGTAGGCACAAAGGTAGGCCCAGTCACCAATCTCCTTGTTTTAATTTGCACAATTTTTGTATGGATATGAATGGTAATTTATTTGAACAAGTTGGGATCACAGACCTCTTTGGTTCTACACATCAGTTTGTGCACCATGAAATGAATCTGGGAATATTAAAACTGGGTTTTGTCATCACAATTTGATATTTCAAACATAGCAGAATTTATATATAGCTGTAAAAATATAGGAGACACTTCTACTGATCCATTATGAACACAGTGGGGCAGCTAGGAAAGTAAAGGGAAGGTGTTGTAAATGATGACCTTTGCAGATACTCCTGTTACAAAGTACATAAATTAAACTGCAGTAACTGGGAATAATGCACTAGTCTTGCTTCCATGTTGCTGCTGTTGTCAAGACCATTTTAATATCCCTTTATCTGACATGGCCTGCTACAAACAACACTTTCTGCTCAAAGGGCTGACTATTTTAAATAGATATTGGATTAGGCTACAAAACCAAGCAGCTTATATGAAAACTAAGCTATAAAATACTGTGCATAAAAGTGTTTACTAAAAACATAGGTGACAGATTTTTCTAATATTCTCTAGAGATTTATTTCCTTCAAAAAAATTCAAACCTGATACATTGTTAATAAATTCACAAACCCTGTTATTTGAATCTGAATTATCAATAGGATGTGAGCCACAAACACAAGTTGACAATGGATTGTTTCTGGAAAAATGACTACCTTGGTGATTCAGAAACTATAGAAAATAAGCCCTAGGAGGCTTTTAGTGTGTTGTCTAAAGGCAAAAAAGACCATGCATCTGACGGCATGCAATTCTTGTCAAAATACCCCTCAACACTTTTTCATTAACACATGTTGGAAAGTCAGGTCAACCGTGACATCTATTTCCTTCTTCTAGTGTTCTATAAACCTGTGATTTAACTTTAATATACTTTCTTAACAGCAGCTTTCTGCAACTGCAGTTTTGTCCCATTCAAATTCAAGAATCCTGAAAGTTGCCAAAATATGTATATACCATCCTTTAAATTTCTCTTCTTGCTAAGCACATTTAAAAACACATTTATTTATTTATTTATTATTTCATTTGAAATAGGACTCAAAGTAGTTTACAAGAACTACATGTATAAACATGTTATGCAGAGAGCTAGACTGGGACAGTGCGTCTCTGTTGGTTACCCTGGATCTCTCGGCGGCTTTTGATAGCATTGACCATGGTATCCCTCTGGTATGTCTTCCTGGGATGGGACTGAGATGCACTCTCTTACAGAAGCTGCAATCCCTCATGCTGTTTGACATATACCTGAAACTGCTAGGAGAGGTCATCAGTTTTGTAGTACAGTGCCACCTACATGCGGATGACACCCAACTGTACTACTCCTTTCCACTTAATGCCAACAAAGCTGTCCTGACCCAAAACCAGTGCCTGTTATTAGTAATGGACTGGATGAGAGCAAACTACTTTTTCTTTACTCTTTCGAGAAGACACGCCGAACGGGTCTCGAAGAGAAACGACAACGCAGAAAGAACTGCAACTTGGAAACAACATCACCCAAGGAGACTTTCTGTCGTGCTTTCTGCAACCAGACTTGCCTATAAGAACATAAGAAGAGCCATGCTGAATCGGGCCTCAGCCCATCTAGTCCAGCATTCTGTGTCACACAGTGGCCCACTAGTTGTACACAGGGATCTCTAGCAGAAAGGAGGACAAAACCCTCACCTGCTCCCGACCCCCCACAATCAGTACCCAGGGAAAATCCTGCCTGCCTCCATCAACACAGAGGTGGCACTTGGATGTCCATTTCAGTAACTACTGATTCCCTTGGTATCCATGAATCTGTCTAATCCTGCCTTGAAGCTGTCCAGGCTGACAGCTGTCAGATCCCATGCATGATTTTATACACTTCGATCAAGTCACCTCTTAAACGCCGTCTTTCAAGGCTGAAAAGACCAAGGCGTTGCAACCTGATTTCATAAGGGAGCTGCTCCATCCCTTGGATCATTCTTGTTGCCCTTCTTTGTACCTTTTCCAGTTCCGTTATATCCTTCTTGAGGTGTGGTGACCAGAATTGTACACAGTACTCCAGATGTGGCCTCACCATAGATTTGTAGAGAGGCAATACATTTGCCGACCTATTTTCGATTCCCTTCCTGATCATGCCAAGCATAGAATTTGCTTTTTTCACTGCTGCAGCGCACTGGGTTGACATCTTCATTGAGCTGTCCACCAAAACCCCAAGATCCCTTTCCTGGTTTGTCTCAGAAAGCTTTGATCCCTTCATCAGGGCCTTTGATCCCATCAAAAGGCCTTTCTCAGATTGGTCTTTTTAGTCATCGACGCGCTTGTAAAAAGCGTGGGATGAGTCCTTCCTAAGAAAGAACGAGAGAGAGAGAGAGTATTAAGAACATAAGAAGAGCCATGCTGAATCGGACCTCAGCCCATCTAGTCCAGCATTCTGTATCACACAGTGGCCCACCAGTTGTACACGGGGATCTCGAGCAGAAGGGAGGGCAAAACCCTGACCTGCTCCCGACCCCCCACAACCAGTACCCAGGGAAATCCTGCCTACCTCAACCAACACAGAGGTGGCACTTGAATGTCCTTTTCAGTAACTACCGATACACTTGGTATCCATGAATCTGTCTAATCCTGCCTTGAAGTTGTTCAGGCTGACAGCTGTCACAACCTCTTCTGGAAGTGAGTTCCATAACCCAATGACCCTCTGGGTGAAGAAATATTTCTTGTGTGTAAGTATATTGATTGCATTGTTGTTATTATTTGCTGTTCTCAACCTGTGAGTCCCCAGGTGTTTCGGCCTACAATTCCCAGAAATCCCAGTCAGTTTACCAGCTGTTAGGATTTCTGGGAGTTGAAGGCCAAAACATCTGGGGACCCACAGGTTGAGAACCAGTGTTTTATGTTGTTGTTATGTGTCATTGGGCTTGGCCTCATGTAAGCCGCCCCGAATCCCCTTGGGGAGATGTTGGGGGGGTATAAAGTTAAATAATAATAATAATACTTTTAGCAGCCTGTACCCGTTTTCGGCTCAGAGAGAGCGCGACAAGCAGGGCCGTAGCCAGGATTTTGGTTCGGGGGGCTGGGGGGGGGGCTGAGACTAGGTGGAAGAGGGTCTACCCTAGCAAACCTTTTGTATTGTTATCCCAATAACCCCATGAAGGTGGGATATAATGAGCATGGTGATCAGATCATGATATGAATAAACATAACAGTTTAAATAATGTACCAGTAAGGCCTTCTGGTCTCGGGGACCACAGCCCTCCCCCTGCTACATGCCTGGCGACAAGATTTCTTTGGGGCTGAACTTGGGAGAGGAACCCCTCCCCCCGCCCCTTCCAGGCATTTCTGCGTCACTCCCCTGCCCACCCAATCAGCGCGCTCCGGGGCCGCGCGAGCCACAAACTCCACTCCCCCTCCCCTTTCGCATTCCAGAGGCGCGGCCCCGCCCCCTCCCTTGGCCCTCCCCCAAGCCCCGCCCCCTCCGCGGCTTCACTGCCGTTAAATCGCGGTTGAGAACTCTCGCCCGCGCGCGCCACCCAAAAGGGGGGGGGGGAAGAGAAGGGGAGGGGGGAGGGGTGAATTCCAACCGCCTCTCCTCAGCCCCTGAAGGGACCCGCTCTCGACTTGCCTGCCCAACTCCGCTCCGTCCTTTGCTGGCGCCCGCTCTGTCGCCTTTCTCCCCCTCAGGCGCACCGAGTTCTCATCTCCTCCGTCGCCACAGCGAGGCCGTCCCTTTTCCCTTCGCTCTCATGTCACTATCCCGCCTCTATCCCCCTCTCGCCTTCTCACTCCGCTCCTCCACAGCTAAACAAGCGGGACCTTCGGGCAAGAGTTTGGGCGGAGGGGGCGGGGCCTCCACTGGGAGCTGGCCAATGGGAAGCCGAGAAGGGCGGTGCTATGCTAATCAGCGCTCTGGAGAGTCGCCCTCCTGGATTCCATATCGGTCGAGGAAGGCGGGGGGGGGGGGGAGGAGTCAAGTCCATCCTCCTGGCCCCGCCCTCTTCACACAACCCAAACGTCAATCATTCTCACTAGCCTTCCAGAGGGAAGCAGCCCTCCCATAAGGTCCTGCGGAGCAGTGCTTCCCAACCTTTTTTTGAGCCGCGGCACACTTTTCACATTGACAGAATCCTGGGGCACACACCGCCAACCAAAATGACACCAAATGACACTCTAACACAGTAATACATACAGTTAATATGTCTTTAAATGTATTTATACACTCAGTGTGAAACCTGGGCCTGTTTCGATGAACTCAAGATAGATATCCTGGCAGGAATGGCAGAAAGACACACACTTCCCTCACAGAACTCCCATAACCAAGAGAAAATACTATAAGAGTTTGGTGGGCATTGACCTTGAGTTTTGGAGTTGTAGTTCAGTCTTTCTCAACCAGTGTGTCGTGGCACACTAGTGTGCCGTGACGGACCTCCTGCTGTGCCGCGAGAAAAGCTCTCTGCCCCCCTTCCTCCCCCCCTCCTGCCGAACTCCTGCTGATTGGGAAGGAGGAAGGGCCGGGCAGTGGCGAAGAAAAAGAAGAAGGGACCGGGGTGCCACCTCCTTCGGCCGTTTCCCCAGCCAGCCTCCAATCCGCTATGACTCTCGCCCCTCGCTCGCTGAAGCCGCGTGGAGGAGCCCCGCCCACTGAAGCCTGTCCACCACTCATGCTCCTTCATGGGAGAGCTGAAGCTGGGGGGAGGGGTCGGGGCATGGTGCAGCCTGGCTCTGCCCCCTCCCCCGGCTTCGGCACTCCCAGCAGCTGCTCCAGCCTTGAGGGGACAGTGCCAAGCCACCACTGTCCTGGCTCTGGCACCGCTGGCTTGGCACTGCCCCCTCAAGGCTGGAGCAGCTACTGGGAGAAGTGAAGACAGGGGAGGGGCGGGGAAGGGGCGGGGCATGGCACGGCCTGGCTCCGCCCCCTCCCCGGCTTCGGCACTCCCAGCAGCTGCTCCA
Source organism: Anolis apletophallus (assembly GCA_030556195.1). Classification (NCBI taxonomy): domain Eukaryota; kingdom Metazoa; phylum Chordata; class Lepidosauria; order Squamata; family Anolidae; genus Anolis; species Anolis apletophallus. The sequence continues at coordinate 194,607,082 of JARBWK010000002.1, read as the reverse complement.
GCCTTGAGGGGACAGTGCCAAGCCACCACTGTCCTGGCTCTGGCACCGCTGGCTTGGCACTGCCCCCTCAAGGCTGGAGCAGCTACTGGGAGAAGTGAAGACAGGGGAGGGGCGGGGCATGGCACGGCCTGGCTCCGCCCCCTCCCCCGGCTTCGGCACTCCCAGCAGCTGCTCCAGCCTTGAGGGGACAGTGCCAAGCCACCACTGTCCTGGCTCTGGCACCGCTGGCTTGGCACTGCCCTCAAGGCTGGAGCAGCTACTAGGAGAAGTGAAGACACAGGGGAGGGGCGGGGCATGGCACGGCCTGGCTCCGCCCCTCCCGGCTTCAGCACTCCCAGCAGCTGCTCCCAGCAGGCCACCAACCCCAGCCGTTCTTTACTGTGTTAGAGTGTCATTTTGGTTGGTGGTGTGCCCCCGGATTTTTTTAATGTTAAAAGTGTGCCACGGCTCAAAAAAGGTTGGGAAACACTGTTGTAGTTCACCTATATCCAGAGAGCACTGTGGACTGAAACAATGTTGGATCAGGACCAAACTTGGCATGAATACTCAATATACCCAAATGTGAACACAGACGGAGTTTGGGGGGAAATAGACCTTGACATTTGGGAGTTAGTTTCTGGGATTGATAGTTAACACACAATCAAAGAGCATCCTGAACTCTTGCAACAATGGAGTTGAACCAAACTTGGCATATTGAACTCTCATTACCAACAGAAAGTACTGAAAGGGTTTGCTTGGGAATTGACCTTGAGGTTGGAAGTTGTAGTTCACCTACACCCAGAGAGCACTGTGGACTCAAACAATGTTATGTTATGTTGTTGTTTGTTTTCTATCCAGAATCACAATGTTGGAAGGAGGCTCACCACTTTAAGGTCCCTAAAACAGGCATGGGAAAACTTCGGCCCTCTGGGTGCTTTGGACTTCAACTCCCACCATTCCTAACAGCCTGAGGCCCTTTCCTGCTTAAGTGGCTGAGGGGGGACAAGGAAAAGGTCCTGAAGCTGCTAGGAATGGTGGGAGTTGGAGTCCAAAACACCTGGAAGGTCCAAGTTTGCCCATGCCGGCTGAGTGGAGAAGAAAAGTGTTCGACAGAGACCTCTTCCTCCCCACACTGGTTGGGAAACCCTGGAAACATAGCCACACAGCGCCCTTTCTTCCCCCTCCTGATCTTCTGGGTGTTATGGCTGTGTGGAAGGGCCCTGAGGCTCCTTATCTCGGCATTACTTCGCGAACGAAGATTCTTAGGAAGGACTCATCCCACGCTTTTTACAAGCGCGTTGATGACTAAAAAGGCCAATCTGAGGTAGGCAAGTTTGGTTGCAGAAAGCACGGTAGAAAGTCTCCTTGGGTGATGTTGTTTCCAAGTTGCGGTTCCTTCTGCGTTGTCGTTTCTCTTCGAGACCCATTCGGCGTGACTTCTCGAAAGAGGCCGCAGCATTGTGGATAGTGCGTCTCCACGCCTCCCGATGTGAGGCCAGGGTGGCCCATTTTTGGTGATCAATCTGGCCGAGCCTGAGATGTTGTTTCAGGGAGTCCTTATATCCCTTTTTGGGGGCGCCTCTCTTGCGCTGACCCGTGGTGAGTTCACCATAGAGTAGTATCTTTGGAAGGCAGTGGTCCTCCATCCTACAGACGTGCCCTGCCCAGCGCAGCTGTGTTCTCAATAGCATGGCCTCAATGCTGGTGATCCCTGCTTGCTCAAGGACAGCAACATTAGTTACAAAGTCGGTCCAATGTATATTTAGGATTGTGCGAAGACAGCGCTGATGAAAGCGTTCGAGGAGTCGTAGGTGTTGGCGATAGGTGTGCTCCTTATACAGTTGTATAAAATCCAGACTATCTGCTTTGAACTGGATTATCTGGCAGAGTAGACTCAGGGCTCTTCCACACGGTTGTGTGGAAGAGGCCTCCGATAATCCAGCTCAAAGCAGATAATGTGGATGATGATCTGCCATGATGTTCTGGATTATATGGCAGTGTAGAAGGGCCCTGTGATCGCGAGGACATTCATGCTCCACAACCTCTGAGGATGCTTGCCATACATGCAGGTGAAACATCAGGAGAGAATGCTTCCTGAACATAGCCATACAGCCCGAGAAATCTACAACTAGCACCAGGAATGTGGCACAGCTGGCTGGGTGTCAGCTGCATAAGATCTCTACTGACCAGAAGGCCACGAGTTCAAAGCCTGCCTGGGTCAGGGTGAGCTCTCGACCAATTTGTGTAGCTCATTGTCGACCTTTGCAACCCAAAAGACAGTTGCATCTGTCAAGTAGGAAATTTAGGTACCACTTTGTGGGGAGGCTAAATTTAACTGATTTTTGGAATGTTAAAATTGCCTCTATGTCTGTCTATATATATTGTATGTCTATGGCATTGACAGCAGCTGCAGCAGCTGCAGAGCTGTTTGGGCTGGAAGTCAACCTGAAGAAAACGGAAGTCCTCTACCAGCCTGCACCACAGGAAGAACACCATCATCCTCACGTCAGCATAGGCACATCTGTGCTTAAATCCGTTCAGCAGTTCACCTACCTTGGAAGCATCATCTCTTCAGATGCCAAGATTGACAAAGAGATAGATCACAGATTATCAAAGGCATACAGTGCATTCGGAATGCTTCACAAAAGTGTCTGGAGCAACAAGCACCTGAGGCAAAGCACTAAAATCAGTGTGTACAGAGCTATCATACTGTCTATTCTCCTATATGGGCCTGAAACATGGGTCACCTATCGCCAACACCTACGACTCCTCGAACGGTTTCATCAGCGCTGTCTTCACACAATCCTAAATATACGCTGGACCGACTATGTGATGAATGTTGCTGCCCTTGAGCAAGCAGGGGTCACCAACATTGAGGCCATGCTATTGAGAACACAGCTGCGCTGGGCAGGGCACATCTCTAGGATGGAGGACCACCACCTCCCTAAGATACTACTCTATGGTGAACTCGCCACGGGTCAGCGCAAGAGAGGTGCCCCCAAAAAGAGATATAAGGACTCCCTGAAACAACATCTCAGGCTCGGCCAGATTGATCACCAAAAATGGTCCACCCTGGCCTCACATCGGGAGGCATGGAGACGCACTATCCACAATGTTGTGGCCTCTTTCGAGAAGACACGCCGAATGGGTCTCGAAGAGAAACGTCAACGCAGAAAGAACCGCAACTTGGAAACAACATCACCCAAGGAGACTTTCTGCTGTGCTTTCTGCAACTGAACTTGCCTATCTCAGATTGGCCTTTTTAGTCATCAACGCACTTGTAAAAAGCGTGGGATGAGTCCTTCCTGAATCTTCGTTCGCGAAGTAATGCCGAGAGAGAGATGGCATTGAATGTTTGCCTGTATACGTGCATTGTGATCCGCCCTGAGTCACCTGCGGGGTGAGAAGAGCGGAATATAAATGATGTAAATAAATAAATAAACAACCCAATTTTTAAAAGTATCCAGAATCAAATGGAGAGGGTAATAGGGATGCATGGCTACACCGGTTCAGCATTCACCGAGTCCTAGGGCCCTTCCACACAGTCATACAACCCAGAATATCAAGGCAGAAAATCCCACAGTATCTGCTTTGAAATGGGTTGTCTGACTCCACATTGACATATACCCCAGTTCAAAACATAATGTGGGATTTTATTCAACTGTGTGGAAGGGACCCTAGAACTTAAAAGATGGGTCCCTATCCCAAATGGGTTCACTTTTGGGGCAACAGTAAAAGGCTTCTGACTGCCACCTAGTGCCTCTTTCAGACGTTTACACACCTCTGTTAGCAAGAAGTGCTGTGTTTACAGTAGGCGCTGCTGAAAATGCTTCAGCTGTATTTCATAAACGGGAAAACCAGCCTGTTTAGCAAAGCCTTGCAAATGCTGATTTATTATCAGTAAATGCTTGATTTGTACAGTATATCTATTTTACATAGCTATATTCTTGGGGAAATGTTTAAGAAGCTCTGCCCTAGAACAATGAAAAGAAAGTATTTCGCCGCAAAGTATTTGTAAACAATATATACAGGCTGAAGTCATTCAGAATGACTACAGCGTGAAAAGCAAATAATTTTGTAGCACCTTGAAAGTTAGAAATAAACATTGTGACAATAGTGCATAGGACAGTGTCATTGGATGTGGAGGTCCACAGAAGTTCATACCAGAATAAACTGGCAAGTTTTCCAGAGCCCGAAAGGCTCCTGGATTTGGAAGACTACACCCTCTTCTACACTGCCCTGTATCCCAAAATCTGATCCCAGATTATCTGATTTGAACTTGATTATATGAGTCTACACTGCCAGATAGCCTGGGATAAGCAGATAATCTGGGATCAGATCCTGGGATATAGTGCAGTGTAGATCCAGCCTACCTTTCCAAATCCATCAATAATAATAATAATAATAATAATAATAATAATAATAAACTTTATTTATATTCTGCTCTTCTCACCCCGAAGGGGAATCAGAGCGGATTACAGGTACACATACGTAGCAGACAATCCCTCCCGGTTTCCACATACAGAACATATAGACGAACAGAGGCAAACTCTGGCCACCAGGGGGAGCTGACACACTCCTCATCTCTCCAGCGTTCCCAGTGTCCCTTTGTTGTTCCTTCCGCATTCCTCAGTGTTCCTGGAGTTCTTTAATGGCCTCATAATTCAGTCAAAACTTGCCTCACCACTTAATGTGGTACCTTTATCACCTACTTGACAAATGCAACTGTCTTTCGGGCTGCAAAGGTCGACAGCAGGCTACACTTAAAGGTCGAGCACCCACCTCAACCCGGGCAGGCCTCAAACTCATGACCTATTGGTCAGAAAGATCTTATGCAGCTGACACTTAGCCAGCTGTGCCACATTCCCAGTGCTTGGGAATGTGGCTCAAAGTTCCTAGTCCATCGAAGACCTGGATGCCTTACCTAAACATATATTAACTTATTTGCAGCATCAAATGGCCTTCATTATTACTTGTATCAGGTGGCTACCTATAGGCCCTACTCCTTGTATTACCTGGTGTTGCTTGGGTTCAAATATAAGAAAAGAAATTCTGTTTGGAGTTGATTTGTTCCATATCTTTAGTACCAAATTAAATGCAAAAAAAAAAAAGCTTGTGGAAAAAATGCTTCTTTTAAAGTGCACTTCTCTGCATATCAGAAGTGAATTCCATTGTATTTCCAGTCAATGTTTTGCTAGTAACAAGGATCCCCTTTCAGCCTGGTTATTTATTGATGAATGGCAAATAAGTTATTCTGACAGCTTTTGCTGAAAAGTAATGTACTAGAACCCTAGAAATATAAAAGAGCTAAAGGTTACGGGAATCATTGCATGGGCTTAAACCGTCGTCTCTGCAAAACTGTGCCGTGAGTCATGCCAAGCAACGGGGAACACATGGATGATGGCAAAAGACCTAATGCCAACAAGCGTGAAGCAACTTGCGGGTGCAGGCATCCATAAAGCAGAATAAGCTCTTTTATAAGTTGCCAACACACACTTGGGAGAATTTTTTTAAAGGCAAAGTGCTCAACTTCCTGTATGTACGTTAAATTCAATACCAAAACTACAATGGTTTTGTGAACGTGCCAGTTATAAAACGTGCCAACTATAAAAACAAGTCTTAAATGCCTTCCTTTATGCTTCTCTGCAAAAGTGAGAAAGCAAGCCTTCAATTACTTCAGCAGAGACTTATTACCACACCCAATGAGAATCAGCTTGCATATCCAAAGTGCCTTGGATGGGCGTTTCCAAGACATTATTTAAGGCTGAGAAAATATGAAAGCAATGCTACATGATGCTGATTTAGTTATTTTATTTGTTTTAGACAAAATAGAAACAAATAGAAAAAAGGGCAGTTTGTGTTGTATGTAAACTTTGTTAACAACCATGTGCAATTCCCTGATAAGATTAGAAGATTACCGTAAATATCAAGTCCAAAGAATTCTTTCCAGGCCACCATTAAGATTATGATTAAGAGCTGTATCTCCAATAAAGGAAAAAATGAGTCAGAAATAGGAGAAATGGGCACAAATTCCAAAGAGTATTTTCCCCATTACCGCAACATCTACAGTTATGTTTCCTTTTCCTCCAGCCACTCCAAAGATATCCTCCAGTGCATGTGATTCTCTGTTCCTTAATGCTTAGTACTAGAATTAATTACATCAGGCTTCAATAATCTGAACTTTTAAAAGATAAAGAAGGCAGTTGTCATTTTCTGCCTCTTTAAATGCATCTGGAGTCACACTAGAAGACTCACTCACCCCACGTTTCACATGTAAAAGTGACAAGAGAAGCATAATCTTGTTTTACCAAGTTTTAAATCATGCGTCTCCTTCTTCAACTACATGCCATCTTCTTTCTTGCATTTTTAAGAGGGTGGGGTGAGAATACAGTTTAATCCATCTGAAACGGGACCCAAATATGCCTATTTGTCGCTCACAATATCTCTGGCAATTAGCTCTTTCATTATTTCATTGGTACCGCCATAAATGGGCTGAACTCGAGAATCGACAAAACACCTGGAGAGAGAAAAAAGTGCTGATGAGTAGTGAAATATACCTCTATACTAAGGTCAGGTATCTGGAGAAAGTCAAAGGGTCAATCATCTGTCTCTGGGATATTCTGGACCAGGGGTAGGCAATTATTTTTTCAAAGGGGCCACACGAGAGCCAAAAAATATTGTGGAGGGCCACACCTAAAGGTGGAACTACATGCTAATCTACATTATTTATTTATTTATTTATTCACTTACTATATTTGCTATATATTACACATCATTAATATTAACATATTAATATATCAAGACATATTCATATATTAGTATTAATATCATAATTATTATAGTATATATATAGACATAATATATTGAAATTATAATATAATATAACATATTATATATTATATTATTATAATAAAATTATTATACAATAATAATAAAAAACCACTAAAATAAAATAATGCTTCCTTGTAGTCCCCTTCTCTGGAGAGTTATATGCAGAGGCTTGATGGCCATCAGTCGGGGGTGCTTTGATTGTGTATCCCTGGGGGCTGGGCTGGATAGCCCTGGGGTCCCTTCCCTCTTGATGACTTCCTGTTCCCACCTTTCTAAAAACCTCCTGACAGCGAGCCTTTGAGATCCGTGACGGAAAAGGAAGAGATCAAACCCCATTGAAAGGATGGGAAACTCAGGACCAAACTTGGCACGAATCCTCAATATGCCCATATGTGAACATTGGGGAAATTTGGGGGAAATAGACATTTGGGAGTTGGAGTTGCGGGGATGTATAGTTCACTTATTAAGGATGCTCGGCGGTGGCAGCAGCGCTTGCTCCCTGGCCTCCTCCTCCTCTTCTCCCCCCTCCCTCCCTCTCCGTCGGTCGATCTGCTTACCTGCCTGCCTCGCCCTCTCCCCCCGCCTGCTCACTCGCCGCTCGCCTCGCCCTCTCGCCCGCGCGCACTCTCGCCCGCGCGCACTCTCGCCCGCTCCAGCTCTCCCAGCGCCGGTGACAGCAAGACCAGGCAGGGGAGGCAAGCTCCCCTGCCTGGCCTTGCTGTTGCTGGGAGCGCCGGCATGGGCGAGAGGGCGAGCGAGCGAGCCTGCCTGCCGGGGCCCTCAGGAGGGCCGGATAGAATCGGCCAAAGGGCCGCATCCGGACCCCGGGCCGTAGTTTGCCCACCCCTGTTCTGGACGCATCTATCCATCATAATGCAGTATCCACTAGGGTTTGGTTCTAGGATTCCCCATAGATCTCCAAACCCATAATGCTCAAATCCCATTATACCTAATGATGTAATAATATGGACATTATATAAATGTCAAAATCAAGGTTTGCTTTTGGCAGTTTGATTTCCCATATATTTTCAAGCTGTGGATGATGGGATTTCTGGATGCAGGGTCCATAAATAAGGAAGGCTAACTGTAACACCCAAAGTCTACTGTTACTTGAGTCTAATGTGCCATTCAGTGTAATGTGCGCCTCAATTTTCAAAACCTTGAAACCCAAAAAAAAAAAAAAGGATTTATGCAGTGGCAAAAAGTGTACTCTTTGTAATTTGGCCATTACTGTTGGTGCCTGCATAGGACTCCTTCTTTGAAAACAAGTATTAGGACACTAAAGTTTCCAACAATAGAAAAGAAAACCTTGCGATACATCTGTGCTGTAGAATGAATCTACTTTAACCGCCCTGGCTCAATGTTATGAAGTGATGTAATTGAACAAGGCCTTGAGCTTTTTCTGCCAAAGAATGCTGGTGCCTCACTAAACTACAAATCCCAGGATCGAATAGTGTTGAGCCATGGCAAATTAGAGATGACGCCACTCAAATAGGAGCTCCAGTTACTCCTGAAACAGCTTCCCCCTTTGCTTAGGCTCAGCACTAGATTTACCATATTACACAAATCTCATGTGCACCCTAATTTTGGGGAGAGCATTAGATTAGAGTAAATAAGGTATGTCCAAATCTATGAAGGTTTGCCCTTTGAAAGACATGTAAAGGCCTAGAAAAATTAGTGTGTATGTGTAGTTTTCCCCAGTCTTTTTCTGCCCCTGAAAATATTGAATAAATGGCTTATGGAATATTTTTCTTTAGAATGAATACAATGTTTGAGACAGGGTGCTCGCATTCCAAAATCATTTCTAAAAATATTTTTACAGATTACCATTATTATTTTTTTCATTGTAGGAGTGACTTGAGAAACTGCAAGTCACTTCTGGTGTGAGAGAATTGGCTGTCTGCTAGCACTGGTGCTGTTTAAAAGGCCCGTGGTTTGTTTCGCCATTGCTGGCTTTCTCAAGGTGTGCATTATTTAGAAATATAAAGCGTCCAAATACATCGATATCCGTAGAAGGGAGAGCATAACCCTTCCAAATCCTGGTCAGGTGACCCAGCATCAGCGTTTCGTTGGCGTAAACATCAGCTACACTTTTCTTTCGGCGGGAATCTACTTCTCATCCCTCGGCATCCAGGCGTTGTACCCCTCGACGGAGCTCCTTGTATATTTGCATTTGGATTCCATTCTTCTATTATTTGGCACGATTCTGAACCTGCTTGCGGGTGCATTTTGTACCTCCGCGGAAGATTTCCCACTGCTTTCCGTGATTATTTGGATCGCGGATTTCCTTCACACATCATATGGAACTTTACAAATAGGTGCATTGGCGCCTTAGGGAACGAACCCTAATATCGGATTATGTATTCACCTACAGGTTTGGACTTCCGTTGCCTTCGGGACTATATATGGACCTCCCCACTACTGTGGAACTCCCTCGGATATTAGGTGGTACTGTATGCCTTATTGAATTTATATGTTTTAATATACTATGATTGAATATTTATGAATATCGAGATTTGTGTAGTACTTTTGCAGTTGTTTTGCTTTGGGTTTTAAGCCCTTTCTCTGTATATTGCACAAGGATTTAACCCATTGCACAAACAGGGGCTCCACCATTATGTAAGACTACGTTTAGAATCGGATCATTATCCTTCCTGTTCTTGGACACTATGGAGAACTAGTGGAGACAAAATAATGTTCTCTGTTTTACTAATATTGGTAGTTCTTTCTCCCACCCTGGACGTTCCACAGATATATACACTCCTTTTGCTTTATTTCTAACACACCTATGAACAAACCTCTGAGGATACCTGCCATAAATGAGAGAATACTACTAGAGCATGGCCATACACCCTGAAAAACTCACAGCAACGCACTGGTGGTTGTGTTTTATTTAGCTGTGCTTCCCCCTGAAAAGTTCTTTACACTTCCGTTGTTCCTTATATTCTAAATAGCCTTTACTCTCCACATATAAAACATGATAATGTTATGCCTAATCACATTTTATGTGCCGAAAGTAATGATGTTACTATCTGTATAAATCATACCAATATTGCTTTTTTCATTTTTTAAAAAAAAAATCATTTGATTTTTAAATGTCTGGAAATTTTCCATCTATGGACTAAAAACTATACAACCCAACCAATGTTTTCATAAAGAGTGCACAGCCAACTTGAGGCAAAAAGGAGCTACACATGCCAAAAATAAAGTATATTAAACATAAGGCTATGGATGAATGGAAATTTGCTTTCTCAGCCAGATGGGAGCCTTCTTATTTTGCTTTTTATAACGACTACATCAACATCTTTAGTTAAAAGAATGCTCTCACACTTGGAACATCTTGTAGATGAAGAGGATAAATAAAGGACAAGTGAAACGTCTGTCTTTATGGATGATCGGTTTTCCCAGCAAAATGGCATGATTGTGACGGTAAAAAGCAAGGTCACTTACTTTGCAATTGGATACTCCCACATATATCCCCATCCTCCATGGAGCTGTACACACTGAGTAGCCACTTTGTTTTGGAGATCAGAAGCCCTTAGATGGAAGAGAAAGAAAAAGTTTCCAAAACAGTTGAACTTGTAGATAGTCCAAAGATCCCTTATAGCTAGCTATCTTGATTCATAGTTTACGTAGACAAAGTAATGCCTTTTGAATTATTCACGGCTTTTTAATAGTTTTCACTCATATCAAAATTGAATACGTAACAAATAGAAAAAAAATGGCCAGGAATTCCATCTTTTTTTGAAGATGTTTGAAATCATGTATTAGGTGGAAACGTTCAAAGGAAAAAACTAAACAACTTAATTTTTTGTAATACCATATTTCTTCGATTGTAAGACGCCATCGATTGTAAGATGCACACTAATTTCAGTACCAGAAAAAAGATGTCTATTATAATACACATGACATTTTTAGAGATGTTCATCTTTGAGTTGAAGTAATGCAGTAGTTTCCCCAAGTTCTCAAAGGACCTTTCAGATAAACAACTTGGTTGATACTTACCTCCTCATCCCTTTAATTCACCCAGGCCCGGATTACCCATAAGGCCACACTAGGCCATGGCCTATGGGCACAGGCCTAGGGGGGGCACCAGATCAAGGACCCCCAAAAAAAGAGTTCAAACAAAACCACAACGTGTGGCATGATGACTCTCTCTCTCTCTCTCTCTAGGGGAGGGTGGGGGGAGAGCGCTGCAAGGGGGCGGGGGAGGAGGGAATGGCGCCCCCCCCTCGCCAAGGGAGGAGGGCGCGAGGAGGATGAGGCGGAGGGAAGCCCCACCCCGGAGCCGCTGGCGGGCATGTGCGCATGGCAGGAGGGCGCCTCTGCCTCCTCCGCCATGTCCCTGGGTGCTGCGCATGGCCAGCAGGGGTCCTGGGGGCTTCCCTTCTTTCCTCCTCCTCCTCCTCAGGAGGAGGAGGAAGGAAGGGAGGCCCCCGGTGCCGCTACCGGCCATGCGCGGCACCCAGGAACACGGAGGAGGAGGAAGAGGAGCCCTATTGCCGCACACGCATGCCCGCCAGCGGCTCCGGGGCGGGGCTTCCCTCCACCTCATCATCCTCCTCGTGCCCAAGGAAGGAGGGCACGAGGAGGATGACGCAGAGGGAAGCCCCGCCCCCAGGGCCGCTGGCGCCTGGAGGGCATGCACGCGTGGCAGGAGGGAGCCTCTGCCTCCTCCTCTGCCGTGTCCCTGGGTGCCCAAGGAAGGAGGGTGGGGCGAGGATGACGCGGAGGGAAGCCCTGCCCTCGGGGCCGCTACCGCGCATGCCCAGCAGCGCACCGGGGACGGGGCTTCCCAAGTGTGGCCTAGGGCGCCAAAATCACTTAATCCGGGTCTGAATTCAGCCGGTTTTCTACAAAACACACAAATTATCTAGGACTACGAATTTCTCCCACTCAGCAGCGGAAGCAGAATAGTTTTAACAAAACAAAAAACCACCAACAGAAATAATTTTAAAGAGAAACAACTTTACTTAAGAAGGCCTTTTTAAAAATTATATTGGAAGGATAAGATAAGGACTTTGAAGGTTGCAATAGAGAAAATGTGCAGCTGCCACAACACGGCATTCCACAGATTCCAGAAAAGGTCACTGAATATATCACAGAATTTCAGACAGCTAGACAAACCGTGATTTCCTTTTCCTAGAAGCAAAATGTCAATTATTTTCCCTATCAAGTACTTCACCTCCAGATTCTTTTATGTTACTGGAAATCTCTCATCTGTGTCAGATTTTGACTTTGTATGCCAGCTTGTGTCTCACGAAAAACGGCAGACCCTTCACAATGTTTTCTGTTCCTTTTCTAATCTCACTCACATCTGATTTCATCTAGTTAATTTAACCTGGCATCAGTACAAAGTATTACCTTAGATATTTTTACATGTCTAACTTGGTCTGGTGAAACATAAGTTAATCTGTAACAGCAATAACAGCCCTGAGGCCCCCAGCTAATGAAAATGCAATTACAAGAGGCAACCCAGGTCAGGGTTGGTTATAATATGGCAGGAGGCAAGACATCCCTCCCAAAGTACGATTTAGGGAAAAATGTTTGGGATAAAGATCACGTTCATGCTTTTGCGGGATGTTGTATAGCAGTGATTTTCAACCTTTTTTGAGCCGCGGCACATTTTTTACATTTACAAAATCCTGGGGCACACCACCAATCAAAATGACACAAAATGACACTCTAACACAGTAATACATATAGTTAATATGTTTTTAAATGTATTTATATACTCACTTAGTGTGGAACCTGGCCTGTTTTGATGAACACAAAATAGATATCCTGGCAGGAATGGTAGAAAGACACACACAAAGCTCTTGCTCAACAGCTGTCAGTCTCTCTCTGTGTTTAGTTTTTATCGCAGTCATATTAGGGCCTTCATCTGTGTCATAATTTTGTCCAGGGCCCTATTCGGCATTTGCATTTTCCCTTCTCAAAAACTTCTCCATCACTGTCACTCGCTTGCCTTGCTGTGATCCCAAATTGCTACTGTCACTTGACGCGCAGCTGCAGCACTAATTCTAACTTTGTTTACTTAGCCGCGTCTGAGCGAATCCAAGATGGCATGACCATAGCGCTCTTGCATCACTTCTTAGGTGACGCAAGAGTGCTATGGTTCAATTTCTTAAAGTTCGAAAATAATTTCCCACGGCACACCTGATGATCTCTCACGGCACACTAGTGTTCCGCGGCACACTGGTTGAAAATCACTGTTGTATAGAACTAAGTACTTAATAAATCTTGAAGGGTTCAAGTTACAGTTTGCTAAAATCAGATATCAGTACTGTTTCATTATCCAGGTGGAGGCCAGAAGAGGGTGCTAGAGAGAGAAGGATAGTGGAGGTGGAGGGTGGGTTGAAGAAATTAAACTATTTCCCCCACTCCTTCAGCTGTAACTTGATCCCTTCAAGATTTCTCAAGTACTTAGTTCTCCATCATCTCCATCATTACCAACCATCCATGTTCCTATCCCCAAAACCTCCCTAGTTCCTCCTAAGCCTCCATTTCTTTGAGCTCTTCTCAAAAATGGCAACGGGGGTGGTCCCCATGCAAATCCTATCCCTGAACTAAAGCCAGTTTTCTCTAAGATGTGACAAGTAGTAGATTGGTGATTTCTTAGCTTTTTCAGGAACCTTAACTTCTTCTTTGTTGTTGTTGAATTAAATACTCATTTCACACCAATTCCATAAAAACACATTTGCAAATGGGAGCAGCAAAAATGCACTGGAAAATGTACAGTAGATATAACAGAGTTTTCTCAAGATATTTTTTTTCACTCTTGAGAATTATGTGATGATTTTCAAGAGTAAAAAAAAACCCACTCTATCCACTGTCGATGCAACTGTGATAGAGATGGATAGGTATCAGTTTGGCAGACGTACCAGTATTTGGCCATCGACGCAGTGGCAGAGTCCAACCGTTTCTCAGAGTGAAGTCGGAGGCAGTGGTCCAGAAATGCCCGACCTATGCAGATCTCTGTTTTCAATTCCGCTAGGTTGTGTTGCACAGTCTTCCGTGTAGAAGAGAGAAAAAACTTTTTTTAAATGCCTATAATTTCCCTCTCCCAGAGGTTCCCTAAGACAACAAATGCTAAAAGATGCACAGTTCTACTACCACAACAAGACAGATTTCTGTTTAGAGACAGGAAAAATAAAGACATACGCACTGGGAGTGCATCTATACCAGGCATGGGCAAACTTTGGCCTCCAGGTATTTTGGACTTCAACTCTCAAAAATCCCAGCTGTTAGGAATTGTGGGAATTGAAGTCCAAAACACCTGGAAGTTTGCCCATGCCTGCTCTACACTGTTCAAATTATTGCACTTTGATTTCACTTTAGCTGTCATGGAGCAATGCTGTGGAATAATGGGCCTCTAGTTTTCTCTGTTAAAGAGTGCTCATCAAACTACAGCTTTCAGGATCCCATAGCTGTAAGTGATGTCAGTTAAATGGTGTCTAACTGCATTAATTCTAAAGTGTAGGTACACTATGAGACGTGCATTAGACCATAACAGGATATAGGAAATACCAGGGCCCACCAGAAGTGAACATATTCATTAATTTCCTCAACTCTACAAGCTAGCTGGCATTCCCCCCACCCCCACCCCATGTGCAAAGTTGCTGCTAAATGTGTGAGAGATAAGGTCGGACACCGTGAAAGCCATCCACTACATGGCTACCAGCCTCCTCCCAGTAGACTCAAATCAAGGAAAAGCTTTATGAGAACTACCACTCCTCTTGGCATCTGTCATGCCTCGGCCTGACTCCATAGCCAAACAAGACCAAAGCCATGTTAGTTCCAAGGCACCAACTAGGTCTGAGAAAAAGCCTTTGCAGAGGCCTCCGTGTCAGCCAGCGGCCAAGGCCGTCGCAACCCTCTTTCTTCTCAGACTGATAAGAAGTGCTGGGAAAGCGAAACATTGCTTTCTCCCTCTGTTCCAGGTGCAGTCACTAATGAGCTGACAGATTGGCCTGTTTCGGGCAGCTGGGGAAAGTCAGACCAACAAGCTATCCCTGGGAAAGAGTTACGACGCAGTCAGCGTCTTGAAGAGCGAAACAAGGGGAAACCTATTTAAGCTGGCTTCTGTTGGCGCCCGGGATCTAACGCCAATGTTTAGTTTCCTTGCCAAGCACCACGGAACCTCAGCTCCAAGGACCAGGCCGCAGTCACTAATGAGCTGACAGATTGGCCTGTTTTGGGCAGCTGGGGAAAGTCAGACCAACAAGCTATCCCTGGGAAAGAGTTACGACGCAGTCAGCGTCTTCAAGAGCGAAACAAGGGGAAACCTATTTAAGCTGGCTTCTGTTGGCGCCCGGGATCTAACGTCAATGTTTAGTTTCCTTGCCAAGCACCACGGAACCTCAGCTCCAAGGACCAGGCCGCTGCGCCTCCACGTTACTCAAGTCTCCAGTCAAGCCCTCGTTTGCCAAGAACTTATTCTGGATTTAAGCCAATCGGGGTTCCAAGCTTACTTCTTCATTTATTGGACCTTTGAACTCTTTTGGACTATTGCTTTGCAATACTCGGATGCTGGGAGTATCAGTGGACTATATTTTTTATCTCTTTCCTCCTTTCTACCTATTCTAAATAAAGCATTTAATCACAGCTGCTTCGTGGTGGTTTACTGAGGGATCCTCCAGGCCCAGGTCGCAACAGCGTCCCCCCAGCAACAGCAAGGTTATCCCTCTGGGCAGCTAAGCCAAGAAATCCCAACTGTATCCCCCGAGGGTCTTCCTCCAGGGGCAAACCAAGAATAGGCAACTTGAAGTCCCTGAACAGGCTCAGAAGCGGAGTGGGCAAATCAAAAGACAACCTGGAAAATGGTACTACCTAAAAGAATCCCATACCTTGTGTGACTGTAGAGCAGAACAAACAACTCCGCATCTGTATGCTTGTCCACTGTGCCCTGCCTCATGTACAGAGGAGGAATTGTTGAAGGCTACAGACCAGTGTTTTTCAACCTTTTTGGAGCCGCGGCACATTTTTTACATTTATCAAATCCTGGGGCACACCACCAACCAAAAGGACACAAAATGACACTCTGACACAGTCATACATATACTTAATATGTTTTTGAATGTATTTATACACTCAGTGTGAAACCTGGGCCTGTTTCGATGAACACAACATAGATATCCTGGCAGGAATGGCAGAAAGACACAAACTTCCCACACAGAACTCCCAGAACCAAGAGAAAATACTATAAGAGTTTGGTGGGCATTGACCTTGGGTTTTGGAGTTGTAGTTCACCTATATCCAGAGAGCATTGTGGACTCAAACAATGTTGGATCAGGACCAAACCTGGCATGAATATTCAATATGCCCAAATGTGAACACAGATGGAGTTTGGGGAAAATAGACCTTGACATTTGGGAGTTACAGTTTTTGGGATTTATAGTTAACACACAATCAAAGAGCATCCTGAACTCTTGCAACAATGGAATTGAACCAAACTTGCCATATTGAACTCTCATTACCAACTACTGAAAGGGTTTGCTTGGGAATTTACCTTGAGTTTCCCACGGCACACCTGATGATCGCTCACGGCACACTAGTGTGCCACGGCACACTGGTTGAGAAACACTGCTACAGACAATGCCCTTACTGTTGCCCGTTTTAGGTCAAAAGATATTTAGATACCTGCGCGCCTTCTATTTTTATCAGTTTTATATTAATTTATGCAATGCTTTTGATACGAAATAAATAAATAAATATTTAAAACTTTTATATCCCGATCTTCTCTACCTCTGTAGACCGACTGACAGCAAGAATTCAATGCTAACAATAAAAAATCTAAAACATCACACATCAACAGTGAATAAAACAATAATTCATTAATATCTCTTTTCTTTGAACACACACAGAAGCTGTGGCTGAAGCTGCGAATCCCAGTCTCCATCTTTTCCACCTCAGAAAATACCAGCCAGTGCTTCCCTTCACCATGTACCTACCCACAGTCCTAGTAAAAATGTAAAAAGCAGAAATTGCCCCCCACTAGATAAGTTTATTAAGTGGGAGAGAACAGCAGCACGGCACTGGGCCCTTGCCTTTGATGCTCACAAACCAGGTGTATGGTCTATGCAATTTCTTATAGGCTAACACTTTACTTGTATTTGGATGTCCTTGCTTTACCTCCTTAACATGACAGATGTTACAGGAAATACTGTAGCTATAATAGAACATTTTCATTCTGTTCAGCATGGATCCTATTCGTTGTAGAATGCTAGCACTAGAAGTGCCTTCAAATTCCACCCATCTGACTTTCAGAAATATTCCTGCGGTTTACGGCATGCGCTCACAGAACGCTAATCTGAGTTAGACGTGAGTTATGTGAATACATGGGTGAATGAGTTTGGGCCATGTAATTGAAGGAAATCATTTTATGCATCTTAGAAATTAACCTCTTAGGTTCTATATTCATAGGAGAGATGATGAATGAATAGATTGATAGATGTCTCCCAGTGATAGATGGATGGATAGGTATCTTCGAATGATGGATAGATAGATGGTTGAATGGATAGATAGATATCCCCCAATGATTGATTGATGGATGGATAGATAGATATTTCTCAGGGATGGATGGATGTCTATCCTTACATCCATACATCAAATGCTACTTCTAAAAATGGACAAAGATTTTAATTTTATTTTGAAATATTGGCCAAAATCCTGGATCTGAAGAAGTACAACACATCTGTAACTACATATGATTTATCTCCTTTCTACTCCCCAACCTCTCTACCCCCTCTCGGTTGTCCTTTAGGACAGTGTTTCCCAACCAGTGTGCTGTGGCACACTAGTGTGCCGTGAGCGACCATCAGGTGTGCCATGGGAAATTGGCACTCTCCCCCCCTAGCAGCGCCCTCACAGGTTTCCAAGAAACAAATTGAGCCTCTCCACTTGAAAATGTTTTTTTAAACTATTTTACTGGATTTTTCAAGAGAGAGCCCCCCCCCCAACGAACTGTTTATAGCAGCTTCATGACATCAATAGTTAACTGGAAGCAAGTTTCACTCAGGGTGAAATGTCACAAAGGTCTGGAGAACAAGCTCTATGAGGAGCGGCTTGAAGAGCTGGGCATGTTTAGCCTGAAGAAGAGAAGGCTGAGAGGAGACATGATAATCATGTATAAATATGTGAGAGGAAGTCATATATGTGTTTTGTTCATTGAAACAGGCCCAGGTTTCACACTGAGTGTATAAATACATTTAAAAACATATTAACTATATGTATTACTGTGTTAGAGTGTACTTTTGTGTCATTTTGGTTGGTGGTGTGCCCCAGGATTTTGTAAATGTAAAAAACGTGCCGTGGCTCAAAAAAGGTTGAAAAACACTGCTTTAGGAGGCTGGTGAAGACTTGGATGTGGAACCAGGCCTTCCCAGAATAGGCTGAGATTGGCTATTCTCTGAATGAATGACCACGTTTACAGATCGAGTGGAATTGTTTTAGGGGCGATGTGGTTTTATGCTGGGATTTTTATGTATTTTAATATGTTGTTGTAGTTGTTTTTAAACTGTATAGCATTGAATTTTTGCTGTAATGGCGGTCTGAGTCCCTTGATAGTGGTGAGAAGGTCGGGGTACAAAAGTTTTAAATAAATAAACCTCCTTTTTTCTCAAATGCAGCCCTCACTCATCCCTACAGCTATTTCTTGGCCAGTAAATAGTGGAGGAGTATCAGAGAAGTGTCCAAATATGTCCCCATAATCTTCGGGTACCTTTGAAGAAACTATGAGGAGTCCTAAGGTATGCCTGTCATGATGCATCCAACCACAGGACCATAGTTCGACACTTCTGATGCTTCTTCTCTCCACCAGACAGGAAATGGAAATAGCAATATGGGGCTCTCATAGAGAAGGTTTTTATTACTGCACATTCAACATAGAATTCAAAACTCAGCAGTGACATATGTTGGACTTGCAATATGATTGCCCGTTAACATGGCGCCTGTCATCAGCATCAATATTAATTTCACCCAGGGTTTCTCAACCTAGGAGAGGGGAATCTGAGATTTTGAGAGAGATTCTGAAAAAAAAACCCCCTCTATTTAGATTTAATTATGTTTACCCAGAGGTTCATGGAGACTGGGAACTTATTTAAAGGGCATCTCCTGAGTAAAAAAATAAGCTGAGAAAAGCTGATTTAGAACATCAGTGAATCCCCTGTAACACCATAAACTTAATGATATGCCTAATTTTAGTTTTTCAACAAAATCCTGCCCATATATAGTATAACTTTTGTGGATTTGATTATTCATGGATTTGCTTAACATGGTATCTCCAGGAAACTCTAGCTACTCGAGTACAACTTTGGAAGACCTAGAGCAGGGGTGGGCAATTATTGTTTCCAAGGGGCCACACGAGAGCCAAAAAATATTATGGAGGGCCGCACCTAAAGGCGGAACTACATTCTAATCTACATAATTTATTTATTTATTTATTTACTATATTTACTATATATTACACATCATTAATATTAACATATTAATATATCAAAAATATTCATATATTAGTATTAATATAATTATTATAGTATATATATATATACATTATAATATATTGAAAATATAATATAACATTTTATTATATTATTATATTATTATTATAAAATTATTATAAAATAATAATAAAAACCACTAAAATCAAATAAAATTAAATTCAAGAAGACAAGGTTTAAACCAAGATGGAATGGCCCAATGGACTCAGCCCAGAGGATGGCAAAGCGGACCCAGCTACCGCCGTAGCAGAGGAGAGCAGAGGAGAGCAGAGCAGCAGGTGATCGGAAGCTGCAGGCCTCCGCCCGCTCTCGCCCCCAGCCGTTCCCCAACTGATCGCCCTGCTATGGAGTGCCTGCCATCCCTGGAGGCGATCCGGGCCTGCAGGGGGAGCAGTCGGCGATCTGCCAACACAGGCCCCACAGAGCCCGCGATGGGATGGCGGCAACGGCAACCCTTCCTCTTGGCCCCGCCCCCGACGCCCTTCTTCCTGGGTCGGACAGAATCGGCTGCCGGGCCGCATCCAGCCCGCGGGCCGTAGGTTGCCCACCCCTGGCCTAGAGGTTCCTAGAGGTGCTTTCTCGGTTTTTTAAAAGTGGTTTTTTATTCATCCCCCCCCCATTTTTACAAGGGTCCTATGCTCCTAATCATAGCAAATGTGGAGGGATAGCTGTACTTCTACCAGGCTTAATCCCATGCTGAAGTTGCATACCACATTAGCTTGCACTTCTGAACAGACATGCATAGGATGGTATTCTAAACAAAATTAAATAATCCCGTTGACAGCCGGATCAGATACAACCCTGGCTATTTCCTACATTTTTTGAGGGTTAATGAAACATGCAGTGAGCCAAGATGTGGGTGACAGAGTAAGACAGACAAGCTCAGTCCTGCTCCTTCAAGTGTGTGCAGAGTTCATCCACATACTACCCAGCCAGTTTCAAACTTACATCTTGTGTTTTAATCGTTTTGTGTATTTTAATAAATGTATTTTGTAGAAATGCGTTTTAATATGTGAATTGTATATAATGACAATGTATTTTTAGCTATGTTGTAACCTGCCTCAAGCCATGAGGAAAGGTGGGTAAGAATTATTATTATTATTATTATTATTATTATGGTCAGTGACCGTAATAAAGTTTTGTATTGTATTGTATTATTACTATTATTTTACTGACACAAAAACACAGTATATCACAGCAAATGCATGCTGGATTTCGTATCACGAAAACACAAGTCGAACACTTCCCAAGCGTCTAGGACTGTGTGATGTATTTTTGAATGATGCACGCAGATCCAAGTCAGGTGGCCTTTTGCAGTTGATAGATCATGATTTTGTCAATGTTTATTGTTTCCAAATGCCGATGACCACTAGGACCACATGTACTGGTTTATGCCAGAGCCTTTGCAGTTCTATTTTGAGGTCTTGATAACGGTGGAGTTTTTCCTTTTGTTTTTCCTCAATGCGACTGTCACCTGGTACGGCGACATCAACAATCCAAACTTTTTCTTTTCCATAATCATGATGTATTGTGTTCCAAAACTTTGTCAGTCTGGATTCAAAAATCCCACAGTATTTTTGCGTGTTCATTTTCCCCTTCCTTTGCAGGTTTATGATCCCACCAGTTCTTTACTACTGGCAGGTGGTACTTGTGACATAAGTTCCAATGAGTTATTTGGGTAACAGAGTTGTGCCTCTGTTTGTAGTCCATCTGTGCGATTTTCTTGCAGCAGTTGAGGATATGATCAATGGTTTCATCAGCTTCCTTACACAGTCTGCATTTTGGGTCACCAGCTGATTTTTCAATCATGGCCTTAACTGCATTTGTTCTGATGTTTTGCTCCTGGGCTGCAAGAATCAAGCTTTCTGTCTCCTTCTTCAGGGTTCCATTCATGAACTATAAACAGGTCTTCTCCTTATCAACTTTTCCTTCACGTTTGTGAAGGAACTGCCCATGCAATTCTTTTTTGTGCCAGCTGTCAGCTCTGGTTTGTGGTGCAGTTTTCTTGTACTGATTCTTTGTCTGCTGTGCTTTGAGAAGTTTCTGATTATTGACCTCAATTAAAGCAGGTTCTTGGATTTCCTTGATATATTCTGCCAGGGTGTGTTTTTCTTCTTCATCTGCTTGTTTTACTTGTAAAAGTCCTTTGCCCCCAGGCCTTCTAGGCAGATATAGCCGGTCAATATCACTGCGAGGATGTGGTGAATTATGAATGGTCATGAGTTTTCTTGTTTTTCTGTCCAAATTGTCCAGTTCTGCCTGCGTCCAGTTTAGGATGCCAGCAGTGTATCTCATGACAGGTGTTTATGCCC
Source organism: Anolis apletophallus (assembly GCA_030556195.1). Lineage (NCBI taxonomy): Eukaryota > Metazoa > Chordata > Lepidosauria > Squamata > Anolidae > Anolis > Anolis apletophallus. The sequence goes on along the minus strand of JARBWK010000002.1, from coordinate 194,585,460 downwards.
TTGTTGACATTTATTTATTTAAAGCTTTTGTACCCCGACCTTCTCACCTCCATAAAGGGACTCAGACCGGCTTACAGCAAGATTCAATGCTATACAATTTAAAACATCTGCAACAACATATTAAAATATATAAAGAGTCCAATACATAAAAACCAAATTGCCACTAAAAACAAATTTCACTCGGTCTGTAAATGTGGTCATTCATTCAGACTATAATCAATCTCAGCCTATTCTGGGAAAGCTTTGTTCCACATCCAAGTCTTCACCAGCCTCATAAAGGACAACAGAGAGGGGGCAGATCTAACATCACTTGGAAGAGTTCTATAGCCGAGGGGCCACCACAGGGAAGGCCCTGTCTCGTCCCCTTGTGAAGATGGCGGGACCAAGAGCAGGGCCTCTCCGGAGGATCTTAATGTCCTTGATGGTTCATAGGGGATAATCCGTTCAGACAGGTATTGCCTCCATTGAGCTTTTGAAAAAAATTCTGACCCTTTGAATGTATTCTTTGCTGACCAGAGTTTTCACATGTTCATGTTTGATGTTGTCCAGCTGTAGTATGGCCAGATATTTATAGACCAATGGCTGGTGACACTTTATCGCTTGACCATTGGGCATATTTATGTCCTCACTTTCAATGATTTTTCCCTTCTTCAGTGCCAGTGATGAACATTTATCCAAACCAAACTCCATGCTGGGTGCTAAAGATTCGGACAGTTAGAGACTGGATTTCCCATACAGCTTCAGGTCATCCATGTAAATAAAGCAGAAGGCAAAGCTAAATTTCAGAGCTGTACCATTATAGCTCCTTACTGAGATTGTCTCATGAACCCACCAACCCAACTTCTGTAGGGAAGGGAGCAATACAAGCATACTTAGGGCTTCCAATTATGTTAATCTAATTATTATTTATTTATTTATTTATTATTCGGGCTTCTATGCCGCCGACTCCCTGAGGCTCGCGGCGGCTTACAGGAGCCGAAGGGCACAGTAAAATACAGGCAATAAGCAGTTAAAAACAATTAAAAACAACAGCAGTATAGTAATTAATAACACAGTTAACACAATGAACAGCACATCATCCTCAGAAGAACGAATAGATGGCGGGGCATGGGCAGGACTTACTCACCAAAGGCCTGCTTAAACAGGTATGTTTTACAGGCCCGTCTAAACGGGAGCAAGTCCGTCATAGCCCGAGTTCCGGCCGGGAGGCGTTCCACAGCGTAGGTGCTATGACAGAGAAACGCCCTCCGGCGGGTAGCAATCAGCCTTGCGAGTTTAGCTGAAGGTATCTCCAGGAGATTGGAGTCCTCAGACCGAAGTGATCTCGGAGGGCAATATGGGGTGAGACAGTCCCTCAAATACGCTGGCCCCAGGCCGTGTAAGGCCTTAAAGGTGAGGACCAACACTTTGAAGGTGATCCGGTGCTCAATTGGCAGCCAGTGCAGATCCTGCAAAACAGGTGTTATGTGGGGCGCCAGCTGGCGTGCCAGACAGGAGCCGGCGGCAGTGTTCTGCACTAGCCTGAGCTTCGGGTCTCCGACAGAGGAAGGCCAAAAGCGATCTTGCTAACCGCAGAGACCTGGGCCTCCATGGTCAGCTGGGAGTCCAAATGGACCCCCAGGCTCTTTACGGAAGGCGATGGGCATAACACCGCACCGTCCATGCTCGGAAGCTGGACATTAACATCACCCGGACGACCCAGCCACAAGATCTCCGTCTTCGCCGGATTCACCCTCAACCTACTGGCTCGCAGCCATCCAGTAACGGCTTCGAGGCAGTGTTGGAAATTATAGGGGACAGAACCCGGCCTGCCCTCCATCCTCAGAATGAGCTGGGTGTCGTCAGCGTACTGGTGACACTCCAGCCCATAACTCCGCACCAGCTGTGCAAGCGGCTGCATGTAGATGTTAAATAACAGAGGAGAGAATGGCCCCTGGGGACCACAGAGTAGTGGGAGCCCTCGGAGACCACCTCGCCCCTCCTCACACGCTGAGACCGCTGGTGGAGGAAGGAGGTCAGCCATTTAAGGGCTGTCCCCCTCACTCCAGGCATGCTCCTACAGCAAGAAGAAGTCTTTCCAATACCTTGGCCTAAAGCAGTGGTTCTCAACTTGTGGGTCCCCAGGTGTTTTGGCCTACAACTCCCAGAAATCCCAGCCAGCTTACCAGCTGTTAGGATTTCTGGGCCAAAACAATGCCCTCATGCCCTGTATCTGACAAAATATTCTCAAAACCTATCAACTTCCACTCAACGGTCCGGCAGGAACATCAAGATGACCAAGGCTGATTTCATTTCAAAACTCACACTAGAATCCAGAGTACAAACAAACCTAAGGATGGCAACTTCACAGGTTTTGAAGGAGAAGCAAATAAACCTAAAAGCTTACCTGCAAATGTGCAATTGTTTTTCCAAAAGCTTTTCTCTGTTTCACATAGTTTCTTGTTTCTTCAAACATAAACTCGCAACTGGCAATTGCCATATCAGCAATCAGTAGCCTTTCCTGGAGGAGCAAACCAAGGGTGGGGACATTGTCAGATGGCTGTGGTCACAAAAGTCAACAGCAACTAAGCATCGGGTTTTTTTTTCTGCACCATGTTTGTGTTTAACAATATCTAGTCCCGACACTAGATGCATACTTGAATGAGGCTGCTTATCTTTTAAATGACTAACCAGTAATAATTGTTTCTTTGTGATTTACAGCAGGGCTTTTGAATCTGTGGTGTTTAATGTGTGTGTGTGTGTGGAGGGAGGGGGATCTACCTGGTTTCTTTGTGTTGTATATGCCTGTATCACCAAGATAAGCTCCACACAGATGGTCAAACATGTAGCCAGTATAGATAAAAATAGATGTCAAATTATATCACTGGTCTAACCAAGCGTGGACAACTTCTAAAGACCTGGATGGCTGCGAGCCAGTAGGTTGAGGGTGAACACAGCCAAGACGGAGATCCTGTGGCTCGGTTGCCCGGGCGGTAGAGAGATCCAACTTCCAACCCTGGACAGTGCGACATTATGTTTGTCATCATCTGTTAAAAGTCTCGGTGTCACCTTGGACTCTCAACTGACGATGGAGACACATATCTCCACCGTCAGTAGAGGAGCGTTTTTCCATCTACGCCAGGTGAGGAAGTTGGCCCCCTACCTGTCCCGTCGCGACTTAGCCACAGTCATCTCAAGATTAGACTACTGTAACGCTCTTTACATTGGTCTGTCTTTGTCGGTGATCCGGAAACTGAAACTGGTGCAGAACGCAGCGGCTCGGCTGTTGGCAGGTGCCCCTATGAGCAGTCATGTAACACCTATCTTGCGCGAACTGCACTGGTTACCAGTGGAATGCCGGATCACCTTCAAGGTGCTGGTATTGACCTTCAAGGCCTTGAATGGTCTGGGGCCAGTGAACCTTAGGGACCGCCTCCTCCTATACTGTCCCACTAGACCGCTGCGCTCGGAGACAGGAAATCTACTCGAGATTCCAAATGTGAAAAAGTACGGCTACTCGGAGGAGGGCCTTTTCAGTCATAGCCCCTACACTATGGAACGCATTGCCTTCCGAGATCCGTATACTCTCAGACATACTAGCATTCCAGAAGGCACGCAAAACACTCCTGTTCAAACAGGCATTTGGCTGTTGAAACCTGGCAATCTTTGTCACGTCAAGGAGTCGAAAGAGACGGGTGTAAAGGGTATATTTCAATGGTTTTAATCTTCATATAATCTTTGTATAATAAAGTAAATATTCATCCAAAAGTCAACTAAGAAGTGGAATGCAGGTAGTTGTAGGTCACTATCAGTACATTCTCTGGCCAACAAAGTCCCAAAAATCATAAGTCAATGGCACAGCAATAATATTTTCTTCATGGGACAGTCAGAGAGAAATGGGTCAACGGTCTGAGAAAGGCCCCGCCGTTTCGCCTGTATTTAGGCTTCTTCAGAACCCAAGAACACCGCTCGAGATTCAGGACGCGGAATGAATCCTCAGCCCTATACAGCCACTTCAAAAACTCACACCACTTTGATGATTTTAAGGTGGTGGTTTTAGAGCGCATTATCCCTTTACCACATCAAGATGCTACACTTCTATTACGCAGACGAGAATGTGCCTGGATAAATTCCCTTTGTTCTGAGTTGCCTTTAGGTCTTAATGACCAATTAAACCTTAATGAGGTTCTGATGTAACTCTTTGTCTAGTTAACACCACACAATTAACCTTTACTCTGCATTTAAACCGGCCCTCCTCCTCAGCCCTTTGTCCGGGCTTCTGGTTGCACCGGTGGCTGCGTCCACCCATTCCAGGATGATGACTATATATATATACATTTGTAATATTGGTATGTATCTTATGTTCATTGAATGTACTGTTGGGCATGTACTTGGCGGGTTCTTCTACTTTTGTTCTGTGTTATTTACCTAGAAATGTACTAGTCACTTAAAATATGTATTATTGTATATCCTAGGATACCCGGATCAGTGGAATGGTCACTCTATTTGTTTACTCATACTTGGGTTCTGAAGAAGCCTAAATACAGGCGAAACGGCGGGGCCTTTCTCAGACTGTTGACCCATTTCTCTCTCTGACTGTCCCATGAAGAAAATATTATTGCTGTGCCATTGACTTATGATTTTTGGGACTTTGTTGGCCAGAGAATGTACTGATAGTGACCTACAACTACCTGCATTCCACTTCTTAGTTGACTTTTGGATGAATATTTACTTTATTATACGAAGATTATATGAAGATTAAAACCATTGAAATATACCCTTTACACCCGTCTCTTTCGACTCCTTGACGTATCCCAAGTACACCCAGTCTCCTTTCCCAATCTTTGTCACGTCACCTGCCACTATTTTAATTGTGCAATCCTGTTGTCTTAATCCTGTAACTACTGTGTATTTTATTGTCATGTTGCGCTGTTTTAATATTGCATTTTACTGTGTATTTTATTGTTATGAAATGTTTTGTTCTGTTCATACTGTGATTTTGTTGTTGTAAGTCGCCCCGAGCCAAACGAGAGTGGCGACTGATAAGTTCAAATTAATAAATAAAATAATGAATTAATAAATAAGATCTAGAGTCCAGATTTATTCTCCCTTGGCAAGTCACGGTCCTAGAAGTATCTTGATGAGACATTATTTTCATTTGAGAATAATTGCACACTCCATAGCTTGTCTTAGACTTGAAAAATGTCCTTTTTTTAGGAACAGAAAATTATGAGTTTTTAAAGTCCTTTTAAGGCCAGGCCACCTTATGGTAAGAGGCTTCTGGGGCAGAAACTCACCATTTCAAGATAAAGTTTGGAGGAAATGGGACTTTTGAGGACTATGCTCATAGTAATGTAGGCTGAATGTGTCTCATTAGTTATGCATTTGCCTTCTTTGTCCAAGGACCTACATATTGGATGTATTGGCACAAGCACAGACTCCAAATGCTCTCTATCTGTCTGTTCGTCTCTCTCTCTCTCTCTCTCTCTCTATATATATATATATATATATATAGAGAGAGAGAGAGAGAGAGAGAGAGAGAGAGAGAGCTGTCATCCTAAGTAGCCTATAGACAGCAAAACCACACAAGGCAGACACACAAAAACAGCCCACATACCCAGAAAACCCTACGAGGTATGTTTACCACAAAAAAACCCCAAAAAAGAGCCAACGGCCACAAATCCAAACAAACATCATGGACTACAACTCCCATGATCCTCCACTCCAGCCTCCTCTGGCAGTGTCGGAATGTTGGTGGTAGGGAGGGAGGGAGGGAGAAGAGGCAGGAGGACAGAGAGCAGAGAAAAGCTGAGGGATGAGGAGGAGAGGGAAGAAAGGAAGTATAAAAGGCAGGAAGGGATGTTACTGTTGGTCTTCTCAAGATACACACTGCAAGACTGAACAGTTATCTATTAAACAAGGATTATTGTTTAATAGATAAATTAATAATCCTTGTTTAATAGATAAATCTTCTCATAACTGTTCAGTCTTGCAGTGTGTATCTTGCTTAGACTCTGCCATTCCATATTGTGTGTGTACACTGTTGGTCTTCTCCACATGCACACACGTATGTACATATAGACATGCACACATACACACATAGATACATGCAATGAAATATACACATGCAGACATACATACACACATCTGTACTTACACACATCTACACATCTACATGCAAATACATATGCAAAAACACACATATACATAAGTACACACATATACATAAGTACACACACATATACACACATATGTTCACATAAACACGAATCCATATATATATATATACATACACACAAAACACACACACACATATATATAGACTGGGACACAGGAAAGAGAAAAAGCCACAGCGGCGCTGGCTGATTAAGGACTCCGCTGCAGCAAAAGGGGACAGTGCTCCTCCCGGCCTCCTCCTTAACCCCCCCCCCCCCAGGGAACGAAAGAAGGGGAAAAAAGGTAGGGAAAGGAATGGAGGGACTGAGACAAGGAGAGCAAGGACTGATACAGAAAGGGGAGGAATAACAGGATGGAGCGAAAGGAAAGAAGGGAGGGAGGGCAGGAAGGAAGGAGGGGAGAAGAAAGGAAAGGAAGCATAGAAGGAAGAATGGATGGAAGGAAGGAGGGGAGAAGAAAGGAAAGGAAGAATGGATGGAAGGAAGAAGAATGGATGAAGAAGGAAGGAGGAGGGGAGAAGAAAGGAAAGGAAGGATAGAAGGAAGAATGGATGGAAGGAAGGAAAGAAGGGAGGAAGGGATAGAAGGAAGAAGGAAGGAAGGAGAAAGGAAGGGAAGGATAGAAGGAAGGGATGGGGGAAAGAAGGGGGAGGGGTGGGGAAAGGAGAGAAGGAAGGATGGAGTGAAGGAAGGAAGGAAAGGGGGGAGAAGAAAGGTGGAAAAAAGGAAGGATAGTGCAGGAAGGAGGGGGGGAAAGGGGAAAGGAAGGAAAAAGGAAGGATGGAGTGAAGGAAGGAAGGAAAGAAGGGAGAAGAAAGGAACACAGAAACACATACACACACACATATATACATGCACAGAAATATACACATACACACATACATAAACACACCTGTACTTACACACATCAACACATATACACGCAAATACATATACATAAGTACACACATATACACGCATACACATATACACATATACATAACTACACACACAGTCCCCAAATTTAAAAAATCCCATAGCAACGCGTGGCCGGGTCAGCTAGTGTGTGTGTGTGTGTGTATGTATGTATATATATATATATATATACACACACACACACACACACACACACACACACTCTTAGATCTGTATAACGTGATGAAGCTTATTTGTCAATAAGCTATTTTTTCCATTCTTACATCAGGTCTGCCTGTCAGCAGATTACACCCCAAAACATTTACAGCCCTAGGCAGAATGCACTGTGCTGGGATCAGCAGGTGGTGCCTGTTGACAACCTGTGCTAGAGATCAAATGTCACGCAATACGTAATCTGTAGCCGGCCATTTGTTGGAGTGAACAAAAATGCCCTTGTGTTAGTTTCTCCAGTGTGATTTTATGCCCTGAACATGGTTTTGTCTCTTTCTCTCACCTGAGGAAGTTCTGCCATAAGGTAATAGAAGCCTTTGTTCTCCTGTCCTAGCAAGGCGCTGGCAGGCAAGCGAACATCTTCAAAAAACAGCTCGGCCGTGTCCTGATTTTAAGCAAACAAAACCATACAGTTGACACCACCATTTTGGATCTACAAGGTCTTGCTTCTTGCAATAGCTTCTCATTCTTATACACACAACCAATCAATTAAGGCTAAAACAGTTCTGAATAGGAGACATGGCTCATAAAAGCTACACAGGAGTTCAGAGCAGGCTGCTGATGAAAATGACTGAATGCTCCATTTAAAGGAATGATAAGTCGTAGCGAAGTCTTGTGCCTGCTCTGTTCATGCATTGAGCCTGGCTTTTGAACATCAAAGCAGTGTATGGATGGTTTAAGTAAATTTTCTCTCCTCTCCATTTTACTTTCTTCATAATCCATCTGTCCTGGCACTTTTCTCCCAGCTTTGCATACATCCATTACTGGGAGGTAGGGGGCAAAAGAAGGATTTGGTCATGGGAAATAACAAAGAGCTAATGCAGTGGAAAGTTCAGCTGCCTTTGCCCATGTACTTTTTTTGTGGATAGAAATCACGTTCCCATCTTGCTCAGCCATGTTATATATTCACAGGGCTAACACGCAAGGCAATAAATACATGCAGCTGGTTTCCGAGCCAAGGAGTTATATCTGGAATGAGCGTGGGCCTTATCACATTAGGAAATACTCTTTCTGAAGCTGTTTGAGAATAATTGCGCACGCGTCCCATCACATGGTGTTTGCCCCATCTGGTTAGTATTCCATTCGAATCTGTCTGCAAAGCATCGCAGAAACGGATTATTTGCAGACTTTTTTTTGAAATACTATCGACTCTTCCGTCGCTAAAGTGCCATTTTTGTGTGTGATAGGAAAAGCTGTCATAATCCCATCAGCAACAATACTTTTTAAAACTAGTGATGTAAAGGGTGTTTTGAATGGATTGGGAGAAGCCAGCTTTCCGTGGTGTGATGAGTCAAAGCGCACTATGTTCAAACCATAAGTAATAATAAGGTGTGATTTATTTATTTATTTATTATTCAAATTTGTGAGTCGCCACTCCCGGGTGGCTCGGGGCGACTTACACCAGAAATTCAGAATTAAAAACAGAATATAAAACACCATAAAACACAATAAAATACACAGCAAGACGGTGGCACAGGTGTGTATAACTGCATCGGCATACGCAACGCAAGGAGGCGAAGTAGCCTACAAATCTCAGCATTAATGAGGAGAGTACATATCCCATCTCAATACAGTATGCCAGTGTTTCCCAACCTTTTCTGAGCCGTGGCACACTTTTTACATTTGCAAAATCCTGGGGCACACCACCAACCAAAATGACACAAAATGACACTCTACAGTAATACATATAGTTAATATGTCTTTAAATGTATTTATACACTCAGTGTGAAACCTGGGCCTGATTCGATGAACTCAACATAGATATCCTGGCAGGAATGGCAGAAAGACACAAACTTCCCACACAGAACTCCCATAACCAAGAGAAAATGCTAAAAGATGCTAAACTCATTGACCTTGAGTTTTGGAGTTGTAGTTCACCTATATCCAGAGAGCACTGTGGACTCAAACAATGTTGGATCAGGACCACACTTGGTATGAATACTCAATATAACCAAATGTGAACACTGGTGGAATTTTGGGGAAATAGACCATTTGGGAGTTGTAGTTGCTGGGATTTATAGTTCCCCTACAATCAAAGAGCATTCTGAACCCCACCAATGATAGAACTGGGCCAAACTTCCCACACAGAACCCCCAGGAGGCAAGAGGAGGTCTCTACTTGGGGAAAGGGAGGCGGGCCTTCCCAATGCATGGAGAGGGAGAGACCAAGTAGACAACGGGTGGGGAGGGGGTGTTGTAATTTTGTGCCTTTATCGAGGTAGGTTTCTTAGGGTTTTATACTTGACACTAGACTCCCCCCCGGAGGTTCGAATTTCCCACGGCACACCTGATGATCGTTCACGGCACACTAGTGTGCCCCGGCACACTGGTTGAGAAACACTGCAGTATGCATCCAGTCTTTAAAAATATGGGATGCACGCTGATATAAACAGATTATATCCCAATGTGATAAGGTCCTTTCTCTGTCTCACAAAGGGAAAGCTTCTAGGGTTGGTGGGGAGAAAGCAATTTTGAAAACTATACAGTGATACCATTATTTCTGCACCAATCCTCTAAGTGCACCCAAGCCTGCTCTTACTTCCATCATAAATTAAGACCTGAAATGTAAGGCAACACATACACACTACAATGAAGAGGACTCACCTGTGCTTTGAGTCCTATTTTCTCCAGCTTGCGCCCTTTGATGAACCCTTTCATTCCATTTTCCACTAGGAAGAGGCTTATGCCATGAGCTGGTGAACGGGCTTCACGGTTTGTAACAGCAACCACAATCACTAAGTCACTCATCCAGCCATTAGTAATGAATACCTGTGAATCCAGCAAATAGGGGGAATCAGGTATCTATGCTATTAGCATTACTTCCTTTGTCTTGGTTATAACATTTTTGCAAAGGTACTTCAAAGTAGGCAGTGTGACCTATTGAAACCTATCCTAACAGTCCTACCATATAGCTAGCCACTAGGCCTGGGCAATCATGGTTCTAAAAAGTACTTGCAAAACTAAAGTTCTGGTGGTGAAAATTAGGTGGCACTGTTGCTTTGCTTCTAGAGTGCTGCTAAAGTTCTGGTGGTGAATATTTAAGAACTCTAACAAAACTTTCAAAACTTCATTATTATTTAATTATTGGCGATTTTTAAGACAGACAGGATTATGGGGGATTTGATATGTAACTGTTTTTAATCTGCTTTGCGGTATTTTTTGATATGTTGTTGTTCTGTTCTTGTATGCGGCATTGAATTGTTGCCTTTTGTGAGCCGCCCTGAGTCCCCCTTCGGGGGTAGAGAAGGGCAGGTTAGAAATGAAATAAATAATAATAATAACCAATGAGTAACTGCCATTTATAACGAAATTTTGAAAGTTTTGTTAGAGTTGTAGAAGCAAAGCGCCACCTAGTCTTCACCACCAGAACTTCAGCAACACTGTAGCAAAGCAAAGCACCAGCGCACCCACCTAGTCTTCACCACCAGAACTTCAGCAACACTGTAGAAGCAAAGCACCAGTGCCACCTAGTCTTCACCACCAGAACTTCAGCAACACTGTAGAAGCAAAGCACCAGCGCCACCTAGTCTTCACCACCAGAACTTCAGCAACACTGTAGAAGCAAAGCACCAGCGCCACCTAGTCTTCACCACCAGTACTTCAGCAACACTGTAGAAGAAAGCACCAGCACCACCTCACCACCAGTCTTCACCACCAAAGAGCGCCACTAGTCTTCACCACCAGTACTTCAGCAACATTGTAAGCACCACTAGTCTTAGAACCAGTTTTTTACTTTAGAACCATGATTGCCCAGGCCTACTAGCCACTCTCTATCAGGCTTGAGTTCAGAGTTAAGACCACTGAGGCTGAATTTGCACTTTTGGGTTTCATGTTCTTTTTCTATTTAATCAAAATCAGATTGAATTCTTTTTTTCTTGGTAAATAATTCTTATTAGGCATTTCCATTTTTTAAAAAAAATCACACTAAGGGAATGGGGGTGAGGGAAAGGGAGAGAAAAAGAATAATATGTGGCTAGTAGAGTTGTTGTTGGTTAGTTATACATTTATCTCCCTACGTTAAGCGGTACCTATTTATCTACTCACAGCTGTTTTCTGTCTGCTAGGTGGGCAGTGAGCTGGGTTGAAGGTTGGCCACTTACCCCCAACCCAGTCTTTGAACTGCCTACCTTTTGATTGGCAAGATTTATTGCAGCTGGTGGTTAACCTGCTGTGCTAAAGCCTGGCTATATCCCACTACTAAGGCCACCCCTACTGTCAGTTACCTCACTGTGCCTTTATGTCTCGGGTAAACTGAGAATGAGACAAAACAACTAGCTCAAGATCATCCATTGACCTTGATGCTGAAGGTTGATATGACCCACGCCTCCACAGTTCTAGTTCAACTCTAACCGCTAGGCATGGTTGATCCATGGTTCTAAATGGTTCAAAAGTACTTACAAAACAAAAGTTCTGGTGGTGAACATTTATTTATTTATTTATTTATTCAGTCTTATATTCTGCTCCTCCTTGCAGGCTCGGGGAGGATTACAAATATGATAAAACATGCTGCGCACAACAATTTCAGAACTCTATCAAAATTTCATTATTATTTCATTACTGGCGATTTTTAAGACAGAACCAATTAAGAACTGCCATTTATAATGAAATTTTGAAAGTTTTGATAGAGTTCTGAAATATTCACCACTAGAACTTTTGTTTTGTAAGTACTTTTGAACCATTTAGAACTATAATAATAATAATACACTTTATTTATATTCCGCTCTTCTCACCCCGAAGGGGACTCAGTGCGGATAACATTACACATACGGCAGACAGTCCCTGCCGGATTGACATATGATTACAATACAGTTGTGCAGACAAACAGACAAACAGGTGCAGACACTTGTACAATTAGAAGGATCTTTCCATCTGGCTACATTATGAAGGGTGCAGTCGCTCCATTACGTCACATGGATCAACCAGGCCTACTAACCAGTATACTATGTATGCTGCCATTACACGATAAATCACAGCACGGTGAAATTGAAATTACCCATTTTATCTTGACAACACCTCTATAAGATTCGTTAATGTGAACCAAGTGTATTATGACACTCCCTTACCCATTGGGAATACATTCCTGAACTTTGCATGGAACACGAGACTGCATATAGTAGTGCAGGCATGCAGCTGGGGCCTTGAGGGGCTTCAGCCCCCCCCCCCGAAATTCTCAGGGTGGTCCACGATAAGGCCTTACTGGTACAGTATTTAAAGTGTTATGTGTATTCATATCATGATCTGATCACCATGCTCAATATATGCCACTAGCTGTACCCGGCACACGTTGCTGTGCCCTATTTAGGAGATGCGAGAAAGTCTGAGTATGTAAGGGTTGGAATTGATGTTAGTTATGGTCTTGGTGGGGTCATGGCTGTGTCGTTGTGGGTTGTTCTGGTGGGTGGGATGTTGAAGTCCTGTGGAGTTGTTGGTGTGGTGTTGCTGGTGTTCTGCATAGCTTGTGGATATACAATGTTTTTTGTCTTTCCGTCTGCTGTGTTGATGTAGAGGTTGATGCTTGTGTGGGTGGGGTACTTTGGAAGTGAGTGGAGGTACTTGAAATCCCATCATCCATGGTGTGCCCTCCTCTAAACTGCAGTTGGATGGAGTGTGGGTCATGGGGGCATTGTGTGCCAAGTTGGGTCTTTATCGGTCTTGATTCTGGGCCACAGTGGTCTGTGGGGAATGAAGGGTTTGAAAGTACTACAAATCCCATAATCCATGGAGGTACATCAAATCCCATCATCCATGGTCCACCCTCCTCCAAACTGCAGTAGAATGTAGTGTGGGTCATAGGGGCTCTGTGTGCCAAGGTAGGTTACTGTAAATTCAGGCCATACACAATGTCCCATGAGCTGAGGCCTAGTCGGGAAAATCAAGTTAATGAAGCCTTACTGTCGATTCAGAGCTTAAACAGCATCCCATTAAGTGAGGCCTAGTCAGGGAAATCAAGTTAATGAAGCCTTACTGTCAATTTTGAGCATGGTCTGTGATTTGTAGGGGTTTAAATTTTCTGTGGGAAGTGAATTGGGTGTTTGTGTTGGCGACTGCCTCAGGACTTTGCCTTAACCTCCTCTGCCAGTTTATTATGGGTCGGAATGTTCATGTTGGCTGGCCAATAGAGGCGTTATGCAAATACTCCCTCATTGGCAACCAATCATGTTGTCAGAATGTAGAGGCCGGGAGATTCGTTGGCAGCCCCGGAGGAGGCTGGGAAATGTAGGTTTTTTTGTATCGTTGTTTTGGGGGCCTTCTATGTTTTGGTGGGGAAAGTTGTTTTGCTAAAAACCTACCTTGCCTGAGGCCTATTTTTGTTGCCAAGTTTGGTGTCTCTGCCTTGTAAGGTTTCTCTGCCTAGGATGGTCGTTCCATGACGGGACCTCCTTTATATAATAGATATGCATGGGGGTATTGGGATAACAATACAAAAGGTTTGCTAGGGTAGATCGTCTCCCACGCAGATTCAGCCCCCCCCCCATGAATCAAACTCAGCCCCTCCCGAATCACAATCCTAGAACATAAGAACATAAGAAGAGCCATTCTGAATCGGGCCTCAGCCCATCTAGTCCAGCATTCTGTGTCACACAGTGGCCCACTAGTTGTACACAGGGATCTCTAGCAGAAAGGAGGGCAAAACCCTCACCTGCTCCCGACCCCCCACAACCAGTACCCGGGGAAAATCCTGCCTGCCTCCATCAACACAGAGGTGGCACTTGGATGTCCATTTCAGTAACTTCAGTAACTACTGATTCCCTTGGTCTGTCTAATCCTGGCTACGGCCCTGAGTGAACCCTATTGAAATGAAGAACTTATGGCCCAAGAATACCATATAATCATGCTAGGAAATGCCTACGAAGGACCTGTTTTGTCAGGTGTGGATAAATGAAACTGTAAGACACAGAGAATACAGAACGTTCAATTGTTTTCTCTTCTAAACTTCTTTCCAGGGAGTAACACTAAAATGTCTAACAGCAACCGCAAAGCAACAGTAATTGGGATGCATGTTGTCAGCCTCCAAGGTGACATTTTCCCTGAAGTCTCAACAAAACACACATTAAGAAAGGGACTCTCTTTTTTTCCGTACTGACGCAGTCAAATTTTTATTTGCCTCCTTGGTTCCCTTCAGGCAATTTCATACCAAGGAGGCCATCTGCTGCCAACTCTTTTGAACTGTGAAATATTTCAGCATTGGTTACCCTGCGTGGACCAACTATGTTACGAGTACAAAAAGGCCAAATTCTTGAGATGCTCTTTATATCTTTCCTAGACAAAAGGAGTATAGAAAACCACCTGCTAAGCTGATTGAATATTAAGGCTGCCACCAGCAGTAACCATGTTGATTTGGCAGCAAGAGCCCTGTGAAATGAGCAGGGAGATGGCTTGGCAATGCTGGGCTGAAAGACTCTGTAATGCCAAGTTCATAGCTAGCAGCTTAAAAACAAAGATCTCCAATAGCAGCAGGATGGATTCCACTCCAAAGCAACAAGAAAGCAACCTTCTCTGTACGTACCTTACTGCCATTTAGAATCCAGTCACTGCCATCCTTTTTCGCATGCGTTCTGACACCCTGCAGGTCACTAAAAGGACAACAACCCTTAAGTACGACAGAGAAGAGGCAAAATATTCACAATAATAAACATTCACAACAGCAATGAGACAGCAGAGTACAAATGTGCACACAGACACACACAAACAAATACAAGCACAAGTTCTCCAGAGAGTCACATTGTGGCATAACCTATTCAAAAACAAGTCCTCGATATTGAAAACAAAAATTCATATGAAACCAGAATATTTTTTGCTAGGAATTATCTGTAAGACATCCAGCTGGACCAGAATCAGGATATCTTATTCACCTATCTAATAAGGGTGGATATCTCCGGTCGTTAACCTTAGAAAACCATTATTATTTCGTATTAAAATCAATTTAGACCCTAATTCAACCCGTGGCCAGCAACCCGAAAGTGACGTTTCTAAATCGAAACCGGGTCCTCCATTTCCGTAAAGGGCACGTTATTATGTCGTTTTTATTTCCACCCTTTCTTATCTTTAACCCATGTTGGTTCTCAGCTGGCGGGGAAGAGTGGCGGTGGCGCCCTCCACTCTCCCCTGCCAGCTGACAACCAACACGGGTTAAAATCCACACTGTGCTGGATTACCGTATTTTTCGCACCATAAGGCGCACCTGATGATAAGACGCACCTAGATTTTAGAGGAGGAAATTTGGGAAACAAAAAAAAATGGGGGCTGGCTACTATTTGAGACACTAATATGGAGGGCGGGAGGCGCTGGAGCAGAGGGGGGCGATATACTCACGCTATTTTTGCGCCCGGCGGCTCCGGCGGCTCCGGCTGCGCCTGCGCATGCCCAGGCTCCCGCCGCTGTGTCGCCGCAGCCAGCCGGCGCGGAGGAACGGGGCGGAAGAGGGGACTCACGGGGCGGGCTCGCTTCTCACGGACCTGAGGAGGAGGGGGGAGGCCACGAGGGCGGCCCCCACGGCGACGCAGCAGCAGCAGCAGCGGACTTCCTCCTCGCCAGAGGCGCATCTTCGTGACGTCACTCCATCGCGCCTCTGCCGAGGAGGAAGGGGAGGAAGGCCTTGCCGGCCGCTGTAAGGACGGCCGGAAGAGAGGCCCGAGGGAGGGAGGGAAGGAGGGAGGGCCTCCCCGCCCTCCCTGCCTGCATCTTCGCTCCATAAGACGCAGCTGATTTTTCTTCCTACTTTGGGAGGAAAAAAACTGCGTCTTATGGTGCGAAAAATACGGTATATAGCAGTGTGGACTCGGATAACCCAGTTCAAAGCAGATAATGTGGATTTTCTGCTTTGATATTCTAGGTTATATTGCTGTGTGGAAGGGCCCTAAGTTCCATTTAATGGGATCTAAGTTGCACCGGGAATATGGCGCAGCTGGCTAAGTGTCAGCTACGTAAGATCTCTCTGACCAATAGGTCATGAGTTCGAGGCCTGCCCGGGTCGAGGTGGGTGCTCGACCTTTAAGTGTAGCCTGCTGTCAACCTTTGCAGCCTGAAAGAGAGCTGCATCTGTCAAGTAGGTACCACATTAAGTGGGGAGGCAAATTTTGACTGAATTATGAGGCCATTAAAAGAGAACTCCAGGAACGCTGAGGAATGCAGAAGGAACAACAAGGGACACTGGGAGCGCTGAGAGATGAGGAGTGTGTCAGCTCCCCCTGGTGGCCAGAGTTTGCCTCTGTTCGTCTATATCTTGTGTATGTGGAAAACGGCAGGAATTGTCTGTTAAGTATGTGTACCGGTAATCCGCTCTGAGTCCCCTTCGGGATGAGAAGAGCGGAATATAAATAAAGTGTATTATTATTATTATTATTATTAAGTTCCAATGCAAGAAAAATCTGGCTCACCTCCCAGCTCCCGGCTCCGTCATAGCTATCGCACCAATACATTTTCCTGCTGCCATTTGTGGAATGAACTTCTGAATCTGCTCTTTGGAGCCATAGTTGGCAATGTAAGGCATGACAATTTCAGAGTGTAAACTGAATCCTGGTCCAGTACAGTTGGCGTACATTCTGGAAAGGAGCAAAAACGGAGAGAAACATATTTTGAAAAGCGCCTTCACAATGGCATGGGGCAAAATTTTGCATACATTCTTGAAACACACATAGAAATCATAACAATATTCCATATTTTCACATAACAGAAGTTTAATATATTTTGGCAGATAAATAAACCAAGGGAGCAGAGTTACTTATCTCAAGTCTGCTCAAGGAGAAGACGTCATGCAACAGCGCCACCTGCTGGGAGTCTGAACACAGTGAGGCCATGATCCAAAATGGATAATTATAAACCACCAAACTATGGATATTTAGACAAGGCCTGAGGCGTCTCTAGGAGAAAACCCTTTTTCATTATCCATGCAGAGGTCACAAGGGGGCGCTAGGCAGGCCCGGATTACACGGTTGTGGCACCCTAGGCCACACTCTTGAAGCTCTGCCCACGCTCTGGGGGTTGGGGCCGCTTACTGTGGTCGGGGCCGCTTGCGGGGGTGCCCCCGCTGCTCGTGCCGGCCCCGCCTCTCTTCCTTCACTGACTGAAGGAAGAGGGGCGGGGCCGGTGCGAGCAGCAGGGAGGGGGCGGCGCCGGGACTTCCCTCCGCCCCCTCCTCTCTCTCTCACGTCAGGAGGGGGCAGAGGGAAGTCCTAGGCCCCCTCCCCGCTATCAACGCCAGCCCTGCCCCTCTTCTTTCACTGACTGAAGAGGGGCGGGGGCGGCACGAGCAGCAGGGAGGGGGTGCTGCCGGGACTTCCCTCCGCCCCCTCCTCTCTCTCTCTCGCGTCAGGAGGGGGCGGAGGGAAGTCCTAGACCCCCTCCCCGCTGCTTGTGCCGGCCCCGCTCCTCTTCCTTCACTGACTGAAGGAAGAGGGGCGGGGCCGGTGCGAGCAGCAGGGAGGGGGCGGCGCTGGAACTTCCCTCCGCCCCCTCCTCTCTCTCTCACGTCAGGAGGGGGCAGAGGGAAGTCCTAGGCCCCCTCCCCGCTGCTCACGCCAGCCCTGCCCCTCTTCTTTCACTGACTGAAGAGGGGCGGGGCGGCACGAGCAGCAGGGGAGGGGCACTGCCCCTCCTCTCTCTCTCTCTCCCTCCGCCCCCCTCCCTCTGCCCCTCTTCTTTCACTGTCAGGAGGGGGCCGAGGGAAGTCCTAGACCCCCTCCCCGCTGCTTGTGCCGGCCCCGCTTCTCTTCCTTCAATGACTGAAGGAAGAGGGGCGGGGCCGGTGCGCGTAGCAGGGAGAGGGCACTTCCGCCGCCGCACGCATGCATACTTTTCCCCCCGAATATTTTTGATTTTTTTTAACTTTCTGGGGGGGGTCCGGATCTGCTGCCCCCCCCCCAAAAGGTGCCACCCTAGGCCATGGCCATGGCCTAGGGTGGCCTTATGGGTAATCCGGGCCTGGCGCTAAGGAGAGAAGGACCATCCAATTTATGGGGGCAGAGGGTGGATTGAAGGAGTAAAACAGTTTCATACTTTCCCTCTTTTTTTCTTTTATTCCCCCCACCCATGTCCCAGTTGTGGAAACAACACTAGTTTATGAAATGGGAAGTGGGGAGGGGGAATAACTAGTGAAAACAGGAGAAATGGTTTTCCTCCTTCAACTCCCCTCCCACCCTGTAAAATGGACTATCCGTCTCTCTCTCTCTCTCTCTAGCACCCCCTTGTGGCCTCCGCTCCGAAAATGGAACAGTA
Source organism: Anolis apletophallus (assembly GCA_030556195.1). Classification (NCBI taxonomy): domain Eukaryota; kingdom Metazoa; phylum Chordata; class Lepidosauria; order Squamata; family Anolidae; genus Anolis; species Anolis apletophallus. Next base: position 194,566,967 of record JARBWK010000002.1, on the reverse strand, counting down.
CCAAAGTTTGTATATATGGGGCAAGGATTTCAGTGTGTTGCTTATAGCAAAATAATGAGTGGATGGATATAAGGGTTTCATGAAATATGGACTGCAGAAATCAGCACAAGCCTATTACCTTAGCACGTGTAAGCTAAAAGTGTAAATATAAGCAACAGGTTTTACTTTTCTTTCTTTACTTTCTAGCAAGGCTGCCAATTTGATGATAAATAACCTTGGTGTGGGGGAAAATTATTATTCATACTGGGGCAAAGAACACAGACAGAAACATTTTAACTCCCATCACAGCGTCACCAGCCAAATCAGGAGACCCATGCAGCTGCTTTGAAGAAAAAGCAATATGTAGATGTAAACATATGTTTTCCATCTGCTTTGGCATCAAGAACCAAGTTTTAGAAATCCAGTGGAAATTGAGACAGCTGTTTTCATTGCATCTGGTTCCAGGAAGCGGTAAAAACGTCTGGGATGAAGCACAATACACAAAAGAGGGTTTGGGCCGCAGTTCCTTTCTCTCAGTCCACCCAGGCCCCTTCCGCACAGCTGTATAAAATCCACACTAGCAGTCCACACTGGATTATATGACAGTTAGGACTCAGATAAGCCAGTTCTGCCTTGATATTCTGGGCTGTATGGCAAAATGGAAGGGCCCCCAGTTTGTTTTTTTATGAAGGCCATTCACGATACCTAGACCTGAGGTTGCTTCGCAATACAGTACCACCCATATCCATGGGAAATACATTCCTGGACTTTGCATGGATACGCATGGATTTGTTTCAATTGGTTCAGCTCGAGGATGTGGACAAGATCCTTGGAGAAGCGAGGCCTACCACATGCATCCTAGACCCCTGCCCATCCTGGCTGATCAAAGAAGCCAGAGGGAGTTTGGCAGAGTGGTGAAGGTGGTGGTTACAGGAGGGCAAGATTCCAGCCAGCTTAAAGCAAGCTGTGATAAAACTGCTGTTGAAAAAACCATCACTGGACCCCACCCAATTAGTGAACTATCGGCCAGTTTCCAATCTCCCCTATTTGGGCAAAGTCATGGAACGTGTGGTGGCTTCGCAACTTCAGGGGTTCTTGGTAGACACTGATTATCTTGATCCGGCACAGTCTGGCTTTAGGCCGGGACATGGTACTGAAACAGCCTTGGTCGCCTTGGTAGATGATCTACGCCGGGAGCTCGACAGGGGGAGTGTGTCTCTGTTGGTTCTGCTGGACCTCTCAGCGGCTTTCGATACCGTTGACCACGGTATCCTTCTGGGTCGCCTTGAAGATATGGGGCTTGGGGGTACTGCCTTGCAGTGGCTCCAATCCTTCCTGGAAGGTCGTACCCAGAAGGTGTCATTGGGTGACACCTGTTCGGCTCCGCAACCTTTGTCTTGTGGAGTCCCTCAGGGTTCAGTACTGTCCCCGATGTTATTTAACATCTACATGAAACCGCTGGGAGAGATCATTCGGAGTTTCGGAGTAAGGTGTCATCTGTACGCAGATGACGTCCAGATCTGTCACTCTTTCCCACCTGCTACTAAGGAGGCTGTTCAGGTCCTGAACCGGTGCTTGGCTGCTGTGTCGGACTGGATGAGGGAGAACAAATTGAAATTGAATCCAGACAAGACAGAGGCACTCCTGGTCAGTCGAAAGGCCGAACAGGGCATAGGGTTACAGCCTGTGTTGGATGGGGTTACACTCCCCCTGAAGACGCAGGTTCACAGACTGGGAGTGATCCTGGACTCATCGCTGAGCCTGGAAACCCAGGTCTCGGCAGTGGCCAGGGGAGCTTTTGCACAGTTAAGACTCGTGCGCCAGCTGCGCCCATACCTTGGGAAGCCTGATCTGGCTACGGTCGTCCATGCTCTGGTCACATCCCGAAGAGATTACTGCAACGCACTCTACGTGGGGCTGCCTTTGAAGACAGTTCGGAAACTGCAATTAGTCCAACGGGCGGCAGCCAGATTACTAACGGGAGCTACATACAGGGAGCATACCACCCCCCTGTTGTGACTGCTCCACTGGCTGCCTGTCCATTCGAGCTCAATTCAAAGTGCTGGTTTTGACCTTTAAAGCTCTATACGGTTCTGGCCCAGCTTACTTGTCCGAACGCATCTGCCGCTACGTCCCACCTCGTAATTTAAGATCATCCGGGGAGGTCCTGCTCTCGCTCCCGCCTATTTCTCAAATGCGGTTGGTGGGGACAAGAGAGAGGGCCTTCTCGGTGGTGGCTCCCCGTCTGTGGAACGTGCTTCCAAGTGACATACGATCAACACCATCCCTCCTGGCATTCAGAAAAAAAGTGAAATCCTGGCTATGGGACCAGGCGTTTGCACACTAGCACAAGGCAGCATTTTAAATTGGATTTTAATGGAAAGTTGATGAATAGGGCTCAATGCTTTTTATGGACGGAACACTGTTTTTAATTTAATTGAATGCGTATGATGTTTAATGTAATTGTATTTTAATGTATTTCAATGTTGAATGTTTTTTGGGTTTTATATTGTGTTTTACTGTGTGGGCATCGAATTGTGCCTTTTTGTAAGCCGCTCTGAGTCCCCCCTCGGGGGTTGAGAAGAGCGGGGTAAAATGCTGGAAATAAATAAATAAATAAAACCGAGGGAGAAACGAAAGCCTCATTCAAATGAAGGACATATGTTCAACAGTCAAATAGTCAGCAGAAAGAAGGTGACATCCTGTAGTCAAGTGGAATAAGTATTTATTTACTTATTTATTTACAGTATTTTTACCCCACCCTTTTCAAACTCAGAGCGGCTGACAAAGGCAACAATTCGATGCCACGGTATTTTATTTTTTATTTATTTTACTTCATTTATATTCCGCCCTTCTCACCCCGCAGGGGACTCAGGACGGATTACAATGTACACATTACATTTAGACACACAAACACAGAAGACAGATAGAGGCAATTTAACATCTGGCCACCAGGGGGTGCTGTCACACTCCTTCATTCCTCAGCTTGTTTCCTGGAGATCTTTTTTAATGTCCTTGTAAATCAGTTAAATTTAGCCTTTAGTATACAATATAAAAACCATAAAACATGCAGAATTAAAACAGTAACAATTAAATTAAAACAAATAATCAACAGTCAATTAAGTTAAAACAGTATTCCGTCCACATAGCCAGATTAGTAAACAGTAAGCCATCTCCTCATCTGTCGACTTGCCAGTCCACTTCCAGTCAAAGGTGCTGCATTGTGCTATTGTGTAAAGGCCTGGTCCCATAACCAAGAATTTACCTTTTTCCTGAATGCTAGGAGGGATGAGGTCGATCTTATTTCACTTGGAAGCGCATTCCATAGACAGGGAGCCACAGCCAAGGAGGCCCTGTCTTTCGTCCCCACCAGCCATATTTGAGACGTTGGCGGGAACGAGAGCAGGGCCTCCCTGGATGATCTTAAATTACGAGGTGGGACGTAGAGGCAGATGCGTTCGGACAAGTAAGCTGGGCCAGAACCGTATAGAGCTTTATAGGTCAAAACCAGCACTTTGAATTGAGCTCGGAAATGGACAGGCAGCCAATGGAGCTGACACAACAGGGGGGTGGTATGCTCCCTGTATGTAGCTCCTGTTAGTAATCTGGATGCCGCCCATTGGACTAGTTGCAGTTTCCGAACTGTCTTCAAAGGCAGCCCCACATAGAGTGTGTTGCAGTAATCTATTCGGGATGTGACCAGAGCGTGGACGACCGTAGTCATCTAATGTTTCAAATAGCCCAAACGAATAATGATGAATAAATAAACAAATGAGACTGCAAATTAAGAAATTGATTGAATCTGTGGATAGAGTTAATAAAAGATTAGATGGACTGGATGATATTTTGAACGGGGTCAGAAAAGTTGATACCCAGTTGGAAATTTGAGATCACAAATTGAGCCAATCAGACAAAATACAAAGGGAGGTGATAAAGGAGGAGATAGAGCACCAGACAGGAGGAGATCAACTGCACCAGCAATCTTCAACTAGTGTTTTGATACTCCGACTTTGGCTGATGCAAGGCAATAACGTATTCATTGGCTTTCTCCCATGTTACGGACAGGAAGGGACTATGAGGGCGGGTCAATAAGTCTGTGACTTTTTGAATTTTCCGCCTCTTAACTGAAAGGCATCTGTCAGTTGACTCCTGTCAAAATTTGAACAAGCTGCATCATTTAGCAGACTACCACGTGATTTGAGGAGAAAATGGAAAAAAGTGAATTTCGGGTGCTCATTAAGCATTATTTTTTGTGGAAAAAAGCCATCACTCAAACCAAGGCTAAGCTTGAAAAATACTATGGGGACTCTGCACCATCAATTTCAATGGTAAAAAAGTGGTTTACTGAATTTCGTTGTGTCCGTACAAGCACGGAAGATGCCGAACGTTCTGGACGCCCAGTTGAGGTCTCTACACCAGAAACAATTGAAAAATTCACAATATGGTGCTGGCCGATCGGAGACTGAAAGTGCGAGAGATTGTGGGGGCCATAGGCATCTCACATGGCTCAGTGGTTTCAAGTTTAAATGATAACTTTGGTATGAGAAAGCTTTCCGCAAGATGGGACCAGGACAATGCAAGGGTGCACACAACAATCCATGAATTGGGATACAAATTGGTCCCTCATCCACCCTATTCTCTGGATTTAGCCCCGAGTGACTATTTCTTGTTTCCAAACCTGAAGAACTGGCTCGGCAGAAAGAGATTTGATTCCAACGATATAACCATCTCACAAACAAATACCTATTTTGATGACCTTGACAAATCTTATTTTTTGGAAGGGATAAAAAAAATTGGAGAAACTTTGGACAAAGTGTATAGAGCTCAAAGGAGACTACGTTGAAAAATAAAATGATTTTTTAATCCAAAAACTTGTGTTTCATTCAAAAAGTCACTGACTTATTGACCCGCCCTCGTATGCATCATGTGGACACCAGGGCAATGATTTGCATCCACACACTTTGTAGTCCTTCTTTAGATGTGCTCCATATTCCTGGCAAAAACCTGCAACAGGAAGGGACTTGAAAGCGAAAGTGTCCATCCTTGCAAGGAATGTGGTACTTACTGCTCTTCCCAAACAACTGCTGCAGAGAAGAGATCCCCTCCAATGCCGCCATGTTCTTCTGATATATTGACACCCAGCAAGCCCTGTTGCCCAGCTTTTTCCCAAAGCTCTCTGCTCACCTGTCCTGCCTTCTCCCACCTGCAAAAACAGAAAAGAAAACAAGATCACTGGAATTTATTTATTTATTTAAAACTTTTATACCCCGGCCTTCTCACCTCCGAAGAGGTACTCAGACCGGCAAACAGCAAATATTCAATTCTAACATAAAAAATCTAAAACATCATAAATTTACAATAAAATTATTAAATACAATAAATACATTTAAAAAGCCTTTCGCCAAAGTAAAATTGAGTCCAACTCAAGCCGTAAATTCGGTCTGTATCTAGTGGTTAGCGACTTTAGTCGATTCGCGATCTCCTCCTTCATTCTGCGAAGGCCTCACTGCACAGTCACATTTTCACCCGCTTCCTAAAAGTTGGGAGGGAGGGGGCGGATCTGATTTCATTTGGGAGGGAATTCCACAGCTGGGGGGCCGCCACAGAAAAGGCCCTGTCGCTCGTCCCCACCAGACGCGCCTGCGAAGGTGGTGGGACCGAGAGCAGGGCCTCTCCAGACGATCTTAATACTCTTGACGATTCATAGGGGAGAATACGTTCGGACAGGTAAACTGGGCCGGAACCGTATAGGCTTTTGGAGGTCAACACCAGCACTGAATGGTGCTCGGAAGCTAATTGGCAGCCAGTGGAGCTGGCGCAACAGAGGAGTTGTGCGCTCCTTGTACCCCGCTCCCGTTAGTAATCTGGCTGCTGAGCGCTGGACTAATTGCAGCTTCCGGGCAGTCTTCATAGGCAACCCCACGTAGAGAGCATTGCAGTAGTCTATACAGGATGTAACCAGAACATGGCCCACCGTGACCAAGTCCGACTTCCCAAGGTACGGAATTCACTTTATGGCTTTTAAAGAGGGTGTAACACAGATAACTGTAATAAAAATGAAGGTTTCATTGCTGGAGGCAGCAGGAGATGTATGTAGCTTTTATAGCAATAGGTTTTAATATGTATATTTGTAGTGTTTTTGCAATGGTTATGTGTTTTAATTATACTGTAAGAAATAAAATAATAACAAAACCTCAGGGCAGATGATGCTAGTGTTTCCATTAAAAAAGGAAAATGCACACGTTAAGACAGTTCTCTGTATGATGAGGAAATATCATTTGCAAAGATATGAAGTGAAGATATTTTTAGAGTTGCAAAGCCTAATTTAAACCGTTTAAAATATAAGTCGCTGCCTGTTTTGAAGTGGAGCTCCATATATGCAGTCTTGAGCAAAACATATGCTGCACAAAGACGTATCCCCATGATTGCAAGTTCCCATTTTTGGTTTGCAGCCACAAAGATTCGAAGTGATATTTTTGCTGGCAGCCAATAAATATTTCACAGCACATACCCCTTTTCCTGAGGCACTTTAATATTAAGGCTTCTGAAGTGTTCTCTGTACATGTCGACAAACAAAACGTGAGGAAACATTTGAATAACTGAGATGCCTGGATGAAAGAAGTAAACGGAATACAGAAGAAAATAAAAATAAACAAGCACTTATTTTTCGATTACGAAGGGGAAAGCAGCAGTATTGGGCTTGACTGACTTACCGGTCAAGCTGGTTGCGGGGTAGCGTTGCCCCCTCCCTGCTTCCGGCCGGCCCACACTTCCGCCCGGGCAGCCTACTTAAGTCTGCCCGCGGACTGCCTCGCCACGTGTTGAGGCAGTCTTGTTTTTTCCTCCCACCCTCCCTACTCATTGCATTGCTTGTTGGTGTATTTTGTTACTCTGCACTTTATTGTTGCTCTGTTCTTGGTTTTACGTTTTGTTATGTTCTTTGTTGCAACTCTGTGTTCGGCGTGTGGCGTGTGGCGTGACCCCTGGAACAGGCTGGCTTATCGCCCCTTGGTTGTAAGGAGGATAACGCCCAGGCCCCCTGGGGTGCTGAGTTTCCATGGATGGCATTGGGCCACTCGCACCCCAGGCTTGCAAACGCCTATGGATTTTCATGGGGGCTGTCCGCCCCTGATCCAGGATCCATGCGTGGCCGCCAACCCTATGTTCCTGTTTTTCAATAAATTGAGTTGTGGCCAATTTTATCCAACCAACTGTGTTTACATAAGAACATAAGAACATAAGAAGAGCCATGCTGAATCGGGCCTCAGCCCATCTAGTCCAGCATTCTGTATCACACAGTGGCCCACCAGTTGGACACAGGGATCCCTAGCAGAAAGGAGGGCAAAACCCTCACCTGCTCCCGACCCCCCACAACCAGTACCCGGGGAAAATCCTGCCTGCCTCCATCAACACAGAGGTGGCACTTGGATGTCCATTTCAGTAACTACTGATTCCCTTGGTATCCTTGAATCTGTCTAATCCTGCCTTGAAGCTGTCCAGGCTGACCGCTGTCACAACCTCCTCTGGAAGTGAGTTCCATAACCCAATGACCCTCTGGGTGAAGAAATATTTCCCTTTATTAGTCCTAACTTTCCTACCTTGGAGCTTCAGGGAGTGCCCCCTAGTCCTAGTGTTGTGTGACAGAGAAAATATTTTTTCTTTATTCACGTTTTCTATCCCATGCATGATTTTATACACTTCGATCAAGTCACCTCTTAAACGCCGTCTTTCAAGGCTGAAAAGACCAAGGCGTTGCAACCTGATTTCATAAGGGAGCTGCTCCATCCCTTGGATCATTTTTGTTGCCCTTCTTTGTACCTTTTCCAGTTCCGTTATATCCTTCTTGAGGTGCGGAGACCAGAATTGTACACAGTACTCCAGATGTGGCCTCACCATAGATTTGTAGAGAGGCAATACAACATTTGCCGACCTATTTTCGATTCCCTTCCTGATCATGCCAAGCATAGAATTTGCTTTTTTCACTGCTGCTGCGCACTGGGTTGACATCTTCATTGATCTGTCCACCAAAACCCCAAGATCCCTTTCCTGGTTTGTCTCGCAAAGCTTTGACCCCATCAATTGGTAGGTGTAGTTGGGGTTCTTTGCCCCGATGTGCATGACTTTACACTTGTTTAGGTAAAAATGCATTTGCCACTTTGTTGCCCATTCACTCAATTTCGAGAGATCTTTCTGGAGCTCTTTACAATCAGTTTCATTTTTAACTACCCTGAACAATTTAGTGTCGTCTGCAAACTTTGCTACCTCAGAATTTACTCCTACATCCAGGTCATTAATGAATAAATTAAAAGTAACGGACCCAAAACTGAACCTTGGGGTACGCCACTTCTCACCTCTTTCCACCCAGAGAAGTGTCCGTTTATTACCACCCTTTGTTTCCTACAGTTTAGCCAGGTTCCAATCCAGGACAAGACCTGTCCCCTGATTCCATGGCTGAAGAGCTTATTTAGGAGCCTTTGGTGAGGGACTTTGTCAAAAGCCTTTTGAAAGTCAAGGTAAACAATATCGACTGGGTCCCCTTTATCTATGTGTTTATTTACACCCTCAAAGAATTCTAACAAGTTAGTAATGTTGTTCTTGACGCGAGGTGTGTCACGCTTGCACACGCAATCTTTTTTTCCTTTTAAACAATGGATTCTGCATATAATAATCAAATTCACACATACATAGAGGGACACCAGGTTTTCAGAAACGATAGGATGTGACAGCATGAGCATGTTGTCCAACAACACAAGGTGTGATGGCTAACTGGACATCCTGTGGATGGCCAGGTATAAGAGGGTTGAAATGCCCTCTAAAGTGGCCAGTTTTGGAGGAAGAAGAGAAAAACAGTGCACAATTTCAAGGAAGAGCAGTCAAAGCATCTTAGAAGCATAGCACTGAAAGGGAACCTAAGTACATTCAGCCCAAAAAGTTTGCCATAAGGCAGGTGCAGAGCTTGGAAGAGATACCTCTTCAGTGCGGAGTACCACAGCTATTCTTTCCCCGGTGTTGATTAACATCTATGTACAACCATTAGCCAAGCTGGTAAGGAGCTTTGGTTTGAAATGCTACCAGTACGCCGACGACACCCATCTCCTCCTGCACTTAGAACCTGGGATAACCGCAGTTCCTGATAGTTTCTCCCTGTGTCTGGAAGCCGTGATAGGTTGGCTACGCGCGAGTAGACTTAAGGTGAACCCAGCTAAAGCTGAAATCTTATGGCCTGGTCGGCCCCTGGAGCTGGCCTGCCCGCTGCCCGCCTTTGACTGTGAATCTCTAATTCCATCCGCAGCAGTGAAAAGCCTTGGTGCCGTACTGGATTCCTAGCTGTCAATGGAGGCTCAGGTCTCCGCCATTAGTAAGCAGGCTTTCTTCCACCTCCGCCAGGCAAGGCAGCTGGCTTCCTATCTTCCAACTGAGGCCCTTGCAACGGTGATCCATGCCACTGTCACCTTGAGGCTGGATTACTGTAATGCACTGTATGCTGGTACCCCTCTTTCAGTGATACGGAAGATTCAAGTGGTTCAAAGTGCAGCCGCCAGACTACTCACACGGACACCTATGAGACACCACATAGCAGCGGTGTTGCAACGTGTCCACTGGCTCCTGATTGAACATCGGGCTTCCTATAAGACACTGGTTTTAACGTTCAGGGCCATTCACGGTCAGGGTCCTAAATATCTCAGGGATCGCTTCTCATAAGTTTGCCATCAGAGACCACCAAGACCAGCCCAGGAAAACCTTCTACATATCCCCGGCCCCAGGGAAGCACGTCTAGATTCTACAAGGCGTAGGGCCTTTTCAGTCCTTGCTTCAACCCTGTGCAACTCCTTGCCTCCATATATAGCACCGGGAATGTGGTGCAGCTGGCTTAGTGTCAGCTGCATAAGATCTCTCTGACCAGTAGGTCATGAGTTCGAGGCCTGCCCGGGTCGAGGTAGGTGCTCGACCTTTAAGTGTAGCCTGCTGTTGGCCTATGCATCCTGAAAGACAGTTGCATCTGTCAAGTAGGAGATAAAGGTACCACATTAAAAGTGGAGAGGCAAATTTTGACTGATTTATGAGGCCATTAAAGAACTCGTGGAATCGCTGAGGAATGCGGAAGGAACAACAAAGGGATGCTGGAAACGCTGAAAGATGAGGAGTGCGTCAGCTCCCCCTGGTGGCAAGAGTTTGCCTCTGTTCGTCTATAAGTTTGTCTGTTCGTCTATATGTCATATGTTGAACTGCAGGGATTGTCTGCAAGTATGTGTACTGTAATCTGCTCTGAGTCCCCTTCGGGGTGAGAAGAGCGGAATATAAATAAAGTAAATAAATAAATAATGTTAGAGCCATGCCCGATTTGCGGTCATTCACTCAGGCTGTTAAAACTTGGCTCTTCATTAAAGCTTTTAACTTGTAATTATGTGATGATATATATGTATGTTTTACTGCTATTGTAAGTCGCTCGGAGCACTTCGGTGGAGAGCGACTCATGAAATAATAAAGTGAAATGAAATTGAAAATACCTGTCTAGGGCAATTCCTGTCTAGGACAATCCCATTCCAGAAACTTGCCAGACAAAAAGTATAGTAATAGGGCAGTAATGGTGCCCCTCTATTCTGCTTTGATCAGACCTTACCTGTGTCCAATTATGGGCAACACAATTGAAGAAGGATATTCAGGCCCGGATTACCCATAAGGCCACCCTAGGCCAGGGCCTAGGGCGGCACCTTTTGGGGGGCAGCAGGTCCGGACCCCACAAAAAAGTTTTTTAAAAAAATAAAAAAAAAGTTTATTTTTTTTTATTTAAAAAATGGCGCATGCGCACGGTGGCGTAAGCGCCATCCACTGCCGCCCCCCTCTTTTGCTCTGCTCCCCTCGGCTCTGCCCCCGCCCTTGGCTCCGCCCCGCCCCGCCTCCGCCCCCTCGCCGGCGCAAGGAGGAGAAAGGAAAGCCCCACCCCGGAGCCGATGCGGGGCCTCCCCACAGCTCCTCCCTCCCTCCTAAAGCCGCGATTTCGGCCACTTCTCAGGCCGGCATAGTGGCTTTAGGAGGGAGGGAAGGAGGAGCCGGCGAGGAGGCGGGGGCGGGGAGAAGCTGGGGGCGGGCGGAGCCGGGGGCGGGGCTGGGGCGGAGAGGAGCCGGGGGCGGAGTGGGGAGGAGCCGGCGCAGGGCGGAGCCAGGGGCGGGGGCAGAGCCTTTGGCCTAGGGCGCCAAAAGGGCCTTATCCGGGCCTGGGGATATTAGCTGTAAGCTGGAATGTGTCCAGAGTAGGACAAGTACAAAAGTATGCAAACCAAGCCCTATGAGGAGCAGCTTAAAGAACTGGGTATGCAGAAGAGAAGGGTGAGCGGAGACATGATTGTCATGTCTAAATATTTGAAAGTTTATGTATCTATTTATTTACAGAATTTTTACCCCGCCCTTCTCAACCCCGGGGGGACGGGGGCTCAAAGCGGCTTACAAAGGCCGCAATTTGATGCCACAATATACAATATAAAGCCATAAAACATATAGCATTAAAATAGTAACAGTAAAATTAAACACATAATCAACATTCAATTAAGTTTTTTTTAAAAAAATTAAGGATGCCATAAGGAAGAAGGAACAGGCTTGTTTTCTGCTGCCCTGGAGACTAAAGGCCCTTCTACACAGCCGTATAACCCAGAATATCAAGGCAGATAATCCACAATTTCTGCTTTGAACTAGATCAGTGGTGTCCAACTTCTACCGGGTCCAGGGCCGGAATAGAGGTCACTGATGACCTCGGGGCCGCTCGGCCCCGCCCCCAGCCCCCCCGCCCCGGCCCAGGCCCCAGCCCAGGCCCCGCCCCTCCTAAAGCTGGCAAAAAGGGAGGAGGCGGCGCCAAGGGCAGCGCGTCACAGGCCTGGCATGACGCGCTGCCCTTGGCGCCGCCTACTCCTCCTTTTCGGTGGCCCCCTCCCTTCCTAGGGCGGGGAGCCACCGGTGGGGCAGAAGGCAGCGCCAAGGGCAGCGCGTCACAGGCCTGGCGTGACGGGCTGCCCTTGGCGCCGCCTACTCCTCTTTTGTGCCCCCTCCCTTCCTAGGGCGATTTTTTTTAAAAAAAATTAAAAATGGCGGCTGGGGGCATAGCTGGGGCCGTGTCCAACAGGCTGGGGGGCCGGATCCGGCCCCAGGGCCGCCAGTTGGACAGCCCTGAGCTAGATTATCTGAGTCCACACTTCAATTACCTGTGGATTTTATACATCGGCTAGGAAGGGGCCTAAGACTCAGTACAGCAATGGGTTTAAATGACAGGGAAGGAGGTTCCACCTGAAGATTAGGAAGAACTTCATGACTGTAATTCAGCAGTGGGGCTCTGCCCCAGGGTGTGGTGGAAGCTCCTTCTTTGCTCCTGTGCCCCTAATCTCAGCAAAAATCTTGCTGTAATTCCTTGTGATATCCCACAATTTAAACTCAAAACAATTATGGGGCTGAAATGATCAATAGTGCTCAATAGCATTCCCATCCACCCATTGAAAATATCCTTTGCCTGTAAGAACTTTGTTAATCCAAGGTGGGAAGGGAGGCTAAGGCCCCTTCTACACTGCCATATAATCCAGATTATCAAAGCAGATGATCCACATCATCTGCTTTGAATTGGATTATATGAGTCTACACTGCCATATAATTCAGTTTAAATAAAATAATCTGGATTTTATATGGCAGTGTAGAAGGGGGCTAGGTTCAGACCCCCCCCCCCCCCCCACTGCCATAGTTGAATGCCTTTTAAGATCTCTTCTAACAGAAGCAGGGCAGAAGGGATTTCCAGTATTTAACTTACTCTGCATGATATGGAACTACAGACTCCTGGAAGAACTTCCTCACACTTTGCCGAAAGATGTCATGATCAGAAGTAAAGATGCTCCGAGTTCCAATGTCCATTAACGTTTTAGCAGAGGAGGTTTCAAGGCGTGCAGAGTCATTGTCCGTATGGAGGTTTCTTGAAAAATAAACCGAAATAGATTGTATAGTTATAGAGAGAAAAAATCACATTATATTACTTTGGTTGTCTCAGCCCCGTTCTTAACTATGAGTCATTTGTAAGTCAGATGTTTTAACTTGGGGACTGCTGTATATTTCATAAACTCCAAAAAGCTACGCATGATGGGGATTCAATTTCACTACCTGGCTGCATATATTGGGACTTGAGCATCCACAAGTATCCTGGAATGAAATCTCTGCAGATACCAAAGGCTCAATGTACCGTATTTTTCGCACCATAAGGCGCACCTGATGATAAGACGCACCTAGATTTTAGAGGAGGAAATTTGGGAAACAAAAAAAATGGGGGCTGGCTACTATTTGAGACACTAATATGGAGGGCGGGGGCGCTGGAGCAGAGGGGCGGCGATATACTCACGCTATATTCGCGCCCCGGCTTTCGGCTCGGCTCCGGCTGCGCCGCGCATGCCCACACTCCCGCCGCCGTGTCGCCGCAACCAGCCGGCGGCGCGGAGGAATGGGGGCAGAAGAGGGGACTCACGGGGTGGGCTCGCCGCTCACGGACCCGAGGAGGAGGGGGGAGGCCACGAGGGCGGCCCCCACGGTGACGCAGCGGCAGCAGCAGCAGCAGCGGACTTCCTCCTCGCCAGAGACGCATCTTCGTGACATCACTCCGTCACGCCTCTGCCGAGGAGGAAGGGGAGGAAGGTCTCGCCGGCCGCGCTGTAAGGGACGGCCGGAAAAGAGGCCGGAGGGAGGGAGGAGGGGAGGAAGAGTTCCTCCCTCCGGCCTCGTCTCGGCCGTCCTTGCTGCGGCCGGCAGCTTCCTCCTCGGCAGGCGCGATGGATGCGTCGAAGATGCGCCTCTATCTTCGACCCTTCCGGAGACGCAGGTAGCAGCAGCAGCGCCCCGGAAGGGCCGAAGACAGAGGCGCATCTTCGTGACGTCACTCCGCCGCGCCTCTGCCGAGGAGGAAGGGAGGAAGGCCTCGCCCGCCGCGACTGTAAGGACGGCCGGAAAAGAGGCCGGAGGGAGGGAGGGAAGGAGGAAGTCCGCTGCTGCTGCTGCTGCGCTGCGGCCGCCGTGGGGGCCGCCCTCGTGGCCTCCCCCCCCTCCTCCTCGGGTCCGTGAGCGGCGAGCCCGCCCCGTGAGTCCCCTCTTCCGCCCCCGTTCCTCCGCGCCACCGGCTGGCTGCGGCGACACGGCGGCGGGAGTCTGGGCATGCGCGGGCGCAGCCGGGAGCCGCCGGGGGCCCGCGAATATAGCGTGAGTATATCGCCGCCGCCCCCCCTGCTCCAGCGCCTCCCCCCCCTCCCTGCCTGCATCTTCGCTCCATAAGACGCAGCTGATTTTTCTTCCTACTTTGAGAGGAAAAAAACTGCGTCTTATGGTGCGAAAAATACGGTAATCATTTACAATAATTTGGAGAAAGTTTTGGGGTAAATACATACAAAGTATTGTATTGCTTTAAACATTGGTTAAGAACGAAAATTTGAGCTTTATCAATAGATGTGTCATTGAAATAGTTTAATAATAAATAATAATAAATAATAATACACTTTATTTATATTCCTGGATTTTGAAGACTACACCCTCTTCTACACTGCCCTGCATCCCAAAATCTGATCCCAAATTATCTGATTTGAACTTGATTATATGAGTCTACACTGCCAGATAGCCTGGGATAAGCAGATAATCTGGGACCAGAACCTGGGATATAGGGCAGTGTAGATCCAGCCTACCTTTCCAAATCCATCAATAATAATAATAATAATAATACACTTTATTTACATTCCGCTCTTCTCACCCCGAAGGGGAATCAGAGCGGATTACAGGTACACATACTTAGCAGACAATCCCTGCCGTTTCCACATATACAACATATAGACGAACAGAGGCAAACTCTGGCCACCAGAGGGAGCTGACGCACTCCTCATCTCTCAGCGTTCCCAGCATCCCTTATTGTTCCTTCCGCATTCCTCAGCGTTCCTGGAGTTCTTTAATGGCTTCATAATTCAGTCAAAATTTGCCTCCCCACTTAATGTGGTTCCTTTATCTCCTACTTGACAGATGCAACTGTCTTTCGGGCTGCAAAGGTCGGCAGCAGGCTACACTTAAAGGTCGAGCACCCACCTCGACCCGGGCAGGCCTCGAACTCATGACCTATTGGTCAGAGAGATCTTATGCAGCTGACACTTAGCCAGCTGCGCCACATTCCTGGTGCTAATGGATGGGTGCCATGAGTTTGAAGCCAGCCTGGGTCGGAGTGAGCTTCCGGCCAATTTTGTGTAGTTTGTTGTCGACCTTTGCAACCCAAAAGACAGTTGCATCTGTCAAGTAGGAAATTTAGGTACCTCCTATGTGTGGGGAGGCTAACTTAACAAATTTACGAGGCCATAAACAATCTCCAGCAAAAAGCATGCAGGGAATGCGGAAAGTACTTCATCAGTGTCGCAGATGGATGGTGAAGCGACAGTGGCCAGAAAAAAAAGTTAAATATTTATTTTTTATTTATTTTATTTATTTCCAGTGTTTATACCCCGCTACTTCTCAACCCCCGAGGGGGGACTCAGTGCGGTCTAACAGACAGCAACAATTCGATGCCACACAATACATAGTAAACAACAGTTAAAATTAAAATACATTAGAATACACCTAGAATTAAATACATTAAAATACAGTTAATATTTAAAACATCATGTACATTCATCACCATTAAAACAATGTTCCATCCAAAGTCTTAGATCTTAACCACCCATTTGCCAACTGACCAGTCTAAAGTGCCGTGTCGTGCTAGGGTGCAAACGCTTGGTCCCAAAGCCAGGATTTCACTCTTTTTCTGAATGTTAGGAGGGATGAAGCTGATCGAATATCAATAGGGAGTGCATTCCACAGACGGGGGGCCACCACCAAGAAGGCCCTCCCTCTCGTCCCCGCCAACCGCATTTGAGAAGTTGGCGGGAGCAAGAGCAGGGCCCCCCCGGATGATCTTAAATTACGCCTCTGACTGACTGTCTATATGTGTTGTGTGTCTAAGGCATTGAATATTTCCCATGTATGTGTACATTGCAATCCGCCCTGAGTCCCCTGCGGGGTGAGAAGGGCGGAATACAAAAACTGTAAATAAATAAAAATAAATATAAAAAGATATAAAGCTGTTATTGGAAGTGACACAATATAGATGCCAAGGTGTGAGACTCTGGAAGAGCTTGGAGCTGAAATCAAGCTCACAACAACAATACGTTGGAAACTAATGATTTATGGTTCCTTCTTTCTTCAGTCCCTAAAAGACAGTTCTAAAGTTTCCCACGCAAACACCCAGTGATATAACAGCCCAATTGCCATCCGCCCTCTAGTGACCAAACACTGTACCCACAGTCTGTTAACCGCAATATCCATTTTCCTCGCAAAACTGATGTTTTATTTACACTACCTTCCTTGTACCCAGCCTCCTTTCCACCCACCTCCCTTCTCTATGACAGAGAAACGAAGCAACCAGTTCCAGGCTGATTCGGTGATCCTGACACAATGAGAGAACTCCCTGTGTGGAAGAGGCACTCCCTTTTGTAGCTGATAAGCAGAGCTCTTGTCTTCAAGGCCCAGCTTACTTGTCCGAACGTATCTCCCCTTATGTCCCACCTTGAAATTTACGATCTTCCAGGGAGGTCCTGCTCTCGATCCCACCTTCGTCGCAAATACATTTGGTGGGGACGAGGGACAGGGCATTCTCGGTGGTGGCCCCTCGGCTGTGGAACTCTAAATCTTGGAGCAACCCAGCGAAATTAAGTCAACTTCTTCCCTCTTTTCCTTTAGGGAAAAAAGTCGAAGTCGTGGCTATGGGACCAGGCATTTGGTTAGACATTCGGGTAGCAGGCGGACAATAAAATGATGACAATGCTATGGAAAACGGACTGTGGGCTGGCTTCGGATTAAGTTGTGATTGTAGAACTCGGACTATTTTTACTTTTTAAAATGTTTTTTTAATCTGATTAATGTGTTATTTATTATGTAACTGTTGTTTTTATTGATTGTACTAGCTTGGGGACCCGGCGGTGCCCGGGTTATTTGAGAAAGGCATTGTGTGCCAAGGCTGGTCTTTGGTACTTCAAGACCCATCATCCATGGTCCACCCTCCTGTAAACTGTAGAAGGATGGAGACTGGGTCATGGGGGCACAGGGTGCCAAGTGTAGTCTTTTTAGGTCTTTGTTCAGAGCTGCAGTTGTCTGTGGGAAATGAAGGCTTTGAAAGTACTACAAATCCCATAATCCATGGAGGTACCTCAAGTCCCACTCTTCTCCATACAGCAGTAGAATGTAGAGAGGGTCATAAGGGCACTGTGTGTCGAGCTTGGTATTGCATTGGGCCTCTGTGTGGCAAGTGTGGTCCTGATCCGTCATTGGTGTGGGCCACTGTGCTCTAAGCAAGTGAGTTAAAGTACTGCAATGTCCGTCATCCATGGTACATCCTATCTCAAACTGCACCAAGATTTAGAGTGCATTTGGGGGGGGGGTCTGTGGGCCAAGTTTGGTCTTGTTCTGTCATTGTTGTGGACCTAGTCAGGATAATCAAGTTGAGGAGTCTGGAAAATCCTTACTGCCGAATCAGGCTGAGGCCTAGTTCGTTAAATCAGCTGAAGGAAGCCTTTTTTTTAAAGTGCACTCTCTGGCACCTTTGAGATTTTGGATGTTGGAATGTTGGCCATGCAGAGTCCGTTATGCAAATTTTCCCTCAGTGGCAACCAATCTCTTCTGTCTGGTGCCTTAGAGGGTTATAGTTCTGAGGCTGGCCGGTCAGAGCCATTTATGCAAATAATCCCGGAGTGGCAGCCAATCGAAACGCTGGCACATATTCCTTCCGTCGCTTGGCCCACCCGCCCACCGCCCGCAAACACTGACTTTTATTATATGTAATAGATATGTGGGGCATCGAATCACTGCCAGCTGTAAGCTGCCCTGAGTCCCCCTTTGGAGGTAGAGAAGGGCGGGGTACAAATATTTGAAATAAATAAATAATAAAGGGTGCTATAAAGAGAAGGGTCTCCTCTTTTGGTCTTAAGGCAAGGGCAGGCTTTAATGGTAGTGGGAAGTATGGGATGCAAGGAATCACCCTTCCTGCTGATCATCAGGTTTCTTCTTCCCTCCCCCTGGTGAAGTCACACAATCTAAGGACTTTGTTTCAGTATACCTGTTATGAAAAAGCCAGAGGATAAATCACGCTCAGATTGATCCGTAAACGAGCTAAACCAGACTACCTAGATTCAGTGTTTCACAACCCTAACGAAACGATGGAGTAACTCATTTATTTATTTATTTAAAACTTTTGTATCTTCTCACCTCCGCAGAGGGACTCAGACCGGCTCACAGCAAAGATTCAATGCTACAATAATAATTAAAAACATCCAACAACAATAAAAGATTAAAATACATACGTATGAATAAAATACATAAAAGCCAAATCGCCAAGTTCACCCAGTCTATAAATGTGGTCATTCATTATTTATTTATTTATTTATTTATTTATTTATTTATTCGGCTTTTATGCCGCCACTCTCTAATAGGCTCGGGGCGGCTTACAGCCAGGAGCAAAACAATATACAATAGACATATACACTCTAAAATGCAATATAAAAAACCAAGATAAAATACACGATAAAAACAGCATTTAAAACACAGTTAAAATAGTTAAGACGGTCTGGCAACGTTGGCATGACTTGGGGGTCCGCTATTTGGCCTATGCCTGGAAAGCCAGCCGGAAAGGTGAGTCTTACAAGCCCGCCTAAACGGGAGTAGGTCATGGATAGCCCGTGTGGCTGGCGGTAGGGCATTCCACAATGTCGGGCGCTATGACCGAAAAGGCCCTTCGATGGGTGGCAGTTCTTTTGGCCACTTTAGCGGAGGAACAGCTAAAAGATTAGAGTCCTCCGAGAACGAAGTGATCTGGAAGGGTAATATGGGGTGAGACGGTCCCTCAGATACGCTGGTCCCAGGCCGTGTAAGGCCTTAAAGGTAAGAACCAACACTTTGAAGGCAATCCGGTGCTCAATAGGCAGCCAGTGCAGATCCTGCAAAATGGGTGTTATATGGCATCCTGCTGGGGAACCAGACAGGAGCCGGGCGGCAGTGTTCTGCACCAGCCTGAGCTTCCGGGTTACCGACAGAGGAAGGCCAACGTAAAGAGCGTTACAGTAATCAAGCCTCGAGATGACCGTGGCTTGGATCACCGTGGCCAGGTCAGACCGGGACAGGTAGGGGGCCAGCCTCCTCGCCTGTCGGAGATGGAAGAAGGCGATCTTGCTGACCACAGAGACCTGGGTCTCCATGGTCAGCTGGGAGTCCAAGTGGACCCCCAAGCTCTTCACGGAAGACGATGGGCATAACGCCGCACCGTCCAGGGTCGGAAACTGGACATCCCCACCGCCCGGACAACCTGGCCCCAAGATCTCCGTCTTCGCCGGATTCACCCTCAACCTACTGGCTCGCAGCCATCCAGTAACGGGCCGAGGGCAGCGCTGAAATTATCGGGGACGGGCCGGACCTGTCCTCCACCCTCAGGATGAGCTGAGTGTCGTCAGCGTACTGGTGACACTCAAGCCCATAACTCCGCACCAGCTGTGCAAGCGGCTGCATGTAGATGTGAAATAATAGAGGGGTCGATAAAAAGTCTCAGCCTTCTACTGGGAATGCTTCCTTCTAAAGCCAGGTTTTTACTAGCATCCTGAAGGGACAAAAGGGAGGGGGCAGATCTAACCTCGCTTGGGAGAGAGTTCCACAGCCGAGGAGCCACCACGGAGAAGGCCCTGTCTCTCGTTCCCACCAGACGCACTTGTGAAGGTGGCGGGACCGAGAGCAGGGCCTCCCCGGAGGATCTTAGAGTCCTTGATGGTTCATAGTGGAGAATCCCTTCAGATAGGTAAATTGGGCCAGAACCGTATAGGGTTTTGTAGGCTAAGACCAGCACTTTGAATTGTGCTCAGAAGCTAAATGGCAGCCAGTGGAACAGTTGTGCGCTCCCTGTACCTCGCTCCTGTTAGTAACCTGGCTGCCGAGCGTTGGACTAGCTGCAGCTTCCGGGCAGTCTTCAGAGGCAACCCCACGTAGAGAGCATTGCAGTAGTCCATACGGAATGTAACCAGAGCATGGACCACCGTGGCCAAGTCAGACTTCTCACGGTATGGGCGCAACTGGCGCATAAGCTTTAACTGTGCAAAAGCTCTCCCGGCCACCACTGAGACCTGGGGTTCCA